>OY744520.1:15688774-15871274 GCA_963556195.1 Sepiola atlantica
TGTGAAATATTTACAATAGGTATTAATAGGCATTAATTAATAAATATTCCCCAAGTTTCAGTTTCTTTGGAGTTTTTTAAAGGATTTTTAGGGAGCATAATATGGGTACAATCTCCCATTTGCAGATTCAAATATTTCAGATTTGCCTCCACACTCATGATTCCTTGAATTTCAATTTCTTCTTAAGACTCATTAAGTTTTAAACATTTTCTAGAATCAAAATCATGTAACGGATTTTGATCAAAATTGGAATAAGGATACTAGACATAAGGTTTAGCAGCATTATATGTTGCTTTTAATCTTCTTAAGGGGGAATAAAAGTGGTACAAAATTGTTCTGTTTGCGGAATTAATTTTACCTGTTCTGGAATGGATATTCTTCTAGTATAAATATATATGTGTGTGTACATGTGTGTACATGTGTGTATGTGTGTGTATGGGTGTGTTTATTTATATATTATAAACTTTAGAATCTTACGAATGGTAACCAGCTTTCTCGTTTCTGGATTCACCAGCGTTTTTTTTTTAAACAGTTAATGGACCGAAGTGATCATCAGCCGCTCAAAGGACGTAGTTCTGGAAAAATCATATGAGAGGTAACGGGAAGTGTCGAGATATATGAGGGGCGTTCAATAAGTAATCCCCCTGACCCATTTCCCATAGGAGTAGATTGATGAAACTTGGCACAGTTATTAGTCTTTCTCTACATAGGAACCACCCAGAGTTATGCATTTCTCCCATCGTTTGATGCATCTCTGGACACCGTTTTTGTAGAACACCCCAGGTTGGTTCTCCAACCACATCGTAACTTCAGAAATCAAGGCTGCATCATCTGGGAAACGCTTTTCTTTCAAAAACAATTTCATTGCTGGGAAGAGATGAAAGTCAGAGGGTGCAAGATCAGGAGAGTAAGGGGGAGGATTTCATAGTCACACGCCCGTGCTTCTGATCTGGTGACATGCGAGTTGTGGACCGGAGCGTTATCCTTCAGGAGAAGGATACCTTTGCTGATCTTGCCCCGCCTTTTGATTTTCATAGCTTCTCTTAATTTCATCAAAAGTGAAGCGTAATAGGCTCCTGTAATTGTGATACCCTTTGCCAGGAAATCTGTCATCACTACTCCGTCCTGATCCCAGAAAACTGTGAGCATGACCTTGCCAGGGGAGGGCTGTCCCATTGCCTTCTTTGGAGGTGGTGAGTCAAAATGCTTCCACTGCATTGACTGGGCTTTGGTCTCTGGATCATAGTGATGGACCCAAGTTTCATCCTGTGCAATCAGTCTTTTGAAAAACTTTGACTCATCTTCTTGGCACATCTCCAAATTCATCCTCGAGCACTCGACGCGTTCTTGCTTCTGAAAAGGTGTGAGCAACCTGGGAATCCATCTGGCAGACACCTTATGCATATGCAAATGGTCATGAATGATAGTTTCCACAGACCCTGTACTAATCTTGACCTCTTAGGCTATTTGGCGAATAGTAATGTGTCGATCTTCCAAAATGGCAGCCTCAACTTGACGGACAGATGCCTCATCAATGGCAGAAGAGTGACGACCAGGTCTGGGAGCTGTTTCCATAAACTTCCGGCCATGTTTGAATTCACAATGCCAGCGTTTTGCATGGTCATATGATGGGGCTTCATCACCATAAGTTTCTTTCATTTCATCACAAGTCTTCTTTGGTGTGCATCGTTTCAAATACAAAAACCGGATCACTGGTCGACACTCAACTGGCTCCATTTCACACCTGACTCAGTTCAAACACTTGTAAATCAGAAACCACAATTAGTTCAGAGCTGTTGTTTTCAGCATAACCCATACAGATATAAATAATTACATATGCCAATTTTCATCTAGATCAGACAATTGGAAATGGGTCATGAACATTACTTTTTGAACGCTCCTCGTATATATGATATTCCACATGTAGTTTTGTAACTGCTCATATTCTGTTCACATGTCATATATATTAAGGCAAATGTTATTGAACAACACGGAATTGTTGTATGTAGAATCTGTAGGTTTTATGTTTTTAAATTTTCTATGTGATTCGCACATGATCACGTCCCACATACATAATTTCATCACCCATGCGTTCATTTAAAACGTCATATATTACCACACTGTTTGACGAACTCAGCAGTTGTGGACACATCAAGACTAATCCCCGGCTGAAGATAATTGGATTAATCAATCGAAAGTACTTGTGAAGAGTGGATCCTAGATCCAACGATTTGACGAAAATACTCGATGGACTATTCGAAAAATCGAAAAAATACAAAAAAAGCAAGCTTATTAAGCAGAACATTCCGTGTTGTTCAATAACGTTTGCCTTGATGAAAAAATATTGAGGAGAGTGGGGTTGGCTGAAGAATTTTCACATGGGGACATATGCTTCAATGCCTACTTTGACCCATTCGGTTAACTCATGTGCGCACTGATCAGCAGAAGGTTTCACTTCATGGGGCATCGCTGACGTGATCTCTGATGGAATCAAAATCAGCCTGCTCATAGTATCTCATCATTTTGAGCAACGGCTCATCAGCTTTGGGGTGAGTTTTTAGGGTGATATCAATCATTCCACAATGTGATTGGAGTTCCCAAGCAAGCTATGGGCATTCGTCACACAAGTCTCATGCAGTGAGGTCAAGAACAGGTCGAGAAGTGAGGCTTGCTGGTACACACGATCAGGGAGGCAGGTCGGGAAAGTGACAGTCTGTGAGAGGGAGTGAGCTAAGGAGAAATTATACGTAGAGTTACCAGCTGCGTCAGTAAAGCTGGAGAATCCCAGGCAGTCACAGTGGGTGTGCATTAAAATCCCCAAATATATGTATTTGGGCATTAGAGTCAAGTAAGAGTGCTGTATCTATGCTTTCAGAAACAGAGTTAAGAAGGGTACAGTCCTAGGTTGAAGGAGAACGATATAAGTAACTAACGCTGTGTTGTAAAGTCAATCTAAGGCACATTGAGGATTGGTCATCTTATTCTAGCTTATGTTCTTTAATCAAACGGAAGGTGTTCCGAACATAAACCCATAGCCTGTGCATATGTTTGTCAGAGTCTTTACAGTAGAGTGGGAGTTAATCAGTTACGTCAAAGTTGTGAGAGGAGATTGAGGATGGAAAGTTTGTTTCACTTAATCATATATATATATATATATATATATAATATATATATATATATATATATATAATATATATATATATATATGATATATATAATATATATATATAATATATATATATATATATATAATATAACATATATATATATAAATATATATATAATATAATATATACATATATAATATATAATATATATATATATATATATATATATATATATATATATATATATATATATATATATATATATATATATAATTATATTTTTATGTAATTATTTTTATTGGTGATTGCAGCTTTCATTGTTTTTTTTTTGCTTACTATTATTTCGATTGTCTCACTTCCTAAGTGATTAAGATGCAGAAAATTGCATTATTAGTCTCCCTTAACTTCATAGGACGTATTTTTCGTTAATATATATATTTTTATTAATTTTATATGTACATAAAAATAATCCATGGACACGTGTTTCTGGCTCACAGCCGTCATCAGCATGGCTAACTTAGACAAGGATCGAACCTATAGACATCAATATCTGCATCTTAATCACTTAGGAAGTGAGACAATCGAAATAATAGTGAACAAAAAAAACAACGAACGCTGCAATCACCAATAAAAGTGATTACATAAAAATACATTAAATATTTAAGTGATAAAAATCGTACATATTTCTAGGCATAAAGATGGTAAAGACGCTGGACTATAGACATCAATATCGAAGGTTCGATCCTTGTCTAAGTTAGCCATGCTGATAACGGCTGTGAGCCAAAAACACGTGTCCATGGATTACTTTTATGTACGTATAAAATTAATAAGATAAAATATATATATATATATGAGAAAGGAAGGATGAAGGTAATCCGACGTAATGGGAAATGAAAAATGCATGAATTTTTTCTTAATATTATCATCCTGAAGAAGTCTTACAAATAAAGACGAAACGTTGATGAATACATAAAAAAACATCCTTTTTGGTTTTTCCTTTTTCATTTCCCATATATATATATATATATATATATATATATATATATATATATATATATATATTTAATTATTATCTACATACGTATACGTTTCATCTTTGTCAAATCACCAATATAGTGATAACTGTCCAAATCAGTCGCATATATATATTATATTTGTTCATTCACAGACAGTTGTTTCGCTGTATCACAGCTCTTCGGTTTGGCTAGAAACGTCTGTGTGTTACAAACTGTGATTCAAAATCCAATCGTTTTATCATCAGTCGAAAGCCATGATCACTGAATCATCATGCAATGGAAATCTATAAATTAGGCCCATTCTTAAAGAGTGTGCTTTCTACTTTGTACTAAACAATCGTATGCGATTGATAGAGCTGAAATCGGTCACACTTGACCGTCTACATGACTAGCCATTGTGGGTTTAATTTTTACTATGCAACCTGTATTTTCTGATTTAATTGTTATTTTGTTTTTTGTTTTTTCACCGTATATGAAGAAAAAAATTCATTAAAATCTGTTTTTTAAAAATCCCATCTGAAACCAACAAAATGACTTGTACGTACATGTATTGTGCATAAATGACAAGACCATCAAAAAAAGTAAACAGGATTCAAGGTGGAGGCCCTTGGAAAAGGTTTGAGAGGACGGCTGAAATAAAGGTGGTTGGATACCCTACACCAGGGGCGGGCAACCTTTTCAGAGTGAGAGCCAGATGAGACTTTTGGAAGGAGATCGCGGGCCGGAGTGAAAAACGAAATCTCAGAATTACTATATTTTGTTTACATGAATAAATTGTACAAAAATTGCATTGAACACTCTACAAATCTGATATTTTTTCTCAAGAGACTTTATGTGATGTTATAAAAGGCGCCGACGAAGAGCAATTTTGGAATCATAAAAAATAATGACGGGGGGGGGGGGTGGAAGTAGCAAGTTGATCCAGCATTCGTTTTGACACACCTCACATAAGTTCTCTGTTTCATGCCCTTTCCTCGTCTATCGTTTCCTCTTTGCCTCTCTTTTTCTCTTTTTCTATTTTTATCTCAGGTCAAAGATTTGAAATCAATAGTTAAAGAAAAATGAAATATACATGCATCATCGCTCACTGATATTTATACATTTTTATGCCACTGTAAATCGTAATTGAAACCTACTTTTATGTCTATGTTACAAAATGATATGAGTTTTACTATGAGGACCGCGGGCCGGATTGCAATAATAAAGCATAGCAGGGTGGCGGGCCGGACGCTAAGCCTTCGCAGGCCGGATGTGGCCCGCAGGTCGGAGGTTGCCCGCCCCTGCCCTACACCAAGATCTCAAGATGGCCAGACTTCATTCTGACAAAGCCCTTGACCGTGTATAATGGAGGGATAGATCCAGTGCGGACCCTGCTGCACAGAATAAACACAGAAGAAATTGATGATGAATCTGGTTTTAAAAAAGGATACCCATGTATGTTTCGGAACTATTTTTGTTAAGAATTGAGAATTTGGTCGGAGGTTACATCGGCTGAAACGTTGAAAGAATAATATCCAAGATGAAAATAGTTGGTCGAAATGATCTAAATAAAACAGATTTCTATGTAGCGTGAAGTCTGTTTCAGTTCCATGCAATAATGAAGTGCGTTATTTTTTGTTTTCAGTTATCAGGTTGCTGTTCATCTAAGCAGTCGGTGTTATGGTTTAGTTTTCGGTTTGAACACGTTTATGGCTTTGTTACTTGAAACGATCATGACGGTAATTGTCGTTGATAAACACGGGCTGAATCTTGATGTCAGAACACAAGTGAGTTTTTTTTTTTAACATATTTCATTCCATTATGAATTTATTTATTTTGTGAAGCGGTTCGCTTTGCCGACGATCAAGTCTAAAAGTACAATAAAAATACTGTAGTACTTGTAGCAGCGTCGATCGTAGCTTGGATAAGGTTTAGACGATTGTTGATCCAGACTGGAAATTAAATGTTATAAATGTTGGGAAATATGGATAAAAACATAGTTTTCGGTTTGAACACGTTTATGGCTTTGTTACTTGAAACGATCATGACGGTAATTGTCGTTGATAAACACGGGCTGAATCTTGATGTCAGAACACAAGTGAGTTTTTTTTTTTAACATATTTCATTCCATTATGAATTTATTTATTTTGTGAAGCGGTTCGCTTTGCCGACGATCAAGTCTAAAAGTACAATAAAAATACTGTAGTACTTGTAGCAGCGTCGATCGTAGCTTGGATAAGGTTTAGACGATTGTTGATCCAGACTGGAAATTAAATGTTATAAATGTTGGGAAATATGGATAAAAACATAGTTTTCGGTTTGAACACGTTTATGGCTTTGTTACTTGAAACGATCATGACGGTAATTGTCGTTGATAAACACGGGCTGAATCTTGATGTCAGAACACAAGTGAGTTTTTGTTTTTAACATATCTTATTCCATTATGAATTTATTTATTTTGTGAAGCGGTTCGCTTTGCCCACGATCAAGTCTAAAAGTACAATAAAAAATACTGTAGTACTTGTAGCAGCGTCGATCGTAGCTTGGATAAGGTTTAGACGATTGTTGATCCAGACTGGAAATTAAATGTTATAAATGTTGGGAAATATGGATAAAAACATACATGTTTAATAAAGGAGATAAAACATGATAACGAACATGATATATTTATGTGTGTACAGATTTGCAAATGATTGAAAGTTATTGTATGTGAGTAATTGTTCGTTTGAAAAGTTGAGTTCTCGTCAGTAGAATGTTCGAAAAAGAAGGCAATGAAGGTTATAAGTCTATGTTTGTTTTCTGTCAGTGTATATATGCATCTGATTAGCCATTGTGCATGTGTATGTGCTGCCTTTGACAGTGTATGAGTGACTTTAGTTGACATTATGTGTGTGCAGTCATTGTTAGTGTGTGCATGCATTTTACAATGAGAGATGATTAGGCATTGTGTGTGACTTTAGTGGACATTGTGTGTGCGGCCTTTGTCAGTGTGTGTATGCATAAGACAGTGTGTGAGTGTATTAAGAATAATGTTTTCTCACCCTAAACCCAAAAGGGCAGGGAAGCTCAGCTGAACATAATATTGTGTGTTGGTTTGTACTGTCTAGCTCTACTATGTCTACTGAATGGAATGTTGAAATTCTGAGTCTTAAGTGCTTAGTGATCGGTTCCAAAAGAGTGAATTTGCTTTGGGCACCAGAAATGGTCTTTGAGCGCAAAGAATGATTTTTGGTATGCAAACATAAGTACACACAGGGTCACATGACTGTTAATTTTTGATCTTTTGTAAATATTTACCTGGGGCCTCTGTTTGTATGAAAGTGTAATTTCTTTTTTCTAAAGTGTTTTTTGGAGTGCGGCTTGTGTGTTTTCACACATGCCATTCATCAATTAATATGTATAGAATTGGAATAGATGTCAATCCTATAAACTATTGTTACATATTACTTAGCAATAATATGCCTTTATACATATGTCATTAGATATGACTGACAAATTATGACCCTTGAGGCCAGGAGTGCCATTATATACCAGAAGTTGTCTGATGGGATAGTGATAAGCGTTCAGGTCTGTTTTAAAAGGTTGTAGTTCCTTAAGATACATCCTTATTTACTGCCTTCCTACAGACGTTTGATGTGACACAAGATCAATTTAATGTGGGTGAAATTCAACTCTCCAACAAGGGGCACCCTAGATTGGGACAAAATTAAAAATTTTCTCCAGTCAATAAGCTCAGTTTATAATAGAAATATGGAGGCATTCTGAACTGGTCAACGATGAAGATGCCTCAGATGATAGTTCATAAATCAACACTCCCTCCTAAAAAAAGAGGTAATGACTGGGAGGATGGTCTACCGACTAGAGCAGATATTACACTTTGATATTATTTATTAACCTCCCTAGGAGGGCTTAATCTGACACAAAGTCGAACTTAAAGTAGGGTACGCCATGAGTACCGCAAATTATAAAAATTGCCTGACTCATACACGTCAACATTCTTCAGTAGGGATGCTTCAGGCAATTAGCGATAACCTTCCCTCCTAATAAGGGAGACAAGGGGGTAACTCCGTTGACGCTCTCTAAAGGAGCAGGTAATGCTTGGAAGCCTGATCGCTTGAGCACCAAACAGAACCAACAAATTTAATCCTAGCTCGAGGACCAACAAAAAGGTGATTTGTTAGAGTTGTAGTACAAAGACCCACTTATCAGCAGTGGTTCAATCAATTTTGAGTTAGGAAAGGAATACAAGTCTACTGGCTACACCACTTATAATAAACAATAGTTTACAGTTAATTTTAAATAATTTAACATAGAAAAGATTTGAAGTTAGATTTCAGTTGCTGATGCAATCTTTTTAAGTAAACATGTAATGCAAAATCCGGATAGATAGGGGTGATCAAAACTTTGTGATGATGATTCAGCCAGAATCTGTTCTTAGTTAAGGAAAACGGATATCCATATAATTGCAATATTGTAACCATACTTAAAGTTGTCACTGGATTCATTGTCTTTCTTCAAGTTACCCATCCTGCGGAAAACAATGAACAGAGTAAATTTCCAACGACGAAGAAATTAGGCTATACAGTAATGCAGTTTTATTTATACGTATACCAACTAGTAATTAATCATTGAAATAATCATCCAAATAATTAGATGAGGCAATACAGTTATATAATTTTTTCCTTTCTTTTTCAGTTTGCTGTCTATGGTGGATATTTTGGTGTTCTGTCTTTACCATTTCTGTTGAAATTCTTTTACAACTGCTTTTGTAAAAAGAATGAACTCCAACTAGAATCTGTAAATGTCTTGGAAGGGTCGAGTAAATGAACCAGTGTTAATTTCTACATTTTGAGCAATTATTTTTTGCATCCGTCCATCCGTCCATCTAGATATCTTGAAAATCTTTCATCATGATTCAAATACAAAATCATTTAATTATTTTTACATTTTTATGTCAGTGATGTCCTTATATATATATATATATATATATATATATATATATATATATATATATATATATATATATATATATATATATATATGTGTGTGTGTATATATATATATATATATATATATATATATATATATATATATATGTGTGTGTGTGTGTGTGTGTGTGTGTGTATATATATATATATATATATATAGAGTTATTTTTATTTATACAGACATGCACAAAAAGCCGTTACATGGCATGTCGATGTTATCGATCATTAGTTATTAGAAACTAATATCTCATCAGGCAGAAAAGTCTGATCTTTCACTTAGATGTTCATATTGAATATATATATATATATATATATATATATATATATATATATATATATATATAATAAAATAAAATAAAATATGAAACTAAAAGTATACTTTTAGTAGATAGAACCTATAGTGAAATGGTTTAAGCTCAATATACGAGATAGAGCAATTATAAAGATAGATGAAAGAAAAGGGATAAACATGTACGAATGACAAATTTATTTCAACTTCGATTGTTCAATGCAAGGTATACTCGGTAATAAAAATATGTTTATTATTCTTTCTTTAAGCCAAGGCTTTTCAAAGATTTAAATCCAGTACTATACACCCTACTAATAATTGCAACTGCCAGAAATCTAGAGAATGCCTGTTAAATGGCAATTGCATACAAAGTAACGTTATCTATGCTTGCACTGTTTAGCAATTCCCCCAAAACACCATTATGCAAACTAACACCAACATAAAAATTCTCCCCTCACCCTATAGCTCTCCCCATCTACAACTCCCTGTATCAAACGACACTCTAAATAACACCTATCACACTAACTAACAACCCCCGCTAACTAACAATAATCTTGACTTCACCCTCAAATTATCTCATCTTCTCCACCTAACAATTCCAACTTAACTTTGGCCCAGAACTTGAACATACAAACCCAAAACATTCTCGATACTATAAATAACACAAATACTATAACAACAACCCCATACAAAATACACACTTATATTGGGGCAAGTGCCTTCCCCATCAAGACCCGAATCTCAAACCATATCTACTCTTTCAAACACAATAATAACAATGCCACTAGCACCTCTCTATCCAATCTAATAAAAAGCCTTAACAGTAAAAACACCGCCTACTCCCTACATTGGGCTATATTAAAAAGGTCTAATTCCTACACTCCAGGATCCGCTTTCTGCCAACTATGTGCACTAGAAACATTTATGATAGCTACAGCGACTAAAAGCAAAAATATTATTAATTCTAAAAATGAACTCATCTCAAATTGCAGGCACAAGCGAAAATTGAACTACATAAATTTCATTACTCCTTCTGACACCCCTCCTCCCAGCCAACAACCCCCTTTCTAACATTAGACAAATTTTTAAATTCTATAATTTGTTAATTTTTAATTTTTAACTTTACCAACCTTACAAATAACCATCGCAATAACATAACATATCCTCCTCTGTACACCTAATAACTATATTAACCCATAGCACTTAATGTAAATTGAGAACTAACATTATTCTCCTCCACCCCTTAACCGCTTTTACTTTAACATTATAACTCCTATTCAAAATTATAATTCCTATTCCTCTTTTTTCATGTCTTTTCATTTATTTGCCAACCTTTGCACACACTCATCCATTGCTTTTTATCTCCCTTGTATTCATTCCATCGACTCTGTATATGCTTCGCTCTACTGACAATATCTTTCTCATAGATTCCATTTCGCTCACCTTTAAACTACGTTCCCTGGTTACTCCTTAAATGGTCCATTTGCTCTCCCTAAAAATCTATTTATAATTTCAACGGACTAGTGACTCACTTAAGTTTACATAACTCAACCCAACCCTACCCCATAATACTTCTAATAGAAATCAATTGTTGCAAGCAGACTAACGTTGTTCCCAATCCTAATTTCAGTTATACATTAAGTTTTCTTATTTAGTCATACACTTAATATTTAACCAACTGGGAATTCTCTAAATTCTTTAAAATCTTTATACATCTAACTCTGAAACACTAGTTTTTGTCCGCTTTATCAAATATTTAACACGTAAATTCCAGATTCCCATTCACTTGAACCCTAACTTCCCAACTGAAACCCTTTTAAACTTTCGAAATTATATATATCTCCGTTCAAAATCCGTTTTAATTACGGGACCCCCCACCTTTTTCAGAAATATTATATTCACTCAATGACCTGAATTTCACTTCTGCCCCACCCCAACTCGCATCGGCTTTAGTGCTTACCAGCAATAAACAGTATCCAAACAATCCCTCCCCCTCTCCCTTCCCAGCATCAGCCATAGCTCATTCAACTAACCCTATCACCCTCTTTCCTTTATGCTTTTTCTTTATCCCTTCCCAACCCTCTTCCTCATTTGGCCTCGTTTTCAACTAAAGGATTTCGTCTTTCTTAGAATTGTTTAAACATCTCACTGCCAACGTTTAATGTACACAGTTCAACTTCAATTCCTCTCTCGGCTCACGGAAGTATTTTTTAAAATGGCCCGAATTCTCAAAATTAGTTCCAAATAAGTGCGCTCCACCTACGACTGAACTCAACATTTCTCTATTGGAGTTACTTCATTCTTGAACTCTTTTCCATGCTGCCTTCACGAAAACCCTTCTTTTCCATCTGTAAATCTCCTTTCATTGGACACCTCATCAACGGACATTTACCAACTGGACAGACCCCATATCTTTTTTACACGAACCTTTTTCACTCTCCATTACATAATTATTTTTCAAATTTTGAATTTTGGGTTTTCCACTGCCAACTTATCTATCTATGTAATTCCTCTGATGATAAGATTTTAATCTTTGAAAAGCCTTGGCTTAAGGAAAGAATAATATATATATATATACATACATATCATTGTATGTATATATAAACAAATATGATCTAAGGTTAAGATCGGATATTTTACTCCAAGATGGGTTTTATCAAGAATGCATGATGAATTAACAGAGTTAATATTTATACATTGGTGGGTGCTGTAGTGGAAATGAGAAATACAAATGTGAAGTAACAGAGTAGGAGAGAGTGTTAGGGTGGTAGAAGAGTGTATGGTAGTGGAGACGTGATGGGTGTTTCTTTGTCTATATATATATATATATATATATATATATATATATATATATAAGAATATTTGTTTGTCTGTTTGTTCTCTATAAAAATAGGCATGGCTTCACCAAATAGTGTTTCAGGGAGTGAATCAGATATAACATTTAACAAGAAATATAATAGTGTGCATGAAAGTTAAAAATTATATATAAAGGTTCCTCTGGGGCAGCATGACTGCCTCTTGACTATATAAATAATATTTAAACCGTATTTTAATTGCATCAGGTTTATGTTTATTATGAACATTTCAACAAATCCCCATCATCTAATATTGAAGTAGTGTTGTGTAGTGGTTAGAGGCAAAAACTTTGGGCTCGATGTACTGGGTTCAAGTTCTGTCATGACTATTGCATCACTTTCACTAATACCCTTGAGAAAGGTATGAATTCATACAATCTCCTTTCAGCTATGAATTAAATAGTAGGGTAGACTAGACTGTCAAGCTTTTGGGTATTTCTGCAGTTTACAGACCGTGCTGAAATAATAACATTATTGTTTAGAACCCCATTTATAACATTGGGATGGAGGATGGCTTTGTTAACTATTCTGTACTTTCATCTAACAGTTTAATAAACAAAAGATACAGTAAAAATTGAATTTAACTTGAAAATCCTATCTAAAAAATAGCACGGTCTGTAAACTGCAGAAGTACCAGCTTTTGATTATGCAACTAATCTAGGAGAAGGAAAACTCCGAAATAACCCAAGTCTTTTTCTGCTTTCCAGTCGTTCTTGATGTCTCCTTGCCATTGGACTAAGCAAAGCTTGTTCAGGAGATGTTCGATTGGGATTGTACAACCCTTGCTTTACTATAGACTCCCCCCCTCCCCGCAGGGGGTTTCCATTGCTTCTTGAAACTTAAAAGAGGTATTTTAATGAGGGCTTAATCCCACAAAATGAACATTCTTCTCATTATAAGCACTCAGTTGTGTAAGTTCTATGTTGGCTCAATTTACCCCATAGCAGTATTAAAAAGGGGGGAAAAATGCATTAAAAATATTTGTGGGTCTGAACTCTTGCGTTTATTGAAAGATCTAAAGGGATCCTCATATTATGAACCTGTCCAGAAACACATATTATAAATAATATATAAATAATACATGTATTACACAGAATATTTTTTTAGAAATTTTTAAAGCAATATACTTTTTTTTAAATATGTACAGATAATATATTTTTAAAACCTATAGAAGTTGTAATAATTTAATATTTTAGGGTGTAAAATCGACAGAGTCGATCCGCTAGCTTTAATATATTTTACAAACTTTTATTTTGTAATGTACGGCAGGACAAAATTGCAATAATTAAAAAGTAAATTGAAGAATGAAACAATGAAAGAAAAAACATCTTCTGATTCAACCGTGCCATTATTACACCACATTATTTTTGGTGGACGGATGCAACACGCCCCCACTTCTATATTGTTTGTTATTCAATTAAAATAAAAGATTGTCTGATTATTATCAATTAAACAGCACGCTTTTTGATCATATATATTTTTTTAAATTAATTATTTGTTCAATTTTAGCAGGAGGTTCAGTTTTCTATGTAAGTTGAACATAAAACGGTTCTTTACTTGATTTTTCAACCAGTATTTAACCAAAGAATCCAGTTTTAAAACGTATTTTCGAAATTTCTAGCAAAGGAATCATTACACATTGAACTGACTGAACTGAGAATTTAATTATAATTTAAATGCATTTTTATTTATACTAATCTAAGAATTTCGTATTCAATCAATATAGTAATCCAAATTCTTTTTGTAAACCTGAAAAAAAAAAGACTTTAAATATAACAAGGAAAAAAAACGACATTTTTTTTATCAAACTTTCTACAAATATTTTTATATACACGAAGATTGCAACACTTTTTGAACTGAGTTTAAATTTTTATCAGACGAGGTGTCAATATTTGGTGGACAAAAATTTCTGTTTTAACAGATTTTATTATTCTTGTTTTTATTACAGTGAGTATTTTTTTTTCAATTCACCATGAAATAACAAAATTAAAAAATTATACACAATGCTTATGTGATTTCATTAAAAATTAACTCTGTAACATAAAACAATAATTTTCACTACCTTCATGTCATATATACATGGTCGCTAGAAAAGCGGATAGTTTATTTTTACAAAGAATACCAAAGACTAATATTATAATACACTTGCAGATGCTCAAAATGTCGTCGTGCAAATCAAAGAAGTAAAAAATCCAGACGCAATTAAATTTCAACAAAATAAAATTTGAAAAATAAAAATTACAACCTTAAATTTCCCGCTTTTCTAGCGACAAACCTATATATATATATATATATATATATATATATATATATATATATATATATGGGAAAATGAAAAAGGAAAACCAAAAAATGGATGTTTTTTATGTGTACATCAACGTTTCGTCTTTATTTATAAGACTTCATCAGGATGATAATATAAAGAAAAATGTCATGCAAGTACAAACACATATAGGGTTGACATATTCATTTTCCCATTACGTCGGATTACCTTCATCCTTCTCTTCCCATATATATATATATATATATATATATATATATATGGGAAATGAAAAAGAAAAAACCAAGAGATATTTTTTTATATATTCATCAACGTGTCGTCTTTATTGTAAGACTTCCTCATGATGATAATTTGTCATGCAAGTACATCGAAATTTTGGGTTGACATGATGGAGTGATAAAGGAAAAGTAGTAGCCATGGCTACTGTGAGCGCTGGAGGAGAGTCCCTCACAGCTTGAACTTGATTTTTCCCTTTTTCATTTCCCATTACATCGGATTATTCTCATCTCTCCTTTCTCATATATATATATATATATATATATATATATATATATATATATATATATATATATGGAAACGTGTTTCCCCATCTACAACGCATCAGCATGACTAGACCTAGCAAGATTTGAAACTGTGACTGAAGGTATATCGCATATAAATGTTGCCATTTTATTTATATTTTTGTTTTTTGTGGTATTGATAATTAAACGTATTCAAATATCTTTTTACAGGGAAGCATTCATTTACCTAAATGCTAATGGGAAAATATTGTTCCAATCACTAGTGTGATGCCCCATATGGGAACGTATATATTTATAAAATATAATTATCCACCAACAACATGCCTTGCTGTCTATGGCTCATCGGCATGGCTAAACCCATTTATATATATATATATATATATATATATATATATATATATATATATATATATATATATATATATATATATATTAGTGAGTTATGAAAATATATTTATTGCAATTAAGCTACACAGAGGCTTCTGCATTTCATCCCCATAGGGAATCGTTAGCCTGACGATTCTCTATGGGGATGAAATACGGAAGCCTCTGTGTAGCTTAATTGCCAAAAATATATTTTCATAACTTACTACCTAGCTCTACTCACGTATTGAGCACTGTTGGAGTAAATACTGAAATCGATACTTAAAATATTATATCTCCTTATAACATTTTATATCGATACATGAAATAATAATAATAATATATATATATATATATATATATATATATATATATATATATATATATATATATATATATATATATATGTATGATAAAAAATAGAAATAATATTTCAACGTAACTGAAAATGAAAAAAGGAAAACCAAAAATATTATTTATGTATTTATCAATGTTTCGTCTTTATTTCAAGACTTACTCAGAATGATTGGACTGAAGAAATAACACACAAGTACAAATATTTGAAACAGTAGCAGTAGAAGGAGAAAAGCTCAAAGAGCCGCTTATGAAAAGATAAATTATGAGCTACAAATAGATGGTAGCAGTTTGAGAAATTGAGTTAACTGTGGAAAGTGTGTGAGGAAAAAATGGTATGCTACTTTTTTTGGCTTACATCACACTCCCTCCCCCTCCCTAATGGTTTTAATAACTCCGATCGCTACCATTTCCACGTGTTTCATCATTTTACAACTCATCACCATGGGTGAACCTAGCATAATTTGAAATCGGCACTCCAGAGACTAGAGCTGAAACACCAAAATGCTTGATCTATCATCTACAAGAACTAATATTAATTATTTTGTTTAAATACATTAGTGTGTCTGTTGGGGGTACCAGGGTTTGATTTATCTGGTTATCCTGGACTTAGGAGAAAATATGACTAGATTTTTGTTTGCCAGAAAGATTTGTCAGTTCTTTTGGACGTTAATTGCTCCAAAACATGTGTCAGATTCTCAAATTTAGACCGCTGTAGAATTTAATCTAACAAATAATATTTGATTCTGTCTTGCAACTTTGTCCTTTTTTCTTCAACCATGTTCTTTACAATACTAAAATGTCTTTTGCTCGAGTTTCTTGGAAAAAATACTTATTCCAGCTCGGAAGAGTGTTACAATGGAAACCATTTTAAATAATGGTTTAAAAAGTTGCGTCCACATATTAATATTAAAAGAATTCTGCATTAATATATCATTTTCCTCTACCAGATGAACAGTTACATTTGTTTACAATAAATACTAAATTATTTTAAGGTTGAAAAAAGATTTTGAATAAAAAATATATGCATCTTATTCCTGGTTTATAACAGCATTTTTCTCAATTTTCAAATTTAAATTCTAACAGATGATTCAAAAGAACTTTTTCCATTTTCACAATACTTTCGGCATCGCACGTGCCTTAAAGTTCTGTGTAAAAAAAAAGCTGTTTTATTTACACCGTTCCATGACATCAGGTGGACATAATTACAATAGCAAAAGTATTTTACTAATTATAAAAATTAGGTTACCACTTCCCATGTTTCTGTGTATGTGTGTATTTCCCGCTTATATGTCAATTATATATATATATATATATATATATATATATATATATATATATATATATATATATATATATATATATATATATGTGTGTGTGTGTGTGTGTTAATCTAATATTTATTGAAATTTTAAAAAAAAACTAAAATTTAATTTCCTTTTTTTTGTGTGTATAACTTTCAAAATGTTCAAACAAAAAATAATTAAACTACAATGACATTAATGAATCCCTGGCAACGTCAAATAAGTATGGCTAGTAATAGAGTAATAATTTTTTTTTTAGTATTTTATTTATTTATTTATTTATTTATTAATTTTTGTTTTTGTTGCATATTTTAAAAGTTATACACAAAAGTGTACGTCGGATCGCCATTGCCTTGGCAGAAATAATGCATGAAAGGGGGAATAACTCGGTGTGAATTTCGTAGTTTGCTTTCATGAGACAAGGGGGATAACTTGCGCACACTTTCGCTTTCAAAGTTTTTTCTAAGAGTAAAAAAATAAAAATAAAATAAAAATTCAGTTTTTATCCGAAGAACAGTTTGTAGATGTGTGTCGTCGTATCTCTATGTGTGACGTTTTTGCCGGTCGGTCTGTCACACTTAACTGTGTTTCGATAAATATTAACATTTTTAAATTAACATTTAAAAAATACACAGTCAAACTTTATGGAAATTGATGTGTCTGCCAGGGATTGGCCTGTATAGCGAGTAAAGGTGTACGTTGCTTGGGTACCATACTCAGTTAGTTTGTAAGACTTTTGTAAAAAAAATATTGTTTTGTCTACATTTTGTTTTAGACTTTGAGAATACATTTCTTATTGTTTCCGAATTCATTTTAGGGTGGTCTGGGATGGTTGTTTGAAAGTGGTTTCGTTCCGGGGGTAACAAAGGCACGTGTTTTTTTCATCTGTGTTTTTGGTCATAACTGATTTGTCACTGGAACTCACTCACTTTAATTAGCTATTTTTTGTCAGTAACATCTTTATAGGAGCTAATCTTTACATAAACTCTAAGACTATCTACTATAATAATCTCTAACAATAGGGTCACCAAAGAAAAGAAAACAATGCCCTTCTATAAATAACAAATTATATATATTTATTTAAGTAACCTACACCGTTGGGTGTAGGTTGCCAAAAGTTAAAACAGTGAAAAAAATAATAGTAATAATAAAGGTCGTCTACCGAAAGTATTTTCTTTGAACAGTATATCTTCAAGTGAAGATAGCCTCGCTCGGTGTCTAGGCCACAGGTGCAGGAGAAAGTGTCGATATCTTTCTTCGTGGGTGCCTAGAAGTTTCTGTTAGCCCTGAAAATCCCTAAAGATCTGAATGTAGCCCTTCAATGGTCTGGTCAAAATTAATACGCCCAAGAGTCTGACTGGTCATTGTGTGACCAAACAACCTCACTAGGCCTGCTCTGCGCAAGAGGAAAGAAATGTCAATGTTTATGACTTCCACATGTTCACTCGGGTTTGAGCGACATGTTTCTTGATGCTGCTTCTTCTGCTCGTCACTCAGTTCGTGTTCTTTGCTATTCGTGGCGAATTGCCAGCTCGGGAATGCAAACCTTGAATTGAGTGAGTCTAACACAAAGACTGCAACCAATCTTTATTTTAAAAACTTTCAAAAAGTTGGTCAGAAATGTCGAGAGACGCTAAAAGTTTACTGGGCTGGCACGATCGCTGCTGGACTCCTTCACTTTTCTGCATCAAGGAGAACCTTTTAGTAGCAGTTTCTTCCCGACAAAACAAAGTTTTCTTTTGCATATTGTTTGTGAAACAAGAAATAGCGTTTGGTATTTTATTTTCTAGCGAAGGATCAATTCAGTAGTAGTCTAGCGATCTGCATGCTGGAAGTGTTGCGGACCAATTTGAATTCACTTTTAACATGGATCGTTCAACTTTGTTTCTTTTGATACACGAAAACCTTGTTGAATGTTAAAACGTCATTAGCCTTTTTCTTATTGTCCTCGTTTGACACGTAAGAAAAGTTTTGTTTGTTTCAGCGTGAAGTTTAGAAGCTAGCGGTAATTGATAGTAGACTTGATTTGTGTTGAAGTTGAGATTGTATCTTGCTTCATGTGTGAGTTGAGATTGTATCCTGCTTCATATGTGAGTTGAGATTGTATCCTGCTTCATGTGTGAGTTGAGATTGTATCCTGCTTCATGTGTGAGTTGAGATTGTATCCTGCTTCATATGTGAGTTGAGATTGTATCCTGCTTCATGTGTGAGTTGAGATTGTATCCTGCTTCATGTGTGAGTTGAGATTGTATCCTGCTTCATATGTGAGTTGAGATTGTATCCTGCTTCATATGTGAGTTGAGATTGTATCCTGCTTCATGTGTGAGTTGAGATTGTATCTTACTTCATATGTGAGTTGAGATTGTATCTTGCTTCATATGTGAGTTGAGATTGTATCTTGCTTCATATGTGAGTTGAGATTGTATCCTGCTTCATGTGTGTTGAGATTGTATCTTGCTTCATATGTGAGTTGAGATTGTATCTTGCTTCATATGTGAGTTGAGATTGTATCCTGCTTCATATGTGAGTTGTGATTGTGTCCTGCTTCATGTGTGAGTTGAGATTGTATCTTGCTTCATGTGTGAGTTGAGGTTGTATCTTGCTTCATATGTGAGTTGAGATTGTATCTTGCTTCATATGTGAGTTGAGATTGTATCTGGCTTCATATGTGAGTTGAGATTGTATCCTGCTTCATGTGTGAGTTGAGATTGTATCCTGCTTCATGTGTGAGTTGAGATTGTATCTTGCTTCATATGTGAGTTGAGATTGTATCTTGCTTCATATGGTAGTTGAGATTGTATCCTACTTCATATGTGAGTTGAGATTGTATCTCGCTTCATATGTGAGTTTAGATTGTATCTTGCTTCATATGTGAGTTTAGATTGTATCTTGCTTCATATGTGAGTAGAGATTGTATCTGGCTTCATATGTGAGTTGAGATTGTATCTTGCTTCATATGTGAGTTGAGATTGTATCTGGCTTCATGTGTGAGTTGAGATTGTATCCTGCTTCATATGTGAGTTGAGATTGTATCTTGCTTCATATGGTAGTTGAGATTGTATCCTACTTCATATGTGAGTTGAGATTGTATCTCGCTTCATATGTGAGTTTAGATTGTATCTTGCTTCATATGTGAGTTTAGATTGTATCTTGCTTTATATGTGAGTTGAGATTGTATCTTGCTTCATATGTGAGTTGAGATTGTATCTTGCTTCATATATGAGTTGAATTGTATCTTTCTTCATGTGTGAGTTGAGATTGTATCTTTCTTCATGTGTGAGTTAAGATTGTATCTTGCTTCATATGTGAGTTGAGATTGTATCTTGCTTCATATGTGAGTTGAGATTGTATCTTGCTTCATATATGAGTTGAATTGTATCTTTCTTCATGTGTGAGTTGAGATTGTATCTTTCTTCATGTGTGAGTTAAGATTGTATCTTGCTTCATATGTGAGTTGAGATTGTATCTTGCTTCATACGTGAGTTGAGATTGTATCTTGCTTCATATGTGAGTTGAGATTGTATCTTGCTTCATATGTGAGTTTAGATTGTATCTTGCTTCATATGTGAGTTGAGATTGTATCCTGCTTCATATGTGAGTTTAGATTGTATCTTGCTTCATGTGTGAGTTGAGATTGTTTCTTGCTTCATGTGTGAGTTGAGATTGTATCTTGCTTCATATGTGAGTTGAGATTGTATCTTGCTTCATCCAGCGTGAACTCCAGAAATATGTGGTGTGCTATATCCTGTCGGTCTGTCTAAACTGTTTAAATTGTGACTTTTATAACAAAGCATGGAACATTCTAGAAACTTTTAGTTTGGGTGAAAAAACACTTTAGTTTGTTGATTTGTGTGTAGATGCTCTTCTTTACGCATGCACATTGGCATTTTTAAAAATACATCAGAGTGTTAACATCTAATCTACAAAGGGATAATTCTATACAACGACATGTCGATTGTTATAATAGTATCCAATGATGAATATGTGTCTCCAATTTGAGTCGTATTGATCTCAAAAAGCATCTTGCAGAAATGAATACCTGTTTTAGGTTGTCCCTCAATATTAGCAACAGATATGTCATACTTACTCAGACCTTTTCACAGTAGTCGACTCATCACCATGGCTGAACCTAGCAAGATCATTTAAATACTATACATTATTGTGTCTGTTTGTGTATCAAGGTTTTATCTATCTGATTATTTGAGATTTAGGAGAAAATCTGGCTTTTTTTTTTTGCCAGAAAGATTTGTTTATTCTGTTAGACGTTAATCACTCTAAAGAGTGTGTTGGATTCTCAAATTTAAACCGCTATAGCATTGCATTTATCAAAGAAATTTATATAATGGCCTATAGTTGTTCCTCTTCATGATTTTTTTCTGCTAAAGAGTAGCTATTTTTTCAAGGCCTAAAAGCCACTCGAGGATAAAGGATAATGAGTTTGTCAGGTGGACGGTGAGACAACACCATGATAATTGGTAATGATGGTTGAAATCGGTTAGAATTTGATTATTTAAAACGACGACTCAACAAGAATTTGTTTACATTGGACTTGAAAACGACTATGTTTTAGTCAGCTGGGAAGCAGCTCCGCAGTTTTGTGTTCCACAGACTGGTAGTTCTAGGAAAGAAACTCTGCTCATGGAAGCTCTGTTTAGTTTAGGTACACAGACGGAGAAAAGAAAATTATTGACAGTGGTTGTAGCTAGACGAATTCTTGTTGTGAATTTTTTTACAAAGGGGAAACGATAGATTGGAGCTCAGTTGAGCACCTTCCATAAAAATAACGATAGAGCAGAGAAAGACTAGCAACATCTCTTTTGTGAGAAAGTGGCTGTAGGGAAGAGAAGAGGACATCCCTCACTAGATTTCAAGGTCGGTTTTGTACTCTGTCAAGGCAGGAAAAAGTGCTCTGAGCAGCACCTCCCCAGATGTGGTAACATATATATCTGCAGAAACAATGTCTAAAAACATCTTGCAGAAATGAATACCTGTTTTTGGTTGTCCCTCAATAATAGCAACAGATATGTCATACCTCCTCAGACGTTTTCAAAGTAGTTGACAAGAAATGAAAATATTTTGTCATGAGAAAAAATTTATAAAAGACACTGTCTGCATAGATAAACTAAAGCCGGCATACTTAGATGTAACTAAAAAGAAGAGTATGATGAAACACTCTACTAGATGACATGGCAATCATTTTTCATACCAACAAACACCCCTTCCCAAACATAACTACAAAAGCAGGTAGATAAGTAAATTGGTTAACTCACTGCTGGAATATAATATGTGTATTAAGCACATACCTCAAACATATCTATCATTAGAATGAATAATAGACGTGTAGAATAAAATACAATGTTTCATTCTAACATTTATATTGACTTTATTGGTCATCTTCGTTAGACATGAAATGATAGAGAAGGCGACAGTAATAGAGAATAAGTCCATGAGTGTGGACGAGGAGAAAGGTTTGAAAGTCTATAATATGAAAGATACATTTTTTGTTTGTAGAAAACAGAAAGGAGTACATAACAGGAGAATGCGTTAGTTTAAAGGCAGTTCATATGTGGTTTGTAAGTGTGTGTTAAAATAGTATTGGGAATAAGTCCAGGTGCAGCACTTCAGCCATATTGGATATTGAAGCCTTCTTGTCGACGCCGAGAGCCCGTGGCTCAGTGGGGTTTAGTTTGCATCCCAAGAGAGGAGTTTGGTGGTCGAACTCAGTGATGTAGGGTGATTACATTACAGAGAGAGAGAGAGAGAGAGAGAGAGAGAGAGAGAGAGAGAGAGAGAGAGAGAGAACTGTGATGAGAACTCCCTTAAATAACTTTTGGGGATGAGTGCTGTACTCGTATAAGAGATTGTTTTTGATTGGGCAAATCAGAATGAAAATTAAATGTTTGTTCCAATCAATGCCCAGCTTAATGGCGGCTGTTGCTACTGCGGGTACAGACGAAACTAAAACCAAGTACAATTAACACATTTATTTACCGTTGACAACATATAAAGAACAGCAACGTCACATCATCTAAAGAATGAAGTATATTAGTTTCTATTCACAAGTAGCAATAGTTCTCTAGCTTACAAGGTAGAGTAAGGATATCTGTGCCAACCAGATATCCTTCATTCTGTAGAGCGCTCGTGGGATACGTGTGATGTGGTGGATTCCTTATTACTCTTTGACCCTTTTCAGGAAAAACTAAGGGGGACAACCCAGCACCGATACCCAGCATTGGTGCATCTCAATTACAGTTCCTTATATAACTTTAAAGTACATATAAGATATTGAAAAATATTTAAAATATTTTTCAGTTCATTGGAATTCTATATGATTAAAATCCTATATTCTAGAACCAATAAGATAAACGAAAACGTGTAAGATATGGCCAAAAAATCAAACAGCGAAAGAAAAACGAAATTTGAAAAATAACAAATCATGTGATCACCTCGCTGCTAGGTTCTTACACTTGAACTTAAGATAATCCCAGAAAACTTCCCAATCAGAAAACAGAACGATCATAAGATCTGATCATTCCTCTTGGAACAGTAACACCAGAAATCAAACTGTTATGGTCCAGAAATAAAGACACAAGAAAAGAATTGAGTAAACAAATATATTAACAAAGAACAGTAGTACATAAAAAACATATACAAATGAAAGGATTATCAGCAAGACTACTCGGTCCAACTGTCAGAGCTGTCTGCTGGAATATTTACTTCTCCTCAGTGCAGTACCTGCTTCTATTGATAGCTAGGAGAGTTCATGCATGCATAGATAAATTACTATAACACAAACAGATAGTAGTTGAATATCATGTCACTTGATTTTTTTCTTAATCAGCTGCCAAGTTCACACTGGAAAAGTAATGTTGGACAGTGGAGATATTTTAAAAAATGTTACAAATCTCTACTTTTGAATTTAAGTATAACTTTTTGCCAATCCAAACTAACAGTACAACCGCCTTATGCTATGAGAATATACAGTTAATTTTACAAACGAAAGATTTCCTCTCAGCTTGTTGCGGCTTGGATGGTCATAGGATAAGAAACACACTAAGGGTATCTCACCAATAAGTTTAAATATAAATGAGTCACCACTTACTAAGGCCAAAGGCTATTCAAGAATAAGGGTTGATGAGATTATCAGTTGGATAATGATCAATACTAAGAGAGGATTGGAAACAATTGGTGGAATAGACAGAATTTGATTATTTAAGGGGACAGCTCAACAAGTATTTGTTAACATTGGACTTGAAAACGACCATGTTGTAGTCAGTTAAAAAGCAACCCTGCGATATTGTGTTCCACAGATGGGAAGTTCTTAGAAAGAAACTCTGTTCCGTTTAGTTTTAGATATACGTAGGAAGAAAGGAAAGTTCTTGTTATTGGTTGTAGCTCGACAAGTTTTTTTCCGTTAATGTTTTATGGGGGGAACCAGAAATTGGAGCTCAGTCGAATACATATCATGAAAATAACGATGGAGTAGAGAAAAACTAGCAACTTGTCTTCTGCAGGAAAAGGGCTGTAGGGAAAAGAAGAGATCATTCCCAGTGGATTGTGAAGTCGATTTTGCACCCGTTCAAAGCAAGAAAGAGTGTTATCGGCTGCACCTCTCCAGATTAGGCACCCCAAAACAAGAAAATAAGAAAATGACAAATTCGGATTGACACCGGTTGCTTTCATTTCCGGTGACTCGTGCACGAACATTGAACCTGTAAGCAGACTGATAATACTCAAAACTTTTTTTAATTAAAACTATTCTGCGTTGTTTGTTTTTTTGTATTTATTTTAAGAAAAAAGAGTGGTATATTAAAAAAACCTTGCAAAGATTTTTTTCTGTAAGCAAAATATATAAACAAACGAAATAAAATTTAACAAAAACATAATTTTATTTCCAAAAGAAAAACGAAATCGCACACACTTCGCCGATTTTTTCTTGTAAAACCTTTTTTTTTTTAAAATTAAAAACGTTGTTTGGTTTTTCGTATTTATTTTTAGAAACAGGAGGGGGAATTAAAAACATACACACATACACACACACACACATACACACATACACACACCTACATACACACATGAACCTGGCCTGACTTTAACACATGTACGGACTTTCTCATAATATGAACTCTTCTCTCTTCCCTACTAACGGGATATTTATTCAACATCAGATGGACCCTCTAACCTTTTTCCTTGCCCAGACTTCTGGACATATTATCCTCTTCTACTAACCCCCTTTCTCTCTCCTGTCTTTATCCACTGGATTGCCGAGCAACGACTATCTCCCTCGAAAATAAACTACAAACGAACTTACCTAATTCCTTTCCTTTACATGTTAACAAAGATGGCTAATGAAGTTATTTTTTAATGTTAGATTGAGATTTTGTCTTTCTATTCTACAACACCCAACACCACTTATTATTGTTAGTCAGTAATAATGACTTGTGTGAAAACTCCTAATGAGTAAATAATAATAATAATAATAATAATAATAATTGCAAAAGAACTGAAAGAGATATGGAGCATGAAGAAAATCAATATAGTATCAATAATCATGGGAGCACTAGGAACAGTCCCCAAAAACTTGGAAAACAGACTGGGAGAAATTGGAATCAAAGGGATCACTGAGACCATACAAAGGACGACAATGATCAAAACAGCTGCAATCTTAAGAAAAGTCCTTGAATGCGGAAACCAACCCGCATAAGCTACGAATGGTAACCAGTCACATGGAAGTTACAATAGGAAGAAAACAACACCACAAGAAGAACCCCACCACACGAACAAAGGAACAGAAACGGCAAGAAATCTTATAAACTCCCCCCCTCCCCCAAAAAATGATGGTACCAGCCTCGGCTGATACCACACAAAATAATTGTGAAGAGTCAAGGAGGATGGGAAGGCTGAGGAGGGAGAGCACTAACCAGACCTCTACTGGAATAGTACAGAGAGTACTGGGACCTTGGGGAGGCTTATTGACACCGAAATCCCAGAGGAGACCAATGGTCATGCCAGCGAGAAATCAATGGTAGGCGGCTGTTGCGATACTGCAAGCTCATTTGCAGTAATTATGTAAAAGAGATGGAGAGTACTGGAAGTCTGGAGAGACTTGTTGTCATTCACACTCCAGACGATAACTTGTGTGATAACTCATAGGGAGCACATGATAATGATGATAATAATAGGCACTCCATTTTCGTATATACGTTATCACCTTTCACACACATTTAAAAAGATGAGATCAGCCGATTAGCAAATAGCAAAGATGGTGATTGCTGATTAATCTGATGTCACTAAGGTCAAAAAATTCCGACTTTACCCATTTTCAAAAGAATTGTTCCAAAACCAAATTATGTTGTCTCGTTGACTAAAAAAATACAATTTTAAATAAATACATTTAAAAAAGTGAAATTCGTTTTATTGAGTTTAAGAATATTTAACTGACAATTAATTTTAGGGTAAGGAGACAGAGAATATTCATTGTTGAGGTGTATTCTCACACATTGTTCCCGATTCCTTTTGGACTGCATTAGGACTAATTTCTTGTGGGTATGCATAGTAGCAACCATACTGTGAAAATTTCTTGATCTACTTTCTTAAGATATTTTTTTCTTCTTTTTCTTCTTAAATGGCCTCAATTAAGGCAACACCACATCGGGTATTGTCAGTTGTTGGGGTCCTTATTCCAGGTATATATTTCCCCTGATGAACTGCCAAGCAAGAACCTGCTTGAGTAGAGAAACATGTGCAGGGAAAAATTCTTTAACTTTGAAAAATCTGAAAAATAAATAAACTATGAAAGGAAAAAGTCTTTTGTTGTGATGAATAATTTCTTGAACAAAGTGTTTTGGTAAACCTTCAAAAAACACATATAAATGCTCTGTACCCTGTAATCGAGTATCATCGAGCTTATTTTTATTGGACTTATTCCGGTCTTTACTGAATAAACTATCTTCTCAGTGAAAAAATATATATATATATATATATATATATATATATATATATATATATATATATATATCACTAAAGCTGAGTTAATCAACGTTTGCTCCCCTAAGGTTTTTCCGTATATATTTTAATCAAACAAAATGCATCTTAAAAGATTCCTTGGTATTGGGATTGAGTTATGTTTGAAAAACAAATCCATTTTAAAGAGGTCTTCCTCGAAATATATTATGGAACACGGTCACACACATTACATCACATTGTTGAACTCTTGCCTAATCAAGTAAGACTTGCTATGAAAAATTAAAAAAAAATTTTAAAATATATAGATATAAAAAAAGCATTTGTTTTTGTCTTACTTCTCAACGCTGACATATTCCCATTTCTTGCATTGTGATAGCCTTCTAATACTCTTCTATATACTTATTACACACAATGCTTCAAGGAAATTACCTCTCCTTATTAAATCCATTTTAAATGTTCTAATTAGCCGTAATTTGCAATTTACTCACCAAGTCACCCATCTCATACTAAGTTTCTGTCTATTGCTGTTGTGGGTTTTAGTGAAACAAAATTGAAGAAAGCAATAATACAACATGTAAAGAGAGGGGTTGAACGTGGTTGACTGCCAGTATTAGACTGGGGTAGTTCCGAGTATTTACTTCCTTCCAACCGCAGGAATATGTGACACAAGGCCATAAGGTGGGGGAGTGTCAAAGAAGGAGCACTCTAGCCTATAAAAAATTGCCTGTGTAGCCCCATCGGCATTCCCCAGTCAGGGCGCCTCAGGCAGTAAGCAATAAACTTACTCCACCCCAAAGAGGGGAGGCAAGGCCTGGGAGAGTGGATCTACTAGGACTACCCAGGACTCATACCTCAGCCTGACAGATAAGAGGCCACCGAAATGGCCCAGTTCCTGCCCGACTGATTATCGAGAACGAATCCTGACGTCCTCAATCAACCGAAGTAAACAAAAGACTGAATGGGATTGTGTGAGCTCAGGTATTTAATTCCCTCCCACCGCAGGAATATGTGACACAAGGTCGGAAAGTGGGGAGATCAAGCCAGCGCCCCTAAAGAAGGAGCACTCTGGCCTAACAAAAATAGCCTGGGTAACCCCGTCGGCATTCCCTGGTAAGGGCGCCTCAGGCAGCAAGCAATAAACTTACTCCTCCTCAAAGAGGGAAGGAAAGGCCTGGGAGGGTGCACCTCCTAGGAAAACCCAGGACAATATACTTCAGCCCGGCAGATAAAAGGCCATCGAAATGGCCCAATTCCTGCCGGACTGATTGTCGAGAACGAATCCTCGACTGGTATTACCCCATCCCGACGTCCTCAATCAACCAAAGTTAATGAGAGACTTAGCAGGATGAGGCGAGGCCCAACACTGAGAGGCATGTGCTCCCAATATTTATAGTTATCGGAAGAGTTTATGTAGTCTGTAAGGTAAGATACCATAACAATTACTCTCACCCTCTCTTGTTGTACGTTTGGAATCCTATACTTTAAAGACCCCCAAAATCTATTAAACTGTAGAAGTGAGATAGCAAACAGCTGCCTGCATAGAATAAAATTTACCTCAGGCTAACAATGATAAATAAATAAATAAACAAACAAATAAGTAAAATAAACTAAACTAAACTAAACTAAAACCTAACAACTTAAAAACTAAAATCTAAAATAGAAATACAAGGAATATAAATATATCTTCATAACTTACTATATATATATATATATATATATATATATATATATATATATATATATATATAAAGAAAAGTCAGTCATATTTTCAAAGTTAGACTGCTATAGCATTGTATCTGACAAATCGATATTTTATTCTTCCTAGCTAGTGAATTACGGAAATTTTCAGTCTTTACATAAAATAAAAATACCAATCTATTTCATCGATTTCATATTCTCGCCGAGTTGGTAAATATTCCAATAATAGACAATTGCAGAATTTTACTATAATTATCCAATGAGACATCCAGAATTGCTGGATAAATAATTATTCAAAAGAATTAAATTCAAAGACTTATATTATCAACGACTATTATATATAGAATTATTTATTCAGAATTTCCTGACTATTTTCTGCTTAAAATAGTACAAACATACATATATAAATAATGGCTGTATATTGCAGTCATCTTAATTTTTAACTGTTTGCATTCCACAAGTGTTTAGGAATGATGCTAAAACAGGAATTTTCAAATAAACAAAATTACAACGCCCAATATGAATTAGGATAAAAGAACCAAATGCATTATCATTCATTAAACTGTCGTTTAGAAGTCAAATTCCGACTTGAAATAAATACGTAGTTTCAAAAGTCAAAGGAAAAACAGAATTTGTTTTCACATTAACAAAATTACAACGCCCAATAGAATTCTATTTTTTGAAAACGATACTGCCAATCAGGCTATTATTTATTAGGTAAAATAGAAAGTATCCACTCGGTCATGGCTGCCATTTTTTAAATCGGAAATTGACAACCGGTGTTTATCAAAAACAGCTTAGGCCGATTTTTGTGTGTGTGTGGGGGGGGGGGGAATTAATAATTTGTTTTTAATAATTAAAAAAAATTATTAACACATGATAAAATCAAACTGCTTCTCATAATTGGAAATTTGCTGTTGTTGTTGTTGTTGTTGAAGATTTTTTTAGCAAAACTTTTCGATTCACACAGGAATCTTCATCAAAATAATAGACAATATTTTTTTTTCTTCCTTTTTTTTTTAAGCGATAAAAATATATTGTCTATTATTCTGATGAAGATTCCTGTGTGAATCGAAAATTTGAATTTAAATAAATAATGTGTTTAAATTAAAACGGATATTTTTTTAAATGCAGAGGCTTTTTTTTTAAATAAAAAGCCTCTGCATTTAAAAAAAATCCGTTTTAATTACAAAATTTAAATGCATTCTATACAGTGGAACTCTTTAATAATATATATATATATATATATATATATATATATATATATATATATATATATATATATATATATATATATAATAAGTAAATGATTTTATCATTTAAAAGTGCATTTTTTGGTTTTTCAAAATTCAATAATATATATATATATATATATATATATATATATATATATACATTATTGAATTTTGAAAAACCAAAAAATGCACTTTTAAATGATAAAATCATTTACTTATTATATATATATGATTTTATCATTTAAAAGTGCATTTTTTGGTTTTTCAAAATTCAATAATATATATATATATATATATATATATATATATATATATATATATATATATATATATATATATATATATATATATACATTATTGAATTTTGAAAAAACAAAAAATGCACTTTTAAATGATAAAATCATTTACTTATTTTTTTTGGCTAAGACTTTCGATGATATACCTTTCTCAAAACTTATTCTATTTTTTTTCTTCTTCATTTTGTTGGTATTCACCTCGAAGGGATCGGATCCACCGTAGAGTCAGAAAAATATGTCAAGTTGTTGGAGACGATACTTTAAAGTCCAGTCGATGTTGTTGTGTTGGTTTGGCGCCTTTTGAACAAGGAAATTGATAACCTCCTTGAAGCATAATGTGTCTGAATATTTATATTGAATTTTGAAAAACCAAAATATGATGCAATTTTAAATGATAAAATCATTGATTTATTTATTTATTTATTATCTTGCTAAGACTTTTGATGAATTTCCTTCATTCAAAAGTCGCCAAACCAGCGCAACAACATCGACCGGACTCTACTTCACTTTAAACTATAAGGCTGCTTACATCAAATTCGTTCTTTTTTATTCATGCTGATGTAAGCATAGTTTGATTTTAGGTGAAAGTGTCTATTACCAAACCGCCAACCAGGAGTATTGATTTACTCCTCTCCAGGAGTTAGGCACAAGGCCAGTTTTTATCTCACTCCCACAAGTAAGATGTGACCCAAGGTCGGGTCGGGAAAGTGGGGTTTAAAAATTGCCTGGGCAGCGCCGTCGGCATTCCACGGTAGGGGCAGACAGTAAGCAATAAACTTACTCCTCCCCAAAGAGGGGAGGCAAAGCCTGGGAAGGTGGACCTCCCAGAACTGCACAGGACAGACCCATAGACAGGCGTAAATCAAGCCCCGAAGGCCAAGACAATACCAGTCTATGGGGTGCAGTATCCATCGGAACAGATACTACACTTTGATCTTAGCCAAAAGGCCAAGCTAAACCAGAAGTAGGTAAATTACAAAAGTATGTATTTTTATGTCAAAAGACAGAACGCAACAATAGTAATAAGAAATTGTCTTATTTTGTATTTATTTACCAGGCTTCAAACACTGAGTAAATGTAGCATATGAGTGTGTGTGGGGGGGGGGGGTGAGAGAGAGAGAGTTAGTTATTTGTGTTATATCTCGGATATATAATTAAAATGTGTATATTTTTTGAAGATTTAGTGAACGATAACTAAATGTGTATTTTTGTAATAGTTAGTAAAAGAAAAAAATACGACTCATAGAACAGAATAAGAAAGTACATATGAATGTAAGTGGCATCATCAATGTGTGTATTAAAGATCGTTGATATCAAATTACATTGTTTTATTAATGTTGTCTTTTTAGGTGATAATGTAAGAAAGTAATCGAAACGAAGTACATATTTTTATTGCAAAAAACATGACATAACAATAGTAATTGTCTACTCGGAATAAAATATTGATTTGTCAGCTTAAACGCTATCTAGGTCTAATGGCTAAAATCTGACCGAATTAATTTTATAGAGTAGATATGATTTTAACACTTGAACTTAAATAGCATTTAAGCTGAAAAATCTTATTTTTATTGGACTAATCGGTCCTTTTCGAAAATTATCACTCTGAAATGAAATTCCAAGCGCTTTCATTGATTACATATTCTGTCCGGCCCAATATTTTTTGTGTAGAAGTGTTGATCAGCACAAAATGGTTACAAAAACATAGGCACATTTTAATTTTATTAAATTTTCATATATATATATATATTATTTAAATTTGTTTAATATACCCGTCAACATATACACATCAAAACTCTTAACTACGGACCTGCTAATATATGCCATCTACCATGACAAAATTACTCTAGTTCATGTAATACTTTAATTAGTAAACAATACCATAGTAATTAAGTTATCTTTTAATTTCAATATTTTCAAAAGCAATCCATAAATTGCTACGTAACAATAACAATTATGAAATCGTTTTAAAAAACGCGCTCCTAAAATACAAGTATCATACAAACACACACACGCATACACATATATCTGAGAATAAAATACACAATATCTCATAAAATAAAATGTTGTGGAAACAGAATGTATGAAAGACAGAATGGAAAAAATAATTAAACACAATAAAAAATAAAAACAAATTGACTGGTTTCGTTCGGATCAATGAAAGATTTTCAGAAAAAGTGAAGATTTGAAATTTATTGAGAAAAACGACAAAACATAGGAAAAGAGACGCAGAGCAGGATGTTTCAGCGCATGCGTAGTTATTTTAAGATACTCAGTACATGTGAAAAGATGTTAATTAGAAAAAGGGAAAAGGAAGAGGAAAAAGGGAAAATATAGATAATAGCGATAAAAAATAAATAGTACTTAGCCTGGGTCAGAGTTGATAGAATGTAATATACTCCCCCCACTGTACTATCAACTCCGACCCCAGCTAAGCACTGCTTTTTTTTTATCGCTGTTGTTTTCCACAATAAGATACACACTGCAGCCCACACATACCAAGCCAGCCATCAACAGGAAATTCTATACTTGCAGTTTTGCTCTCCTTTGGGCTCTTCAGTGGGATACACCCTAACCCAGGATTTGAGAATAAAAGTGATAAATAGAATTATAAAAAGAAACACATTATTTTCTCTATTTTCGTTCTATAATTTGTAAATGTGGTGTTTAATAAATAATAATCGATTGGATTTGGGATGTTTATAAAATCCAAAATAAGTAAGAAACGATTTTAGGGGCGGGTGTTCAAGCCGTCTAAAGTCCACTGATGATAATTGTTGAGATTGTCGAGATTTTAAGTACTTTAAGTACTTGGTTTGCACGTGTTAGTCGATTTATGCCTATGTTGGTTTAATATTTATTTACAGTTGAAACACAAGCGACACATGAACAAACAAACAGATAATGCACACAATAAGTAGAAACATGAAATGAAGTCCAACCCAAATGTTTGTCTTGACTGCATTAAAAAGAATTAACGTGTCATCGTTATTTTTTGTTCCTTAGCTGTAATTACGAAATGAACGTAACCTTTTTGTATTTTTTTTTTGTGTGTGTGAAGTGTTAATGAAGCAAGAAAATGAAGTGTTGGGGTCACCTTTTTCTTAATATGTAGAAATTGATTTAGCCACACACGTGGTCGTTAATATCAGTGGCATGCAGAAGGGGGAGGGGCGACAGGGTATTGGCCCCAGGCATCCAAATTGGGGGAGGGTATCCAATCATATTCAACTATCTCACTTCCTCATAATATTTCTCTGTATTAGGACTTGTACTTCAGTTTTGGGGCCATACAATCAAGGAGTCAGGCATCACCAAGGCATAACCAAGGCATAACCAAGGCATCACCAAGGCATCACAAAAGCATAATCAAGGCATAACCAAGGCATCACCAAGGCATAACCAAGGCATCACAAAGGCATCACAAAAGTATAACCAAGGCATAACCAAGGCATCACCAAGGCATAACCAAGGCATCACAAAAGCATAACCAAGGCATCACCAAGGCATAACAAGGGCATCACAAAACCTTGACATGCTACTGCCAATTTAAAAGACATAACAGAGCACTCACTTCTTTTTTTCCCTTTTTGGGGCTGGCTGTTGAGATGGTAATATGTCTGTAAAACCCCTTACTTATTTCCCCCTCTTTCGTTTCGTCATCAAAGTGACAACATTTGTTTTTCATATCTCCACACATTAGAAAGTCCGGAGATGTGTTTGCATATTTCAGTGTATTACTTGTAAGTCTAAATAAATCCTGTTATATTTTTATAAGTATGGTTTTTAGTTCTTCTTTGTTTACCTCTTTTGTTTATGCATGTGAATACTTAAGAAACAGGTAAGTCGTATGATTGTTTTTGTGGATTTATAAGTACGGTTTTTAATTCTTTTGTTTATGTGTAAAAACAATTAAGAAACAGATAAATATGTACAGAAAGAACCTTTTCTGGCTTTTAGCTCGATAGAAGATGAATACAAATCAGTTGACCAAAATATGTAGAAATAAGTTTAGACCAATAACAAAGAAATAAAGTCAAGATAATTTTTTGTATTATTGATAGTCTTAAGTAATATATATAAAATCTTTTTAAATCCGACTTTGTGGAAAAATGCATGAGCATCTAAAACATTGCTCTAATTAACAAATATATAAGTCAAATGAGGCCCCAAAACGGCGCTAAACCCGAAAGTAAATGGTAACTAGTTGATATTTTCTCCATTTTCAATACAGCGTCCAATATGGCTGACAAATCAATTGAAATTCGTATTACTCGTGAACTAAGTATCGTATTTGAGGTTTCTCAACAATATTTGATAGTATTAGATGTGATTTATAAATGATGACACAAATTCGACAACTGTGTTTTACAAGATGTTGTTTAAAGCATATTTAGTTTTAATAAGTTTTAATAAGTTTTAATAAGTTTAAAAATTTTATATTATTTGTAACTAAAAGTCTACAAATTCTTCACCTGGTGCTTTTTCATTATGGTATCCAAGTTGCCATCAAACCAAGTGGAATTCCCATTACCCCATAACTAATTATCATATGTGAAAATTCTGCTCATTTGCTGTTGTCGTCGTCGTCGTCGTCGTCGTCGTCGTCGTCATCATCATCATCATCATCATCATCATCATCATCATCATCATCATCATCATCATCATCATCAACAACAACCGGTTTAGTTTTTAATCAGGCCACAGTTAATCCTCTGATGAGGGTGGGGCCTGATTATCCAGTCTCGATCTAAGTCTTCCCCTCCATTCTTGTCTTTGGTGAGGCACGACGGAATCCATACCCAAGGTTCTCCTATCACGTTTGATCACGTCCTCCCAAGACAACTTACATCTAACAGAGGTGGTTTTCTCTGCTGGCACGTTCAACTGTCGGGCTTTAGCAAACCAGCCATTGCTGCATTCAACGTGCTCCAACCAACGCAGTCTGCTCTTCTGCATGACATGAGCGAGGCTTTCCAAGTCGACTTACGCGAACAGAGACCCAAAAGGCATGCTCTGTTCAGACCTTACCATACAGATCCATTTGACCATTACCTTGTCATTAAGGTGCAGTTTCTTTAGTGTGCCGGCAGAGATAGCCCAGATTTCAGCTGTCTCTGTTGGCACACTAAAGAAACTGCACCGTAATGACGCTTAATACATTTGTACATTCAACAAAACGTTGGATTTTCATCACTTAATGTTTGAATATGAATATATAAAATTCATAAAAACCACTGAGAAACTTTCGGTACATTAATCAGTTTAGGAGTAATTAGAAGTTTTTTTAATGATTTGGAAACCACATGGTAGAAATGGGCACTTATGATATATTATTCCCCACAATATAAAGGAGCTGTTCTGAAAAGATCCACCGGTTAACATATTTTTGAAAGCTGTTCTGAAAAGATCCACCAGTTAACATTTTTTTGAAAGCTGTTCTGAAAAGATCCACCAGTTAACATTTTTTTGAAAGCTGTTCTGAAAAGATCCACCAGTTAACATTTTTTTGAAAGCTGTTCTGAAAAGATCCACCGGTTAACATTTTTTTGAAAGCTGTTCTGAAAAGATCCACCAGTTAACATTTTTTTGAAAGCTGTTCTGAAAAGATCCACCAGTTAACATTTTTTTGAAAGCTGTTCTGAAAAGATCCACCGGTTAACATTTTTTTGAAAGCTGTTCTGAAAAGATCCACCAGTTAACATTTTTTTGAAAGCTGTTCTGAAAAGATCCACCGGTTAACATTTTTTTGAAAGCTGTTCTGAAAAGATCCACCGGTTAACATTTTTTTGAAAGCTGTTCTGAAAAGATCCACCGGTTAACATTTTTTTGAAAGCTGTTCTGAAAAGATCCACCGGTTAACATTTTTTTGAAAGCTGTTCTGAAAAGATCCACCGGTTAACATTTTTTTGAAAGCTGTTCTGAAAAGATCCACCGGTTAACAATTTTTTGAAAGCTGTTCTGAAAAGATCCACCGGTTAACATTTTTTTGAAAGCTGTTCTGAAAAGATCCACCGGTTAACATTTTTTGAAAGCTGTCCTGAAAAGATCCACCGGTTAACATTTTTTTGAAAGCTGTTCTGAAAAGATCCACTGGTTAACATTTTTTTGAAAGCTGTTCTGAAAAGATCCACCGGTTAACATTTTTTTGAAAGCTGTTCTGAAAAGATCCACCAGTTAACATTTTTTTGAAAGCTGTTCTGAAAAGATCCACCGGTTAACATTTTTTTGAAAGCTGTTCTGAAAAGATCCACCAGTTAACATTTTTTTGAAAGCTGTTCTGAAAAGATCCACCAGTTAACATTTTTTTGAAAGCTGTTCTGAAAAGATCCACCGGTTAACATTTTTTTGAAAGCTGTTCTGAAAAGATCCACCAGTTAACATTTTTTTGAAAGCTGTTCTGAAAAGATCCACCGGTTAACATTTTTTTGAAAGCTGTTCTGAAAAGATCCACCGGTTAACATTTTTTTGAAAGCTGTTCTGAAAAGATCCACCGGTTAACATTTTTTTGAAAGCTGTTCTGAAAAGATCCACCGGTTAACATTTTTTTGAAAGCTGTTCTGAAAAGATCCACCGGTTAACATTTTTTTGAAAGCTGTTCTGAAAAGATCCACCGGTTAACAATTTTTTGAAAGCTGTTCTGAAAAGATCCACCGGTTAACATTTTTTTGAAAGCTGTTCTGAAAAGATCCACCGGTTAACATTTTTTGAAAGCTGTCCTGAAAAGATCCACCGGTTAACATTTTTTTGAAAGCTGTTCTGAAAAGATCCACTGGTTAACATTTTTTTGAAAGCTGTTCTGAAAAGATCCACCGGTTAACATTTTTTTGAAAGCTGTTCTGAAAAGATCCACCAGTTAACATTTTTTGAAAGCTGTTCTGAAAAGATCTACCGCTTAACATTTTTTTTGAAAGCTGTCCTGAAAAGATCCACCGATTAACATTAAAAAAAAAATTGAAAATAAGTAATGGAAGCCATCTTGAAAATAACACTTTTCTGAAGATCAGACTATGGTATACCTTTTGTATCTAATTCAACACACTTAATATTACAAATTACTATTCTTAAACATTTTGGGGTGATGAATCAATAAATTAAGAGCATTGTTAGCATTTCACAGGCAGACATCTTGGATGTCATTTTTAAAATACTATCTTTTCAGTTGTTGGATAGTGATCAATGTTTTATAGTTTATCGATCAACACTACTACTATTAAACATGTTATCTTCACCTCTGTTTTAATTAAAACAGAATGATAGGATAACTGTGCACAGTGGATGATGTCACAAAACTATAACTTCATTCATCAAACCAAATTAAAGGGGGAAGATATCCTTTATGACATTTTATCTAGACGACCTGTGACTACTAAACGGACGTCTAGACCTCTGAAGGTTTAGTATACTTATAATGATTCTGTGGGTCCTTATCGCTTGTTTATTTGTTCTCTTGTTTGTTTGTCATCGTGCACAGTTGATGATGTTACAAAAGGATGACGTGAAATGTTAAAACAAAGAGAGAAAGGGAATAGATTCTTGATGACGTCACAAAAAAGATAATGTTATACATTATAACAGAGATTCTTCATGACGTCATCTCTGACATCCAAACCCAACAGGAGTGAGGGGAAGCGAGGGAGAATGGGGAAAGAGAAACTAGACTAAACGACGCGTCGTTTACTATACTTATAAAACTCTGTGGATCTTGCTTACTTGCTTGTTATTTTTCTTGCTTGTTTGTCTCCTTGCATAGTGGATGATGTCAGAAAAAGAGATGATGTCATCATTTAAAACAGAGAGAGAGAGAGAGAGAGACAAAGAGCGAGAGAGGGGTGAAGAAGAGATTCTTTATAATGTCAGAAAAGGATGAAGCTATCCTTTAAAATAGAGAGAGGGAAAGAGAAAGAAAGACGCGGAAGAGAGAAAGAGAGAGAGAGAGAGACAGAGAGAGAGAGAGAGAGAGAGACAGAGAGAGAGAGAGAGAGAGAGAGAGAGAGAGGAGTGAAGAAGAGATTCTTTATAATGTCAGAAAAGGATGAAGCTATCCAATAGAGAGAGGGAAAGAGAAAGAAAGACGGGGAAAAGAGAGAGAGAGAGAGAGAGAGAGAGAGAGAGAGAGAGAATATTGGAGAGAATACGTTGCTGATTTTATTTAGAACTCTCGTGACCTTTTCTGATTCAATTCAAGTCAAATACATACAAACACGGCCGACCCAATCAAATGGTTACCTTCATATCGACACTCAACCAACTGTCCACTTTACTAATACTTATCTTAGAAGAGAGTGTTAAGACCAACTTCCATAATATTGTTTCCTCTGCCCACATCACCGACACTAGGCGAAACTGTCTCCACCAAAGATGTATTCCTCCAAGAAATGCGGCAGCCGACTTTCTACTTTATTACTTTCTGCACTCGGACACTACCCAACTTTCTTTAGCCTACACTCAACGGTGTAGTTAACTAAAATAAATGCATTTCACGGTTTGTTGATATTAAGGCTTTGTTTTCCTTTTGTGTGACGTCTGTTCTCGTTATTACAAACAACATTATAGAAGTTGGTTTTAACATTCTTTTAGTTGAGAAAGACAATTTTAGTATAGGGTTTATCGCGAGAAGAAAATCAGATTTACGACTTACTTGGGAGAATAATTCGCCTGGCCAAATCTGACAAGAAACATAATAAGCAAACGGAATCACCATTCCTCACGAAATAAACGATGACTTCACAACTAAAGAGATATGCAGTCTTATTCATAAGAAACACAGGAACAGAACAAGGATAATACATTGAATCGAGTATTGTATTGATTTACTCCTCTCTAGGAGTTAGGCACAAGGCCAGTTTTATCTTACTCCCACAAGTAAGATGTGACCCAAGGTCGGGTCGGGAAAGTGGGGTTTAAAAATTGCCTGGGCAGCCCCGTCGGAATTCCCCAGTAGGGGCACCTCAGGCAGTAAGCAATAAACTTACTCCTCCCCAAAGAGGGGAGGCAAAGCCTGGGAGGGTGGACCTCCTAGAACTGCACAAGACAGACCGATAGACCTGCGTAAATCAAGCCCCCAAGGCCAAGACAATACCAGTCTATGGGGTGCAGTATCCATCGGAACAGATATTACACTTTGATCGTAGCCAAAAGGCCAAGATTGTAGACAAGTTATTTATCTACCTCCCACAGCGTTAAGATGTGACACAAGGCCGGGAAAGTGGGATTAGATAAGCCAGCGTTCGAGAGGTGAGCAATCTGGCCATTTAAAAATTGCCTGGGCAGCCCCATCGGCATTCCCCGGTAGGGGCGCCTCAGGCAGTAAGTAATAAACTTACTCCTCCCCAAAGAGGGGAGGCAAAGCCTGGGAGGGTGGACCTCCTAGAACTACACAAGACAGACCGATAGACCTGCGTAAATCAAGCCCCCAAGGCCAAGACAATACCAGTCTATGGGGTGCAGTATCCATCGGAACAGATATTACACTTTGATCTTAGCCAAAAGGCCAAGATTGTAGACAAGTTATTTATCTACCTCCCACAGCGTTAAGATGTGACACAAGGCCGGGAAAGTGGGATTAGATAAGCCAGCGTTCGAGAGGTGAGCAATCTGGCCATTTAAAAATTGCCTGGGCAGCCCCATCGGCATTCCCCGGTAGGGGCGCCTCAGGCAGTAAGTAATAAACTTACTCCTCCCCAAAGAGGGGAGGCAAAGCCTGGGAGGGTGGACCTCCTAGAACTGCACAAGACAGACCAATAGACCTGCGTAAATCAAGCCCCGAAGGCCAAGACAATACCAGTCTATGGGGTGCAGTATCCATCAGAACCAATACTACACTTTGATCTTAGCCAAAAGGCCGTTATTTAACACCTACCCACAATAGGAGTATGTGACACAAGGTCAGAAAGTGGGATTTGAAAAGCCAGCGCCCGAGAAGGTGAGCGCTCTGGCCATTAAAAATTGCCTGAGCAGCCCTGTCGGCATTCCCCGGTAGGGGCGCCTCAGGCAGTAAGCTATAAACTTACTCCTCCCCAAAGAGGGGAGGCAAAGCCTGGGAGGATGGACCTCCTAGAACTGCACAGGACAGACCCATAGACCGACAAAATCAAGCCCTGAAGGGCAAGACAACACTGGTCTATAGGGTGTAGTATCCATCGGAACAGATACTACACGATTGTAGACAAGACGAAATAAACTTTATCCTGAAGTTTGTCCATTCTCTGCCAGGCCAACGGCAGAAGAATGCAGGATCACATCTTGTCTGTTTGAGAATCAATTTCGAACTGAAGAGTTATGTCGATCAGGTGATCTGGTTTTAGCGCCAAGATGATTCATCGCGCATGAATCTCGCTACATGCAAACGTGCTATACACACACATGGTGAAGAGGCGATGATTATATAATCGCCAAGCCGAATCACATGTCACTGGTGTCACATAGATCAATACAAAATACTTTACTCATATAACTGCTACATTGGTAATTGTCAAGCCGAATCATATGTCACTGGCTGTCACGTAGATCAATACAAAATAGTTCACTCATGTAACTGCTACACTCTCTGCTAAGATTGGCTTCTATAATATAGCAAATACTGATCCAAGTATATTTAGTATTATATATAGAGCTTGTCCCTCTAAAACTCAAGCCTTCCTCACTGTGGTAGGGGCAGCGACAGTGGCATACCTATGCTGTCTGAAATTTGAATATTTTGGAAAGTTAGCTTTATCTCATAGGATTTGTAAGAGGGGTAGAAGCCGTTCATAAAAATGCTGATACCTCCATTTTTTGTAAAATTTTATCGATAGGTATTAGACATTAATTAATAAATATTCCACAAATTTCAGTTTCTTTGTAGTATTTTAAAGAGATTTTAGGGGACATAATATGGGCACAACTTCCCGTTTGATAGGTTAAATATTTCAGATTTGCATTAAATTTGATCCATAGTCATTAGACACCAATTAAACAAAATTCCCTGAATTTCAATTTCTTCTTAAAACCTCTTAAGCTTAAGACTTAAATTTTAGACATTTTCTAGAATCAAAAGCATGTAATGGATTTTGATAAAAATTGGAATAATAAAGTTTAGTAACATTATATATTGATTTTAATCTTCTTAAGGGATATAAAAGTGGTGCAAAACAATTTTACCAAAATTCATAATGATAGGTTAATTATTTTAGGAGTAAATCCTGGACATATAAATATACACATACCTAACTTTATATATAAAAATGTACTTTTAACCTTTGTAATTTTTTAAATTTCTAACTAGTCACATGCTTTGCATGTGATCACGTCCTGCATACGGCATCTCATCACCCATGCGCACATTTAAAAAGCCATACATTACAACACCATTCGACGAACTCGGTAGATGTGAACAAACCAGACTAATACCCAACTTGAAGACGATTGAATGAATCAATTAAAAGTATTTGCGAAGAATGGAACATAAAACCTACCGATCCTACATACGACAATTTGACAAAATACTCGATGGATCATCCAAAAAATCGAAAAATTAAAAAGCAGACATTTGTAAAAAGTTTTTTCAACATTTATTTATTATTTTGTTATTTTATCATTTTATAATTTTATATAACGCGTTTCAAGCGGTGGTCTGCTCTCATCAGATATGTAAATCCATTTGAAGAAATGTCTTTCGATTTGAAAGAGTGTTGTTTCATTTGAGGAAATCAACAATAACACATTTCCTCAAATGAAACAACACTCTTTCAAATCGAAAGACATTTCTTCAAATGGATTTACATATCTGATTAGAGCAGACCACCGCTTGAAACGCGTTATATAAAATTATAAAATTATAAAAAAACAAAATAATAAATAAATGTTGAAAAAACTTTTTAAAAATGTTGGTAGCCTTACTCCTTTACATATATACTTTTCTCTCGTTAGAACTGCACTAATACTGCACTACCCTCTTTTCTTTCTCTCTCTCTCTCTCTCTCTCTCTCTCTCTCTATATATATATATATATATATATATATATATATATATATATAATTTATTAATTAATTAAGTTCAAATATTAACAAAATGAACAAAACCAATACTTTTCAAAAGTGCTCAATATATATTAGAGCTTTTTATGTTAAAATAAACATAGTTTGAGTATCCGACAATTATTTCAGAACCTTTTCGGCTATATCCCTGGGGAGGAGCCGAAAAGGTTCTGAAACAATTGTCGGATACTCAAACTATGTTTATGTTAATATATATATATATATATATATATATATATATATATATATATAGAGAGAGAGAGAGAGAGAGAGAGAGAGAGAGATATATATAGATATATATATGTATATCTAAGCAGCATCTTCTCTTGCAGGCAAGTATTGTTGAATATAACAGACAACTTATGTCTGGATATACTTTGGTAGCTCCTTTCAATACTCCGAATCAGAATCTTAGTTTCGGGGGGGGGGGGGGGGGATTGGCCGTGAATATAGTACTAACAAACAAAAACTCCATATATTAGAAGCCCTATATATAAAAACCAAAAAAACCCTAATTAACAGAATTAACTTAAATACCAGTAATAATATACTAAAATGTCTATAATTCTAACTATAGTTTCGTACTTATTACATGATTCTCACCAAAACCATCTATAATACTAACACATGGTCTGTACCTGATTATCCTCATTCTCCTGAAGATGGACCCGGATGCGTCTGAAAGTACTTGGAACACAAATCAAAACTATGGCGGATTCATCGGCCAATAAGATTCTGATTCGGAGTATTGAAAGGATCTACCAAAGGATATCCAGACATAAGTTGTCTGTTATATTCAACAATATATATATATATATATATATATATATATATATATTGTGTGTATTTAGACAGCATTTTCTCATATATACAAACATTGTTAAAAATAACAGAATTCGTCTGTTTAATTATACCTCTTTTATTTTGATGGCCTTTTTTGTATTAAAATCAAAAAAATTAATAAATGTTTAATTGGTTTCACAGGTTTCACGAACGTTTTCGCTTTTTCGTCGAATCATCCTGCTGAATTTAAAATCGTCAACGACTTCCTGGAGCAATGCGGAAAACGTTCTATGCGCGTTTCTCTACCGTCTTTTTAAAATTCTCTTCTTTCTCCAGCTTTTTTGTTTATTTGCTTTTGACACCTGAGGATGATTCGACGTAGAATCGAAAACGTTCGTAAAACATGTGAAACCTATGGAACATTTATTAATTATTTTGATTTTAATACAAAATGACCATCAGAAAAATTGAAAAAATAAAGAAAGGTATAATTAAACAGACGAATTCTGTTATTTTTAACAATGATATATATATATATATATTTCTCCTACTTTTGTGTTATGCAGAAATTGTCTAGGGGTAAGAACTTTGACTACTGTACTTGCAGTTGGGTTTTGAATCTAAGCTTCAAACACTGACCACCCATGCCTAGCCACACTAAAGAGCCGTGATATAATGAAACAGCTGTCTGTTTATGGCTATATATAAGTATGTTCAACTCAGAATCCTGTTGTATGTTTTTGTTATAATTTATTTCAGATTTGCTATCCAAAAGACTCTTATACAACAAATTACATGTGTAACTAGTTACACCCTGCCATGTAACAGACCCATCCTCGGACGGTGCTCGGTAAATTAGATCACAGAAAATTGGTTAACGGAAAATTGGGTAAGGAGAAATTAGGTAACCGAAAATTGGGTAAGGGAAAATTAGGTAACGGAAAATTGAGTAAGGGAAAATTGGGTAATGGAAAATTGGGTAAAGGAAAATTAGGTAACGGAAAATTGAGTAAGGGAAAATTAGGTAACGGAAAATTGGGTAAGGGAAAATTAGGTAATGGAAAATTTGGTAAGGGAAAATTAGGTAACGGAAAATTGGGTAAGGGAAAATTAGGTAACGGAAAATTGAGTAAGAGAAAATTAGGTAACGGAAAATTGGGTAACGAAAAATTGGGTAACCGAAAAATAGGTAACAGAAAATTTGGAAAGGGAAAATTGGGTAAGGGAAAATTAGGTAATGGAAAATTGGGTAAGGGAAAATTAGGTAACAGAAAATTGGGTAAGGGAAAATTGGGTAATGGAAAATTGGGTAACAGAAAATTTGGTAAGGGAAAATTGGGTAAGGGAAAATTAGGTAACGGAAAATTGGGTAAGGGAAAATTAGGTAATGGAAAATTGGATAAGGGAAAATTAGGTAACGGAAAATTTGGTAAGGGAAAATTAGGTAACGGAAAATTGGGTAAGGGAAAATTAGGTAACGGAAAATTGGGTAAGGGAAAATTAGGTAACGGAAAATTGGGTAAGGGAAAATTGGGTAAGGGAAAATTGGGTGACCGAAAATTAGGTAACAGAAAATTTGGTAAGGGAAAATTGGGTAAGGGAAAATTAGGTAACGGAAAATTGGGTAAGGGAAAATTAGGTAACCGAAAATTGGATAAAGGAAATTGGGTAACGGAAAATTTGGTAAGGAAAAATTGGATAATTTTGGCAAGGTAGGAACATTAGGTAACTGAAATAAATATCGATTCAAAATAGATTTTAGGACAGTTCTTGAGCAGAATTTGGTGGCTAAGCCCCCCCCTTCCAACCCAAATAATGTTTAAAAATATTTACAAATCGATTTTTCTAAGTTAACTGTTCTAAGTTAAGTATTATCCTTTCAATTTATTATTTAAATAAAAAAAGGCATCTTCTGCAGTATTGTGTACATATGAAATATTTACATCTTTAATTTAAAAGAGTAACATTAAAGGGGGAGATAATTCAAACTATTTAGTCAAATCTGATTTTTCCAAAAATGCAAGTTAGAAATAACCAATTTTAATATACAAATTGTACGCACATGCAACGCTCGGTGCTGTTTGGCACCGACTTTTAAATACAAAATCAAATAAAAATTCAGATGATACGTTAAAATCAAATGATGAGGCAAAAAAAGTAGTAAATAAATTAAGTTTTTGTTTTAGAAACGAATTAAAAAAAATCATATTACGAGATTAACTCCATCATAATGCATTTCGGTTTGTTCGTAAACAAGTCAGCCATTTAAATATTTGTGACTTCATGACTGTTAGAAATTTGAAAGGTATTTAAATATAAATAAAAAGCAAAACATTTTTTGATGAAAGAGAGGATGTGTGTTGAAAACCCGCTGCTCGTAGGGTCATTTTTATTTTTTTTATTTTACATGATTATTTAAAAATAATGTAATAAATCACTGATGGATAAAAGTGATACAACAATTTATTGGAAAGAAGAAAAGAAAAACATGTAGTAAATAAATGAAGTTTTTGTTAAAGGAGCAAAAACTGTTTTTTTAGGCAACCAGCGATTAAAACACTGAATTACAGTTAAATTTTCAAGACTTTAAAAAGTAATTTAGAAATTTATTTAATAACAAGAAATACAAATTTAAAAAAAAATCAATTTTATCCGCAACTAGCTGTATTTATCCAGCTTTGTCCAATAATCTTTTTACTTTCAATTTTTTGTTTTGCTTTCTTGGTACTGGTAACAGCTTTTGAACCGGACAAAAACCGAACTGTTTTTTAAACCTAATGCTAACTTAACCCTAAACTAACTCTAAGCTAACCCTAACCTTGTCGGTTTTTGTCCGGTTCAAAAGCTGTACCAGTACCACTTTTTTGTGAACTATGCTTATTTTTTTAATTTTGAAAGTTAATTTAATTATACAATATCGTTGGCTGAATGATATGAAACCCCATAATAATTTTTTTCCTTGTCCCTGTTTTTGTTAAGTATACCTTTTCCACCTTTTCCCTGTTTTTTCAAAATAAATCTGGTTCCTTATTTTTAAATAAATCTTGTTTCTTTGTTGTTTTTTTAAATTTAAATAACTTTTACCCCCCCCCCCTAAAAGTGGTACTTTACATTAAAAATCATTGAAATTAATGTATAATGTTGAAAACTAACATAAAAGTTTCAAACGAGCAGGAATCATTTTCATTGACCGAAAATGATGAGTTTGGCAACTGTATGTGAAATCATTACTTTCTTGCATGGTGAAAAGGAAAAAGTAGCTAAACGAATGGAGAAAGAAAGAAAGCAGCTAGACAAGCCAGTAACTTTTCACGTTCATTCGCGTCACATATCTACTTCATCACACAGATACTCCTACTAGTAGGAAATAATACTTTTGTTCGATGTATTTCATTTTTTTTTGTTTTGTTATTATTTTAGATCAGCGATTAAGTAGCAAATTTTCAGATTATAAAAATAATTCTTTGAAAAAGATTTCTTATTCAATTTGTAATAGGGGTGGAAGCAGTTTTCTACGTAAGTTGAACATAAAATGATCTAAAGACGAGTTGAAAAATCAAGTGAACCCCTAAAAAGACGAGTTGAAAAATCAAGTGAACCCCTAAAAATCCAGTTTAAAAACGTCATTTTGGAATTTTGAGCAGGCTGGTTCATTTTACGTTAAACTTAAATAAAAAACTGAAAGCTTCATTAAAAAATTAAACAATAATTTTTCAAATATCTTCTTCTTTTTCTTTTTTTTCTTTCTTCTTCTTCTTCTTCTTCTTCTTCTTTTTCTTCTTCTTCTTCTTCTTCTTCTTCTTTTTCTTCTCCTTTTTTATCGTTATCGTCGCCGCCACCACCACCACCACCACCACCATATTAGTAGCTGGCTCTCGGCTTGCAAGGCCACTAGGATCGGGAGTAGTTTATAGGGTTGGGAAATAGGATTGGCAGAAAAAAGGTTAGAAAGGTCTGGGAAAGATGGATTTCAGGGTGGTGGAGTGGGGTAGAGGCGAACACCTTGACCAAGTGTTTCCGGGGTAGTTTAGTGTCTTGCTCAGGACAAATTCTATTCAACCCATAAATGGGACTCTGACAGGTACTACCTTTGATACAACTTAGTGTTTTTAAGTATATTTACCTGCCTCCCACTGCAGACATAAGATCAGTTTATATTGTGGAACTCATCTCCTCCAAAAAGGGGGCACTCTGGATGGGTGCAAAATTTGTAGTGATTAGACCTGTCAACATTCTTCAGTAGTGGTGACTCATGCAACCGGTGATAAATCAATCTCTCTTCCGAAAGAGGAGGCAATGTTTGGGAGCAGTGGCGTGCAGAGGTCTGGTGAAGCTCTGGCCAACTCCTTGATTGTATGCCCCCAAAACTCAAGTATAAGTCCTCGTACTGAAAAATATTATGAGAAAGGGAGATAATTTTAATATGATTGGATGCCCCCCCCCATTTTAAATGCTCCCCCCGCCCTTTTGCAGGCCACTATCTGAAGGGACGGCTTCCTAGGACGAAACACTAACAGAATTATATTCCACTCCTATGTGTCGGGGCCCGACACGCCGCGACGTCTGTTTACATTTGAAAAAGACGCCATCTTAAAACAACGTAAACAGCAGCAGCAGTCGCGTTTCCTTTGTTTGGCACTCCCTCGGAGAAAAACAGCAGCAGCTTCAAATCGCCATTTTTTGTTCACTGTGACTCAGCAAAAACACGGCAAGTGAAGATATCCCTTATTTCTCCCTTATAGGAATACAAATGCGTTGCCCGACTGTACCGAAAAACCCACTAATACATCCACAACACCGGTCGGCAATGTAATACAACGAAAGATCTTTTCGATATTTATTTATCGAAATTAATCTCTTTCACAGGACCAACGCAAGTAACTTGTCACGGGTCAGGAGGCCCCCACGTCCGACTTGGTCCACGGATGGACCAGTCGTCGGCAGTCTGAGTTCCTGCACACCGCAGCCGCAGCTCCTGCCCCCCCCCCCCACATCGACAGTTCCGAACTCCTGCATCTGCAGTTCTGAGTTCCTGCTCCCCAGCAGTCCGAACGTCCAGCAGTCCTGAGTTCCTGCACACCGCAGCCGCAGCTCCTGCACCCACAGTCCCGAGTTCCTGCACTCGCAGTCCGAACTCCTGTTCCAGCATCCTGCATCAACACCCTGCAGCTCCGACTCCTGTTTCCAGCACCCTGCAGTCCCGAGTTCCTGCGCCAGCACTCTCCTGCTCCAGCATCCTGCAGTCCAGAGTTCCTGCACCAGCACTTTCCTGCTCCAGCATCCTGCAGTCCAGAGTTCTTGCACCAGCACTTTCCTGCTCCAGCATCCTGCAGTCCAGAGTTCTTGCACTAGCACTCTCCTGCTCCAGCTCCCTGCAGTCCAGAGTTTCCTCCTGCAGTCCAGAGTTCTTGCACCAGCACTCTCCTGCTCCAGCTCCCTGCAGTCCAGAGTTTCCTGCACCAGCACTCTCCTGCTCCAGCATCCTGCAGTCCCGAGTTCCTACTCCAGCACTCTCCTGCTCCAGCATCCTGCAGTCCAGAGTTCCTGCACCAGCACTTTCCTGCTCCAGCATCCTGCAGTCCAGAGTTCTTGCACCAGCACTTTCCTGCTCCAGCATCCTGCAGTCCAGAGTTCTTGCACTAGCACTCTCCTGCTCCAGCTCCCTGCAGTCCAGAGTTTCCTCCTGCAGTCCAGAGTTCTTGCACCAGCACTCTCCTGCTCCAGCTCCCTGCAGTCCAGAGTTTCCTGCACCAGCACTCTCCTGCTCCAGCATCCTGCAGTCCCGAGTTCCTACTCCAGCACTCTCCTGCTCCAGCATCCTGCAGTCCAGAGTTCCTGCACCAGCACTTTCCTGCTCCAGCATCCTGCAGTCCAGAGTTCTTGCACCAGCACTTTCCTGCTCCAGCATCCTGCAGTCCAGAGTTCTTGCACTAGCACTCTCCTGCTCCAGCTCCCTGCAGTCCAGAGTTTCCTCCTGCAGTCCAGAGTTCTTGCACCAGCACTCTCCTGCTCCAGCTCCCTGCAGTCCAGAGTTTCCTGCACCAGCACTCTCCTGCTCCAGCATCCTGCAGTCCCGAGTTCCTACTCCAGCACTCTCCTGCTCCAGCATCCTGCAGTCCAGAGTTCCTGCACCAGCACTTTCCTGCTCCAGCATCCTGCAGTCCAGAGTTCCTGCACCAGCACTTTCCTGCTCCAGCATCCTGCAGTCCAGAGTTCTTGCACTAGCACTCTCCTGCTCCAGCTCCCTGCAGTCCAGAGTTTCCTCCTGCAGTCCAGAGTTCTTGCACCAGCACTCTCCTGCTCCAGCTCCCTGCAGTCCAGAGTTTCCTGCACCAGCACTCTCCTGCTCCAGCATCCTGCAGTCCCGAGTTCCTACTCCAGCACTCTCCTGCTCCAGCATCCTGCAGTCCAGAGTTCCTGCACCAGCACTTTCCTGCTCCAGCATCCTGCAGTCCAGAGTTCTTGCACCAGCACTTTCCTGCTCCAGCATCCTGCAGTCCAGAGTTCTTGCACTAGCACTCTCCTGCTCCAGCTCCCTGCAGTCCAGAGTTTCCTCCTGCAGTCCAGAGTTCTTGCACCAGCACTCTCCTGCTCCAGCTCCCTGCAGTCCAGAGTTTCCTGCACCAGCACTCTCCTGCTCCAGCATCCTGCAGTCCCGAGTTCCTACTCCAGCACTCTCCTGCTCCAGCATCCTGCAGTCCAGAGTTCCTGCACCAGCACTTTCCTGCTCCAGCATCCTGCAGTCCAGAGTTCTTGCACCAGCACTTTCCTGCTCCAGCATCCTGCAGTCCAGAGTTCTTGCACTAGCACTCTCCTGCTCCAGCTCCCTGCAGTCCAGAGTTTCCTCCTGCAGTCCAGAGTTCTTGCACCAGCACTCTCCTGCTCCAGCTCCCTGCAGTCCAGAGTTTCCTGCACCAGCACTCTCCTGCTCCAGCATCCTGCAGTCCCGAGTTCCTACTCCAGCACTCTCCTGCTCCAGCATCCTGCAGTCCAGAGTTCCTGCACCAGCACTTTCCTGCTCCAGCATCCTGCAGTCCAGAGTTTCCTGCACCAGCACTCTCCTACTCCAGCATCCCTGCAGTCCCGAGTTCCTGCTCCAGCACCCTGCAGTCCTGAGCTCCTGCACCACTCCTGATCCAGTGACACCATCTCATTTCACTTGTTATTACCATATGGTAAATAAACATCCGTCTTTAAACTGTTCACCAGTTGTTTGTCATCTCTTCTTTGCCATGGCCGTTACTTGCCCGTGTCCACCTTTTCTTAGTTGTGTGGCCGATCGACACCCCTCTCGGTCGGTCCCGCAACATATGTAAGTTACGTGTGTCAGTTAAATAATGTAATATTATTTGTTTTGCTAAAACATGGTTTAAGTACAAATAAGTTGTTTAGGACAATGCCTCGACAATGCCAACACCCATTTAACTCTAAATAATTTAGGTGACTAAAATAGGAATTATCCGCTTTAAAAAATAAGATGCCAGCTCAGGTAAATAAAGCCTTCTAAAAATACATTTATTATAACAGGCCTATTTGGCTCAGGTGTGGACTTTTTTTGAAGGGAGGGGGAGGAGTCATACCGAGTTACCTCCCCTTGTTTCTCGGATTTTACAACTTCTCTGTTCCTTGTTTCTAAGATGGCTGCCTCCTTGCTGGGGTGTCGTTGTCGACAGTAATGGTAAACTTAGTTTTTAAAAAAAGTCTAAGTACATCTTATGAATAAGCTGCGTTATGTTCCTCCCCATACAAAGCAGACCACTCGGATCATGGGATAAAGCAAAACTCTACAATGCCTGTAAAGGTAATGTTTTCATTTCGAACCTATCCCCCTCTTCCTTCTTGTTTATTATGATTGCATCAACGGTATAATTTCCAAGCTGTCATATTTCCCTTTTCCGCCTTTAATGTCTATTTGACATTCATTTATTCTGTCGCTTTGAACATCTCTTGTTTTAATCAATCTCATGTCAACTTAAAAAACAAACATGATACATGATATTAATATACAGATCAAATTCTTTTAAATATTTTCTCTGATAGATCCCAAAAGTGTCCGTGTAAATTCAGTTTTTTTTTACCATTATTTCTGAATTTCTTCAATTTATTCTTTAAATGATTTACATTACAGCTATTTTTAACCTGATTAAGGAATTTATTAATATATTAGAAAAAAATCTAACTGTCTGGTAGATTTAATCTTTGAAATCTATCTTCACAATAAATTACAAATGCAAGGGGATGTGCTTTGTTACATTAGGACCCGAGCTAACTTTGGCCCCGTCGTTAGGGTCAAAGTTAGCGCGGGTCCTAATGTAACAAAGCACCCAAGGGGAGATGTTAAAAAAAAGGTGTTTCCTATTTTAAAAAATCCCATTCTCTCTCTAGTAAAGTAGTTAAACCTAAGGACTCCAATCTGGTTGTGTACGTTTTCAGCGTCCCAAATTCCCTTTCCTTCAAAAGACGTCATTCTATACGATTATTCGATTTGTAGTTTTAAAATTATGTTGCAATTTAAGATGAAACAAATATTAATCAAAATTTAATTTAATATCGATTCTTTTTTAAGAACTTTTTAAAACTAAAATCGAATAATTGTTTCGAATTACCGTTTTTAAAATAAAATTTGACAAAAGAATTTTGAACGCTGAGAAGGCACACTACCTCGCCAAACTGTGTAAATTCATTTTTTACCTTTATTTTTAAATCCATCCACTTCATACTTGATTTACATTGGAGCATCTTTTAACCTTATTAAGTAATTTGTTTTTAAAAAAATTATTATTCTATTAAAAAAAAAAATCTAACTATGTAGTAATTTTTTAATTTTTTTAAATCAATTTTGCCAATAAATTACCCGTGTGAAGAGAGATATTTTTAAAAAGTGTTCCATATTTAGAAATTATTCTGAAGGTCTCAATCAAACCCTCTTTTCATTTTTCTGTCTAATAAAGTAGTTAAACCTAAGAATTCCAACACATTTTTATAATCTAGACCCGTTAATCCCTTTATTAGTTTTTAGCCACTTTTCTTCGTAGGTTCCAAATGTTAAACAAACCCAAAACAACAATAAAAACAAAACGTGTTCAAGTTTAGACTGGCTATAAAATGGGGGTTCAATTTGTTACACGATATAAATGTAAAAGGCACCCCCACTTTATGACCACTATGTAAAGACTATTGATATTTTTTTGGTGTAAAACACATGTTAAAAAACTTCGTATGTTTATGTTACTAACGATATACAAAGACTGTGTGTGTATATATATATATATATATATATATAATTTATATACACACTGACAGTATGTAAATAAAATTACTTTGATAACTAGATTTTTAGTAAAATTAAATCAAAAGAAAATATCTATAATAATTCTATTTGGTAAATACATAAATAAAACATTGTCTTTTTTTTTTTCTTTTAGAAAATAAGAATTGCATTACTTTGTATTAAAGATGTCTAATCTGATAATTTCGCTAAATTCCACTAATCTTTTCTCACGGTCTTTTTATTTAACTCTATTAATAAAACTATCAGGCAAGATCTCGTGTGGTTTTCGCCAATACATAACTTTGATAAATACACATTGTATTATTTCTTATTTACTATTTGAGATGAAAAATAAAATAACGGTCAACTAAAACGATTTTTTTAAAATCCGGTTATGTTGAAGCGGTTAGCTTCCAAAAATGGCTGCCAACTTTTATCGATCAGTTTTGTCTGATTTTGTAAGCGGTGGCGGGGCAAAATAATCCATCGTATTAAATTGTCTGATTTTTGCGCATTTCTTTAAAAAAATCATTTTGCAAATATTAATTTTTATTTTAAATTTTTATTTTGCAAATATTAATTTGTTTTCTGATTTTTGCGGATTTCTTTTTTCATTTTGTAAATATCTCGAAAAATGCTAATCTTTAATCAGATTAGCATTTTTTTCAGCAACTTAAAACACCCTCCCTTAACCCTACTACTAACCCTAAGTCTGGGTGGCAACTGCTCCCCCCTTTTTTTTCAGAGAGTTCTTTTGACAGTTGAACTTAAGATTAGTGGTAGGGTTAAGGGAGAGTATTTTTTTGTTTTAAAAAACAAATAAACAAATAATAAAATAAAATAGTGTTTATTAAAATGAAATTGAAATATATTATAAATTATACATCATAAAAATGGCGTATCAAATATATAATGTTGCCGAAGAAATCGTCTTTTATACGACGGATAAGTTGCACAGGGGGGACTAATCCACAAAAAAACAAAAACAAAGTAATACTTGCAAAAGAAAAAAAAAAATCCGCAAAACTCAAACAGGGTAAATTAATACGACGTATTATTTTCCCCTCCCACCGTCTGGAAAATCAAACAGAATTACTCGCTAAATTTTAGCAGCTAATCGCTTCAATACAACCAAAAATCTTACCCCAAAAATTGTAAGCATGACTATATTCGGAATTAATTTTCTATAAGTTCCCCCACCCGGGCAACACCGAATAAATTTACTAATTATTGTTCCCATTTTTGGCTTATTTATTTTTGTTATATATTTTTGTATGTAAATTTAAGCTTTTACATAAAATACTAATGTAAAACTATATCATTTAATTGTAATGCAAAAAGTTAAAAAAAAAATTTTTTTTTACATAAAAACTATTATTTATTTCTTTTTCATCATAAAAAATACTTGTTTATATATATATATATATATATATATATATATATATATATATATATATTACTAGAGCACCAGTGACCCATCGGGTCAGGATTTGTTATAAATTTTACTAAATGTTTTGAAATTCTAAATTAAGCTGTTGCTGCTTAAAAGAAATCTACTATTCATCCTTTATGACGTCATCCATTTTCAAGTAAATATTATATATTTCTTTTTTGATGATAATCATTCATTTTTTAATCCACTTTTCTCTTCCTCTATCCCCTCCTTCTCTCTCAATAATAAAATTAATTTCCATGCGAATGCATATCCTATACAGCATACATTGACACACCAGTTCTTTTAGATCACCAAAGTTGAGTCCAGTCAATACCAAATGGGTGACCATTTGGGAATGCGGGAGGACTGTGACACCTCTCTGCTAAAAACTGCAAAAACTAATGTCGTTAAAATCGTCTCACCTGAGCAGGATACACATGTAACTGGGAACTGCTTGTGAATTTAATATTCCTTAGAAACTTCCTGCTTTGGAGCCGGCTCAATCCACCCATGGTGCGTACCACACCAGGAATGTGTACCCTACGATAATGGTGTAACCTTTTTTATCAAAATGTAATATACATATCCAAGTACTCTCAGTAATGTAGTTTCAGAATATATATGGTTATGGGAAGCTATCTCCAAAACCCAAACAGGAATTTGTGGACAGACAGAAAGTACAACTTATAGCTAATCCAGATTCATTATGCATTTTGATGTAGAATTGAGTTTTAATTTATGGTAATTACTGCAGCATTTATGAAGAAGACTTCTTGTGATTTGATTACCTTTATGGGGAGATGTAAAATGGATGTGTTAGATATTTCTGATTTGAAAATAGATTGCTATGTTCTGAGGAGGATCAGCATTTATCATTTTCTGATTCATTGTATGACTTAAAATAAACGTTGCTTTGAAACAGCTGTAAACAGCCATAATACCTTGGTGCGTGTTCTTGATTTTGAACATGTTTTGAATCGCCTAAATCTCTCTCTCTCTCTCTGTATATGTATATATATATATATATGTATGTATATATATATATATATATATATATATAACGCTTTATGTACTCCACTACTTTTTGAGCTGCTGTAGAATTAAAGACAAAGTCTCATTTTATATTATACTTTATTTACTGATCTTTGCTAAACCTGTAATAATAGAAAGATGTTAGTAATAGAGAGGTTATTAGAAGTCCATGAGTCGGGACGAAGAAAATGGTATTGCGGGTCCATAATGAGATAATGTTATTCAAAAGGCCGTACGTATGTAAATAGGAAAAAGAGTAAGTTTATAAAGCTGGCAGAGTTATTTAGAAGTCTGTGTGTAGAAATGGTATTGAGACTAAGTTCATATGCGGACAGGTAGCCATCTTGGATATTGAAGCCTTCGTGTCGACACCAATAGCTCGCGGTTAGAAAAAAACGAGTTTATGTTTGCATGCCGAGAAAGGAGTTAGGTGGTTGAACTGAGCGATGTGAGTTGATTACACAGCTGGACCTTCTTGCGACTAAAGAGAGTGAATGGTGGCGATGGACTCTCTTAAATAATCGTCGGGAACTAGTGCTCTGCTCACATAAGAGATTGTTTCGGATTGGTTAAATCCCAATCAAAATCAAGTGTTTGCTCTAATCAGTGCTAAGTTGACAAGTCAAGCAGATGTTTCAAACATTGTTATGTCGGCCGCTGTTGGTGCTTTTGTAGTAATTACTACTGCTTCAGCTCCAACTCCTTTTAAAAAGGAGCCGCTCTTTTTCAGCGCCAATTGTGAAAATGTACCTTCTTTTATAAGCGTTCTATTTCGCCAGTGATTGGTCAAAATATACGTGTAGATGTCAAAGCGGTTGGCTCAAAGACACTGCCATATTTTATTGATTAGTTTTGTATGTTTTTCGGATCAGTGACAGGGCGACTTAGTCCACCGTGCAAATTTATGCAAATATTAATTTGTTTTCTGGTAACTTCTCTTCTTTCTTGAAAGTCAGAAAATAAATTAATATTTGCAAAATAAAACAAAGAAGAAAAAAATCTGCAAAAATTAGAAAACAAATTAAAATTTGCATAGTGGACTAATTTTCCTTGTAACCTTTTTTGAAAAACAGACAAAACTAATCAATAAAATATGGCAGCCCCTTTGGAAGCCAACCACTTCAATATACACAAAAAGTTATTAGCGGAAAAAATGCAATGAAAATCTTTTTATTTTAATCAATCATTTTTTGTCAATATATTTTGTTTAGAAATTAATTTTTAAAATGATTGCCGGTACAAGAGATGAATTTTTGTTTTTTTGTTATAAAAACAAATAATAATAAAAAAACAAAAACGAAGAAAAAAAAGTTCAAATCTTTAAGAAAATAACTTCAAAAACTTTTTACTGAATGATTTTCCTTTTTCCAGCCTGTCTTCAGTCTTTTACTAAAGATGGCCCATGAGAAATGTAGCACCTAAGTGATAAATGGTTGCTTCTATACAGAAATCTGAGAAGTTTAAGAAGGTTTTCATATGTGCCCCCTTCTCTCTCTTTTATACCATTATAAAAAAAACTCAAGTCTCCATGTGTGTGAATATATATTAACATAGGAAAGTTCATATTTTTTTCTTTTAAACATCTTTTTAAGAACTTAATAATAAATGAGACTAAAAAGCCTTTAAAAGCATGTTCAAATGCAATATTTATTAATAAAATAAAAAAATGAAAAAAAAAATCAGAATAGATTTTTTTTTTTCATTTTACATTTTAATCTTTTGACTAATAATTTCGTGAGAAACCTCGCATCTTCAGAGTATGAATAGGAGTTGTAATATTTCCGATAGCTCCGTATGTTTGTCCTTACTTGTTTATAACAGCTTATTTACTTTTTACATATGAGGTAATGCATATGAACTAGTATTTTATAGGCTTGTGTTAATACACTTAGCATTTAAGTTTACATTTTGCATCTCTGCAAAAAATGTAACCTGCAATACTGAAAAAAATTAAAACCTTTAGATTTGTTTGTTAATGTTGAAAAGTATTATTTTATTGTTTTGTGTGTACTACTGTTATTACAAGCAATATTGAGCCGGGTCAGTAACTCCATGGTGATCATTTGGAAATGATCACCATGTAAGTATTGGTATACCCAGATGCTGTAACTTTGGAAGTGGCTGTAAATACATAATCTTCTTGCTCGAGCTATGGGTGAAATAGGATTAACTGGCTAATGCCTTGGTAAAGCAACTAATCTAAGAGAAGGAAGACTCCAAAATAATGGCATTCTCCACTTATTCCAGCATTTCTTTCCAGTCATTATTTCTCTTTGCCACGGAACTTGGTCAATACTGGCTCATGAGGAAGTGGTTTTGGGGTATTGTGCAACCTTTGCTTTACTATAAACTACTTATAGCACAGGTATCCTTGCAAAGAGTATTCATTGTCTATCAAAACAGAAAAACTCCAGTTATTGTATTATTAACCAGTAGTAGTAGTAGAAAATTTGAAATCCTGAATATTTACTATTCAATAAGTTATTTAAGCGGAAATTTTAGTCAACAATCTCATTTTAGAGGGTGTAATTTATTCATTTTGATACTTTTATTAATTTAACTTGCTTTAATTTGTTTTTATTTTTAGATGCATCCTCGTGTCCTCATGAGAGGCTCTGTCTGTCACACTTCAATTTGAAATAGCATTTTCATTGCTAAATCCAACATATTAAATGAACGCTTCTTAATGTAGATGCGTCCTCACATCTTTATAAGAGGCTCCGTCTGTTTAAATGTTCAATGCTAAATGCGCAGATTGAATGGACACATTATCTAAGAATATCCGTTCTTAAATGGATGAGAAATTCAGCTGGAAAACCTCTTGTATCCAATGTCTAGATTTCACTAGAATTTAAGCATTTTGTATCATCAGCAGCAATTATTACAATCGGTGGGTTGGGCATTTGTATTAAATCCAAGATCATTCTGAATCGGTTGTAGTACAGTGCAAGTACTTGTAGTGACGTTGCGACATCCAGCTAAAAATGTTTTAAAATGGTTCATACACAGGTGGTTTCACGCAGCATTTCTGGTAAAAGCAATAAATGCAACAATATTTATTTAGTGTCTCTGCTTAAATACAAAGATGTGTTTGGCAAGCCCTGATATTTTGTCAAGATGATAAAAAGAGACAAAATAAAAAAAAAATTACACCAATATCATTTCGAGGTCAGTCTGGTCATGTAATTTCGTGGTGTCTCACTTCAAACACCATGCTACCTTCATCTCTGCACCTCACCAACCCCACTCATTTTTCTTCAAAGACTACTTAAGTATCCCTTCTCCCTCTTTCCTTTTCATCATACCTACACTACATGCTACTATGACTAACCACACATATGTCCTGCTTGACACCTCCACTGCATTCAAGCTTAAACTTTTATCATTGAAAAAATTTAATATGAGAACATTTTTCTACTTTTAAGATTATATGTAAATTTTGTATATTTGCATATATATATATAAAGCCTTTGTCTGCTTAACATATTCATTTCTTTCTTGTGTATTTATTGGTCCCCCGATTTTATAAATCGGGGGACTTATGTTTTGAGGCATGTCCGTCCGTCCGTCCGTCCGGATTTTTCTCCGCAACCATCCATGTAATTTCTCTGAAATTTTGCATGAAGTTGTAACTTTGGTCAGGTTAGAAAGTGACATTCTCCGATTTTTGAAAAAAATCTGGTTAGCTCCCCAGGGGGTCAAAAGCACCGAAATGGCAAAAAATGACATTTTTTGCCCCATAACTTTTCATCCATCCATTCAATTTCTCTGAAACTTGGCCAAAATGTGGAGGCAATTGTTCTTAATAGAAAATAAGTATCACTGACCTTGGAAAAAATCTGGTTCGCCCCCCCCCCCCCCAGAGGGTCAAAAGCCCCCAAAATGGCAAAAAATGACCCTTTTCACCCATAACGTTTGATCCATCCATTCAATTTTTCTGAAACTTGGCCAAAATGTAGAGGCAATTGTTCTGGATATAAAATGAGCATCGTTGACCTCAGAAAAATTCTGGTTCGCGCCCCCAGGGGGTCAAAGGGGAGTAAAAAATGACCCAAATTTATTGCATTTTACACTCGCCACATCGAGAGGGGGACCATGTACGCGTGGCTTGTTAATATTAACTACAAGGCTATATATTCAAACAACTCCCCTTATTTGGTTACTATCATCAGTTATCTCCACAAGATAAACGCACACAAAACTCCCATACACGAATTATTAGTATTAATTGTATTAACTAACATTTGTTGGAATTGTGATTCAATTTTTTACAGGTGAAAACAAATCTGCTAAATTAGATGATGATGATTGAATTAGTCATCATCATCATCATCTAATCATCTAGTGCCCTCTTTACAATTGAAGGTTAGCAAGCCTGTCATTTCCATCGATACTCTGTCCTCAGCCATTCTGTTGACTTCATTCGTCCTTTGCTGATCTCTGTCCCTATTGGCCTTCAATTTATCCCTCCAGGAACAAACTCACCATCTTAACACTGGAACCCGAACTCTTTGTACATGACCGGCAAATCTGAACTTTCTTTTATCAAATGATGGTGACAACTGACCTTTTTGACAATTCGTGCTTATTCTGCATGCCGTTCCTCATTCGTGACCTTTTTTCTCTCCAACCGATTGCTTTAACATTCTATGGTAGCACCACATCATTTCAAGTGCTATGTTGGGTCGACCGATGATGTTTCCAGGTTTCATGAGAATAAATGACAAAAGAAAACGTTGTCTCTTCATTCAGTAATGTGAATAAAGTAAAACATTTTCTCTGATTCGATACTTGATGGTTTTCGTTTAAACCTATAGATATTCGTTTACTTGAAACATTATTGATTCTTTGATTACAAGGATTTTATTATTGTTATAAATAGGTATCACAAACCAGCCGGTATAGTGGGTAAATATAGTGAAATTCCCTGCAATTTCAACTTGTGATAACTCGTTTATATTTTGGTTATTTTGATAAAAATTGTGATGCAAACAAAATTTAATCGTTTCTATTTATGAAACTACAATTCTTTCTCTTGTATCATTAATAGTTTTTTCCAGGTCATTTCAAGTTAGGTCACTATTTTCAGTGATGGCCGATTTACTTTTTAATGTTGGTGTTTTCAGCTTAATACACACTATTGTGTCTGTATGCATATAAAAACAGTCTCATCTTAAGGAAAAAGGGCCACTCGTCAATAGGGTTGTCTTTTAAAAAACAAATCAAAGTTGAAAACTTTAGTGAAGGAAATTTTTGCCGTATTATCAAATTGTGTTTTTGTATGGTCTAAATCTGAGTTTTTTTATTGATTTACTAAGAAAAGGAAAATGTAGCTTGATATTTACTGTGCTATGAATCATATTAAAAAGATTCAATGAGTTAGCTGTTAAAATAAATCTTATATAAACAGTCAAAATTGAGCTTCCATGTCATTTTTGTACATTTTGTCTAGAGGTAATGGGATTTTGCCCGATGCTTAAGCTGGCTTGATCTAATAATTATTGCTTCCATTATGATTAATTTTCATGTACCAAGAAATGATATTACATTTGTAAGGGTTTTTCACTTGTTCAAAACTTACATTTTTACTTATACACAGTGGAAATTGGCTTCTGGACCAATGTCGCACAAGACAGCACATTTTCTAATTTCCAACAAACCTTTCTTTTTTTTTTTTTTAAACAGAGTTCACCCCAAATAAGGCAAGCTGCCACTGGAGATGTAAGAGGCTACTGAGAATTAGAGTGAAAGTTTTGGGGGTCATCCTAAATTGGGAGATGTGCAACGAGATGTCTGTCACATTAGTTTTAACTTAAAAAATGTTTTTACACAATCACTTGTTTAGATTCTGGCTGAATCTCATTGATAATGATCCCTCTTTGTGTGGGTGGTGCACGCATATTGATGGGTGACAGCTATCAGCTGAGCTCTCACGTCTCCAAGTGGGCGTTCTTCGATCGTGGAATCAAGATTGGTTAACAATCTCATATGACCTTGCTCAGAACCACCATGCATGAGTTGCCATGGTTCGGGATATGAAGAAGAAGTTGACTCAACCTGACCAGGGTAAACCCTGTTGCAACAACAACGTTGATCTTTTAATGTGTGACGTATTCCAAGCTCACTAAAGAGTTTATGATTAAAGAGAGAAAAGTTCCGACTATTGTTATTATATTTTCTTGACGTAATCATTATGTAACTCGACAATAAGTTAATCTTGTTGATTTCTATTTATTTTTGTTTACTCATTGCAGCAAAACAGAATTTCAATATCTATATATATAAAACTAAATGTTTGTGTGTTATAGAAATCCATATTTTAACAGAACATTCAAATAAGTTTCAATAAAGATTACATTTTTCAGAATCTAAAGACTCCATTGAAATTTTCCTTCGATTCAATCTGGGGTCACTAGGGGCAATTAGCGGTTAGGTCCATAAATTAACTGAAATATATTCGATGTAAAGGAACAAAATTAATTTAAATAGATTTTCTTCGCTTCATAAAACAAAAGAATATTTTGGTGACAAATGTATTTACAAGGTTTAAACATTTAAATAATTATGCTTATTGGTATTTTTAAGATTTAAAATAAAGAAAAAAGAAATGTTAAGAAATACTGTGCCAACAAGTACTTCTTTTCTTTTTTAAGAACACCACTGCACTGAGAGTTTAAACAAAATTATTACTCAACCTCATATTGGAAATGTTATTTTTTAACTTTTCTTTCAAGGCAAAAATTGTAAACATGATAATATTTTGTTTCTGAACTTTTGAAATAATGATTGCTAGTATGTATTATTTGTATTATTCGGACTACTGTTCTCATCTTGAATATTTTAACAATGTTTTGGCCGATGTAACCTCCGACCTTCTTCAGGAGTATCTTGTAGAACTCTGGAATCTTTGTCAAACTCGGAATTCGAACGGAACTCTTTATTAAATCCCTGGGGGTAGCATGCTCTCGTTCCATCAGCCATGACCGAGTGGAAATCCTAAGTAATTCACAATCGTTGAAAAGTGTCACTTAGAACTAAATTTTACTTAATACTTTATCTGTGGCGCCACGGGACTTTGCGGACAATTCTAGTATGAATTTTGGGAGCCTTAAACCTACTCAAGAGAACAGTAGTCCGAATAATATATGATAATATTTGAAATTATTTTTCCTAAGAAACCTTCCAACCAGCAATATATCTCCACACAGGCAATGCCGAGTGAATGCTAATAAATATGTATATGTAAAAAAAAGTATATATACAAAAGTAAATAAAATGTGTTAACCAAATTATCAATAATTTCTTTCGATCTCATGAGTCGCAATAAAATGTAGATTAAGTTTGTTTTCATTTTTTCTTTTGCTGGTTATCGTAACTCGGAGATGAGTCGGCTAAGAAAATAAATCTGACTGTGGTCTGTTTAAAAAAAAACTCCTCGACAAAAATTGCAGACTGTCTCTTCATCTCTATTCTAACCTATCATTATTTGTCTCTCTGCCTCTTGCTGACATTCAACACTTGCATCTCTTCTAAGCAATGATTTCTTTTTCTTGTTTTTATCCTATAAAGCTTGGTTTACAATGGATTATTCCATCCAGATTTGTTTGACTATGACAGTTATACTCCTACCGATAAGTCGCACCATCTGGCACCATTTTTTTTTTGTAAACAATGATATGCATCATAAAACAATTACTTCTAATACTATTTCTGTACTTGAAAATTATTGTAATAAGCTGAAATCTTGAATCGATCGGTCGTCGCCAGCCAGTGTCTGGTCAACGCCAATCGCAATAAATGGCCTCGGACTCAGTCGGTTACCAATCTGTAACTAACAATCTACTTGTAAAATCAATATGGTTTTACATACAGTATGTCGTGTTCCCAAATAATGGTAACCCATCTAAGAACTGACCTGGCTCAATGTGATTACAGATAAAATATATTTGATTGTCAAGTTGTCTTAACGTTTATATTCTAAATTCGATCTGCCATCGCCTGTCAGTGTCTGGTTGCTGCAGATCACAACGAACGGTTCAGGACTGTTTGTTATGTTCGTTGCATTTGCAGATTGATACTCACCCTTGGCTTGCAAGGCCACTAGAATCGCGTTTTACATACAGCATCTGGTATTCCCAAATGATCACCCATGGCAACAATATAGTAAAAAAAGACAGCTGACAGTGTACTGTCTTCTATTCCCGGTCGAGAACAGATCCGTTCTACTTTTATGTAAACCTCTAGATATTTTTGTTATTGCTTTGGCTGTGCAGTAGTTATGAAATCCACATAGAAGCAGCCCAGATTGAGTAAAACAAAAAAGACGGCTGACATTATACGTTATTCTATTCTCCAATTATGAGCAGATCCAGCCTACTTTTACAATATGGTATAGATTTTTACTTCTACATGTCTCGAGGTCTACATAAAAGTAGGTTGGATCTTTTCTTGACTGAGGAATAGAAGAAACTATACTGTTGACTGTCTTTGTCGACTCATCCTGGACTATAATCACAATAAGCACAGCCAAAATAATAACAAACTTTGATATAGATTTTAATTCTCCACTCTATAACAACGACAAATGTGTATGTATTTGTATGTAAATATGTATCCGTACAGTCACGCAAAAGTTAGCAAGCAGAAAATAAAAATAAATACTGGACGAAACCATTTCAAATATTTAGGGGAAAGCAAATAGCAAATCAGTTTTCAAACCTGCCATCTTCAATAAATTTGGAAAGAAATCTATTTCCGTAATGAGATGTTTTTTTTGTTTTTCCTTCTTTCTATACCGATTTATACGTTTTTCTTTTTTTTGTAAACTTTCCGGTTTGAGATGTTTTGTTTCTTTCTTGTTTCTTTCTTAATTCCTTTTTAACTTCACTGATTTAGACGTTATTTTATATATATATATATATATATATATATAACACTGGCGAAGAAGAATATTTTCCATGATTTTTCCACATAAATAATAATGCTATTCACGTTTTCGATAGATTCATTTAAATGTAAACTTTTATTTCCACAAATTCATAAGATTCTGTTTTACTGAAAAAAATATTATGCAATTGTTGAATTGAAAAATCTGAATGAATCGATTTTTAAATTTTATAAAAATTTTACTAGAAAAAACGGCTTTTATTGATATTGTTACTGAAAATGTTTATGATTGAAATAATTAATCTAATTTTTGTTTTGTTTTTTCTTTTACTTTAAAACAATTACTATCTTCTTCGATTATAAATAGGAAATTAATTTTATTACTTTTCTTTTCTGGTATTATTTGAGCTCATTAGTTAAGTGGTAAAGACTGACATGACCGTCAGTCCCTCTTTCTACAGCACAGGTTCGATTTTTGCATAAGTCTCGTATTTCTTTTAATGGTTTTCTTTGTTTCTTTCCAACCCCATGGACTAAATTAACAGTTTATTTTAGCATGCAAACAGATACTGTTTGCATGCTAAAATAAACTGTTAATTTAAAAAAAAAAAAAAAAAATCAGTGAGATGCATAATATATATTGTTGGAAATAAAATCCAGTATTTACTCTATAACATGTTCACTGTATTTGCCTGTTGACGCAAATTTGAGGAGATTATTGTTTACTATGATAATAAAAACGTAAATGCAGGTTAATTGCAAAGCTGGATAGATGAGTTATTTGTACAATACAACCTTCACCGACTTAATGTAATATGATTTTTAGAGATCTAAAGCAGGATAAAATGTTGTTGCACACACAGACACAAAAAGTGGTCACACCATTTTTATTGGTGCTTCTACAGAATTTGAACCAAACTGTTTTGTTTGGGTTTTTTTAACACTAACCCTAAACTAAAGTTTAAATATAAGGTTTAGTTCCGCAAAAGTCTGTTTGGTTCAGTTCAAATTCTGTAGAAGCACCTTTTTTATTAATATAAAGATAAGAGATTTTGATAATATTTTTAGCTATATAGACGTTTTTGAAAATTATTTCTTATCTTTTGGATGAAAGGACTCTCTTCTGCTAATCACGGACACAATAAGACTATATTTGCTATACGTTTTTTGAAGAATGTTAATTAACATTATTATTATTATTATTATTTTAAAAAAATTCTTTTTAAACATCAATAAATATGATCTTTTGGCAAAGGGATCTTTTCTTGTGAGTCAACATACGTACAGAGTAGGGTTGTTGAGTTGGAGGTTGTGGAAGGAGTCAAACTCGTAAAAATGCTAGGAGTCGGATTTTTTAATCTCCAAAGAATCAACAGACAGTCTGAATGTTGGAAGAATTTAAAATAAGGAGTCTGAGTCAGATATTTTTGAATCCTAAGAGTCAGTTGAACCTTATAGGTTTCGACTGTGCAACCGTGATAGAGAGTTCCTCTACTAATCATAAATGTATAAAATGTAAACGTATGGATTGAATAATGCCCATATGTTTCCTGCTTTTGTATCTATATATTACAACCGGAAATAGAAAAAAAAGACTGTGAGATTTCTTTTACAACCTCTCTTGAACTGCTTCTGTATTGTTGCCATGTACTTAGATGGGTGAATATTTGGCTCATCAAGTGCTATATGTAAAACGCAATATCTATCTGCTTAAGAGAGCAAAAGAATGAAATTTATATACTTTTTATGATGGACGTTTTTAAAGCTAAATAAAAAAAAATTCAATGAAACATCAAGAAAGAAGGCATTTACCTTTATTAAAATTCTCCCCTCAATACTCCATTTAATAGAGTAGTTTCTTTGTAAATTATTTTTCTCTAGTTATTAACTTAGCAAAAACAGAACAGATTCTTTTAATGCAAGACACATGAATTATGCAGTTAGAAAGAAATACATCTGGCAGTATTGTTTGCTCTGGATCTTAAATCCTTATTTCTGAGATGGGATGTGTTATCTACATGTTTTGGACGGTTATCCTCATCTTGATTGTTACAATGTTTCGGTCATTGTGCTCTTAGGCCTTCTTCAGGTGCCTTTGTCATCGTCTTCCAAGAATTATAAATTGAATTCTGTATTTGATACTGTATAAGATATCTTGTATTCTAGAATGAATTCTACCTTAGAGTTGTGAAGTCAATCTTTGGTGACGGAACTTTTTTTTAAAAAAAACGTTATTTTAGATTTGATCTCAAACTAACATTGTATAAATAAACAATATTCATCTTTGGGAGAAAAAAAATTAGCTGGCTGTATCCCAAATCACCGGATAGAAAATTTGTTTACACTCTAAAATTATGAACTTTGAATTTATATATTAGAACAGCAAAAACATCTTGATCATCTTGTTGGGCACAAACAATGCTGAAAATAATTTTTACGAGATCTTTTAACAGTTTCTCTATTGTCATCTAACTGTAGCTACTTTTTTTACTTTAAAAAAAATTATTTAAAAAAATTATTATTTTAGCCAAATTTTTTACTTTTTCTTTAAATAGGATTTTGAAAGTTTAATTTAATTATTACAGTATCGTTTGGTCTTTAAATTATTAAATGAACCAAATTTTTATGAAACTATAACTAATTTTTTTATCAATGTTTTAATTTCTATTTATAAAATTATTGAATGTAGATAGCTTTTCAAATTTTGAAGGGTCACAAAGTAATTATTATTTTTTTTTTCAACTATTAACAAAAGAATAACATGACTGACTTCTTTACAAAGAAACCGAAATGCATTATGGTGGATTTAATTTCATAATTAAATCATTTTTTAGAAATAATATTTTTAAAAATTTGTTTTATTTTATGGTATTGCATTTTTGCTTTTGGTTAATAGTAAATGAAAAAAAGTAATGTGTAAGCGATACAGAGGCGAGAAACATGCACATACAGACACATAAGAATTGATTACACAATTTTATTAAGATAGAGATTTGAGTTTGTAAGTGTTTTTATTTTATTTACCTCCCCCTCCCAAGATAGATAGGTATTGCTTAAGCTGTTAATCAGACAACAAATAAGAAGCTTATGTTTTGATAGCAGTTGTAAACAGATGTTGTTGGCAGCTGACAGTCTCATTATTGCAGCAGGTTGTCTTCCAAAGCAGCAGAGTTTACTCAAATTACACAATCACTTTCCAATCACCGGAACAGGGTGACCCGTCAAAAAATGCCACCCATGGGAACGTTAATAAAATTTGCAATCCCTTCTGCAATACAATCATATTTGGTACAAATAAACTTCAGTCTTTGCTTGATTTGTCCACCAAGTTTCAGTCATGGATGTCCGACAGTCTTTGTTTTATCACCGTTCAATGATATGTTCCAAATTTGCACCTCTGCATTGATAAACACTGAGCGCTGCTTAGTGGTCGTTAAGAAGTTTTCAGTTGAGCGGACAAATGTTGTGAGGAATGAACAGTGGTTTCAACAAAATGAGACAACTCTGCACACTTCAGATGATTCATTAGAATCGCTGCAAGGACACTTTGGTGATCGTCTTATCAGTAGATATGATCTTGAATGGGTTTCATACTCACCGGACCATAACAACCCCGGATTCTTATTTGTGGAGGTATATCAAAGATAATGCCTATCGAAACAATCCTTCAGACTATTCCTGAACTTATTCAGGTGTGCTTGTAACGTAGAGGTGGACATCTAGAGCATATAATTGAACAGTGATAAAACCAAGACTGTTGGACATTCATGTCTGAAACTTGGTGGACAAGTCAGGCAAAGACTGAAATTTATTTGTACTAAATATTGTTAGATTGCAGAAAAGGATTGTTAATTTGATTACCAATTCCATTGTTGGCAAGGTTTTGGAAATAAGCATGGTCACCTATCTCAAGAGGTTTGAGTTCTTTGGTGCACTCTTCCCACTTTTGTTCACTCTCTGTTGTGCCTTTTTGCTCGGCCTTTTCCCCTGTTAATGGTAATTTTTTGTCACGTTGGGTAGAGACAGTATTTTTGTATTAGTGTAGGGATTGGATCTCTGATTGGACGTTCGAATAGTGCCGGTGATATTTTTGTTTGTCAATCAATGCTATTTCTGTAAATTAGCATTACCCTTTGAAATCCATCTACATTTAGGGATCCTGTAGGTCTTGTGTTTGTCTGGGGGATTCCGACTGAAGTTAGTCTGCAGTGAATACCCCATGTTTTTAAGAATTCCTGTGTTGTCTGCAGTGAATTCGGGACCCCCATTCAAAGTTAGTTCTTCTGGTACACCAAATGTAGTGAATACTTCTCTGAGGCGTTTGATCAGGTTGGTTGAAGTTCCATTTTCCTTAAATACATTAGGCCAGTTGGTATCTGTCAACAATTACCAAATAATTTGCATTCATATACGAGAAGTAGTCAGAGAACACTTGCTGGAATGGATAATCTTCCTGTGGTGATTTCATCGCATTTAATTTTGCAATCCTATAAATCTTCATTCATTTCTTGTCCTTGTTATGTTGATCGATGTCACAGGCCAGAATATTGTCACTGCTGCTCGTTGGTTCATCACACCTTCATGCACGGCATATAATGCCTTCAGTATTTGTTGCAAAGTGAACTTGGAATGATAATCCTCTGTCCTAGCATTACAACTCTGTCAACCATATACATGTGATCAGCATATTTGTGATATGGTTTTAAGGCTAGGGAAAGATCATGGATGTCAGGCATGTCACGGTGAAAAATTTGTTTTAGGTCTTTCAAAGTTTCATCACTTTCTGTGGCAGTTTTAACCATTTCCCATGAAACTATATCTGACGCAACATAAAGTGTACAAACAGCTTCCATCTTAACTCCGATGTCGTCTACTAAATTTTGAGTGTTAAGTTTGGCCAAGTTGGATGGAAGATATCTGGAGAGTGCATCTGGCCATTTGTTCTTTGTGCCTGCCACATGCTGGATGGTGAAATTATACGGCAGTGTTTTTTCTTTCAGGTTTGTGATGTCATTAAATGATCTGTCATTGAGAATTTGTATAAGTGGTTTGTGATCTCCAAGAATATAGTAACGAGTTTGGTGGAAGGCATAGGCGACTGCTAGTGCTTCCCCTTCAATTGGTGCATACCTACTATCAGTTGGTGTTGTGAATTGACTGCCAGCTAGGCAGAGGTTCCAACCTGTAATGCAACATGGAGGCATCGTCTGACATTGGCAGTATTTTTGTTTGAGGGTGAAGCCAATGCCGTGATTAGACCAATCTGTAGATATGCAGATTGGGCGTGATGGTTCAAACAGCTTCATTCTTTTCATGGCATTCACTGTTGCTAGTTTTTACTTCTCGAATGCTTGAAGTTCATTTCTCCATTTAAACTTGATGCTTGTTTTTAGTCCCTGAATGGTCTCATGCCTTTTGTCATTGAGAAGGCATGTGCACCTTGATTAGCAAGGCCAAACCCTGCCCTTGCTCCAGAGATATCTTTTGGTGTGGGAAATTCTGACTGGACTTTGTTGCCTGGTGTCACTGTTAATCCAGTCAACTCAACTGTATCTTGTGCAAATTGAAATTTTTGGGGGTTAGAGGTCATGCAATTCCTTGCACACAAATCTAACCATTTACATGCTTGAAGAATGCTTCTTCAACCGAGTCAGACCACATGCATGTATCGTCTGCACATTTAACTTTATTCTTGAAGTTTGTAATAATCGAATCAAACTCTGAGTATACCCATCACCACTTGATAAAAATCATTATGGTGCCACTTTGTAGTGATATCTTTCCCATGGGGTGATAAAGGTTGTTACATGTCTTTTTCAGTTAATAGAACTGAATGATAGTCGTTCCATGCATTAGTGACGGTTTTCTTTTGGGGAATTTGTTCAGCAAGACGAAAAGGAGTTGATGTTTGATGGGTTTGTCTTACTGAATTTTTTTTTGAGATCAACTGTACATCTCGATGTGCCGTCTGATTTAGTGGTTACCACCATTCTGAGGCACCATGTTACTAGTGTATTTGGGCTAACTTTTTTAAATACCCCAAGTGCGACATCCCTTTCAAAGTCAACAAGTACTTTTTCTTGCCAGTGTGTAGAGACTACTGCTGGTTTGTGAGCTGCTATCGGTTTTGCATTTGGGTCAATGTATAGTCACAAGGGCTCACCTGTCATCATTGGTAAGAGTTGACGTTCACAAGTGCTGGAAGTAGTTCCTTCATAGTCTTTTAAGAGCCATTCTTTCAATTTGGAGATATTTTCATCAGTACCCTTTATTCAAGCTGGAAGGGTTGTTATAATTGGGGCATTTTGGGTTCTTTTATGACAGCTGCATTTCGTTGTTGGTTCTGGTCACATATTCATGGATTGTTTTTTATTTTAGAGAAGTCCATGGGTATTGCTCAAGAGATTCCCTGCATAAGAACGCTGTGGTCATTTTTTTGTGAGAGACGATTTGTTTGCATGATCTGGCTTCCCTCTTTCGTTTTTAACCGAAATATCAATGGTGATCCCGCCTTCTACTCATTAATCCTCCTGTAGGACTTCTCTCATTGATAACCTGACTGGCATGATGTCTTGTTTTTTATAGCCCATGGAATGGGCAGTGGCTAGTGGTATAATGCAATTTAGACAGCCAGAGTCGGCAATCATGGTATTGTTGTTGGGTTTAAAGATGTCTTGGGTATGTTCTTACCAAATTATGCATGTTCCTCTCTTAATGGAGTGAGTTTTTCCCATGACAGTTGGGTGCGGTTTTGAAAGGCGGGGAATCCACTTGTCTTTGTAGATGTAATGTTCTACTGGAGTGATGACTGCTAACTGGTCAGAGAATAACATTTTGTTCTCTACTTGATAATGTCTTTGTCTGGATTCTCTTAGATTTTCCTGGTATCTGCAGAACTTACTGGAACTGTCTCTGTGGGCCCAATTTCCACCTGTGTGACAACGACTACAGCTTTTATTGTAGTGACCTTTTATGTTGCATGTGGCTGACTTTGCTGGGCAATTTTTGCTTCTGGTCGCCATGTCATTTTTTTTTTTAGCTGTGGTTGGGTCCACCACATACCCAACATTTACCTTGTTGCATGTTTGATTTTGTTTGGGTGTATGAATCTTGGGTTTTACCTGGTTTACCTTGGTCTCAGTTGGTAACTGCTGTGCAGTCTCCGATCGCATTTCTGGTTGCTTTGCTTTACTCTTTTTATACCAGGTATAACTTCTTCTAGGTTATGATCGGTTTTTGCATTGCCAAGGAGGTCTGTTAATATTTCTGGGTCTGAAATTCCCCTGATCAAATTATCCTTAATGATATCGTTATTTTATTTGAATGTATGTGTGCAACCTGGTTCTGTACACATATCTGTTAAATTACATAGTGATGCTTGGCCACGGAGGTTAGCAAGGAATGTTCTAATACCCAACTAGGAGTTTGTCATGTTACCCAGTTTCATTCGTGCACAAAAACACTTTCTTCCCTCACCACCAAATGTTTGATTTCGGCAAGGAGGTCGGTTTCAGACATTATGTTTGTCTCATTAAGTCTTGTTTCAGTTTTTCACTACAGCAATGGATGAGTGCAATTGTCTTTTGGGCCTCTGCTATGTCTGTACCAATTTTGAACATGTCCCATTATCTTTGGAATACACCTATTTTAGACGGGTCTATTTTCAATTTATGTGTGTTTCACCAAAGATGTGTAGTTCGTATGAACTGGTTTGTCATGCATTTCTAGTTTCTGACCTAATATGGCTGTGAGAGCATCTTGAAGGTCGTCTGACTGCCATTTGCAGTTGTCAATGGAGCACCTAATTAGTCATCTTTGTGTTTTGACTTTGGTATTGACCAATTTCTAGATAAATTGATGCTGTTGACTACTCCTATGGTGTGTTGCTTGCTTCCATCATAGTGATGTGCGGTAACTTCTCCGGAATGAGACGATAAGGCAAGTGTAATTTCTTCATCTTTTATTCATCATCACTAAAGATGATGGAAGCAGGCTTCCTAAGGAAACAATACAAATAGGACACATATTATTCATTTATACATGCACATACAGGGACATATTACGATGATTGTTCCTAACACACATCAATGGACATATTAATACCTATCTAGTTACAGTTTAAATGGGTTTTCATTATAAAAAAATAGTAATAAATACAACTGAAGGCCACTTGCAACATTGCTTAAAGACATTTTAATTAGATGTTATAAGTAAAATTAATTTACCTGCATTTATGATATTCTAGTAACTTTTAGAAATAAATAGGCTAATATTTATTTTTAAATATAATTGTTTATTTAGAATCGGACACTGGTAGATCATCATCAACCGGTTTATTTGTTGAATCAGGCCACAATTAATCCTCTGAGGGGGGGGGGGCTGATTGTCCAGTCTTGATCTAAGTCTTCCTCTCCATTCTTGTCTTTGGTGAGACTCGACGGAATCCTTACCCAAGGCTCTCCTATCAGGTTTGAGCATTTGTTCATTAATTTTGTAAGTGGCTGGTGCTTTTTAGGTCATAAATGAAAATGCCTTCATTCTAACCATCTGAGCTGGAATAAATATTTAAAAAAAGAAACTCAAGAGAAATACATTATTATTATCTTGCAAAAAACGTGGTAGAAGGAAGACAAATTTGCTAGTTAGAATCAAATAACGATTTGTCAGATGCATTGCTATATGGATCTAACTTCAAGAATCCGATCAACTTAATTTTATATATTAGAGGTACTATTAAATATTTATTTTGGGTTTCATTTCTAGACATTTTTCTACAAATTCTGGTTAATGACTTTCTTAGCTAAAACTTTTTGTAATTATATTAGCTTAGAAATTTCTTTTTGGCTGGTTCTTTACAAAAAACTATACTACTACTACTACTACTACTACTACAGTATAGTGTTTGCATGAATTATTGGCAGTATTACAGTTATGCTAACTAAAGAAAGAACAAGCAAGATGATTATATAGGTTATTGTTATAAAGTTCTATCTGAAAAGATATATAGCCTTTTATGTACAATGGTCTGTTATAATTCGGTCGGTTTTGAATTATCCGAAAAGGCTGTTTTTGAGAAATTGATTTTTCCAATTCTATATAAGGATCAACGGGTTTGGAAATATCCAAGAGAATGTATTAAGAAATAAAAATAAAAAAAATAAATCAATAGATATATGAGAAAGGAGACAAAGAATATAAATTAAAGATTTTGAAATGTTGTCATGGCAACAAGTCTTATAGTTAGTAGGAAATAAACCGGAAGAAAAGGTCAAGCAATCTGTCAACTTTTTTCAAAAGGTCAACCAGTACATAACCTAAAATGTCATAACTGTCCCGACACCGAACACCTACTAGACCACACCTTCGAGTGTTTTCGGTCTATATGTACAAGGGTTTGTCAGGACAACCTGACATAAGGATACTTCACCCTACAAGTAAACCCTGACCGAATATTCAAAATAACATAGTATTCGAAATCCAAGTAAGATCCCCTCGACACGGCTATACATTGGCTAATACGAAGAATGGAATCAATTGAGATTGAAATAAAAAGTACTTTTCAGTTAAGAGGGATCATTTTCAAATAGCTCAAAATTTATTTATTTTTCCTAAATTTGTTTTCTGTTATTTGAACTAATTTGGCTTTCAGACCAGTAGTAATTTAGGTGTCTCCTTCTGCACTTCTTTCAAAATTTGTCCTGGGATTCAGTTACACTAAACTTCAATAGCAAACTGCCCTCCTCTCCATAAAAAGTGTTTTTGTTTATTTTTTTCCAAAGAAAAATTAATTTGCATCAGGTTTTAGGGCCAAATTAGTTCAAACTATGAAAAAAAAAATAATACATCAATTTTTAGCTTTTTAAACATAAACTTCATTACCTGCAAAAGTAACCTAATAGATCCTGCACTGGCTGCCAAGCTCTAGCCTCTGTCGCATCGCCGCAGTGTTACATCCATGTGTTTATTTTACAAGTACTTCCATGGAATGTGCTCCAATGAACTTACTGCACTTGTACCTCCTCAATGTAAATACCCCTGACCCACTTGATAGCAGCAAAATCACACCCCTTCTCTGTAAAGGTTGTTAGATGCTGGAAGATTTTCTACTCTAATAGCTTCTTTGCTTGAACCACTTGCCTTTGGAATTCCCTCCCTGCTCCATGTTTTCCTGATCGTACTAACATGCAGAAATGTAAATGTAATGTAAACACCTTGCTGCTTAACTCCCAACCCAGATTGCCTCTCCCCCCTATAAATCTGGCCCCTATTATCGTAGCCCCTTGTGCTTTAGTGACTTTGTTTGGATGAACAAAAGTTTTTTAAAAATTTTTAAAAAGACATGTAGGAAAAAAATTTACAAAACAACATTAGCTAAAAGGTGGACTATGAGTATGGAGATACTAGTATTTTGGGGAGTGTGACATCATTCCTTAGTTACCATAACTCCTGGGTCCATTCTTACTTGGAGTGGTAGTACCTGTCAGGGTCCCTTTCTATGTTAAAATAGAATCTATCATTTACAAACTATTTAACTAGAAAATATATGCCTAAAAAAAAAATTGAATGAATATTTGAAGAAATTAAGAACTTTATGGAATAAAACTTTTAGCATTTCAGCATTAAATTACCCAAAAAAGTTAAGGTACCAGAAAATAAAACAAACAAATCTCTGATAAAATAAAAAATGAACTTTAAGATCTATAATTAAACCTAAGCTGACTCTTTCAATGTCTAAAATAATATTAATGTCGTCAGAGCTGTGGTATCAGTAAACCCAAACGCTTCATTCTGATACATGAAATTTTAAAAGGTCCGACCTCAGAAATGTTCTTCTTCCACTCATAATAAATGTAAATTCGTATGAATCAGTATTGTACGACTTCTGGACTGGTTTGTTTCTGTTTCTGTCATTAGTTACCCTAATTCTCTTTAGAATCCGGTACTTACAGGAGGGACCACATTAAGGTTGCCAACATCTATAGTGAAGGTGGTGCTATGGATCCAACTGTATTCAAACGTGGCGCACATCCAGGTTGCCAATCCGTGTCAGTATCCATTTCTTCACCTACCTCCCCCTCATTCGTGATAATATACTATACATTATTTATAGCGTTTTTGATTTTTAAAGAGGACAGGTGTGTTTGTCAAGGTTCTGTTAATTTTTTTTTTTAATGGAGAAATCTAAAGAATTTAATTAAACAAAAAAGAATGAAATGAAAAAGATATCAGAATCTTTAAGAAGACAACCACCACTTCATAATAACAAAGATTTTGATATTTTTGGGTATGTTTTATCATGTTTCATTTTATTGGTCCCCCGATTTATAAAATCGGGGGACTTATGTTTTGAGGCATGTCCGTCCGGATTTTTCTCCATCCATTGAATTTCTCTGAAATTTTGCATGAAGTTGTAACTTTGGTCAGCTTAGAAAGTGCCATTCTCCGATTTTTGAAAAAAAATCTGGTTAGCCCCCCAAGGAGTCAAAAGGCCCCGAAATGGCAAAAAATTACATTTTTTGCCCCATAACTTTTCATCCATCCATTCAATTTCTCTGAAACTTGGCCAAAATGTGGAGGCAATTGTTCCTAATAGAAAATAAGTATCGCTGACCTTGGAAAAAAATCTGGTTCGCGCCCCCAGGGGGTCAAAAGGCCCCAAAATGGCAAAAAATTACCCTTTTCTCCCATAACGTTTGATCCATCCATTCAATTTTTCTGAAACTTGGCCAAAATGTAGAGGCAATTGTTTTGGATATAAAATGAGCATCGTTGACCTCAGAAAAATTCTGGTTTGCGCCCTCAGGGGGTCAAAGGGGGGTTAAAAATGCCCCAAATTGCCCAAATTTATTGCATTTTACACTCACTACATCGAGTCACATGCAAAGGGGGACCACGCATGCGCGGCTTGTTCTATTAGATTTTGTTTCATAAACCAAACCAACAAGAGTCTTGAAAGCCATGCCCATCCTCTTTAAAAGCAAAGCTATTATATATATATATATATATATATATATATATATATGATCTTTAATCGTCTAAACGTAATATGGGGTCTACAGAACTCTGTACTGTTTCGGTATAATATTCTTAGTACAATATGTTTTTTTTTGCCTACACTGGGACCGAACAGGTTTGGGAAATTATACTTATGATAATCATTTCTTAATAAGAGTATTCTCTTAAATTATATATTTTAAATATCTTTTGATTTCAATAAATTTGAATTTATGATGACCATTATTATCGTTATTGTTTTATTATTATTACTATTATTGTTATTATTAAACTTTATTATTTGATGATTGTAATTAACTTTCTTCTACTTAGTGTATTTGTAGAACTGCAACTTATATTACTGTTATTTTAAAATTTCGTTTGATTTTTTAATTTTTATTAAGATATGTTTTTGATAATTTTCCTTGTAAGCATTATATTAATAGAATCTCTCCACATTTTCATTGATAGCGAATTGAACCTTTCTCACTGTAAATGCTCATATATTTGCATATTTCTCATTAGAGAGAGAATTTTCCTTCTAATCGTATAAAATTTTTTTCTTTTTCTATTGATGTTTTTTTTATTTTTACCATACCTGTACTCTGACAACCGTTCTTTCGCCTATTGTGTCCTTTTGTGTGTCCGATTCAATTGATTTGTACACTGTCAGAAGTGGTTTGTATTTTCCATACCCCTACTCTCCCTCTTCCTATCTAATTTGCTGTATAACTGGGAGCGAATTATTCTCTGATCTTGATGCCAAATGTTACCTTCAAAGTTGGTCTCTATACCCTGTGCTGATGAAGAAATTCAACATCAATAAAACTCATATCGTCTCGGAAACGATCGTACACAAACTCTTGTTTATGTTAAATTCTTGGAAGTAAAAAAATAATGTTGTAATTAAGTTATATATGGGAAAAGAAGGATGAAGGTAATCCAACGTAATGAGAAATGAAAAAGGAAAAACCAAAAAGGAAGTTTTTATGTGTTCCTCAACGTTTCGTCTTTATTTGTAAGACTTCTTCAGGATGATATGAAGAAAAATGTCATGCAAGTACATGGTCGGTCCCTACTGTTTTCCAGTAGTGGCTACTATTTCCTCCCTTCAACCCACCATGTCAACCCTATATGTTCACGTACTTGCATGACATTTTTCTTTATATTATCATCCTGAAGAAGTCTTACAAATAAAGACGAAACGTTGAACACATAAAAACTTCCTTTTTGGTTTTTCCTTTTTCATTTCCCATATATATATATATATATATATATATGTTATTTGTCGCCCTGACATTGATATTAAAAGCCCACTTTGACATTTAAAATGTCAAAACAATTTCCTAATATACTCAGTCGTGGATTTGCAAGGAAATGATAACTAATTTGCATATTCCTTTAAAAACGAGCTCTCATTAATTCACTATTTGTCTTTTCTGTTTTCTTATTGAATGATCGGTTTCATTTAACTTATTATGCACATCATCATCATCATTATCATATTCGGTTTAATGTCCACTTTACATGCAGGCTTGGATTGGACAGCTTTTAAAAATTGTCTTTCAAACTAACATATCTCTGGCCAGGTCTTTATTTATCCCTTTTTTTTCGGGTCCATGGTTATCGCTTCCTTCCATGTTTTTCTTGACCTTCTCCTGTGAACTAAGCCTGCTACTTCAACTGTTCTATATCTACTAATCTAAGAACTCTCATCCATTCTTTCAGCATGGCCATACCATCGAAGTCTACTCTCCTGCATACATCTCCCTATACTGTTCAGATTTAATTTTCCTCTGAGGTCATCAGAACTAAGCCGGTCTTGACTCACATTACACATCCATCGTATCATTATCATATCATTTATCTTCATGCAACACGTCCTCAACCCTCACTGTATGTATGTGTATATATTTATGTATATATAGGGTAATCTCTTAAATTAATGAACGAATCATTATGAATTTTGCAACACGGTGAGTTACATGGAAATATCTTTTTTGTAGACTTTACCATTTAGGGGGTACACTCACCCAAACTTGCACCCACCCCCAAAAAACTTTTAAAATAAGTTAGATACAAAAAATTTAATAGAGAAAAGAATTGCTCTCCATTAAATTTTGAGTTATATTAAGTAATATATTTTTCAAAGGATTGGTGTGTGCATGAGTGTCAATAATATGTATGTGCTTGTTAAAATCCTAAATTATTGGACTTATCATTATGGAAAATGTATTCTAGGCAACAGGGTGAGTTATGTGGGCACATTATTTTATTTTTTGTAAGCTTTACCATTTAGAAGGGTGCCACCGAAACCATACCACACCTTCTAAAGAAAGAAAAAAACATTAAAATTAAAAACTAATGCTATATTTATTACTTATACCCGCCCTGGGTGTATATATATATATATATATATATATATATATATACATATATATATATATATATATATATATATATATATATATATATATATATATACACATACTCTATCAAATTATTTTCAAAGTCAAACCCTAACCCAAACCCAAATAGCAATCTGTCTGACATATCTCTATTTGGTTCAGGCTTGCCTATTTTTTTAATTAGTTTTACACACTATTTTATTTCGGTTCAGTTTTTTTCTGGAAATATTTATGAGGCGCCAGTGTCGGTCAGCATAAAACCAAACGATACCATAATATTTAAATTTAAAAAATATATACAAAATTAATCTATAGATTGCTAAACAGAAACATAAAAAATTACTGTACTTTACCATTCCCAGCAAATACAGTAATACTCATTTTCTGCAGAGCTGCTTCTGCTTATTTTTACAAATGGCTGCCTAAATAAGGTATGTACTTATTAAAATACTTAGTTTCATTGAAATTGATAGACCGTTCTGTTTATTTATACAAATACACAAACAGAAATACGATTAGTAAAATAGTGTACTCTTACCAAAATTTTGATGGAATTTCAACTTCCGATTTTCCAAATTTAATGCATGGGTCTGATGCTCTTTAATAGCAGTAACCACCATACACAATTTTAGCCTGATCAGATAGTTTTGAGTTATAAACATTTCCATGGCATAACTTGAGGAATACTTCATGTAATATGGAGAAGTAAGGCCCAGATAAGACTATAGCCCATCCTTACTTTCTCAGGTGGAGGTATGCAATCTCACGACTTATGTTCTGATATTTATTTTAGATTAGCAAAAAAAAGTTATTTTCTCTGTATTTCCTTGTGTGAAATCCACCTTTTCCTTCGGGGAAAGATTACCATCACTACCTTCTTCTTCCTTCTTTCTGCATGACGGCGCCTTTTTTTGTAATTAAAATAATTATGATTTATTAATTAAAAGTCTCATTAATTAAAAGTTATCACTATATTTTTCAGTTGCTGTTTTACATTAATATCATATGGTGTGCATTCATGTCACGCCACCATAAACAACAAATAGTTCATGGTTGAGGCCAGGAGTTTCTTCGGTTGTTTTATTTTTCTGGTGAATGCTGCAACAAGAGTCGGCTAGTATGTATATAAATTATTATTAGTGGAAGAAAAATTTCTTGGGTCAGACACTGATCCTCAATTAGTCGGACCTTTTAAAAATTTCAGGAGTAAGAGTTAAGTGTTTGGGTTACAGACTCCACAGCCCTGAATCTAACTTCAGTAAAAAAATTTCTCAGCAACTGAAAACCCCAATTTAAATGTTTTGTATGTCACATGATCAAACTAACCAAACCAATCAGTTATCTACTTCTCAAATGGAACCACAGATGACCTCAAAGGACATCGTATGTAAATCATACATTATAACTTATTGTACTTTTCAAAATTACATTTACAATTTAAAAAGTAATATGTCACCTTTCTTCCCTTTTTATTTTTTAGTTCATAACTTTTTCTCAATTTCTTGTTGATTCACTAATCATTATTAAACTGAAAAACCTTTCTTTGGATCAATTACTATTTCTTACTTAGCTTCTTTAAAAAAATTTTTTTTTTTAACATAGTTCACCCCAAACAAGGCAGGCCGCCACTGTAGACGTAAATGGCTACTGAGAAGAAGGGTGAGAGTTTTTTGGGGAGGGTTAACCTAAATTGGGAGCTGCGCAGCGAGATGTCTGTTTACATTAGTTTTAAATTTCTGCATGTCAGTACCGTCAGGAAAACAGGGAGCAGGGAGGGAGTTCCAGAGTCCAGCAGCACGAGGAAGGAAGCTGCATTTATTTACCACTAGCTGGCTTTTCCAAGTTAGCTACTTGAAACTAAAATTTTAAATAATAAACGTTTCATTCATAAGTTTCTTGTAAACACAAGACAAAAACTTATATATAAATAGATAAATATTTAGATTTTTTGTAATTTTGATACAAATTTATTTATTTTTAAAGTAAGACCAAAGAAGAAGAAAAGAAATCAATTCGCCCAAGCGATGGTGTATGTGTGTGTCGGAGCTCTTTTATAAACAATAACGGAGACAATTTTGCATCGCTAGAGAAAGGGTGGGGAGAAGGGGGGAGAGCAACGCCAAATTTTCATTTTTATTGTTTTTAAAAGAGCCCCCTCCCCAGAGAGAAGAAAAAAGAGCAGTCACCCCCCCCCCTCTCTCTGTATGAACTCTTATGCTTTATCGGTATATTTTTCTAGCTAGCTTAGATATATTAGCTTCATTTAAATTATCTCCCTTGATAATTAATGAGCACATTTTATGAAAGGTTTTTATAATTTATTCTTCTTTTATTAAATCACCTTAATTACTGTTAATATTGACAAAACTATTGCAAATATATAGAAAAATGGGGCAATAAAATTACAAATGAATAACACCAAACGTTAATTTACTATGGACTGTTTAAAAAAATAGTTATGCTAATTAGGCATTCAAAGACCTCTCCTTGAATCGTTTGTCTGTATTTTACATTGTCTTGGCCTTCGGTGCTTGATTTACGCCGGTCAATGGGTCTGTCCTGTGCAGTTCTAGGAGGTCCACCCTCCCAGGCTTCGCCTTCCCTCTTTGGGGAGAAGTAAGTTTATTGCTTACTGCCTGAGGTGCCCCTACCAGGGAATGCCGATGGGGCTACCCAGGTAATTTTTAATGGCCAGAGTGCTCACCTTTTTGGGCGCTGGCTTTTCAAATCCCACTTTCCCGACCCGACCTTGGGTCACATCTTACCTTGTGGGAGTAAGATGCCTAACCCCCCGTAAGAGGAGGTAAATAAAATGTTGTATTATTGATTTAAATAACAGTAACCCGTTTTGATGCTAAAATAGGAGTGATAAATTTAAAAAAAATTTCCTATTCATTCATTAGAATTAAAAAAAAAAAAAATCTGCTATAACATATGTGCTTATTGGTAACTAGTTATCATCCCTGGCCTTGATCGGATAATAAGGGCCTCTGTGTACTCCCAGCTCTAAATCTCATATTAATATATATATATTTTTTTTTCTATAATTTTCAATTTTCTAATAAAGTAAAATGTCATCATTGCTGTTTATGGTTGTCCGGCACGGATGAATATGATATTATTAATACTAGAATTGGATTCCTCGTAACATTTTATTTGTATAGGGATTTGTTTTTAATTGCATCCCCTAGACAGAACAGCAGGGACACCACATTCATATTATAGATACTTTATCTTTTCTGTACATTGACTCATGTTTTTTTCTTTTGCTTTGGCTTGTATAATTGCAATTGTATTGGATGATTAGATTGATTGTAATCATGTCTGCTCGTATTACTTTGACAAAACTTTCTAAAATATACTTTTCTTTATGTTGTGTATACTGTAATACATTGTAAGCCATTAAGTTATTTAATTCAGTTGAATTTAGCAATAGCGAAGAAATCAATATTTGTCTATACTTTATTACTGATTCTATTGTTGAACAGAAATGATCTTCATTCAGAGATCTATTTTATTTCCAAAAGATATTCTAATTTGTATAAGTTCTGTCTGCCTCCACTTCTCCATTCATGAGTTGCGTTTCATAAGTATTTCCCATTTGAAGGTAAGAAACAGAAATCTGATTTCAATTTTCAGCAATGAACTTCAGTTAAAGTGTTTTGACTGGCAATAGACTTTTTTTAGTGATATTAGTATCAATGTTTTAGGCCAAAGGTCAAATTCTTTATTGTGTTTAGTCCATTATTTTGACCCACTCACTGACACAAGTGGGTTGGCAATAATTGGGATGTGCACAGATTTTTTTACTAAAATATTTCAGATATATTAAAACATAAAAAAGAGAAGAAATAAAACAGACTAAATTCTGTAATAATTCTTTATCAGGAAAGTATTTCAATAAATATAATTTTAAAAATATATATTTAAAAAGAAAATTTCAACAAAGACTCAGAAGTATTTTTATTGGCAAAAGATTTTGTTTTGGTCTCATTAGTTTTAGGTCAAAGGTCAGTAAATGCTTTAAATGCAAGAGAAACTAAGTTACATCACCTGTTTTTATAGTTGTTATTTGCAACTGTGCCACATGTGTGTGTTGCCATCTTTAATTGACATCACGTGACATAGACCAGTGTTTTTGTAAAATACCACACAAGAAGAATTCACAGTTCAGTTCTTTATTAAACCCTGGCCAGAGACGATATCTTTGTGAACTGTGATATCAAATCGTTATTAGTGTGTACCCAAACCTCCTCTTTCAGCATTCAAGATTTTTGCTCTTTTTTTTTTATTTTCAAACATAGTTCACCCCAAACAAGGCAGGCCGTCACTGTAGCCATAAGGGGGCTACTGAGAAAAAGGATGACAGTTTTTTTTGGGGGGGGGGGGGTGTCAACCTAAATTGGAAGCTGTGCAGGGAGATGTCAATTCCAAAAGCAAGGGGTGTGAGGAAAGCAACTATTAGAGTAGAAAGTTTCCCTGTATCTAGGGATCTCTACGGTGAAGAGGTGGGATTTTGCTGCTCGTTGGGTATGTTGGAGGTACTTTTGTTGAGGGGGGGGGGGTACAAGTACAGTAAATTCATCGGAACGCATTCCGTGGAAGTACTTGCATCTTTGTCATGTGGCCCATTCCGGGTCACATACGTAACCATTCAGACGCATTTTTTCAACTTTGAGATAATACTGTGCCTACAATACTCACTTTCTAATCAAAATATGTGTCTTACAACAAACTTCAATCATTTCTCCGTCTAAATAATTTTAGTTTTCATTGATTTGAACAAATCTTCATACTTAAAATGATCACTAGATTGGGTCACGTACATGACGCCACACAAATGAGCATTTTCAAATTTTACTTTGTCAGCAATTTTCTATGAATTATCAACGTTCTACAAAAGGAAATAACCATTTTCCAAAGGGAAATATGTGTAAATTTTGACTTGCGAAAATTTCAAGTCTCTGCACATCTCCAATCAAGCACAAATAGAGTTTGAGTTGGGTCATGTACGTGACAAATTTTGGGTCACTGACATATATTGACAATATCATGCTACTGTTTATTTATTGTTGTAACCATGGAGAATATTTGATTTTAGAGTTATGTCCCCTGCTTTTTCCCTTATTTAAGAGTGATATCCCTTAGTAGCTTCCTTTTTCAACCAAGATGGCTGACTGTCAACAAGAATGTGTCTCTGCTCCAGCAAAAAGAAACAGGCTTACATCAGCAGAAAAGATGAGAAATCTCAGAGCAAGAAGAAAACTGTTAGATCCAAATTTTCAACAGAAAGAAAATTTAAGATTGAAAGCTGTCAAGGCAAATACAGTAAATGCAATGACTAATCTTGAACTTGCAAAGTACAAGAAGATAAAACAAATGCAGAAAAGCCACCTACTACAGCTACTAGTACACAAAGTAAATCCTATAGATCGCCACAATCGGGAGGGCTGTCAGAAAGGCTGAGAGGGCCCTTCCTTCCAATCCTCGAAAAGCTGTAGTGTGGGGAGTGGCAAAACAGATTGGAGAAAGTTTGGCCACAAAGTCCGAAAACAATTTAAGAACCCATGGAAATGGATTGTCAGAAGATACTGTAAGAACGGTCCAGGTTTTTTTTTTAAAGTATGGACATTGTGTATACGAGTCCAGGCATAAAACAATGGCTGTGTGGGAAAATGGAGAGAAAAGGACAGAGCCTAAACTTTACCTGCAAATGTATTTAAAAGAAGCATATGCTTTGTTCAAAAACACTCAGCCAGATATCACTATTTGTTTCTCCAGTTTTTGTACACTGAGGCCAAAAAATGTATTACAATGAAGAACTTTCCTAATGAACAATGCAAGTGCAGATTGCATGAAAATTTTTTAAGAAAATGACCGCTTGTGGCCAAGCATATGACCTCAATTTTTGGAATGACATATTGTGTGATAGTGAAAGTATGAATGGTGATTGTTGGAAAGGTGTGTGTGACAAATGTGGAAATGGCCAATTATTATTGTTTGATTGGCATGATAGCAATCCATGTGAGTGCAGAAGAGATTGAAGCAACTATTACTGAAGAAAACCCATGTAAAAGATGCCCCTGGTATCAAACGAACTCACTGCGCAGTTCATAAAAATGATGGTATACATTTGTATAGATCAAGTTTGATGGAGGAAGAATTGGGTGTAGTGAAAGACTATGTGAATTTGAGAAGTTGTATGAAAGAATCTTTAGCTGTAGGTGATTCAATGAAGTTAATCTTATTTAAATGTGCTGTTTTTTTTTAAATCAGTATTGCCACTGATATTATCATGCATTTATATGGTACACATTTTGTTATTTAAATATGTACATTAGCTTATTTTGTCAAGGCCTGACAATTTGTTCATCAATTCTATCTTTATTAGCAAGTTCATTAAAGATTTATACTTAACTATGTTAATAAGACACATAGTTTTGATTAGAAAGAGTTTATTCTGAGCAAAGTATTATCTCACAAGTTGAAAAAATGCATCTGAATGGTCGGTCATGTACGTGACCAAGACTGGGCCTTTATGAACCTGCAATACAGAGTTTTATGAATATTTGAATGCTCAAATTAATTCCAGCCAAGATTGTTAACAGGCAAACTATAAAAAAATGCTTAAATACATATGTCACATACATCTCTGTCATATACGTGACAGAATTATGTATGTGCTTTTTTCTAAAGCAATTGGTTGTAGCTACTTGACGTTTTGGCTCAAGAATGGTATCAGTATACTTGCTTTGTAAAAAAAATTTCAACTGTCTATTCCATAAACCTTTTATGCTAGCAAAACTTATATCTCTGATGGGTCACATACGTGATGGAGCAAAGTAACCTTTCAATTATCATGTATAAGAGGTATTGCTCTGTAAAAATACCTCTATCTTACTGATGTACACTCAGATAAATGTCTGAACTTATGTATGAATGCTTTTTAAGAGATTTTTTCAGCTTTTATATACCTAAATAAATCCATTAAAAAAGAGTGAAAAAAGATGTATTTATACGGCAGAGGTTTGATGGTTTTCAGATAAGCTGTATAAAAAAAATAAAACATTAAAAAGCACTCCAAGGTCAAAAAAAGATACTTCAACCTTTCTAGTTTTCATAAAAATAAGTGCTAGTCATGAATTCTTAAAAAAAAATTACACCATCATAGGACCACTTTTCATGGAATGGGCCTGTTGCTTAGTTGGTCTGTCATGTTCAGTTTGAAGTAGCACTTTAAATGTGCATTATTTTTTATTGAAGCATCAGAGAGATCGTTGGTTCCATCCAGTGGAACGGAGCTTTGGAGTCCGAGTGATAGACTTCCAAATCCCGTCTTTCATTATTATTTTATAGTAGTCTCAACTTTTAGATGCTTTTAGTTGGATTTTTTTTTTTTTTGAACATCAAGTCAATTCTCTTAACTTTAGACATTAAAGATGTACCTTAACACTTTTGTCGTTCCTTTTACAGAATTGGAAAATAAATTGTCTCGTCGATCTGTTTAAGCCATTTATGGTGGCTTTTCATTATGGTTCCAAGCGTTCCAATTAAACAGAAATCACCTTGACTTCTTTACATTTCCATAGTCTAACTAATTCCCATTTTAGATCTTGATATTTATTTTTTCATGTTCTTTCTCCTGCACTCTGGTATCGAAGGGGCAGGCTATGTCAATGATTAAGCAACTTCTCTTGTTTTTGTTTAGAAAGATTAAATCGGGTTTGGAATGTTCAAGAACTTTATTAGTTTGTATGTGCATGTCCCAAAGAAGTTTGACATTGTCATTCTTCTTTACCACTTCTAGCTTATCCTTGTATCACTTCTCATTGTGGTCCAATTCATAGAGTTTGCAAATATTCCAATGTAGTACTTGAGCGACTTTGTCGTGTCTCCATTTTTTATATTGATGTTGTGCTAACATATGGCATTTTGATACAATATGCACTAAGGTTTCTTCCCTTTCATTACACAATCGGCACATTATTGTTATAGGATTTTTCATTAAGACTATCGTTTCACAGTTACGTAAACTTTCATCAAAAACCGATAGTTGCATTTGAGATATGTTTTACAGTGAATTAAGCAGATTAGTTTCTGAAATGGATAGTTCATATCTGGAAGGATTAGAATTATCTTAATATGACTTATTTTCAGTTTCCTTTATTGTTAATGATTTTCTTTCTAATTCTATTTAAATATAGTTTTTTACATCACTGTTTATGTTGCAAACTATACAGTTTTATATAGAAGTCTGTTTACATTGCCAAATATACTGTTTTATAGGGAAGAAGTCTGTTTACATTGCAAAATATAGTTTTATGGGGGAAGAAGTTAGTTTACATTGCAAAATATAGTTTTATGGGGGAAGAAGTTAGTTTACATTGCCGAATATACAATTTTATAGGGAAGTCTGTTTACATTGCCAAATATACTTTTTTATAGTAGATAGCACAAACCAGCCAGTTTAGTGGGTGACAGTGGATAAATATAGTCAAGTTCCATTCAATTTCAACTTGTTTTTGGTTTATTTTGATAAAATATTGATGTAAACAAAATTTAATCTTTTCTCTTTCCAAATGTACATTTTTTTTTCTTGAGTCATTAATAGTTTTTTTGTTTTTCTAGGTTACTTCACGTTAGATAGTTACTATTTTCAGTGACGGACGATTTATTTATTTAATGTTGATGTTTTTCAACTTAATGTGCACGATGTTTATGCATATAAAAACAATCCCATCTTTAAAAAAAAAAGATCACTCGTCAATATAGGGTTTTAAGTTGTTCACAAAAAAAGAATCCAAGTTAAGCACTTTAGTGAATGTAATTTTTGCTCTATTATCAAATTGTATTTCTGTTTCTTTCTACATGGTTCAAATCTGAGGGTTTTTTTAATCAATTTACTATTAAAAGTAAAATCTAGCTTGATCTCTACTGTGCTATGAATCATGTTAAAATTCAGTGTGTAAACTGTTGAAATGAATATCATATGAACAGTTAAAGTTGCCCTTCCGTGTCATTTTTGTATGTTTTTTTGAGAGGCAATGAGATTTTGTCCAATGTTTAGGCTCGCCTGATCTTTGCCTCCATTTTGATTAATTTTCATTTATCACAAGGTGACATTATATTTGTAAGAATTTTTCACTTTTTCTTTTTTATGGAAATCACTCTAGACAAGGCATGAAACCACTTGATGTAAGGAGCTAACAAGAACAAAAGATGATGATCGCAAAGTCAGGAGATGTCTATTGACCATCGTCTTGAAAAGACAACGGCTATAATTAGGAGGAAAACAGCCAGCAGGAAGAGAGTTCCACAAGCCTGCGGTTCTTTAAAAGAAGCTACTGGAATAGGAAGCTGTATTACAATGAGGTATCAAAACAACGAATTGATGGAGACCACTAGACCAACGAGTCAAACGAGCTGAAACAAAGGAAACAGATAACACAATTCTGAAGAACACATATCATAATAGTATTTATAGAAAAGACTGAGACTAGCAACATTACGTCTGTGAGATAGGGTGCAGAGAAGAACAAAGGGTGGAACCAATCAAATTAGATACGTTTCTGCACCTTATCAAGAACACTCAGATGGGACAGAAATACACCAACCCAAATATGACAACAGTACTCCATAGATGGTCTGATAGTAGATTTGTAGAGATAAAGAATAACCTCAAGGGTGTTAAAGTATTTGGAGTGATAGAGAGAACCGACTTAATGAGGAGCAGAAAGAGCAATGGATCTAATGTACGAACTCCAAGAAAGATTTGATGAGAAAGAAAGAAAGACCAAGAGGTTTCAGAGTTAATTTCTCCTCAAGAGCAGAGCTATTTATGAGAATCTTAGGAAGAAAAGGAAGACACCTACAATTGAAAGACACTAGCTGATTCTTAACAGGATCAGATGAAAAAAGCCAAGCTTGTTAAAAAGCATGAAATACTGAAAATTGGCTTCTGGGCACAAGATAAAAAATTTTTAATTTCTAACAAACTTTGAACGGACATAAATTTTGTATCATTGTTTATGTTTTGTAAGGATCCATGTGACTACATTAACATTTTTTTATTTAGATATAATGAAAATAAAATGTTGATTTGGGATACCTATTTATAGGCAAGATGTCCGTTTACATTTACCTTTCACACTAATTCTTTAAAAACCTCTACAATTTAAATTTAATTAAATATTTCCCACCTGTATTTTATCAGCCTTATGTTAATTATCAGAAAAGATTATGGTTTTCATTATATAATTTATTTATTTTTTTACTCTCTTTTTGTATGTGACCCAAATGAGTACACCTTGTAGAGCAGTGAGTTTGATCGAAGATGACTGCTATTATTTTGTTTATCATCTCTTAAGAATAAAAAAAATCATTAACAATTGAAATCTGATTGCCACAATTATTTATTGTTTAATGATTTCTTGATTTCACTCTGAAATATTTATTTATTTATTTTTTTATTTTTTACTTCAGGCAACTTGGACTTTATACAACGACTGAAGTTGGAAAGGAAGCTTGAGGTTCATAATGGTTGTGTAAGTAAATTAAACATTTATGTAATGAAAAAAAAGTTTGTTTTTTTTGTACATTTCCTTTCTATTATCTAAAATGCTTCTTGCTTGAAATATCAATACTTTATTCACAATGAAATTTCTATTGCACCAATAATCTATTTTAATTCACTATAAGAGCTACCTGGCACTGCCCGGGATCCCAATTTCATAAATTATATAGATTACATAAAAAATAAAAGTAAAAAATAACAATCTGCTAAATAATTTAATTTGAAATGCCTTAGTTCATTTTAGGACAAAATTAGAGTAGAAATAATTATGCCTTGGTTGAGATTTGAACTCAGACTTAATCTCTATAAAGCAGATTGATCCACAGTGCAAGTATGATATGCTGATGCTATTAATTCAATACATAAAGCAGACAGTCTGCTGTTGCTATCTAGGTCTTTATTGAAAAATGCATCCATTTTTTTTTAATTTTCAGAGGTGGATAAATTATTTTTTGAAAGAAATTAAATCGAGATATATTTTTTTAGTTGTTAATAACATGGACCCATGTTCTGCTCCCCCCCCCCCCCCAAAAAAAAAACCCTGACGAATGAGAATAAAATATTAATTTTGTAGGAAGAAAACTATTAACTACAAAGATTTGAGAAACAGACTCTTTACTTTATATATTACTATTAGATGTATGCAACTTAATTAAGCTGCTTATTGCTTGCATATCCAAACACTATTACTGTGAGTTTGAATAAATTACATCCCTTTGATTTAGCGCATGTGTATTGGCATCATTATGCTCATGCTAAACTAATTAAGGGGGGGGGGGACAAGCAGAATTATGTAAATTTACTTTTGAAGTTATTTTTTTATTTACTAATAAATTTCTTTAGGATTATAAAATACTTTCAAATATTTTTAGATTTGTATCTTTTCGGCTTTTCATAACGAGACTTATCGGCCCAAATTCTAGTATGTGTTAAATATAAAATTGTTTTAACGCTAATATGTAGTTAAAGCAAAATATTTTCTTTGGGACTATTAAAATAATTTCCAACGCTATTGATTAGCAATACACATCGACCAGAAAACGGTTTGGATAATCACAGATTTCAGGGTAGTTCTATTAAAATAGTCATATCTTAAAAACTAAAGCACTTTAAGTGCTCAAAATACCATCATTTTGTTAGGAAATGAATATTCTTTCAGGTGCATTCATGAATAATAATATACATAATATATTTTTAAGAGTTTTTAGCAAATAAAAGCCAAAAAATGTTAACGCTATTTTCAGCAATTTACGTCACTTTTTTTTAACCCCCACTTCGTTTAAAACTCTCGTACCATGCCTCTGTGCGGAATTTCGTCCTGAAATTTGGAAACCAATCAGGGGAAACATCACTATTAATGTTTGTTGGTGTACGAAGTAAATCGGTTCATTCATCTTTTTGAAATTTTAAAAATAATCCTTCAATACGACGTGGGTTGAACATTTTCGAAAAATACATTTTCGTCACCCAATTAGTAAGTAAATCAATCTTTTTACTTTTTTATGCATTAAAATTATAATTGTATATATGTGTTCTCTTTTGGTAGTAATAATATTTCATTACCCTATCCGAAAAAAAGAAAAGTTTTCTATTTATAGTTTGAAAAACTGACTGTAGTAGCAGCTATTACTGCTACTACTACAGTCAGCAGCTATAAACACAAGGCGATTTTTGTTTATTTTCATTCTAGAACGAATTTTACAAATTTGAAAATATGAATATAGAAAATGTTCTTAAATTTTTCGTACCCCAACTAGTAAATAAATTAATCTTTTATCTTTTTTTATGCATTAAAATTATAATTGTATGTTGTTTTGTCTTTCAGTAGTAGTAATTTTAAATTACCTTATCCGAAAAAAATATTGTCCTTTTTTTGAGCAAAAGTCAACAATCGCTGCTAGTATTGCTGATATAACAATCAATCAGCAGCAGCTAGTCTTGTAAAGCTGTGTAAAATTCGTTTATAAACTTCTTTTAAAAGTAAGACAAAAATACTTTTTGTGCTAAAAAAGTTAATCCTATTTGGTTCTTTTATAAAAAAATACTTCAAGAAATACTGGTTTTCACTCAACTTCTGAACTTCTAGTAGTAATGACTTTCTTGTCGCCAATTTAAAAAAAAATTAAGATTCTACTTTTTTAGGCGATTACGTGTGAACACCCTTAAAGTCTTGTCGAAAAAAAAAATACTAATTTAAAATTTAGAGTGGGAAATCAGTTTCGCATATAAATTTAATGTAAAATGATCTCCGATTTCCCGGCCATTCTTGCCTTTTAGTGAAATTTATAAAGTAAATAATTACTCTACTAGGTATGACTAACAAGCCCACCTCCTAAAAATGCCTTCTTGAACGTATCGTACCATTAACCTTAAATATGAGTGGCAAGCCACCCCCTAAAAAACTCCCTTAACCCTAACACTAAGTTCGAATGGCAACCTCCATCTAAAACAAAACACCTTCCTTAACCTTATCACTAACCCTAAGTCTGAGTGGCAAGCCCTAATTCTACAAAAAGCCCATTAAAACCACACATAATCGTCTAAAAAAAAAAAAATAAATAAATAAAAAAAGCAGACGCCCATAAAAAAAACCGCACAGGATGTATTTTCGATAGAAAAAAATTGATTAATGCTCTAAAACGCTAGAATGGCCCGGAAATGGTGAATTATTCTACATTAAATATATGTGAAACTAATCCCCCACTCTAAATTCTAAATTAATTTTTTTTTTTCTGCTAAGTTTTCAGGGTGTTCACATAACCTGAAGTTCAAGTGGTAAGCCCCCTCCTCCTCTCACAAAGACCCTCATAATCGTCTAAAAAAAAACAAGAAAAAAAAACAAACAAAACAAGAAAAACGCACAGGATTTATCTCCCATAGAAAAAAATAAATAACTGTCCTAAAACGCTAGAATGGCCTTGAAATGGGGGATTAATTTATATTTAATTTATGTGAAACTGATCCCCACTCTAAATTCTAAAATAATTGTTTTTGTTTCTTTCTTTCTGCCAAGTTTTTCAGGGTGTTAACATGTAATTGCCTAAATAAAAAAAGTAGAATCTCATATTTTGGGGAGGCAAGGGGGTGAGTTAGCGGAAGGTGTTAATTTACAATAATGCCAAAGAAATCTTGCAATATATTCATTTTTAAACAGTCCTAGTATTAGATTTTAGTTTCTTGTACATAAAATGTATTACAATTCAACTTTGAGTTTTCTAACTTCTTTCTTTTAATGGATACATGGTATTTTTAAGGTATTGCAGCATATTTATGTGCACTTAGTGCAGATTACTTGGACACCATTAATTTCTGGAGATTTTCAGTGGCACATTCTGATTTCTTGTACAAAAATACACTTATATGGTAAATTTCATTGCTTAATCTTGTGTTTTAACAAAGATATAACATTTTTACTGAAAAATTAGTGTAAAAAATGTGACAAAACGCATATGGTCTTAAAGAGGGGAAAATATCCAATTGTGCGAGGCACAAAAATAGTCATAACTTCCTTATTTTTAGTCAGATTTAAAAAATTTAAAAAGATTCTTTCTTAGATCATCAAACTCTTTCTATATATTCCATTATTGAGCGATGAACGGACAAAATCTCTATTTTATAAAAAATGGCTTTGATTGGAGTTGAACATACATCACGTTTAACAGACCTTATGTCATGCAGAGTAAATTTATCCCAAAACAAATTTCTTTCATTACTTGATTGTGGAGTCTAATCCAAATGACTCCTGACATTTTAAAATATTTGGCTCCAACTCTGACTTAAGGAATCTGTATTATTATGAGGGTTGACGAGAATAAAGACAAAATACAGAGTGAGAACTAATGTCTCTTACGGTCAAACTAACAATATTTATATCTATATTGTGTCAAAGTTTCTATGTGATCTTCGAACATAGGAGAGTTCCTTAGCTATAAACGAGTGGAAAGGGAGGTAATTTGGTTTACATTACTTCCACCTTTCAGTTCATAAAGAGAGTTTCTTTGGTGGTCGAACTTTCCGACCACTCCTGGTGTAAACTGCTGGTCTGGGACTTCCAAAGTTGACAGGTGGAATATCACGTTGCACAGTGAACTGGGTCGATGGTTCGGTGAGTTGTTCTGCTGAACTGTCATAGTCACTATACTCAGGAATATTTCTGGGTATGTTTGGTAATGTCAACATTTCAGTGGGTGTAGCTACCTGAGGAAACTTGGTATGCTCACTTCTATTGTGAAAATGGCTTCTGTTTCGCCGAAGTAGACCTGACTCAGTCTTGACTAGTACTGACCTTGGTGATAAAGTCTTCACCACTTTGGCTGGACTAGTTTTGGGTGTCTTTAACCAAAATGACTGTCCTTCAGTTACTGATGCACGTCTCTAGCTCAATGATGCTTGTCAAAATTAACTTTTTGTTTCATTTTGAGTTTAGAGTCTGCATTTTTCAGTTTCTCAACATTTTGTTGGCTGATTACACTTTGTTGAGACAGTGCTGCAATGCAAGTCCTGAGTTTTCTTTTCATTAAAAATTGTGCAGGACTCTGGCCATGTTGGAGTGGAGTACTGCGATAATTCAGTAATGCGATGTACGGGTCACTTGATTTTTTGAACAGGTTCTTAATCGTCTGAACCGCACATTTTGCTTCTCCGTTTCCTTGCGGATATTTAGGGATACTTGTGAGGTGAACAAAGCCAAAAATTTCTGAGAAATCCAAGAACTCTTTGGATATAAACTGGGGACCATTATCGGAAACAACAATCTCGGGAATTACATATCGAGCAAATATTGACATGCAATTATCCACAATACTGCCAGAAATCTGTAAGATGAGATATTTCTATCCACCTAGAATAATAGTCAAACTCTATCAAATATCGGTGTCCGTTCAGTTCAAACAAGTCCATTCCTACCTTCTGCCATGGGTAGTCAGGTAACTTGCTAGGTTGTAGAGGCTCTGGAGGATATTTCCTTTCCTTCTCACAGATACTGCAGTCTCCTATCCTCTCAGCAATTTACTTGCAAAGGCCTGGCCACCAAACATTTTCCATGCTCAGCACTTGACTATACCTTGGTGTCCTCCTGTAGACGATCCAATTTGTCTTTTTGTAGGTCTACTGGAATGATCAGTCGGCTTTGATACAATAATAAGAGTCCCTGATAAATTGTAAGGTATTGCCGCACGAACCAGTAGGATCTCAGTTCAGGGTCTTGTGTTGCTGCTTCAGGCTTGTAAAAGTTGATAATTTGACTGCAGATTTTATCAAAGCTTTGCTTCTGCCTAATTTCCTCCAGTCGCTCTGTCTCCTGATGGAACTCATTTTCATTTGGTAGGCTACCAGAAGCCCTGGATAAAGTGTCTGCAGTAATGATGTTTTTCCTTGCGGTGTGTGTAATCTCGTAGGTGAATCTCATTAGCCGCATGCGGAAACGTTGGATTCTGGGAGTCAGTACATCAAGGCGTTTGGTCTTCAGCAGTGGAAGTAGAGGTTTGTGATCTGTTTCTATCAAGAACTCTGCAAACTTCTCACAACACCATGTAATTGCTAATGCTTCCTTCTTGATCTGTGAATATCTCTGCTCTGTTTCAGTGAGAGATCTTGATGCATAAAATACATCATCTCCAGTCATCTCCTTCCTTCTAAAGTAGTACTCCATCCAAGTCATAAGATGATGCATCTGCTGAGACTCTTGTTGGTTTGTCAGCACCATAATGCATCAGTATTCGTGCAGAGCTAAGTTTCTTCTCCAGGGTCTGAAACACTGTTTCCTGAGGCTGGTCCCATATCCATGTTTCTTTTTTAAGAAAATCCTGGAGTGGTTTTGTAATTTCTGCTGAATTCTCAGCGAATTTGCACACGTGATTTGCCATGCCAAATAAACATCTTAGCTCAGACACATTTTGTCGTCTGGTCAATTGTTTAATGGCCTTCACTTTCTCGGGATCAACTCGAATTCCTTTTGCTGCTGTCCGAATTTGTTTACGTTTTCTTTTTTGTTTTTCTCAGCGAAAATCTTTAAAAAAACAAACGCTTTAAATCCTTTGTAATAATGATCCAAATTTCTGACACCACTTAATATTATGAGGGTTGACGAGATACAGAATGAGAACTAATGTCCCTTATGGTCAAGCTAACAATATTTATATATATATTGTGTCAAAGTCTCTATGTGATCTTCAGACATATGAGAGTTCCTTAGCCATGAACGAGTGCAAAGGGAGGTAATTTGGATTACACCACAGAATCTTCTTCCATTAGCAATAACTTTTGATTTTAAACAGAACTTGCATGTTTTTTAAGACTATGAATTAAACATTTTTAATAAATTAAATTTAAAGAATTTAAAAACGAAATGGTAATGCATGATGAAGAACAGAGCTATGGAGTCAGTATCCCAAATGATCGATTCTGGCTCCTGAAATTTTAGCAGGTCTGACTGCTACTACTAAAGTAATGAATTTGCTCTTCCTCTGACTCCACAGCCTGGCTTGGCTCTATCTTAAAAAAAACTTTCAAGTTCTCCTCGGATTATTTGTTCTGTGCACGGTTAAGGAGTTCAAGTCTACTGACATTGTGTAAACTTTTTCATAAGTCAAACATATTCAGAACAGAAGAAAACAATTCTTGTATTTTTTCATTATTTTGAATGATTAAACAAATATAAGATGAAATAAATAGGATTGATTTAATGGATACCGTTGTGGACTATGGAAGAGGCTTTACTGAGTTTCAATCCTACTGGATCTAATGTTTAGCTATGCACTAATACTGTTGGAAAAGGTATGAAACCACAACCCTGCCTCCCCATCTATGAGTGAAATATAATTTGTGTTCAACAGTGAATCGTTTACGATAAGAATTGTATTTAAAGTCGTCTACATCCACCAATTGTAGTGCTAAACTGTCAAAAAACAGTTTTAATCATCAGAAATTACTTAAATTAACAAACAAACGTTCAATCTTTCTGGAGGTTGAGGATTCAATCCTTTTTTATTTTTTTTTAATTTTCTTATTTCTTTGTTTTTGCTGGGGATGGGGCATTCTACCAGATGCCAGACATTCACCGGCTATTTCAGACACTCCAGCCGAAAGATCTTTTTAAGATTCTAACCGTCCCTTTAAGTGCAATTGTTTGTATTTCTCTTGCACTCGGTTCACCGGGTATATTCGCCATATAGTTTTTGAAATTCTTTTTCATTAGTCCTGTTGCTCCTATAATTACTGGGATGATGGAGATCTTCCTAAGATTTCAGTTTCTTTTCATGTTATACATAAGACCTTGGTATTTTGTAATCTTTTCCCTTTCAGCTCTGTTTAAGCTAACATCATTAGGGACACTGACTTCAACTAGGGTTGCTACTTTCTCCCTTTTGTTCCCTATATCACGATGTCAGGTTTAACAGTTCTGTTTTCTAGATGTGTAGCTGTAGGGATTGCATAGTCATAGAGGATGGTGTATAACTTAATTCCAACTGTTCTTTCTGGTATATGCTCCCAGGATTTACTGCTACACTGCGTCCACAAGTGATCGTACACTAGAAAGACTATCACTTAGAACTGATTATGCTTAGTATTTTATCCGTTGTGCAACTGCTCCATGTGGAATATTTCAATGTTTCTATAAAAATCACCTGATCCTTTGTTACTTTTCTTGTTTTTGCAGACAGCACACAGAATGTGAATTCTTTTTCTTTGCTATGATATTTAAGGTTTTCTGAAAATGATCTAAGATTGGATTTATTAAAAAAAAATAACTGTAGAGTTGGATTTGGAGAAAGTTTATTGCAATAGGAGCCTGAGGTGGAAGCAGTGAAAATTTGCTTGCTCAAATACATTATATTGCACAATTATAACCTATAGGATTGATGTGCCGTAGAATAAAAAAAATCCCAATCACAACTTCAAAACAAATTTAAGAAAAACATATCCATGTTTTATTTAAATGGTGGTCATTTTTTTTTTTATTTTAATTGGAAGTTTTTAGATTTCACTCATTAAAAGAAAAAAATGTTAAATTCAGTCTTAAAAAAATCTGTCTGTCCTCTTTAAAAATCAAAACACTATAAATGATATACACAAACTATTAGTAATGGAAGATTTTAAAATGTCAAAAGGCAGACATTTACTGACTCTACAGTTCTGATTTCTACATCAATTGATCTCTTATATATTTATGTACAGACACTAAACATGGTATCAAACCAAATGACAATCATGTGAAAAGAAAGAGGATGACCTTTAACTCATAAAATAATCAACAATTGAATGTTAAAAAAAAGACTACTTTGTTATATTGAACTTATGAATTATATAAAAGAACTAGAATATCCGCCCCAGAATTGGTAAAATTGATTCTCCCAAACAAAACAGTTTTGCACCACTTTTAGTTACAAAGATTAAAATCAACATATAATGATACTAAACCTTATGTCTAGAATCCTTATTCCAATTTTGATCAAAATCTATTACATGATTTTGCTTCTAGAAAATGTCTAAAATTTAAGCTTAAGGGATCTTAACTATGTATTTTAGCCCCTTCCTATCTACGTAGACGTAGATATACAAATTAATAGAAATAAAAGAAACTATTGAGGTTGTTCAGAAGTTTTGTTACCTTGATGAACCATTGGAGCACAGAGTGGAGCAGGTGCTGATGTGATTGTAAAAGTTAGGAGTGGATGGAGTAAATAAAGAGAACTTCTGCCATTACCAACCAGCAGTGTGTTACTATTGTCGACCAACGTATGATATTTCCAGGCATATGAACGCAATGTGGTGATGTATGAAAGTGAAACCTGACCAATGAAGGTTGAGGACATGCGTTGCATGGAGATAAATGATATAAGAATGATTTATGATGGATGTGTAATGTGAGTGCTAAAGACAGGCTTAGATCTGATGACCTCAGAGGAATATTACATCTGAACAGTATAGGGAGATGTGTGCAGAACAGAAACCTTCATTGGTTTGGTCACATTAAAAGAATGGATGAGACATTTTGGGTTAGTAGATGTAGAACAGTTAAGGTATCAGGTTCAGTTAGCAGGGGAAGGTTAAGTTAAACATGGAAGGAAGTGATAACCATGGACTTAAGAGAAATAAATAAAAACCTGGCCAGAGATATGTTAGTTTGAAAGTCAATTTCTAAAAGCTGTTCAATCTAAAAAAAAAAAAAAACCCTGTTAAATCGAATATGATGATCGTAGATGTGTATGTATAAAAAGTTGTGTGTTTAACTCTCACTTTAAGAACCACTTTTTGCTTTTTTTTGTATTTTGTATAATATTTATGGAGGCTCGTCACATTGGATGCTGGGTTTCCTACACTATGTATTGCATAAAACTAAACTAAATTAAACTAAATATAGCCCACATTACGACCCCTTGCATCTAGCAGCTGTGTTCCAAAATTCCTATCTACCTAGACAGACAGATATACAAATTAAAAGAAATAAAATGTTTATTTACATATTCGACTGTTTCTTTATTATTTTGTATCTATTTATGAGAAGGGATCAACATCTTTACTTCCTGTTGATATTTTTGTTTCTTATGTAAGTTTGAAACAAAACAAAACGCGCGTGCATGGTCCCCCTCTGTATGTGACTCGATGTGGCAGGTGTAAAATGCAATAAATTTGGGCAATTTGGGGCATTTTTGACCCCCTGGGGGTGCGAACCAGATTTTTTCTGAGGTCAAGGATGCTCATTTTATATCCAGAACAATTGTCTCTACATTTTGGCCAAGTTTCAGAAAAATTGAATGGATGGATCAAACGTTATGGGAGAAAAGGGTCATTTTTTGCCATTTTGGGGCCTTTTGACCCCCTGGGGGCGCGAACCAGATTTTTTTCCAAGGTCAGCGATACTTATTTTCTATTAGGAACAATTGTCTCCATATTTTGGCCAAGTCTCAGAGAAATTGAATGGATGGATGAAAAGTTATGGAGCAAAAAATGTAATTTTCTGCCATTTCGGGGCCTTTTGACCCCCTGGGAGGCTAACCAGATTTTTTTTCAAAAATCGGAGAATGTCACTTTCTAACCTGACAAAAGTTACAACTTCATGCAAAATTTCAGAGAAATTCAATGGATGGTTGCAGAGAAAAATCCGGACGGACGGACATGCCTCAAAACATAAGTCCCCCAATTTTATAAATCGGGGGACCAATAATCAAATTGATTTTATTTTGACAAGTAAAGCCTCAATGAATTAAATTCATTATATAGCTCAACACTCAACATTCCTGATATTTTCAGATCTCAAAATGCTGAGAGCTACAGTAAGACTAAGTTTTGCTTATCCAAAGAAGACATGTTTAACTCCGAAAGTATGATCTAAAATTGAACAAAGAAAAACGTAAACTTTTCAAAACGTGTCTAAGTGACCGGATTTCTGATCGTGGATCTGTAATTAACCTGGAAGACATATACAAAAGCATAAGTCAATCAGTTGCTTATCTAGTATGTCTAGGAGGAATGGTGAAAGGGTGCAGAACAAAAGGAACATCAGAGAAGATGTTATGGTAAGATATGTTTCTGGGCTTCCAGATCAATCAGTCAGCTAAACAAAGTAGTGAGAGGTAGAAGTTAATTGATGATAGATCGTATTCTGCAGGATGCAGAGAAAATGTTTGATTTCCACAGGAAGGCCTTGTTTGTTTGTATTACTTGTTGCAACACGGCCCTTAACAAAGTCACTCTTGTTATTCATGCATTTGTTACTCATAAAACTGTCCCGTATCATGGAAATAAAGATAAATATATCCTGTGGTTTCAACATTTGATTGTGCATTTTGAAGATTAAAAAAAATGATCTAACAAAGATGAAAATGGGAGAAGGGGGGGGGGTCACCAATTGATAAACCTTTCCTTTTTTTCAGTTTCCTTTGTTTTGGTGTTTGTTTGTTTGTTTTGTTTAAAAGATTTTTTTATGAATCGCTTTTGTGGTGATTTTTAGTGGTTGGCTTTATCTGAAGCATTTTCAGTAAATTTGGCGAATGGCTTAATATGTTCTGCTTACTTTTTTTTTTACTGAATGATAGAACATACATACCCATGATGCTGCAAGATACGTGTCCTTCATCCCTAAAGCATACAAATCTAAAAGGGCACATTAAATTCCCTATCTGTTTGTTACTGGGATACACCTCGATTTTGGTTGGTTGATTGTGTGTAATTATGTTTTAAAAGAACAACAAAAAAAAAACTTACTTTTCAAACTAGGCAAATTTTTTCTTTGGCAATTTAAATGTATTCCTTCCTGACCCTATTTTCCTTTTATCTGAGATGTTCACAGCAACTTGTCAATTTTATTTGATGTGTTTAGAGTAGGAAAAAAACGAACAGGTAATACCTGGTGTAGGTAATGGCATACAGCACCTAACACCCACAAATGGTCACCCATCTGGTACTGGCCAGGCACCACATCGCTTAACTTCGGTGATCTAACAAAAAACCAGTGTCAATGCGATTATGCTGTACATTAAGGAAGGAGACACTTTCTTACTTTCTTTTTCAAAATTAAATGCTTTTGTTTTAAGGACATTATATATAAAAAAAAATCATTTTAAATTTAGCTTTGATAACATTTGTTTGAATTACAGCCACAACATAGTTATGATCAGATCAGGTCTGAACTTACTGTCTATAAAAACAAACTTTCTTCTGTCAATTAAAAAAACAAAACTTTTTGTCATAATATCCAACCAAAAAAAGTTTCTTAATTGGACTGTGATTAAGTGACTGTTTCAGTTCTGTTAAGTAATTTGGCATGATTAAAAATTGTTAGATTTGCATAAGTCATCATCAAAGTAAAGATGATATCCTCTGGGTAGGCTTGTGTGATTCAAACATGGATGCCAATTAACAAGAGTTATGGATTTATGTGTAGTAAATTACGTAATTTGTTAAAGTAATAAAATCTATTTATTTTTATTTCTATCATTTATTTCTATCATTTATTTTTATTTCTATCATTTATTTTTATTTCTATCATTTATTTTTATTTCTATCATTTATTTTTTATTTCTATCATTTATTTTTTATTTCTATCATTTATTTTTTATTTCTATCATTTATTTTTATATCTGTTTATTTATTTTTTAATCCGAGATGTAATTTATTATAGACAAAAAAAGTAAGATGTTAGCCTTGATACCAGTTTAATCTCTAAAGCAAACTGTCTATGCTGATATTTTGTGTTGTTTTACATGAAGTGGGGGATCGGTATTTGTATTATTCCAAATAGAAAACTAAACCCCGTATTTGTGTACTTAAACACTATGAAGCTGTTCATATGGCCTCGTCCTATAAAACAAAAATATTGAATTCTGATTACCACAGAAAATAATGTTTTTCTTCCCTGTTTTTGGCAGATTTCCAAGGAAGCTTTCGTTCAATTTAATGAAGATTGCCAAATTTGCGACTTAAGCGGGTTTTAATGATTGGTGCACATTAGAAAGGAGAGGGTGGAGAGGAATAAAAAAGAAAGAAAGAAATCTTTTAAAGAGATTACCACTGTTCTGTGAATGAATGAGATGGATTATTAGTTCTTTATGTCAGTTGGTTTGTTTGTATGCAGGTTTTAAAGCCAAAACATGAGAGCAAAGTAGCAATTACGCAAAAAAAAAATGAGTACATAAAAATAATATTAATTTTAAAAAATTAGTTCTTAATTGGACAACTTTAAATTTACAAAAAATGATAATTTTTAACTGACGCAACCATATTTAAATATCTGAATAGAAGATTGTTTTATGTTCTAAAATACTTTATCTATATACGACTAAAACTTTGATGCCGCATTTTACTTTTTTTTTTTTCTTTTTTTTTTTTTTTTTTTACATATTTCACCCCAAACAAGACAGGCTGCCACTGTAGACGTAAGGGGTTTTGGTATCACCCCAAGTTGGGAGCAGTGTAGCGAGATGTCTATTCACATTAGTTTTAAACCTCTGCATGTCGGTACTGTCGGGAGCAGGAAGGGAGTTCCAGAGGTCAGCAGCACGAGGAAAGAAACTTGCTTCATTGTCATCCGTACATGAATGTTTTCGATAGTGGGAGGAAGGGCAAATGACGAGAAGTAGTGGGACGAGGTGAATGCCAAATAATTACAAGAGAGGGAGGAGGAAGATGGGTATGAGGGGGAGTCTATAATGACATCACAAGGGTTCATATTTGTACTTATGTTATCACCTTTCACACATTAAAAAAAATGAGATTGTCTAATCAGCAAAGTCAATTGGTGATTAATCTGATGTCGCTTAGGTAAAAAAATTCTGACTTTATCCATTTAAAAATGAATTTTCCAAAATCAAAGTATGCCGTTCTGTCGGCTAAAACAGTACAATTTCAAATAAATGCAATTAAAAATGTGACGTTCGTTTTATTGATTTTAAGAACATTTAGCTGACAATTATTGTTACGCTAAGAAGACAGAATATTTATTCTTTCAAAAAGAATTAAATTATTACAATTTTAAATAAATATAGAAGAGACATATTCGTTTTATTTATTTAAAGAATATTTAGCTGACAATAGAAATTATTTTTACGGAAGAGTAAATCTTCTTAATAGTATTGACCCTGACAGACATTTATTATTCCAAAAGGAATATTATTATTCACAATAAATGATACAGATTGATGGAGAAAGCACCGTGGAATCTCTATGGGTGCTCACTAGTATTTAATATGTATATAAATATAAAATATTTTTAATGAAACTAAAATAAATATAAAAATAAATAATAATATAAATACATAAAAATAACCGAAGGAGGGGGGATGGGAAGTAGTATGATGGATTCGTCCAAACTATAAAATACAGTAGTTCTGTAAATAATTAGCACATTTTTCTTGAGCAAAGACGAACAACACAGGTAAGGAGAATATTTTTAATAACAAAATATGCGAGGAAAAATTAATCTGGAGCGAAACACTAGATCTGATATCCGGAACGTTTTTGTTTTTAAGAGAGGTGGTGTTTGATCAACACTGTGGGAGAGCCATAAGAAAAATTACTGTTTTGTTTTTAAATCGCCAAAACGGTTTTGCATGGTAAGCAACTGATGACCCCTACAAAAATATTAAGAATAGTGTAAATTCTTGGGAGCTAATACAGTGATTACAAGAGATTGATTGACTTACAAAACAAGTAAATCTTTCAATGAAGGGTTTGGGACTAAAAGTTCAAAAAAAAAAATTTCATAAAGCTTTAAAAGTTGAAAGACTACCAAAACTATATATGCAGGGTGATTCATAAGTCACTTAGCTATTTATTCTTTTAATTCTTAAGTTAAAAAATATGGTAATACAAAACAGAAAGTTTATTCAACAAATTCATTTATGGGAGTTTTAAATTACAGCAAATTTTCAAAATTTCCACCTTCGTTCTGCATGCATAGCTCCATTCTTTTTTGCAAGGAATTTACGACTCTTTGTAGCATATTTGATTGATCATGGTGTTGTGCGAAGGAGACTTTCTGTTCACATCACGTTTCCATTGCCTAACAAATAGCAGTAATTAGAGAGTAAGATAACAATTATCAAAAGTTCATAGTATGTTTGTGCTTCATATGGTAATCATTTTAAATAGCTGAGTGAAGTGACTTATGAATCACCCTGTATAAACAAATATTGACCCAACATGTCACAGATAGTCTAGTAATTTATAAAAGTGTGCGTGCGAGATTGACTCAAAAGTTTTGCAGAATTCGGAAGCTTTTATAGAGATCGTGATGTTGATGAACCATGACTGGACTGCAAGATGCTGAGTTTACCTGAAACCGAGTGCTACTCAACAGGATTTGCTTGTATCACTTTGAGCATGGACTCAAGATCTGAGCTTGTCTGATCAAGGTTCTTGCAAATTGAGCAAAATTTCTTGAACCATTTCTGGTAACCATGATCAACAGTGCCTGCATTTTTTATAGCGCTTTCACTGTGTTTATGGCCTACTTCAAACTCTGAGACTACATAAGGAGCTTATCATGTGCCCCTCACAACTAATTTGTTTTTCTTACAGATTGAACAAAGAAAGTATCCAATTGATGTTTCATTTTTTATTCTAGAAAATGCCTAAAATTTATGGCTTAAGCAGAAGGAAAAAATTGAAATTTAGAGAATCTGAAATATTTGAATTCTTAATATATATAAAAACCCTTTAAAATACTCCAAAGAAACTGAGATTTAGAGAATATTTGTTGGTCCCCCGATTTTATAAACCGTTCGGATTTTTCTCCACAACCATCCATTGAATTTCTGAAATTTTGCATGAAGTAACTTTTGTCAGGTTAGAAAGTGACATTCTCCGATTTTTGAAAAAATATCTGGTTAGCCCCCCAGGGGGTCAAAAGGCCCCAAAATGGCAAAAAATGACATTTTTTGCTCCATAACTTTTCATCCATCCATTCAATTTCTCTGAAACTTGGCCAAAATATGGAGGCAATTGTTCCTAATAGAAAATAAGTATCGCTGACCTTGGAAAAAATCTGGTTCACACCCCCCAGGGGGTCAAAAGCCCCCAAAATGGCAAAAAAATGACCCTTTTCTCCCATAACGTTTGATCCATCCATTCAATTTTTCTTAAACTTGGCCAAAATGTAGAGGCAATTGTTCTGGATATAAAATGAGCATCCTTGACCTCAGAAAAATTCTGGTTCACGCCCCCAGGGGGTACAATGGGGGTCAAAAATGCCCCAAATTGCCCAAATTTATTGCATTTTACACTCGCCACATCGAGTCACATACAAAGGGGGACCACGGTTTGTTGTTAATTGATGTCTAATACCTATTGTTAAACTTCACAAAAATCGAAGGTATCTGAATTTTAACGAAGGGTTTCCACTGTCTCTTGACCCCCTTTTGCATAAAACTAAATTAAACTAAAGATAGCCCACATTACGACTGTGAACATGTATGTATGTGTGTGCGTTCACTGCACTGGCCGTAATCGTCTCCACACGTCGTGCCGGTCCAAGGATTGTTGTTCAACTCAGTGCTGCAAAAAAGAACTCTCATGCCAAGTAACAAACACGAGTCCAATCTACTAACAAGTTACAAATTTATTGGTCGGATGTTACAAATGATGCTCGTGTTCCCAAGTTGAATGGCAGACTTGCAAAATAAGATCTCTCTATGCCGCCGAAATAAAATATAAGTTCCACACATTCTTTTGGCTAAGAGCCCCAATAGGCCCACCTTGCCTCGAAGGGCACCCAGCTTCAAACTGATTGTCAGCTCTCTCAAAAGACCCAACTTCCTGTCATGCCGTAGCGTCTCCTCCTATCTCCCCTTTCTCATTGGTCAGTACCGGACCACCCAAGCACTCGCCACTTGAGATTCCCACTTGAGGTAACTATCAGACAGAGGATTATCAGGGAGACAATCTGTGAACATCACAGCATGAGTCGCCGCCTTTTACAAGATACCTACTTTACTTCAAAGAGAAACAAACTTCTGGGTGGCCCAAAATAAAACCAAAGATATTTTCACTTTCTTTTGTGCCCCCTCCACTCTTTCCTCTGGCTGAGCATCTAACACTTGCAACATCTGCCATCCATATGCATCACTAACAAATGCACCCTACTGCATTTTTACACGACCCCTTGTGTTCCAAAATTCATAATGATCTGTTAATTAATCCTGTGCATAAACATAAACAAAGTTGTGTGTGTGTTTTGTATCAGAACAAATTATTTGTTTTAAGACTCTACACACAATAGGACCAATTTAACGCTACCAATGAATTTTGGATGTTTAATATTAAATTCTCAAATTCAACTTTCCTTGATTTTAGTTTTATTTTATTAAATAAATCATTATTTAATTACTTTTAAAATGTTACATAAGTCTACAACGAATAAAATAAACTTTATTAAAGAAAAAAGATTAACCCCTTTTTGTTAAGGAAATACACGAAAAAGATGCATCCATTTTTCTATTTTTAATTTTTCTATTTTTAATGTTTTAGTTACTATATTTTCTTGTAGAAGAAACATTTTTTAACTCAACTTTTAATGTTATTGCCTTTATATTGCATAACGTACAAAGAATTGAAGATAGAGATAGCAAAAACAAAGATAACGAATAAATACCAAAAGAATTCAATACAAGCTTATGTTGTAATTCTTGTGAAATCGAGATAGAAGTTGGCATTTTGCCGTTTCTCCAGTATGCAAGATTGTTGTTCATTCTGAGTTGTGCTTTTTATGCCTTTGTTTACCTTTCACAATATTTTCTGCTTCGTCTTCCATATTTATTTTGTTACTGTAGTCTAAATAAAATAAACTTAAATATCCTCTGGTAGAAACAGCCATGTTTTTATTTGAAACGAAAACTGTATGTTTTCATTTCAGCACCCTCTAGACTAATTTTTATCACACACAAAATGAGTTGCCGTAAAAACGCTAAAATCTGAAATGTTTTTCTGACCAGAGGGAATACTAGAATTATGTGATTAGTCACAAACACATTTTTACTGAGATACAATTTTTTACTTATGATATTGATTTTTGTAGTTAATTGCAAACGAACAGTCATCTTTTCCACCTGTAAAATGTATGTTCTATAAATCAATGAATTTGCCCTTGATAAATTTCTATTTATTTATCTGCTAGCAGGGATACCCAGTGTTACCCGGGATTAAATAAGGAATCCTATATCCCTTTGCACTCAGCACATCACATCACATTACCTTTTTTTATTCTTATTTTTACCATTTTATAATATGCAATTTCTGCCATAAGGCCTAAGCATTTGCTTAGCAATGATTGGGTTGGAGAAGGTGTGAGAAAAGTGACATTAATTTGAAATAATTTTCGGTAAATTTATAGTTTTTACCCCCCCCCCCCCCCACCCTGAAAAAGACCTGGCGTTTCCTGGGAATCAATGAGAATCGCTGTGCTCTCCAGCTCCAAGCTCTGAACCCCTTAATAACATTTCTATTCCTTTTTTTTTAATTTCTATAATTTTTAAGTTATAAAGTAAAATGTCTCATTGCCTTTTTATGTATGTCAAACGTGAACACAGACCCTATGATAATGTACTCTGTTGTGAAAATGAAATATACTTATCCAAGTAGACTGGGTAATTTACTTTCCGAATGTGTATGGTTATTGCGGATCTATCTCCATTATCAATTTAGAGATAAAATAAAAGTTGTCTGGAACGAAAATGCACAGAATTTAAATACAGTTGTAAATGGATTGACCATGGTTGAGGGAACTTGAAGACTTCTTTTTTTTTATTGGCTACTACACCGAAATGTAGGGAAGGGCGCCACTTCTTTCCCTGGCTTGGTAATGCTTAGTGTTTAGCAAGTTGGCATCAAGGATATAAAAAAAAATGTAAGTGTAAAGATTATTTTATAGAATCTCAATAAAAATATAGATTTTAAATAACAGCCCACTATTTGACAAATATCAAGCTGGATTTGGTCGAAATCTAGAAAGCTGAATCATATATAAAATGCATGCAAGGTCGTCATCACTTTCTGCGTGCAACACAACTGATCACATATCATGGTTCGTTAGTGACGATTGCTACAAGCACGTAATGTCATTAACAGCCAAAAGTAAACATCTGAACTGAATTTATAATGAAACTGCAAAAATGAATGTACGCTTATTATTTATAATTTAAAAAAATTTTTTTTTTTATAATTCTCGGTCCAGTGGCCAAAATTACTGGTAGGAGTGGAGTGGAAGTATCGCCGTAACCACTAAAACGGCTACCACCACTGTTTTTTTTTTTTTTTTAACGTAGTTCACCCCAAACAATCCAGACCGTCACTGTAGATGTAAGAAAGAAAAGGGGAGAAGGTTGGGGGTCAACCTAAACTGGGATTTGTGCAGCGAGATGTCTGTTTACATTAATTTTAACTTTCTGCATGTCAGTACTGTCGGGGAAACAGGGGGCAGGGAGGGAGTTCCAGAAGCCAGCAACACGAGGAAAGAAGCTATTTGAGTAGAAAGCTCTCCAGCATCTGGGGACCTCCACAGTGAATGGATGGGATTTAGTTGATTGTCAAGTTGGTCTAGTGAATTTACGTCGAGAGGGAACCAGAGTAGCCAATTCATCGGAGCATAATCCATTGAAGTATTTGTAAAACAAGCACAAGGATGCTACATTGCGGCGATGGGACTGGAGCTTGGTTGACAGTGAGGGAGCTATTAGGTTGGCAACTCTTTTTTGGACCTTGTCAAGGAGGGAGAGAGTAGTGCAGTTGATGAGGACAGGGTATCACACATGCTATCACAAGTATGTTAAAAAAAGAATGAATAATGAACACTAAAAGATCTTTTTATTTGTAAAGTTTACAATTTATTTTTTTCTAACTTAAAAAAAAACAATCCACAGCATAGGTGAATAACGATTGTGATGATTTTAAAAATGTACTTTTTCAGATTAGGAGTAGTCTCCCTTGAAATTGTAAGATCGTCTTAAGAACTTTGTTATCGTAAGATTTTATTCATTTTTGTTTGATTTTTCAGGTAAATACAATATGTTGGAATGACACTGGCCAGTACATCTTATCTGGTTCAGATGACCAGTACCTGGTCATCACGAATCCCTTTGATGGCAAAGTTAGTATACTTTATATTTTATGAGTTATTATTTGAAACAAAAATTATTTCAGTTATGATTCATGTTTTTTCCTAAAAATTAAAAAAAAAAAATCTTTAATTTAATTTCACCTTTTGTTAAAAAAAAAGTTTTTAAGTTTTGTTTCTTTTGTTTTAGTTAAATTTAATTAAAATTCAAAATAATTCTCTTTAAAACTCAATAGTCATTGAAATTTTTTTTTTTTTTTTTTTTTTTTCAGAAGGTTACTTCGATTCGATCTGGTCATCGGGCAAATATCTTTAGTGCCAAGTTTTTGCCCAACTGTCATGACAAAGAAGTGAGAAATGCAATTTTTACTTTCAAAATTAAATGTTTTTCTTTCATTGCCACTCTTATTATATTTTTGCGAAATTTATCTTCCAAAATTTCTTTTGTTTTTTATATATGTATATATATGTTAAAGAAAGTCAAATGTTTCCACTTTAGTTGTATCTTAATGAGACAAAAATACCTCACTTCAATTTTATAAATATAAAAACTGAAGCATTCCAAATCTCTAAGATACTAGTGAATTCTTCAAGTGTAATTTAGCTTATATATTATAACTCAGTTTTTAATACAAAAAAATATAAACATTTGATTGTGAAATCCAATTATTATAACAAGTCATACAAAAGAAGAAAAAAAACATAAAATAAGAAAATATTGTTTCTGGATTTTGATGGGTATTTTTGTTTTATGTGTTTGTAATCATTTAACAATTCCATTGTTACGTGGAACTCTAACGAAGTGATAAAGTGTTTTTTTTGTGCTGAAGAAGTGCTTATTATTAAAAAATTTCCGAAACATATGTACACAAATATTTGTTGATGTTGAATTTTTGGAGCATGATTACAAAATATAGATTATATCATAAATTTTGTATTCTACTGTGTTATATATATAATATTCATGAAATAAACTGGATAGGATCTGTTAGTATAAATAAACTGTTCCATAAAACGAAAATGATGTGCCTAACTGACAAACAGGAACGAAGGGAGGGATGAATTGAGCAGCTCCTGCTTGGATTGGTTCAGCTGAAATAAATAAAAAATGAGAATTTTCTGCCATATGGATGACTTTTAGAGCTGTAAAACAGGAAATATATCTGCACTATGGAATATTTATGAGCCATAACATGGCATGACACGTGTGAAAATTATTTTGGATATCTTGTCTTGAAGATAGTCTGAGGAAGACGACATACGGAGAGAACAAAGACAAGGAAGATGACATAGTGAGAAGAGTATTGATTTACTCCTCTCCAGAAGTTAGGCACAAGGCCAGTTTTTTTTATCCTACTCCCACAAGTAAGATGTGACCCAAGGTCGGGTCTGGAAAGTGGGGTTTGAAAAGCCAGCACCCGAGAGGTGAGCACTCTGGCCATTAAAAATTGTCTGGGCAGCCCTGTTGGCATTCCCCGGTAGGGGCGCCTCAGGCAGTAAGCAATAAACTTACTCCTCCCCAAAGAGGGAAGGCGAATCTTGGGAGGGTGGACCTCCTAGAACTGCGCAGGACAGACCCATAGACAGGCGTAAATCAAACCCCGAAGGCCAAGACAATACCAGTCTATGGGGTGCAGTATCCATCGGAACAGATACTACACTTTGATCTTAGCCAAAAGGACAAGAACAAGAGTAGTAACAGACAGACTGAAGTTTTTTTTTTTATTCCTTTGATTCAACCATCCAGAAGACGTTCCTTAGATAATTTTATTTAGAGCCGAGAGGACAGAAACCTTAATTCTAATTTAAATTTTTAAACTTATTCCGTTTTGGCTATTTTATAAACAGCTTTTTTTTTTATTTCAGATTGTCTCCTGTTCTGGTGACGGCAAGATATTTTATACAAACACAGAACGAGAAGACATGTATGGCACCAATTGTTTTGATTGTCACTTTGGTACCACATATGAGGTGGGTGACAGCTTGAAATTATTTCTTAATATACGTTAGAAAATTATTTAATCTATTATATATTAACGAGCAACCCCTCCCCCACCCCACCAAAAGAAAGAGGCAAAACTGGCAATTACTTTTTTACTCTCTACATTTTTTTTCTGACTATTACTTACCACCAAATTTTCAGATTATGAAATGTTTGAAAAAATTATTTGTTTAAAATTTTAGTGGCCGTGTTCAGTTTGCTATATAAGTTTACGTAAACATTATTGGAAAAGTAATTTCAATAAAATCACATTTTTTCTGTTCATACAATTTAACCCATCAAAGGATATCTAAGACTTATTTCAATAAAATCATGTATGTTTAATAATAGTAATAAAATGTTCAATTCCCCCCCCCCTCCTCCAAAAAAAGAAACAGAATGGTTTTGGTATTTTTGAATTTTTAATAACCTTTTCAGTATTTTGGCAATACCAATATCTATCGGTATTTTAGTAATACCACTCATCTCTAGTAATCAGGCTCCATGAATGAATGGAATTTGAAAATAGTTTTAATAAATGAATAAACAAGCATTTTTTTCCCTTCAAATTTATGTCAATATCATAGCTGTTATTAATCAAGAAGATATCAATACACAGTGATTATGATGGAAAACTTAAATTTATGATTATGATCAAATATCTACCAATTACTTAGTGATTGATATTAAATAATAAACCATGATGGGTTGATTAGCCCGTTAAACAAATAAATCATCAATTCCTAACATGAAATGCAGCCACCATGAAAAGGTTAAAATATTATAGACCTTTTGAGTGTTCTTAAGAAGCAAAAAAAAAAATTACAACATTTTGGTCACCCATCTAAGTAATATAACGAGGCTTAATTTTGGTGATTTGGGTAGAACCTGTGCTTCAACTTTAAATCACTTATTGACTTTTGAGTTTGATGTTAGATCAGCCTTTTTTCTTTTCTTTTAATTAATTAAAAATTTATTTTAATCCTATTAAATCTCTATTTTTTAAAAACTTTTTCTTTTCAGGTGGTGGTGGTCCCAAATGAGGCCTCCACATTTCTTTCATGTGGTGAAGACTGCACTGTCAGGTGGTTTGATCTCCGCATGAAAACTAAATGTAATAAAGATGATTGTCGAGATGTAAGAACTGTTTTTTTGTTTTCCATGTTCTCAGAATAATAAATAAATACTTTATTTACTTAACAGCTATACCTACCCGATGTTACCCAGGAGTCTTTTTACTTTCATTTTTGTTTCCTTTTTCTTAACATTTTTTTAAAAACTAAGTTGGTTGTTTTTTTTTCCAAATTATCATTTTTCTTAAATAGGATTTTGAAAGTTAAATTTAATTACTATGATATTGTTTGGTCATTATTACTTGAATCAAATTTTTGTTACGGTAATGTTTTAATCTCTATTTATAAAATTAATGGATGCAAATATCTTCCAAAATAATAATATAAGATTTTCTAAGAATTTTACAGTCAGAAATGACTTTCTATTCAACAGTTTAAATGCTTCCAAATTTCTTTAAAATTTCGAAGGGTCATAAAGTAATTCATTTTTTTTTTTTTTTGACAACTATTAACAAAAGATTAAGATGGCTGACTTTTTCACAAATAAAATAAAATGCATATTGGTGGAGTAATTCCACAATTACATTATTTTTTGGAATAAAATTTAAAATTTTTTATTATATTTTACACTATTGTATTTTGGATTTCAATAAATAATTGATTAATAGTAAATAAACAAAAAAATTGATTTAATTCTCGTACTTGCCAGAACACACACACATACACATGAAGTTGTCTTGTAATTTTTTTTTTTTAACATATTTCACCCCAAACAAGGCAGGCCGTCACTGTAGACGTAAGGGGCTACTGAGAAAAAGGATGAAGTTTTGGGGGGGTCAACCTAAATTGGGAGCTGTGCAGCGAGATGTCTGTTTACATTAGTTTAAAATTTTTGCATATCAGTACCGTCAGGGAGCAGGGAGGGAGTTCCAGAGTCTAGCAGCACGAGGAAAGAAGCTTTTGGAGTAGAAAGCTCTTTGGCATCTGGTGACCTCCACAGTGAATGGATGGGATTTAGCAGATTGTTGGGTTGGTCTAGTGAATTTACGTCGTGGGGGCACCAGAGCAGTCAGTTCATCAGAGCACATCATGGAAAAATAAAAAAAAATAAGAAATATCTTTATGATGTACGTACCTGTGACGGAATGCATATATCGTATACCATAAATCACGTAAATTGATCAAGTATTTTTTATTTTATAAAAGAAAATTCAATTTTATCGGTAAATAAGTAATGTTGATAAATTGTCGCCATATTGGACATAGTCAAGGGAGGTAAGTCAAACTTTTGCAAACTAGAGAAATAGTCTGGAATTTTCTTGATAAAATGTTATTTTCTTTTGTTAAAAAACTACTTGATCAATTTACGTGATTTTTGGTATACGATATATGTGTTCCGTCACGAGTATGTACATCATAAAGATATTTCTTATTTTTTATTTTTTTTTCCATGACGTCCCAATTCTAAACTTGCACGAAAAAGTCTCTAACCTAATAGGTCTCGCGTTGTCTCTGAAGCTCCAGCTCCTATCACGTTGCCGCAATGTTGCATCCCTGTGTTTGTTTTACAAGTACTTCCACGGAATGTGCTCCGATGAACTTGCTGCACTTGTACCCCCTCAATGTGAATACCCCTAACCCACCCAATTAGCAGTAAAACCCCACCCCTTTACTGTAGAGCTCCCTAGATGCCGGAAAATTTTCTACTCTAATAACTACTTTCCTTGGATCACTTGCCTTTGGAATTCTCTCCCTGTTTCCCCGACCATAATTCCAAAATTTAAATTTTATGTGAACAAACATCTTGCTCTCCTATAAATTTGACCCCTAACACAGTAGCCCTTTACATTTCAGTGGCAATATGCCTTATTTAGGATGAAAAAAAGGAAAAAAATAAATAAATAAATTAAAAAAAAAATAGTTGAATTCCCTTTTCATTTTTTGCTGACATGATGTAACTTTTTTTTGTTTTTTTACAGGATGTTATGATTTTTTGCCAACGTGCCGTAACATCAATGGCAGTCAACCCTATGGTGCCCTATGAGCTGGGAATAGCCTTGTCTGATAGCACAGTGTTGATTTTTGACCGCAGAATGCTAGGAACTAGAGCCACAGGTGAGTCACCTTTCTTTAATATTTAATGACAAATATTTACTGGTGCAATCTCAGAAGTAGCCTCGAGTTGTATGGGTGTTTCTTGATAAATAAAATGGCGCAGGAGAAGAAACCTTTCACATACAAGTTTTTAGAGGAAGTTAGTCATATCTTGGTTTTTCTCATCAGTGGCAGAAAGTTCGGACAAATGTTTTTAATACAGGTTTTCTGACAGTTACTTATCCAGGTGTTTTTCCTGAGTGACTGGAAACTTTGGCATTTGTTTTTTTTTAAAGGTTCTTCTCATATTGAATCCCACTCAGAAATTTTGTCCATAAAATTGATAATGATATCTGCAGTTGGCATGTCTGTTTAGAGACCTGTTTGAATTCATCAATGTTATTGAAAGTGTTCCCTTTGCTGATTTGTTCCAAGTACAGAAGTTACATGTTATAAAATGTTACCCACCATGAAATGATTTTGAAACTGTTTTCTTTCAGTATTGGTGATCCCCCCCCCCCCTCCTTTTGTTGGTGTTTCTCAAACCTGGAAATCTCCTTGCGATTTCCTTTAATACTTTAATTAAATAAACATTGAAAGAAATGATTCATTTTCTTTATTAGATTTTGGTTATTTACAGTTCTTTGTATTTTAATATATTTTTTCATATTATTCTAATTGTGCCATTTTTTTAATGTGTTTTAATTTCAGTGTTTTTGTCAATTCATTTTTATCATAAAAGGAACATCCTTTATTGTCATAATTTGAGCTGTACAATGTCTATGAAAACATAAGATCGTTTTTCCAGAGATAAATGATTAAATGACAAACATCACCCTACACCACATGGGAGGAAAAATACATGCATATATATATATATATATATATATATATATATATATATACAGGGTGATTCATAAGTCACTTAGCTATTTATTTTTTAAATTCTAAAGTTAAAAAATACGGTAATACAAAACAGAAAGTTTATTCAACAAATTCATTTATGGGAGTTTAAAATTACAGCAAATTTTCAAAATTTCCACCTTCGTTCTGCATGCATAGCTCCATTCTTTTTTGCAAGGAATTTACGACTCTTTGTAGCATATTTGATTGATTATGAAATAAATATCTATAGAAACAAATATAAATGAACAAATTTAAAATAACAAATAGTAATTAGAGAGTAAGATAACAATTATCAAAAGTTCATAGTATGTTTGTGCTTCATATGGTAATCATTTTAAATAGCTAAGTGAAGTGACTTATGAATCACCCTGTTAAATTCCCAAAACAGTTTTTCATGGTAAACAACTGATGATCCCTTAAAATAGTGTTAGAAACTAACTAATATAATAACTGTAAAAAATAAATTGACTTACATGAGTGATTTTCCACTGGAAGACTTGAGACTATAAGTTTTTTTGTTTTTTTTTATATAATTTTTTAAAGTTTTTTTTTTATATAGTTTTAATGGTTGAGAAACTTCCGAGACTATATATATATATATATATATAATCATTGTTTTCAAGTCACACAAAAGAGAGCCAGTAGCGCAATGGGAGTGTTTACTATTTATAAAAAGCATAAATAAATTAACATTTTTTTGTTTCCACTGGGCGAAATGGCTGTCAAGAATTTACATTAAAAGATGCTCTAATTAACTTGGATTTTATCTTCTTTGAATATATCTATATATTAAAGTAACGTCGATGTTTCCCCTATTTCATCGGACATTATAGGTTTAGAAGCAAAAGCTTTATATGCTAATCTGTTCCGCCAGCCATAAAGAAAACCACAAAGTGAAAAATGATAGTTGTGCGGGATTTGAACCTGTGTCTCTCAAAGAAGGGGGGACCACCTGATGTTGGTGTTGTCTTTTAATCATTTGACTAATGAGTCACGGTTAGAGAAAGCTGAATTTGTACAAATAACTCATCCCTTAAGCTCTGTGACAAATTTTTGTTTATGTTTTTATTATCAATGTAACCATTATCTCCTCAAAGTTGCATCGAATAGTTAATACGGTGAACTTGTATAGTTAACATTGGAATTTCTTTCTGGCAAAATATAATGTATTGTGCTGTTTTATTTTGCTATTATTTCTGAATCCATTTTATTTCACCTTTAAATGTTTGGCACTATTGAAGTTCTTATTGCTGTTAATTGAAATTTTTATGCTTATTTATTTTGTTTTGCAGGAAACTATACAACTAAATTTACAACAGGTTTAACCTGTCGCTTCACAGCTTCAACCCTGAAGAACCGAAATTATCGTATTACATCACTTTGTTATAGTCCTGATGGCAATGAGATGCTTGTCAGTTATTCCTCCGAGTATATTTATTTATTCAAAACTCGGGTAAGATGTCTTTTTTTTCCTTTTTTTTTTCTTTTTTTTTTTTGTTTATTTATTTTTTAAGATGTGTCCACGTCTGTCGATAGGTCGATCCATCACTCTTCAGTGTGAAATAGCTTTTTCATCACTAAACGTTTATGTTTAGATGTGTCCAATCATTTCTATAAGAGGTTCTGTCTGTCTGTCACACAGCAGTTTGAAATAGCATTTTCTTTGGTCTAAGGGCAGGTACAGTGCTTTTTACCCATGATAGGTAATCACATAGAGATGGTGTCTTCATAAAAGTACTGGTCCCAATCACTGCACTGCTGGGTTGACTCAGGAAGGGCGTCTGGCCTATAAAAATCTTGCCTCAACTAAAGAAATGACTTCCAATGAAAATCTGTCACATTTTAGGTTATGTAGTTTAAATAAAGACCTCGCCAGAGATAGGTTAGTTTGGAAGTCAATTTCTAAAAGCTGTTCAACACATGCCAGCATGTAAAAATGGACATTAAGTCGAATATGATGATGATGATGATATCACATTTAAGTTTGAAATAGCATTTTCATCACTAAATGCGGAGATTGAATAGATGCGCCTTAAGAATACGCATTCTTGTTTACTCATCTTCAAATAATCGCATTGATTTGGAATTCAATAAGTCTTAGAATTATAGGTTTGATTTTTTTTGGTGATTGATTTTTACCCTGCACTTAATTCATAGGATTAATTTTTGTCAAGTTTTTTTTGTTTGCTTTTGTTTTTTCTAAATGCTTTAAATATTTGTATCGATTTTAAGGTCTGTATTTTTCCTTCCATGTGGTGTAGGTTATGGTTGTCATTTAATCATTTACCTCTGGAAGAACGATCTTATGTTTTCATGGACATTGTACAGCTCAAAACACGAAGTATCCAAGAATGAAGTATATTAAATGCCTTCCTGTAATCAATCTAGACCATTGACTGCAGTCCTCCAGTTGGTCTTTTGTGCCAAGTTTTTTTCTGGTACATCCCCTTTGTTCAGTTTCAAGGTAGTCTTCATCAGCCAGATGTTTCTATGTTGCATCAGAAACTATCCTTATTAGCAACTTGTGCGTTGTTGTAAGGCAGCAGATAGGCCTGTATTTATTGGCCAAATAGGTCTCTTGATTTTTGGGTAGAAGGGAGGTGTTGCCTACATTCAACCATTCAGGTGGCTCTTCATCACCACTAATGATTCTATTAAATGTCATGGCATAGTGATAAAGTGCTATCAGTTTTTTCAACCAGAAATTTGGGATGTTGTCAATTCCTGGAGTTTTGAAGTTAATGGAATGAGCTACTTTTCTGTAGACAGTTTCTTTGATAATTTCCAGGCATCTTTATTTTTTTTTTTTATTGTCCTCTTTTATGGTGTTTATCTACTATTTTTCTCAATGTTCTTTAGGATTTCCATACACATACAGTGGCCTTCAGAAACTTTCCACTTTTTGTTGAGTTTGTCTCTAATGATGTTCCTGTGTATCATGCTGGGGTTCCTAGCAAATAATTGGTTTATTATCTGGTATTCATATTTCTTGTTCTTTGCTTTTATTTGTTCAGCTAAGTAAGATTTTGATTTCGGCTTGGTGTTCTGCTATCCTAGCTCTTAGCTGGTTTGGATTTTGAAGGAAATCTTTTGATTTTAGTTTCTTCACCTTTGTCAGGTTTTCCGCTGGTATTAATGTAACAGAAAAGCAGAAATCTGGAATGTTTCTTTTCTAAGTTTCTTTTTATTCTCGGTTTTCTATACTAAACTGGTTCATATGGTTTTGCCTTTGAGTTTCCTACTTTTTTTCATCTATTTGTGTTGGGGAAAGAGTATAAACTGCATGAACCATGCTGCCCCATAATGTGATTTTTCAGTAAAAGTTTAAAGCTCTTTTTGAAAAATGTCTCTTGTTCATTTATGTGAAAATGATATTTCTATATTAGATCGATGTGACAGTTTTGTAACGCCGTTCTTCTTGTATTGTCATTTGTTGTAAAATCTAAATAGTCCTGTTTCTGATGAATGTTTGTATCCTTTGTATTTGTGCAGGGCGATGAAGGTAGAAGTACCTGTCTGATGGCTGATGGTGTCTCATGTGACGCAGGAAACAGACAGCCTCCTATCAAGAGGCTACGTTTACGCGGTGATTGGTCAGACACTGGGCCAAATGCAAGGCCTGAAAGAGAAAGGCAATCTGGGGAAGGTGACACACTTTTATTACTCTCTCTCTCTCTCTTTTTCTCTCTCTCTCTCTCTCTCTTTTTCTCTCTCTCTCTCTCTCTCTTTTTCTCTCTCTCTCTCTCTTTATATATAAAGTTAAGTATTTGTATATGTTTGTACGAGCTAAACTCTGAAACTAATTAATCGATCATTATGAATTTTGGAACACAGTTGCTAGGCATAAGGATGAGTAATGTGAGCTGTATGTAGTTTTATGCAAAGGATATTGTAACCTTTTAGTGAAAATTCAGATATCTTCCATTTTTTTTGAAATTTTAACCATAAATATTAACAATCAATTAATAAATATTAACAATCAATTAATAAATATTAACAATCAATTAATAAATATTAACAATCAATTAATAAATATTCGCAAAATTTTAGTTTCTTTGGGCTATTTTGGAGGGTTGTCTCCCATTTAAAAATTAAAATATTTCCAGTTTGCATAAAATTTGATTTTATTAGACACCAACTAAGAAAGATTTCACAAAGATTAGTTGATTTTAATTTTTATAAGAGGGAAATAAAAGTGGTGCAAAACTGTTCTGCTTAATGTATTAAGTTTATTGTTAAGAAGCAGAATATCCATCTTTGGATAGATATTTTACTAGTGTAAGTAGATCTAAGTTTGGAAACATAATCAACAATACATGGTGACTGGCAGTTTCTTTTCTTGCATTCATTAAAGTCTGAAGAAAACACTGGGATGGCAACTGCTTTGAGAATCTTGAAATGACTTAAAGACAGACTTAGATCTGAGGAAGATTAAATCTGGACAGTGATATGACCACGTTGAAAGAATGGATGAGAGTTCTTCGTTTAGTAGATCTAGAATAATTGAGGTAGCAGGGTCAGCCCACGGGAGAAAGCCAAGGAAAATATGGAAGGGGTGATAGGGATAGACTTGAGAAAAAGAGGGATAAATAAAGACCTGGTCAGAAATAGGTTAGTTTGAAAGTCAATTTCTAAAAGCTGTCCAACACATGCCAGCATGTAAAACTGACATTAAACTGAATGTGACAATGATGAAAACAATGCGAGAAACTGCCAGTTGTCATGTGCTGTTGACTTCATGTCTCCAAACTTAGATCTGCATAAGTTCTAGAATCGATATTGATCACTTTCCTTTATAGATATAGCAATTAATGCAACCAAATCTATTAATATTCTATCAGAAATACCCGGCGTTGCCCGGAAATAAATGAAGAACTCTGTTCTCCCCGAATCAGCACTAAACCCCATGTTATCATATTGTTGTTGTTATCAGAATTTCTCCTGCACTTAACAAAATCATCTCAACTGCCACCTTTGTAGCAATGAGACAATACCGAATTTAAGGTTGTGATCCAGATTTCAACATTTTCAACTGTCACCTCGGTCTTAGGATAAGTAAATTACAGAATAATGAAAAAATCATTATCATTCACTTGTATGGTGTCTGTCCTTATCGTGGATATTGTTAATAACATAGTCAGCCTATAGACTGCGTGAATTAAGGAGATGAGAGCCTCACATCAACTTATTAACAAGTAAAAAAGTGATTAAATTTTACTATCTCACGTTTTATGTTTTCTTTTACTTAATAAATAAGTAAAAGTACAGAATAGTTCACACTCAAGTACTCGTAAACAAAAGAAAACAACAACAACACATAATTTATATAAAACACATTAGAATGAAATATTCTACTGAACCTGCCTAGTTTTAACATGTGGAAAAAAAATTTTTAAACAGTAAAAGTCTGTAAAAATTAACATTGAAAAACTTGTAAACCCCAAAAAAATGTTTAAACAGTAAAAGTCTGTAAAAATTAACATTGAAAAACTTGTAAACCCCCAAAAAATGTTGGAGATTGCCCTTTTTTTTTTCTTTTGTTTGTTAGTGTAGAAACGATTTGCAAGATTTTTTAAACGGTAAAAAAATCTTGCAAATCGTTTTCACATGTTAAAACTAGTCGGTTTCAGTAGAGAATTTCATTCTAATGCATTTTATATAAATTATTATGTTGTTTCGGGGGGATGATTACAAGTTCTTAAGTGCTAACTATTCTGTACTTTTGCTGGATAAATATAAAAGTTTTTCGGGTTTTTTTTTATCACTGCCCAAAAAAGAAATCTATCAGAACTTGACCATCCTGAAAACCAAAAACAATATGGTTACTCATCTCTCCAACACTTGCATTTTTTTTATAGAACATCTACTCTAGTATTAAAAAAGCGTAAAATTCTACCAGAATAATCAATAATGAATATATAAACCAATAATAATAAATAATTTGTTTCTATTTGTATATAAAGTTTGAATGTAATAACAGTTCTATATTAATAAAATTATCAAACAAGTTCCCATGTCTGTCTTACGTCAATGTAACTTTGATATTTATTATTTACTATTAGTCAAATATTTATTGAAATCAAAAATACAATAGCATAAACCGAAATTTTAAAAATCTTATTTAAAAAGAATGTAATTACTAAATTAAATCCACCAGAATGCATTTAGGTTTCTTAAATAATCTCTGCTTGCTGTCACACCAAACTGACAGCCAGCTTTCCCCTCCCTGCATTATTCATTTTATAAATCTTCACTCACTACTTGCTGATATTTGTCTCCCCTTCACTAGCTCGATCTTTTTAAACAAGAAAAAACATTTCTCTTAGTTATAGTTTTATAACAATTTGCTTAAATTAATAATATAATGAACAATCATCAGCATAATGTCCATTTTGCATGCTGGCATGTGTTGGACGGCTTTTAGAAAGTGATAACCAAACTAACCTATCTCTGGCAAAGTCTTTATTTATCCCTTTTTCTCTCAACTCCATTCTTATCACTGTCTCCGATGTTTTTCTTGGCCTTCCCATGCCAACTGACCCTGCTACCTCAACTGTTCTACATCTACTAACTAATCCAAGAACTCTCAGCCGTTTTGTTTAATGTGATCATACCAATGAAGTTTCCTGTTCTGCACACATCTCCCTATACTGAATAGATTTAATCTTTCTCTGAGGTCATCAGATCTAAGCCTGTCTTTAAGACTCACATCATCATTATGATAAATCGATATTAAAATTAAAATATTTAATAATACTTATGTTTAAGGCTGCATCAATTTTAGAGATTAAAAAGTTTTAAAAAGAAATGCAGATTATTGTTAACTATCACGTTTACAGCGCAATTATTGTAAAAACAAAAAATTATTTTCATTCACCGAGGGAGGGTGGAGATCACTTCTATCACGTGTTCATTGTAAAATGGACATATACTTTACAGCTGGTGTAACTGAGATTATTAATCTCGACATCCCTTGGCATTCTTCTTGAGATTCTCATGGATGGCTCTGGTCTTGAGAAGAAATCAACTCTGAAACTTCTTGGTCTTTCTTTCTCATCAAATCTTTATTGGAGTTCATGCATTAGATCCATACTTTTTCTGCTTCTCGCAAAGTCGGTTCTCTCTATCGCTAGACACTTTCTCACACCAGAAGCTATTCTCTATTTCTACAAATCTGTTATCAGACCATGTATGGAGTACTGTTGTCATATTTGGGCTGGTGAATTACTGTCCCATTTGAGGGTTCTTGATAAGGTGCAGAAACGTATCTGAAATTTGATTAGGCCCCACCCTTTCTTCTTTGCACCCTTTCTCTTACAGACATGATGTTGCTAGTCTCAGTCTTTTCTATAAATAATATTATGGCATGTGTTCTTCAGAATTGTCAGATCTATTTCCTGCTTTCTTCGTTCCGGTTCTGTGTATGACGTTAAAATACATCCAGTGGTGAGGTCTCCATTTGGGAGCTGTGGGGAATGTGGAGTTGCCCCTTAGTTGCCATTGCTCCCAGGTCCACTCTGGCCTGGAGTGGTAGTACCTGTAAGGGCCCCATCTATGGGTCAAATATAACCTACTGGCGCTATCAAATCAGACTGTTTGAAATTATTGACTTCCTAACTCAAAATGCACCAAACATTGGTGTTTTATTGTTTTTTTTTCCTTTGCAAAACTCAATCATGTTCTGCAAAATCCAAAACAAAAAACAACAATTTCCTTCCCTTCCCTCTCCGCTCTTTCTCCCCCACCCTTTTATTCAACCAAACACCATGAATAAATACTTAAACATCTAAAGAACTTGAAGCATAAAAACCTTCACTAAAATGACCAGATTTGGCATTAAATAACCTGAAAAGGGTTGATATGTCGTAAAACAAAACAACCAAACCAAAAACCATGATTAAACATTTGAAGATATAAAGAACTTGAAGCATAAAAACCTTCACCAAAATGACAACAATTCAAAATACCAAAGCTCTTAACTAATGACTATAAATGACCCACTGACTTAAGACTCAAATGAAGGATATTTCCTTCTACATTCATGGCATGAAATGACCCTTAGGGTTGATGTGCCATTAAGCAATATCTTACCTTATCCTTTGTTCCAGCTCGTTTGACTCGTTGGTCTAGTGGTCTCCATCAATTCGCTGTTTTAATACCTCATTGTAATACAGCTTCCTATTCCAGTAGCTTCTTTTCAAGAACTGCAAGCTTGTGGAACTCTTTTCCTGCTGGCTGTTTTCCTCCTACCTATAGCCTTGGTCTTTTCAAGACAAAGGTCAATAAGCATCTCCTGGCTTTGCGATATTCATCTTTCGTTCTTGTTAGCTTCTTACATCAGGTTGCTTCATGCCTTGTCAGAAGCGATTTTCATTAAAAAAAACCTACAATCTAAAGGAGGGAATTTCTTCTTTTCCATCCAGTTTTGGTATTTAGGGTGCTGTGAATGTCCCAGACTCCAGGGTGGGCAACACCAGGCAATGTCTCATATCTGCTCTCCATACTGTCCGAATTACGAAGGTATAATAAAGAAGTGCACCCCCATCCATTCAGTTGATGAATATATTATTTTTAATAATTGTGCTTTAAACATGGTAATTAGCAATAATCTACAATTTTTGTGAACAGATTTCTTTTTTTTTAATTGCCAAAGCATGATGTAGTTTCTATTCCAAATCTGACAAAATATATATTCAGTTAGAATGTAAATTTGTTATTCAGTTAAATTACAAAATAATTTGTTATTAATTCTAACTTTTTTTTTAATAATAATGAGTCATTACTTATCAAGGCTAAAAACCATTCAAGGATAAGGGTTAATGAGATGGATAGATTGACAGAATGATGATGTATATTATGAGAGGATTGAAAATAATGAATGGAATGAATAACATTTGATGACTTATGAGGACGGTTTATGACAAGTGTTTAGGGTTAAAGCTTCCCCTTCCATGCGTCTCTCATTCGCTCTACTGCCTGGAGAAATGACTTTTCAAAGTGCATTCAAGTTTTTGGGGAGACACCCAAGGATTTGAAACGATGCACCTGTATTTCGAGCATTCTTTTGTCTTAACATATGAAAGATGTACGTTTAAAAAGAAAAAAAGAAAAAGAAATTTTGGTGTGCTCCTCGTGCTTTAAATTTACCCCTTCATCTATTATAAGAGGGAAACCCATCTGCAGTTTTTTTCTTTGGAAGAGACATGTAAACATATTCTAAGTAGATGTTTAATGTTCTTATCTATCCACGATGGGGCGCAGAAATACCTGACATAGTACCCAGGCATGGGGTTACCTCTCTCGGTGAGATGAACCCATAGATCTTATCAGATCATCCATCTAGAAGGAAAACTCTGATATAAAACCTACGATTGCTGACTTCATACGTCTTGGCACCAGACTCGGCTAATAATCTGTAAACATGCACTGGGCTGCATGTTTTAGTGGTGATGCAAACAGCAGACGTTGCTCGTCCAAAGGAAGAAGGGGGGCCACAGAGGAAGTTGAAAATATCTTTGATTTTATCTTGGGTCACCCAGAATCTTATTTCTCTTAGAAAAAAAAAATAAGTGTCTCATTAAACCGGAAGTCATACTGGGACCAACCCACTTGAGAAAAGTAATGTTCATAGATGGGCTCTTTGATAAACCCTCTTGAGTGAACACTGGCTGCATATTATCTCTAGTAGATATCTCCAGTAGCCATTATCTTGTTGGGTGGTCAATTTCAGGATGGTCGAATGGAAATGGGGACCTGACATCTTGAATTTCCAGTCAAAAGTACATGAATTTCAGCCTTTGGGCAGTGGGAGGGGGGCAGTTAGGCATGACACAAGCAGTTGGTTTTTCTTAGGGCTAGCAGTCAGTTGGCTGAGAGTGCCTCTCCTGGCAAAGTGGGCCATTTGGGGCTCTTAGCTAAAGGATTGAGTTCATTGAACTTATATTTTTTTGGTTGAGCAAATCTGCTATTCAACCTGTGGACATGAGTTTCATTTGTAACCTCCAACAAATAAACCTGTTATTTGTTTATAAACTGGACTCATGGTTTTACTTAGGATGAGAGTTGTTTGTTGCAGCTCTGAGACAACATGGCTGACACCGCGACCAGCATCAGAAGTAAGCGTCAACCTTACACCAAGCACAAGTAGGATGATTACAGCCAGTGCAGTGAATGCATTCATTCATGTTCACAAGTCGACTTGTGTGAGCTTTGTCTTCTGACACAACAAACACCCACCTTGTCCAACCCACTCTATCTATTATCAATAAAAATGACTATGACAATAAAAAGAAAAACAAACCAGACACCCCAAAACCTCAAACAAATCGCCTCCTCCCTTGAGGCTCTCCTTCACAAACATCCGAGGGCTTAAGACTAACCTCGATTACATTGAATCCTTCCTTCTGGTAAACTTCCTAGATATTTTAGCACTAAACGAAACTAATCTACACTCCTCACTATCCTCTAATCGTTTGACATGCCAGGATACTTCCCACTCTTAAGACTCTGACGAGCATATGCATGGTCTCGGAGTCGACATCCGTAAGACCCTCCCTTTGACTAGTCTAGAATCAGATGATCTAGCCTACATATGCTTTAGATTAACCCGACAACACAGTGTTAGTTATCTACATTTCCTCTATCATTCTCCTTCGAACCAGGACTGTACGCATCTCTACCATGTCTCTGATAGTGTAGATACAGCACTTTCCTTAGATCAGTGCCCAAATCCATGTATTTGGAGATTTTAATCTATACCACAGAGAATGGCTTGGTTTCTTGAACTACACATACACAGCAGGCAACAGAACACATAGCTTCTCTATTGCACATTCCCTATCGCAAACCGTGACTTTCTTTACCCACTTCCCAGATTGTGAAGATCAGCAAGCCTCATTTCTTGACCTATTCTTGAAAACACTGCCTGAGACGTTTGTGACGGATGCCCATTGCCTTCACGTGAATGCTGATCACCTTGTGATAATGGTTGATATCACACTTAACTCTCAATCCCAAACTGAAGCGCTGTTACTCAAAACGACAACATACTACCAACAGGCTGATTGGGAATTCATCAGGTATTTCATCAGAGACACCCCATGGAGTAAAACTTTGTCTCTCCCTGCCTAACAGTGCACAATGGAGGTAAAAGATTTGGTCAAAGCAGGCATAGAAGCATATTTCCCCATGCAGAAATTTTATAGTAAACCCCACTCTCTTCAATGGTTCACTTCAATCTATGCAGCTGCTATTGCAGCCAGCCTACTTGAAAATAATAAGCTGTTTTATCACTGGACATAAAAACTTACTGCCCAGGGTGTCTCTTATCTGGAATGGACATTAATTTTGCAGGATTTAAAGTGGTTTGATCTCCCAGCATGAACCCTGTTTTAAAGAGGCAATCACTTTTCCAAGTGGAGAAATCAAATGTTTGGTCAAACTCTAAGCCAGATATTTTTCCCATCATCGGCCTGTCGTCTGCAGCATGCACCTGTGCACCTCCACTAAACATGCAGCATTGTGCATGTTTACATTAATAATGGAGATTTTGTATCTGTCTGTTTGAAACTATACTTCTACTTCTTGACTTGAGTCATCCTATGCCAGTAGGCGTAAGTGAAACATTGACAAAATCTGAGCTCCAGAGGTGGTGCTGTAAATTTGTCATGCTTTTTCTAAGGGCTGGATATGTATATGGATCGCCGCATCTGTATACATATACAGCGCCTGGTATTCCCAAATGGTCACCCATCTGGTACTGACCAGGCTCAACGTTGCTTAACTTTGCTGATCTAACGAGAACCGGTGTGTCATGATTATACTGTATATCTACTTTTAATCTTATCCTATCTATCCCTAATGGAGATTTTGTATGTGTCTGTCTGAAGCTGAAACTACAATTCTACTATCTTTCAATGTCAATTCAGCGTGAGGGACGGTTGTGTAGTATCTGTTCCGTGGTCATGATACCATCCTCCCAGAGATTACCTTCTCCTTTTTTTTGGGGGGGGGGGAGGTTAGTGTGTGTAGTATGTGTTATGAGACCATCCTCCCAGTCATTATCTCCTCCTTTCCTGGAAGAAATGTATCTGTTTTGTTGTTATGAGACAATTCTCCCAGGCATTATCTCCTTCGTTAGGTGGTGGGGTTAACATATTTCAACAAGAAATTGTCACAATCAGCTGTTCATTTGCAAGCTCAACACTTCCATTACATATAGTAGTAAAAATAAACTCCTTCCAGTCACATATTTTTGCTAGTTTTTATAAATGCTGTTTTCACTATTTACCTATAATATCTGTTGTGATTCCATGGAATTTCTATACAGATAGTTAATTTTAAAGTGTGTATTTTTCTTTTGATTCAGACACTTTGTAATCTGTGTACTTATTTTTCTCTTTGTTTGTCTCTTTCTTTTCAGGACAACGCAGTCCACATACAACAATCATGCAGCGTATGTCCGACATGCTGACTCGGTGGCTGGATGGGAGTCTCCGTAACACTGAGGAGGGAGATCAGGCATCAGCGCCAACAGCGGAAATTCCTTCATCCAGCGATCTGACAGATGTTATGGCAGCTTCAGCAGCAGCTCCTCCTTCAGCCCCAGCTAACCCACCAGAGGGTACTTCCAAAGACACGGGTAGCCTTAAAGAGCGCCCGGGTGGAGATACGACGCCAACCATGGATACAACCTCCGGTTCGTCCACCGATGTTCCAACCCTGCAGTCTGGGCAGCATGAGTCTACAGTGGAAGCCGATCCACTATCCACTGAGAATTCATGTTCTTCTACGTTGGCAGCCAAAGGAGAGACAAATTCGACAGTTCAGTTCACAGTTCAGCCACATTCAGAACTTCGTCCACAACCATCTTGTAGTTTTGAAGACCCTAGCATGATTAGTAGCCCATCTACCTCAAGCACAAACAATCTTTTGGATAACCTTCCCAGTTATCCCCCACCTTGTCCCAGCAGCCGGTCTATCTCATCGGAACGTTCAGGATTCTCCGGAATCAACAGTAAAGTCAAAACAAAGGTTCACCTTAATTCAGCGACAGACAAAAGCAATATCCAAACAAGCACCAAATCGGAGGCGAACGTCCCCCTGGACACTGAATGCCAGCAGCCAGCAGAAAAATCTAGCAGTAGCGAGTGTAATATAGTAGATGATAGTCGTGAAGGTGTGAAAAATACATCTGACTTGGAAGCAAACAAGTTGACCGAAAGCCAGTTAAAAGAATCTCTACCGACCGTTCCCTGCAGACAATTGCAGACTTTGTCCTCCTCTGCTCAAAGTGGGGCTGCCCATGAATCTAACACCATCCCCGGAGAAGAGTCGGTCAGTGCCAGCGCTCCACCTGATCCTCATCTTGTGAATCAACCTGTAGCTTCTAGCTCGGTTGGCTCGCTTCCATCGCCATTACAATCCTATTTTCCACCTGTCCGCATAGAGCCTGTGATAAGCCTTCATTATGAAACTGAAGGCACCTCGAGCAGTACTATCCGTGTTGGTTTTGCGGCCTTCGAGAACCTTGAGGCTGGCATTCTTGAGCGGAGTGCAGAGAATGCGTCACTCAGTCAGTTGGGCACGTCGACCATGCCAAGTCAGCTGACTATGCCATCCAATGAGAATGCAGCAGCTCCCACTTCAATGGAGATAGAGAAAGAAACGCCTGCTTCCAGTAGCGCCAATGAATCCGACAAGCCTGCAGCCAATTCTAAATCCTCTACCTCCTCTGCTTCCCCTTGTCTTTCATCGGGTTTTCTAGACCCTCGATCTCAAGAGATTCCCAAAAGTGATCCGCTCCCACCTCCGGCACCACCACTCGACAACGAGGGGTTAAAGGTTGAAACAAATGAGTCTAACTGTGATCAAACAACAACAGAAAGCAGTGGCAGCGATTCTAGAGAGTCGGTGACCAGCAAGGAGTCAGCCCATGGCAATGGTGCAACCCAAAAGAATGATACGAGCTCAGCATTTTGTCCTGGGAACTCCAAAAGGAAGGGCAAAGGGAGCAAGAGCACTGTGGCCAGTGGGAGAAAAAATGTGTCTGACCAGACTGCAACATCTGGTCAGAATGCAGACATCTGTGATACAACTGGAGCAATGGCCGCTTTCCCAGAATTAAGTGCCGATGACGAATCGATGCGAAGATCATCAAATTCTAATGAAGCCGGTTTGAATGCTTTTCTTGTTCTCCATTTTCTTTTCTCTTCATGTTCTATAGAAATAAATAATGGCAGCATCAAATCATGTTTCAAATATAACTTTTCACAAAGAATCTAAAATAACATGCATAAAAGTTTCAAAATCTCTATATTAACCCATTAGTACCCGAATCTTTTTTTCTTTAATCTATTACCAAAAATCTTTTGTAAATATAATATTATCTGATACTAAATATGAACTTTAAAAGATTTACTTGACGCTAGAGCATTTATTTATACTATATATAAAAATGTGGGTTGATTATAATCAACCCACATTTTTATTATATTTAGCAAAAAATAAAACTGATTGTGTCCTTCCACTCTAGATTTTCACAGTATACTGAAAACTGAGACACCAGTGTTGCCATATACATCAGACAGTAGGTGTAATATTTGAAAGACACGCCAATCTTTAACACTAACTATAGATATTTCTGAAAAATACAGATGTGGCTGAAATATGTTTTTTTTATCCTTCTGGCCCTAAAAAAAAAATATTCCTTAGTTCTAAGATTGAGTTATGTTTGAAAATAATTCCATTTTAATTATTTTACTCGCCCATAATTTGTAATTAACTAAACATGAGTGACGGGATCCAAACAAAATATTTATCTTCTTTTTCTCATTAACGAAGTAGAAAAACAAAAACTGTATTGAACGTAATTGAAACATATCTTGTCTATTTTATGTATGAAAATATTATCGATTTGCTTTTCTTCATCCTCTCACCTTTGTCCAATGATGGAGACTGTTGTCTCTCCCTTGAGACTCCAAGTCTCTGAATGACTCCTAAACTTCCTTTTTTTTTTTTAAATACAAAAACAACAAAAAAATAAACATAAATACTCTGCTTTTTGATGTTTATTGAAAATTGACCAAATATTTTTAACTTTCTTAATTTGAATTTGTTAGCAAATTTGACTCTACATCCTTAACTCAACCAATAAGGATTCAAATTTGTCTATTTTAAAATAAATTTGCAATCCTATTCTTTGGCTTGATTGTTCAAAATTGCAACTATCATGAAATATTTTAAATTATTTTAATTCCCCCCCCCCCACACACACACACACACAATCCTATATTATAATTACTTTCTTTAAGATGAGAAATGTGGAGTCTGTAGTACAAAACCTTGACTCCAACTCCTGAAATTTAAAAAAAAAAAAAAAAAAGAAAAACAAAAGAAAAACAAAAGAAGTCCAATTTAGACTTCAACATAAAATAATCTCCTTCCACTAGTTAAAATTTATATATACCATACATTTTTAATATTGGAAATTTATTTTTGACAGTATACAATATGTTATGTATTAAGCTGTTTTTTTTTTTGTTGATGCTATTGTTTGCGTGGAGTCTGTGGGGCTGGATATAAACAAAGAATACTGCAAAGTGAAAAATAAGACTCGCACTCATACTTTGTGGTATTTTTTGTTTATTTCTAGCCCTGTGAACTAAATACTGGCTTGTTTAGTAATATTATCTGCATATTAATAGCATCATCAACAAAAAAAAGCTGCTTAATACATAACATACTGTATATTGTCGGAAATAAATTTCCAATATGAAAAACATAAAACGTTCATCCCATTGTGCTGCTGATGCAACAAGGAGATATGGTTACATTGTAGTAAAATCATAAACAAATATTTGCCTCAAAGTTTATGAATTGAGTTATTTGTACAATTTTGTCTTTCTTTTGCTGTATGACTCGTTAGTCAAGTTGTTCAAGACGACACCCACATTAGGTGGCCCATCTTTTGGGGCACAGGTTTGAATCCTGTAAGAAGTCTAATTTTTCACTTTGTAGATTTCTGTGTTTATGTCCAGCCCTGCCGACTAAATAATCGCTTGTTTAATAATATAAGCCACACAAACAATAGCATAAATTAAAAATGCAGCTTAATACATAACACTGTATATACCATATATTTTTTTTAGCATTTTGATTTTAAAGAGGATAGACAAGCTTTTCAAAGCTCTGTAGATTAAATTTTTTTTAATGAATGAAATTTAAAGAATTCAATTTAAAAAGCAAAATAGTGATACATTATGGAAAATGCCCCCCACCCCCCAATTCTTTCGTTCATTATCAATTAGTGGTCGTCTTTTTAAAAACAGATTTTGATATCTTTTTTATTTTGGGGACATTTTTAATTAGGTATCACCCGTTTTCTGTTTTTAATCAGAATCAGGCAATCTTCACTGACTTTATCTCTTGAAGCAATGTACTTGGTCTGACTCTTACTCGGACTCCACAGCCCTGGTTAAAATGACTTTTTAAATTCAATTTTCTTTTTTAAATTTAACTTCTGGATCAATCCTTTCTTTTTCTTATTTTAATCTTACAAATGCTGACAAGAAACAAATCTAGTTCAGTTCTTGTTAAACAAAGAAAAGTGATTAAACTAATAAAAGAAATAAAAGATCTTAACTGTACAAATAGGTTGGGATCCTTAGGTTTAACTACTAGGGAGAAGAATGAGAGATTTAATTGATATTTAAAATAATTACCTACTTAATGGGATTTCTAATCATGAAACAATTTTTTAAATTTTTTCCTTGTACTGGAAATTTATTTAAAAAACTAAATCGACCCCACAATTAGATTTTTTTTTTTTCTTAAACATACTTAATTTTGTAAGTAACATTTTTGTCGGTCTGTCATGCTTATGTTTAAAATAGGATTTTCTTTGGGCGGTCACACTTAAGTTTGAAATAGCATTTTTAGATGTATCCAAGCATTTCTATAAGAAGTTTTGTCCATCAGTTGGTCAGTCGATTAGGCCAAATGTTTCAAATAGTATTTTGATCGATAAACTAACATATTTTTGTTTTCTTTTGGATCAATGGTGTTTCATTTTCTAGAATCATTTGTAACAGTAAAAGAAAACTTGTCTCTTTCATACAATTTTATTAATAATTCAATTGACTTCATCATCATCTGCATTTATCCCACACACAATGTCTCCCTGCACGAAATGCTGAGTGTATGTTGTTATATGCTGATAAGTATTGCATTATCACTTTTTGATGAATCCTTTTTGTGAATTTTAAGTGTTTACAATTGTTTGGTTATAATTTCCTTGTTTACATGTTGGTTTACTTTTGTATTAAATAATAATAATCATCATCATCATCATCATTACTTTGTGATCAGTTTGATCAATATTTGTTATATTATTAATATATAATTTCTTCACTTTGATATTGGTTGTGATTGTTTTTACAAGGATTACAAAGTCAAAGAATTCCACTGAGTCAAAGTAAAAAAATGGGTTTATTCTAACATCAAAATAGATTGTGATGTCGTAATAGACCTTCTCCTATCTTTCTCATCCTCTCTCTTTCTTCTCTGATCAAATAGACCTTTCTTTGGTTTGTGCAAAGGTTATAATTTTCTCAATCATCATCATCATATTTGGCCATTTTACATGCTGGCATCTGTTGGACAGTTTGTAGAAATTGATTTCAAAACTAACCAACCTATCTCTGACCAGGTCTTTATTTATCCTTTCTCTCAAGTTCATCCTTCCATGTTTTCTTTGGCCTTCCCCTGTGAACTGACCCTGCTATCTCAATTGTTCTACATCTACAAATCCAAGAACTTTCATCCATGCTTTCAACATGGCCATACCATTGAGGTCTCCTGTTCTGCACACATCTCCTTAACTGTCTAAACTTAATCTTCCTCTGAGGTCATCAGATCTAATCCTGTCTTTAAGACTCATATTACACATCCATAGTATCATTCTCTTATCATTTCTCTCCATACAACCCATGTCCTCAACCCTCATTGGCCAAGTTTCACTTCTATATCTCAAGTGAATCATAAAATATGTTTTTCTTGTAAAAATACCAATAAACTTTCTTGAGATGCATCCATTCAATCTGCACCACCTTTTATCATGAAAATGTTATTTCAAACTTAAGATTGATACACCATTTTTTTAAATTATTTCTAATCTCTTGAGTCTGTCCAATAAAAATTCAAGCACAACTATTGTCACAATCAACACACCAATTTTCATTTGTAAAAGAACACAAACTTGTGACTGACGAATTGACAAAATAAAATCCATCTCATATATATATGGTAATTTTTGTATTATTTATACAAGCATTTTTGACTACACATTTGCAGATTTCAGTCTAGCTGAACTTCATCAGTTCTTAGTATGAATGTGAAGAACTGAAACATATCTGCAAAAACGTAGCCAGAAATGCTTGTATGACTAAAAATTTATACCAAATAAATATACAGCTTTATTATTGAGCACTATTATATAAACACGGTAAGGATTCATTCCTATGAACAAAACCTCATCAGAATTTTATATATGTATTTTTGACGATTTAAATCATTATCTAATCGTACATATATTTTTTTGACAATTTAAATATAAATATATATATGTTAACTGCAGTATTGAAACAACTGATAGGTATGAAATAATATCTATATATTTAAAAAATATATAGAGTGAGAGTTGAAGAATTAATTTATCAACTCGTATAGTTCTTAACACATTGCCAACTCAACCTCCGCATTCTTGAATAATCTTAGTCTTTCTTCATCAGACAAGAAAAAAATAAAGAAACAAGACATGGTTCTATTGGCATCAGCGTAGATATGGCAATCCCACAGAGTGATTACACTCCAACAAAGTCTGGTAGTACCGTGAGATACTGCTGGGGCACTCTGGGTTAATGGTAATGATGCTTCGGCCCTGAAACCATGCCTAAACCCAGAGTCATCATCTGATGAAAGCTTTGTTTGTACAAGCAACAGTTATTGTATAAAAAATGTACATATATAAACTCTGATAGCTGATGAGCATTGGCTTTTAAAACCGGCTCAAAATTTGGGATTTACGCTTATATAGTGTTCAATGCCTTCTCAGACAATGTTATAATAAATAAATTAAGTGTTTTTTTAATTCTTCTGAGCCACTTGTTTCAGAATTTGTTGGATGATTATAATACCTTAGCATAAAATAAAAACTTTTTAGAATCATCTGACGAATCACTCAGTGTGAAACCACTGGTCACGAAGGACTAAAAACACAATTTATTCTATTGTATGTTTAAAAAGGCTGAGGGCAATGCGAAGTACCGGGTAGGTTGTAAGCTGGAAGGAACAAAAATAATAAATCGAAATGGGACTTACTATTTGTTTTTTTTAAAATCTTACATAACAGCAAGTGTGGTGTTAGCTGTTTGTGTGTTGTCCGGATGATTATTAAAAATCATTTATTTAATATTTCGGGAAAAAAGAAACTTCCCTTTGTCAAAAATAATAAACACAAAAGGAAAAATCCGTCTGTGTAGAGAATTCACCCAAATGGATGCTAGAGAGTACTTAAACATACTACTACTATTCCCAGCAATGCTTCAAGCAAACTACCTCACTACCTCTCTCTCTCTCTTTTATTTATATATATATATATATATGTATATGCTAGGGTATGCCTAAAAGTCAAATATTTCTACTAAAAACAAAACATAGGAATCTGCTAATGTAAAAAATCTTTCTTTTTCTTTCTGTTCGTTCTAGTAATAAAATAAAAAAAATAAATAATTTATTTCAGATCAGTCAAGCAACATATGTGAGCTGCTTGCTTCTGGAAGTGCAGTAACGAATGTGACGGAATCTGGCCGAAATGATGAAGAGAACAGTGATGATGAACTGCTTTTCCGGCCAAGTAGTCAAGAGGGACGCGCAGCGCAAGCGTAAGTTTCAATGGTTTTTATTTTGTTAAAGGAAGTTTCAACTTTATACAATCATTTCTTTCGTTCTGAGCTCAATTAAATAAATAATATAATGTTGACCCACCAGTTTCTGTGTGCAACAGACAGTCCTGAAGTGTTCAGTGTGGTCTGCGTCAACCAGACACTGATCGGTAATAACAGACCAATTTCAGGTTAAGATTTAAAAATCTAAAACGCTCTGTTTTCACTATGATAAAAAGTTTTTAAATATTTCTAACTTACGACGTTGTTGCTTCTGCTGTAGTCTGTTTTTATTTGAATTGTTTGAACGCAATTATTTCAATTCAACAATTCAGGATGCTCAAAGTATAAAGATGTGATGTAATATTATATTTTGCTCCTTTAAAAAATAATTTTCTTTTTTCTTAAATTAATCTGATGCTAAACTACAGAAGAGAATTTTACGCCTGTGTCTACACTTTGATACGAGTGTAAAAAATTTTTTAATTTATAACATTGAGCACTTTAACGTTTAAATAAATATTTCATTGACTTTTAAAATGTAGATTTTCTATTCTCATTGAATATTTTACGGAATTATATATGCACTAGCAAGAGGACCTGGTGTTGCTCAGGATTGAATAAGAAACCCTTTTTCCTCTTGTCCATATGCTCATAAGACCATATTACTTTTTATTTCTTATTTATTACATTTTATAATATTCAGTTTTCGGAGTGTGGCCTAGGAATGCACTCTGCATCGATTTGGTGAGAAGAGTGTAAATAAAGTGAAATTAATTAAAATAATTATTGATAAATTTATCGCCTTTAATCCCCTGGATGCACATCCGGCGTTTCCCGAGAATCAATGAAGATCCCTGTGCAGTCCTGCTTCAAGCTCCGAACCTCATTAACATTTCTTTCCTTATTTTTTAAATTTCTATAAATTTCAAGTTATAAATAAAATAAAGTATTTCTTTTTTATGGATATCCGGCTCAAATGCTGACCTCACAATATTATTGTACCGTCTTTGATCAAAATGTGAAATATACTTTACCGTGAACTCTGCGTAATGTCATTTCAGAATATATATGGTGATGGTGTTCTATCTCCAAAACCCTAGATTAGTTTGTGAACAAACAAACAGGAACTGTGTGTATTCCAATTTGGAGATTTTTGTCTCTTATCCCAAAATAGGTTATAAATGAGTTTTTATTTTCAATTTCTAAAATCTTTTATTCTGCTTTCCAATTTATTTAAAAAAAAAAAAGCAAACAAAATTAAATCTACAAATGTTTGCTTCATTGGCTGAAAGCATAAAATTTAATATAAAAATAATGCTGAGAGTATTAGTTGTCAAAAAAAAAATTTCTAAGAAATTTATTTTCTTCAATAAAGAAACTACTTTGATACGAGTTTAAAAAATGACGAACCTCTTCCCTTCTAATTGTAATAAATATCAATTCGTTAATTGCTGAAAATGAAATCGTCGTTATTGAAGTTTTAGTGCAAGGGAGATAACTCTGTGTCGAGAATTACATTCCTCATGGAATTTACATCTCTTTTACAAAAAATAAATTATTTATTTAATATCATTAATAAAAATTTACACCTGCCTGCCTTTTTAATGTTAAATTATTATTTTTGTTTTTTTTTACATGTTTTTGTATTATTTACTACTAATCGATTATTTATTGAAATAAAAATACGATAGTATAAAATACTAAAGCAAACTTTAAAAAAATCCTATTTAAAAAAAAATAATTATGAAATTAAATCCACCATCATGCATTTAAAGTCAGACATTTTAATCTTGATAAAAAAATGAATTATTTTGTGACCCACAGAAATTTGAAAGAAATTTGGAAGCATTTAAACTACCAAATAGAAAATCATTTAAACTGGCTTTAAAATTCTTAGCAAATTCTCATGTGTTGAAAGCTATTTACATCCAATCATTTTATAAACTGAGATTAAAATATTACCTTAACAAAATTACATTTATAACAATTTCGTTCAATTAATAATTTAATGACTAAATTTAACTTTGAAAATGCTGTCTAAAATAATTAATTTGGTTTAAGACAAAAGAACTGCATAGTTTAAGGGGGAAGGAGGCATGAAAGTAAAAAGACTACCAGGCAACGCCGGTAACTTGTTTAAAATAATAAAAACTATTTGTTTGCAATCGAAATGCACTGAGATTCTAAAAGTTCTTGACTATTGGATTATCCAATCACAAAATGGGATTATTTAACAATGAATGAAGCATTTTGTTTTTCATGATGGTGTAATTGTTTTATTATATGCAGCAAAATTTAGAAATTTTGAAACGATAGTAATGAATTATACTATTTGATGTTCTTAATTGTGCGAGTGAAGTTCATCTTTTGCCAAACAAACTGGAATTAACTCGTGGGGCTTGTTATGGAGTTGAATTTTCATATTTTATTTTTTAATACTTATTCATTTTTGTCTAACAATTCTTTTGAATGCAAACCTTTCTTCTTTTTTCCTCCACCTAAAAAGGGCCAGCAATACAAGTCGGGAGGCAAAGCGTAATGTGGCTAAATCGAGGCTGCAAGAGTATTATCGACGACAAAAAGAAGAACGTCTCAAAGAAGAACAAGAAGCAATGAATCGGGTCTTCCAGGCTACTACAAAAACAAAGTTCAAAGGTCATCGGAATGCAAGAACAATGGTAAGACACATCTTGTCATTTTTTTCTAAACATTTTTCTTTTGCTTAATATTTATTATTTATTCAATCTTTGTCTTCAATTTTTTTTATTTTGTTAAATAATAATAAAAAAACAAAACTTTTTTTCATTATTTTTATATTCATTAAAAATTGTTAGAAAGTCTAAAATTAATTTTATAATTTTATGTAGCAATTTATATGAGGATATTGTAGTAGATTTTGTAATAATTTGTTGCTGATATTTTAATTATTTTATCTTAATATACTGATAGTTATATTTATACCAATTTTTTATCGTTAAATTACTTTTTTATGAAATTGTTTTATATTTTAGATTGAAAATGAATGGTCTTCCTTCTAAAAATATCAGAAAGACATCCTTTTTTATTTTCTGTTGGAAGTAATCTTTAGCTGTTACTGTAAAGTGATAGTGTATAAAGTCTTTCTCTAACCTTTTATATCTTTTGAATTAATACATGCAAAGATTTTTGATTCTTAACATTTATTATTCAAACAAATCTCTTATGATTTTCATGGGTTAATAAGTATAGAATGAACAAAAAACATCAAACTATAATAACATTTGTTTAAAAGTCAAATATCAATGTTTAAAAGCAACACATAAACATTTTCATCAAAAACAAAAATTATTTCTTTGATCTGCTGCGCTTAAGTTTTAAATGACATTTACTTTGGTCTGTCATGCTAAATTTTTTATGATATTTTCTCGGTCTGTCACAAAACTTTTAAATGCCATTTTCTTTGGTCTGTTATGCTTAAGTTTTAAATAGTGTGTTAATCGCTAAATGTGCAGATTGAATGGATGCATCAAGTATTTTCCCAGATATATCTGTGTCATTCAGTGAACTCCCTGGCTGCCATGGGGACGTCTTTGGAAGGGCTCTTATCATATTGGCACGGAGCCACAATATTTTGGGTTAACAATAGACACATTCCCCTTCAATGAAGGGGTTAATCCCGTCGTTTGATTTGACGAGTTTCTGACATCATTAATTCTCTCTAGAGAATTAATTATCTGAGCTGGAACCATCGTGCTGAAACTTGAACACTTGTATAAAAGGAGCGAACAATCATATTTTATCATTGTGCCACATTTGATTGGCCTCCTTTCAGTTTTGAGAGATGATGGAAACCCCTCTCTAAGTGTGCCTGTGTGGGGAGTCTATAGTGAAGCAAGAGTTACACAATCCTTAACTACACATATCCTGAATTGTAATTGCTTAAGAAGGAAAAGTCCAGGATGATTGGAAAAAATGCAGGGATAAGCAGAGAAAGACTGGTGTATTTTCAGATCCCCTAGACTAGTTGCACAACCAAGGTTTGAGTCTAGTGTACTTTAATCCCTAGCTGGAGAAAAGATATATGGATTCATATCTCTCCTAAGGGTATTAGTAAAAGTGATGCAGTAGCCTCATCAGAACTTGAACCCGGCATGCCAAGTACACAGTTCATGCCTGTAATCCTACTAAAACTCTCCCTTCTCCCTCCATTAAGTATAAGCATCTGATATGTTAAATTTATTTTCAATGATTGATTAAATAAAATGTTTTTTTCTTCTCAATTTCCCCCTATTTTTGTGTTAACAGATAAAAGAAGCCAATTTCTGGAGTGATCATTTTGTAATGAGTGGTTCTGATTGTGGCCATATTTTTTTCTGGGATCGCTTCACCGGCCGCTTGGTGATGCTATTGGAGGCTGACCGACATGTTGTCAACTGCCTGCAACCTCATCCGTTCTATCCAAGCAAGTATTTCTTTGGTTTACTTATCATTTCAAGTCTTGTGGGCGGATGCACTTTTCTCACGTTTCCCCTGCGTTAAATTATTCAAATGACTCACTCAGAAATCAACAGCAATAGTATTCAACTCTGAAATGATTTTAATATATCACGATATAAACATATACATATTATATATTTTTATTTATATAATAATTATAGCTATAATTATTATATATATCAGGACTATCAGAAGAAACAGTGTCTCAGATACCAATGAAAATCTTAATATGATAGGGGATGTTCAATATAAGAAATAGAGCATAAATATAGTTATAAAATATATAAAAAAACTATATGAAAACAAGCAAAATTATTATTCAAGTTTCAACATAGATTTGTTTATCTTAGATGTTCATATGAAGAGTTTATAGCCCTTATATCCAAACATTTCAAAGTAATAAAAGTATATTTCTCTTCAGAGGGAAACAACTTGTAGATTACTACAAAATGCTTATGCTCGCCCAACAAGAAACATACAATTCTTCAAATAATAATTGAAACTTGTTTTACTATATATTCACTGACTCTTTTGTAGTAATCTACGAGTTGTTTCCCTATGAGGATAAATATTCCTTTATTACTTTGAAATATCTGGATATAAGGGCTATAAACTCTTCATATGAACGTATAAAATAAACAAATCTATGTTCGAACTTTAATAATAATTTTGGTTTTCATATTTTTTTTATATATTTCCTAACTATCTAAATGAATAAATGCAAAAGTTTTTTTCATTTATCACTCCAATATTTACATCAAAATTGGTTACTGTTATTCAAATCAATAATACAACATTTTATTTACCTCCCCAGGAGGTTAGGCACAAGGCCAGTTGTATCTTACTCCCACAAGGTAAGATGTGACCCAAGGTCGGGTCGGGAAAGTGGGACTTGAAAAGCCAGCGCCCGAGAAGGTGAGCACTATGACCATTAAAAATTGCCTGGGCAGCCCCGTCGGCATTCCCCGGTAGGGGCGCCTCAGGCAGTAAGCAATAAACTTACTCCTCCCCAAAGAGGGGAGGCAAAGCCTGGGAGGGTGGACCTCCTAGAACTGCATAGGACAGACCCATAGACCGGCGTAAATCAAGCCCCGAAGGCCAAGACGATACCAGTTTATGGTGTATATCAATAATACAACATTTTATTTACCTCCCCAGGAGGTTAGGCACAAGGCCAGGTTTATCTTACTCCCACATGTAAGATGTGACCCAAACTCGGGTCGGGAAAGTGGGGTTTGAAAAGCCAGCGCCCGAGAAGGTGAGCACTCTGGCCATTAAAAATTGCCTGGGCAGCCCCGTCGGCATTCCCCGGTAGGGGCGCTTCAGGCAGTAAGCAATAAACTTACTCCTCCCCAAAGAGGGGAGGCAAAGCCTGGGAGGGTGGACCTCCTAGAACTGCACAGGACAGACCCGTAGACCGGCGTAAATCAAGCCCCGAAGGCCAAGACGATACCAGTCTATGGGGTGTATCAATCGATGATACAGCATATAAATTTGAAATACTCTATATATACTAGAGACGAACGATCTAAGGACAAATATTAGATGGGCTAATTTGCATATCTATTTTTTAAATACTTTATAATTAATTAATTTGTATTAAGAGGTTAATACTTGTCAGAAGATTAAAGATAATATTGGTGGTAATGTGTTTTAGTTAAAGCTGTTAAAAAGAAATTATGGTCCAGGGGTGGGGGGCTAGAGATGGTAGGAGCCAGTAATTTTGAGCAATGTAAGCAATATATAATTTTAAAGATGATTTTGGTAATATGTGGTTGACTTTTGTGGGATTTTGTAAATTAAGTATTTGACTTGATTAGTTCAGGCCAAGATTAAGTATATGTGGAACATCTATACACACACACATACATATATATACATATATGCCTATGCATACATAGATATTCACACATGCACACACAGATACATATACATACATACACATACACATATATACACACATGCACATACATATACTTACAAATTTCATATTTTCACACACACACATACATACACATATATCCACAAAACATACCTACACATACATATCTAGATGTTCCAGCTGAGGGTGTTATAATATGTATTCCAAAAAGGGGGGGTAATTATATTATACTTGTAATTAAGGGTTAAAGCTATCTGATTTGGAGATGTTTATAAGTGTTAATTTTAGGGGGTTGGTGGATATTGAGGGTTTTTGGTTTTAATGGTGTTGATTAGGGGGTATTGTACAAATTACTAAGGAGATGTGATCTGTTATGCCTACAATTTATAGATGTTTCTTGTTTAAAAGTTTTCCTTTATCGGTAAATTTAATTATTTCAAGTTTTTCGCCAAGGCATAAATAACATGGTGAGTTTAGGGAGCTACAGGTGCTTGTTTTTCTGATAGTGTTCCAGATTACAGTTGGTGATTTATTTTTATTAGTTAATTCACAGTGGTAACCTGAAAGTGAAGTTCTATATTGGTAGCTTGGGTTGTTGAAAGAACATTTATGGCTGGTATATCTTTCTTTGAAAGTGTTACCCGCCATACCTATGTAGTATTTTTTTATAGTTGAGTTTTCCTTAGTCGAAATTGTTGCTTGGTAGATAGTTTTTGTTATTAACCAATTTTGTTGCAAGGGACATTCATTTTTATTTATGCAGTTACAGGACTTTACTCTAGTTGTTTTTTTGTTATTTGATTCAGGGTTTAGGTTGCTGTTTAGGATTTTATTATGTTTTTTAATTATCATTTCTAAATTTTCACTGCAACTGTAACTTAGTTTAAGTGTATTTTTGTTGAATATTTTATGTAAAATGTTGTTTGGAGGGAAGTGTGTGTTGATAAGGTCTAAGAATTGTTTACCAAGTTTGGTTTTAACTGTGTGGTTGAAGGGGGGTGTAAACCATATTATATTCCTGTTTCTTGTTTTATTGTTTTTATTATTATTAGTTGTAAAGAACTAGAATGTTGTTTTATCTCTAAAATATTTTATAAAATAAATAAAATATTAGAAATCCCCAGGATAAAACTAAATACTGAAGATTAGCTTCAGCTCAATGGTTAACACTTAATGTCAAACAGAGCTTATATATTTTAATTCACTAGAATAAAAAATGTATGACGTCATTAATATTTTGTGATCATGCTCCACAGATTTCAACGCTCAACAATATTATCCATATGTGCACACGTTTCAGAAAATCCAATTTTATTACTTTTACACAGGGTTAATGTGATAATAAAATTGGATATTTCTAAACACGTATACACATGGATAATATTGTTGAGTATGACATTTTTGGAACATGATTACAAAATATTAATGATGTCATAAATTTTGTATTCTACTAAATTAAAATATATATATGCAAAATTGTGTCTATGGCCTTGAACAATTAAAATAGCTTGTACAGTAAAACTCCTATGCTATGAACTTTTGATCTGTTTATAGCGTAGGATTGATTAGATGACCTTTAAAAAAATTTCTTCATTAAAAGATATAGAAAATGAGTATAGTTTTGGCAAACTATAGTAATATTTTATGAAGATAATTAAAGAAACTATATGTAAACAAAATGGATTTATTAAGAAAATGACCACTGATCGACACAAATAGGCATTAAATGCCTCAATATTAAAAACATTGTATATCACTGTATTAAAATTATTGAATATCCTCATTATTTTCAAAATCATTCCCGTTCAATGATTTCATTGGGTCTTTTATGTTTTGTCAAAATTTGAATACTTTGTTCAGTTCCATTTTCTTAATGAACATTTTATTTTGTAGAGCACGAACCATCTCTATATCGTACTTATTAAAGCAACTGTGTTCTTTTAAGAATGTTAGAAGTGATTCTGTATTTCTTTCTGCGACTTTAAAAAAGGGGTGCGTTTATTAGTATATTGACAAAATATTTTAAAATATATTAATTTATAGAAATATATCAATTAACTTAATAATTTGCCTTTTTAAATTACTAAGCTTAGTTCAGAGCGTAGGAAGTTCATATTTGATTTTGTTCGTAGCGTAGGAAGTTAATAACCTATGCAGTTCATAGCATAAGAGTTTTACTATATTGTATCATATTATTTTTACAAATCAATTGCTGAATTTTAGTACATGGAATTTGAGAAATGCTAGCAATAGTACATTGGAATTTGGGAATGCTAGCAATAGTACATTGGAATTTGGGAATGCTAGCAATAGCACGTTGGAATTTGGGAATGCTAGCAATAGTACATTGGAATTTGGGAATGCTAGCAATAGTACGTTGGAATTTGGGAATGCTAGCAATAGCACGTTGGAATTTGGGAATGCTAGCAATAGTACATTGGAATTTGGGAATGCTAGCAATAGTACATTGGAATTTGGGAATGCTAGCAATAGCACGTTGGAATTTGGGAATGCTAGCAATAGCACGTTGGAATTTGGGAATGCTAGCAATAGCACGTTGGAATTTGGGAATGCTAGCAATAGCACGTTGAATTTGGGAATGCTAGCAATAGCACGTTGGAATTTGGGAATGCTAGCAATAGTACATTGGAATTTGGGAATGCTAGCAATAGCACGTTGGAATTTGGGAATGCTAGCAATAGCACGTTGGAATTTGGGAATGCTAGCAATAGCACGTTGGAATTTGGGAATGCTAAAAAATTGGCACGTTGGAATTTGGGAATGCTAAAAAATTGGCACGTTGGAATTTGGGAATGCTAAAAAATTGGCACGTTGGAATTTGGGAATGCTAAAAAAAATTAGCACATTGGAATTTGGGAATGCTAAAAAGTTGGCACGTTGGAATTTGGGAATGCTAGCAATAGCACGTTGGAATTTGGGAATGCTAAAAAATTGGCACGTTGGAATTTGGGAATGCTAAAAAATTGGCACGTTGGAATTTGGGAATGCTAAAAAAAATTAGCACATTGGAATTTGGGAATGCTAAAAAGTTGGCACGTTGGAATTTGGGAATGCTAGCAATAGCACGTTGGAATTTGGGAATGCTAGCAATAGCACGTTGGAATTTGGGAATGCTAGCAATAGCACGTTGGAATTTGGGAATGCTAGCAATTGTACATTGGAATTTGGGAATGCTAGCAATTGTACGTTGGAATTTGGGAATGCTAGCAATTGTACGTTGGAATTTGGGAATGCTAGCAATTGTACGTTGGAATTTGGGAATGCTAGCAATAGCACGTTGGAATTTGGGAATGCTAGCAATAGCACGTTGGAATTTGGGAATGCTAGCAATTGTACGTTGGAATTTGGGAATGCTAAAAAATTGGCACATTGGAATTTGGGAATGCTAAAAAATTGGCACGTTGAAATTTGGGAATGCTAAAAAATTGGCACGTTGGAATTTGGGAATGCTAAAAAATTGGCACGTTGGAATTCCGGAATGCTAAAAGTGTGTACTAAAATGCTAAGATATAAAATACTCAAATACAGAATAATCATTAATAATTATTTTAAAAATTTAATTTGAAATAATTTTTTTTTCTTTTCTAGTTTTGGCTTCCAGTGGAATCGACTATGATATTAAAGTGTGGCAACCTCTCGAAGAACATCCAAATTTTGATGAGTGTAAAGCTGAAGAGGTTGGCGCCCCTTATTTATGCCCCCCCCCTTTCATTTCATTTTGCAAAAAAAAAAAACTTGTTCATCAAAATAGCTAAACTGAATTTCCTTTCTAATGCATCTTTGGAGTATTGTCTTCATCTTCATTGTTATTTTCACAGCGTTTCGGCTGTTGTACTCTTTGGCTTTCTTCAGGTGCCAAATAGATAATGGTGTTCCTTAAGAGATATTTTCTAGTGAATTCTGCCTAAAAGTTCAGAGTTGAATCCCTGGTGAAGGAACTTTAGAAAAAATGAAAGGGTACTTGATAGCTAAAAGTCATTTTTATTTTATTAACGAGGCACCAAAATCCACTCGAGGATAAAGGTTAATGAGATGGAGGGATTATCAGTTAAAATGATGAAAAATATTATGAGATTGAAAATGATGAAGAATATTATGAGATTGAAAATGATGAAGAATATTATGAGATGATTGAAAATGATGAAGAATATTATGAGATGATTGAAAATGATGAAGAATATTATGAGATGATTGAAAATGATGAAGAATATTATGAGATGATTGAAAATGATGAAGAATATTATGAGATGATTGAAAATGATGAAGAATATTATGAGATGATTGAAAATGATGAAGAATATTATGAGATGATTGAAAATGATGAAGAATATTATGAGATGATTGAAAATGATGAAGAATATTATGAGATGATTGAAAATGATGAAGAATATTATGAGATGATTGAAAATGATGAAGAATATTATGAGATGATTGAAAATGATGAAGAATATTATGAGATGATTGAAAATGATGAAGAATATTATGAGATGATTGAAAATGATGAAGAATATTATGAGATGATTGAAAATGATGAATATTATGAGATGATTGAAAATGATGACGAATATTATGAGATGATTGAAAATGATGACGAATATTATGAGATGATTGAAAATGATGACGAATATTATGAGATGATTGAAAATGATGACGAATATTATGAGATGATTGAAAATGATGACGAATATTATGAGATGATTGAAAATGATGACGAATATTATGAGATGATTGAAAATGATGACGAATATTATGAGATGATTGAAAATGATGACGAATATTATGAGATGATTGAAAATGATGACGAATATTATGAGATGATTGAAAATGATGACGAATATTATGAGATGATTGAAAATGATGACGAATATTATGAGATGATTGAAAATGATGACGAATATTATGAGATGATTGAAAATGATGAATAAACAAGATTGGATTACTTATGAGAACAGTTTATGGCAAGTATTTGCTAACATAGAAGACAATCCTGTTGCAGTCTGCAGAGAAGCAGCCAAGTGGTAATGTTTCGTAAGTAGGAAGTTATTGAAAAGACACTATGTTCATGAAAATTGTGTTTGATGTTAGGCGTGTGTTAGAAGAAAGGAAAGTTTCTTGCAGTTGTGGTAATAAGACAGGTTCTTGCTGTGAATGTCTTACAAGGAGAAACCAGAAATGATGGAATGCAGAATGATTTATACGCTTACAGAGGATTAAACAACAGTCAGAAACTTGTAAATAACAATCTCATCTCAGAAAAATTGTCAAATGCATTTTTTCCCTCGTTGGTTGTGTCCGATGTTTTTATGTTGAATCACACCAACTTTAATATTTGTAAACAAGTTCACTGAATTATCCATCTTTCCTTTAAAAATACAAGAATGGATAATCCGCAGATGTGTCCCATCAATCTGCATGTTTAGCAATAAAAATGTTTTTTTTAAACTGAAACATGATGAACCAACAGAAATTTTAAACATAAACATGGCATAGTAACAAAATTGCTGGTTTAAGCACGACATAGCTACGAAAATACCATTTGAGTTATGAGAATAATTGGTGCCTATTTCACATCTCTAAGTTAGTTTCCAGAGATATGACCTTTGCAAAAAATAAGAATTTTAGTTCAAAAATCTATTGTTTTTGCATTTATATATCATGTTGAAGTACTTTTTTCTCTCAAACATCTGCATGTGTACAAAATTGGCAAAAAATTGGTTGGTAAATGTTTATGAACTTGAACTTCATATTCCTGTTCTGTTCTGGTATGGCTTCCTCCAAAAGAGGAAGTTTTTAGGAAATATAAAATTCACAAACGGCCCCAGTCGCATGTATATTCCGATCAAGGGAGATGACAACGTTAGTTTTTGCAGGGAGGTGTCAGCATCTTCCCAGATACAATGCCTGGCATTCTCAAATGGTCCCCATCTGGTACTGACCAACGTCGCTTAACTTCAGTGATCTAACGAGAACTGATGTGATTATGCCATGTATATCCTGAACTCTATATTGCCAAAAAATCAAAAAGTCAATATGGCGATGGTAACATTAACTTTGTTAAAGTCTATTATGCCGCTGCAAAACCGGATGTAGGATCTGTACAATATGATAACTCTGAGTTAGAATTGGTACAATTGGTGCCCTTCATTAGGGCACCAATTGTACCAATTCTACATCCGGTTTTGCAGGGACATAATAAACTTTTACTAAGTTAATGTTAATGCCACCATGTTGAAATTTTGTTTTTTGGCAATATGGAGTATCTCACTTCTGGCGCAATCCTCTACCTGTATAAGAGTTAAATACATCCTTAGATGGAGTACTGTCGCCACATCTGGGAAGGTGCCGCCCAGAGCACCTTTTTCCACCTTGACGAGTACAAAATTGACTTTGGAATCTAGTGAGGGGCGTCCTCTTCTCTTCCCTATAGCCTCTTTCTCACTGAAGAGAGGTTACTAGTCTTTCTCTACTCTATCGTTATTTTCATGGTAAGTGCTCGACTGAGCTCTAATCTATGTTTCCTCCCTGTAAAAAAATTCAAAACAAAAACTCATCTAGCTACAACCACTAAATAATTTTCCTTTCTTCCTTGTGTACCTAAAACTAACAGAACTTCCATGAGCAAAGTTTTTTTCTAAGAACTACCCGTCTGTGGAACACAATACCACAGGGCTGCTTCCCAGCTGACTACAACATGGTCGTTTTCAAGTCGAATGTTAACAAATTCTTGTTAAGCCGTCCTCTTAAATAGTCAAATTCTGTACAGTTTCAACCATCGTTACAATCCTCATGGTGTTGTGTCACCATCCACTTGACAAACTCATTAACCCTTATCCTCGAGTGGCCTTTGGTCCCTGATAAGTGGTGACTTGTTAGTACATAACAAAAGGATCCTAAAGTAAACACTTACCAAAATGTTGGTATTCTTCATTCGAAATGGAATAACTCATTTTAAAGTCAAAATTGACAAACCAACAGACAGAGCCTTTTATAGAGATGCATCGGCGCATCTAAAAAAAAGTTGTCAGATGAAAATGTAAATTGTAATCAGTAATTTTTGGAGGCGCACATACAAATGTGGATACAAAAAAGATTTTAGCAATCCGGTTAAAGGGTTTTTATTTATTATCAACTAGTTGCTCTACCAAGGTGTGGCAGTCTAGTCTACCTTATTATTTCACTCATAGTTTGGGGGATGGGAGATGGATTCATACCTTTCCCCAATGGTATTAGAAAAAGTAACTTTACAGCTACTTCCGAACTTATACGGTGCAAGAAATGCAGAAGTGCCCTTTTTGCGCAACCATGACCAGACGTGGGAAAAGACATAACCAGAAATCTTTTTGTTGTGGTAAATCATCTTCAATGAAAGGGACAATGGCTATAAATACATAACTGAGAGAAAGAGGCTGTCACTCACCCCTCCTTCGTACTGTACTGGGGCGACCCAGAGGTGAGAGTATGGTGTGCAAAAAGATTAAACCATGATAACGTGACGATTTGTTAGCGGGATGCTATGATTGACAGTGTCTGGTTGAATTCTTTTTTCTTTCTTTCTGTGGTGAATTACTTCTTTCAGTTTGCAGCTTGATTTCGTTATGAACGCACACGGCTACTAAAATGTCTCAACAGTGTCTGGCCAGTTTAGCGAGAAGTGTTATATTTTAATGAATAAATTATATATAAAAAATAAGTCTTTTTATTTATCATTTCATTTTCAGCTGTAAACTCAAATGAAGGCTACACTTGGTTCTCTAACCCAGCAGAGATTTAATGCCGAATTAATGCCTAATGTGATCGCCTTACTCCCAGTTTCTGACATAGCTACATAAATACAAAGTTCCATGAATCTTCAACACATCATGAGTGTGCAGTGATTGACAGAGCAGCTAATCGGAACACATGCTATCCTTGTGGCATCGGGCTATATTTAGTGCCAAGTCACTCAGAATACAACACTGAATGACTCCCGGGCCACAATAGTATCATACTTATGGCACCTGGTATTACCAAATGGTCACCGATCTAAGTATTGACTAGGTTCAATATTTCTTCATTGGAACACATCTGTGAGGCATAACAGTGAGTAATGTAGGCTATATTTAGTTTTATACAAAAGGGGGTGGAAGCCCTACATGAAAATTCAGATACCTCCGATTTTTGTGAAATTTTAACAATAAGGTATTTGCCATCAATTAATAAATATTCCCCAGATTTCAGTTTCTTTGAAGTATTTTAAAGGGTTCTTAAGGGTCACAACCTCCTATATCAGATTTGCATTGAATTTGATTGATAGTTATGAGACACCAATTAAGCAAGATTCTCTTAATTTCAATTTCTTCTTAAGACCCCTTAAGCCTTAAATTTTAGACATTTTCTAGAATCAAAATTATGTAATGAATTTTGATCAAAATTGGAATAAGGATTCTAGACATAAGGTTTAGTATCATTATATGTTGATTTTAATCTTCATAAGGGGACATAAAAGTGGTGCAAAACTCTTTTGTTCAGAGAATTAATTTTACCCGTTCTGGAATGGGTATTCTTCTAGTTATCAATAAATGTTCATGTCTATCATAAATGTTGAAAGGTGAGTTCCAATGTAAGAACTCTCCACTAACAAAGAATACAATGCTGATATGGAAATTGGTTGGGGATACAAACTCACTTGCCAAGAGATGAACACTTTTATGTAAGGCATAATATCTAAAGTAGATGAGAGAAGTGAAAATCACGATCTACAGAAAATATGGAAAACATTTGCATCTGATTTTTATAAACAATTGTTGTATACTTGGTTGTGATCGATCGTAGATGTTATACCTGAATATCTCTTCCTGATCATGGCTGTTACCTGATCGTCTAGGGAGTTTTGAAAACGAGGTTGAACTGCAGTAGAAGCTAAAATATTAAAAGCATTTGAAGAAAACTTTTTTTCTAGCTGAACATAAACACAACCGTAATTTGAAATTAATAAAACTAACTTAAAGATTGTTTTTATTTATATTATTTACATTTTTTGGACTTGTCTTCATCATGTTGACAGCGTTTCGCTTGTTGTACACTCCGATCTTCTTCTGGTGAGAATGCGTTATTCGCATAATGGATACCATAAGCTGATATTATATAGTAAGTATGGCCATGGTGGATCGAAGATGTTATATCTGTTTGATGATGGCTGTTAACTGATCGTCTAAGGAGTCCTGAAAACGCTGCAAGGTTGAACTGACATAGAAGCTGAAATATCAAAATCATTTGAAGGAAGATATTTTTGGCTCAATATAAAATCTACTGTAATTTGAAATTAATGATACTAACTCTAAGACGATTTGTCACTGGACAGCCGGTCTTTTATTTGGATCCGACATACAGCCGACACGGTGAAGTGGAGAAAAGAAAAGACTTTGTCTTATTCCTTCTGTTCCCATGTTTTGCCTAATCTGTCCTTTTAAACCTGCCAAACAGGTTTCCCTTGAACGATTATTAGTACAACCAAATGAAAAATGACCATTATTTAAAACTAGTTGACATACCTGATACTTAATGTGTAACACGATAACTATGACAGATGATAACATTGTATTTGAAACTGTTGTCGATCAATCTATGATGAACAACAAAACCGCAAGGAGAAAACTTGTCTTTCAGCAATTTTCAAATTGATGATGAATGATTGTAAATGAATTAAGCAATAAAATCTTTGGTGCTTCTGCATATCAACCCTGACATGTTAGACCGCTCTTAAAAATAAAATAGCTAAAGAAATCTATAAACTTTGTTATGTACTTACGTGGTAGATGAAAAAAAGACTGTACACCAAAAATTATGCAAATTCATCCGGTATTTATTTAATTATAAATAAAAAACGATTTTATCACTCGGTAGATATTTCCACCATTTTGTATCTTAGATTTTCCAGTGGTCAAGGACGATAACTCATTTTCGGGGTTTGGGGTCTCCATTGTTTACAAAAATGTCAAAATGTACGTAAACTCATTTTTTTTCTTTTTCTTATAATTTAATAAATATTGGATGAATTTGCGTAATTTTTTCTGCACAATCTTATTTTCAGCTAACACGTAAGTACATAATAAAGTTTATACATTTTTAAATATTTCAATGTCAGGGTTGATATGCAGAAGCACCCAATGTTTTTTTAATTTTCAATTTCATGTAGAAAATTAATTTATTTTTATTTTCTCCTCTAGATTATGCATCGAAATGAAATCATGCTGGATGAGACGCGTGACACTATCACTGTACCAGCGGCCTTCATGCTCAGGGTTTTGGCATCTCTCAATCAAATCCGTTCAGGTAAGGACACCATATGCTTAACTTTGTGATTGAAAGTCGATAATTGCATTTAACGGTGATAAACGTGTTAATATTTATCCATCTATCTCTATCTTTATAAACTTAACTATGTTTATATATTTGTATGTACAGGATTCACTCCTAAACTAATGAACCGATCATTATGAATTTTGGAACACAGCTGCTAGGCATAAAGGGTCGTAATGTTGGGAATATTTACTTTAATTTAGTTTTATGCAAAGAGGCAAAATACAGTTTTGAAGCCCTTCATGAAAATTTGAATGCTTCCGATTTTTGTGAAATTTTAGCAATAGATATTAGATATCAATTAATAAATATTTCCCCAAATTTCAGTTTCTTTGGAGAATTTTAAAGGGCTTTTATAGGGCATAATATGGGCACAACCTTCTATTTGAAAATTTAAATATTTCAGATTTGCATTAAATTCTGGAATCAAAATCATATAATGGATTTTGATCAAAATTGAAATAAGGATTCTAGATTTTAGGTTTAGCAGCATTATATCTTGATTTTTATATCTTTGTAAGTGGACATAAAAATGGTGCAAAACTATTTTCGGATAATGAGTTTTATCTGTCTTTGGATGGGTATTCTTCTAATATATATATATATATATATATATATATATATATATATATATATATGTATATATATGAAGAAAAACAGTTTGGATAAAATCCAAATATAGAAAGTAAAATGGAAAAAGCAGATATACTAAACGATACAATTAAATTAACTCATGGTGAAATTTACTATTTTTGTTTTTATTATTTGAAAAACTTTGTGAGAAATGAGTTTTTTTTAAAAATATGTACAATTTAAAAACAAAGGAGAGGAAGGGTTCAACCCGTTTTTTTTTTAATCTATTAGTTAAGGAGAAAGAAAGATTGCCTTGTGGCATTGGTCAATTTCTATCTAAACCCTGAACTCCGGCTTTAGGACCAGTCATGTGTAAGGGAGATAATTATCTTCTTTGAACTCTACACAAAAAAAAATTTATTAGCAAATACTTGATTATTTATATTAAAATTTGTAAATTTACTTTCTTTTATATTATTTTTCTCCATATATTTGTACTTTTCTATTTCATATTTGCTATCTGCTATGTATTGCATGTGTTATATACTATACACAATGCTTCAAGCTAACTACACCCTTATTTATGAAGCTATTTTGAAGATTAACTTTTACTATTTGTTTTTATATAAGTTTTTCTTTTTTTCTTTATCATATTTTGAAGTGTCTTAAAACATTCGAACGAGAATGGTACTCATTAGAGCATATACCTCCACCAATGTTCATCAGTCCTCTTTGATTCATCAGCCCTTATTCACTGAAAGTAGTGTAACCATAATTTAAGGTTTATTGTAGTTGTGACACTCAACAAAACAAGGGACATCTGAGCTGATGTTCTCTTTTCGTTCAACAAACGAAAGCTACCCTGTCTATAAAAGAATTTAAATCTGTGAAATCAAAAAATTTATTTGGATCCACACCAAATGATACGTGTGAAACAGTGTGTGATTGGTCTAATGGACAATGTAATCGGCACTTCTGCTGTATATGTTTAGCAGCTGCCGATTTAGAAATCGAAATTGAAGAGTTCCATTTGTTTTCTTCCAAGTACCATTCACTCAGAATTCACCGGAAGCGGGTTATGTGTGTTAAACGAATTTCGGAAATGAACTTAAATGATATAAATCTTCGAGACATTGGGAATTTACTGAACAAAAAAATTCAGTTTTAACCCCCCACACCCACCCATCAAAATTTTTCAATTATAATAAAAAAAATAATTGTTGACATTTCAGAAATTTTTAATTCATATAATAAAAAAAATAATTGTTGACATTTCAGAAATTTTTAATTCATATAATAAAAAAAATAATTGTTGACATTTCAGAAATTTTTAATTCATACAATAAAAAAAAAGTTGTTAACTGTTATATTGTACCCAAAAAGAAATCAGCGTTGCCTTTTTTATGTTTTAATTTATACAATAAAAAATAAAAAATCACTTCCGGTTGAATTATCTCCCCTTATTTTCAGAAAAAGGAAAGAAAATGTGATGCTAAACATATACAGCAGAAGTGCCATGTAATCTGCTATGCATATGAACCGTCAATTATGTGGAAAATAGTACCTTGAACTTGTATTCACTTAATCATATACAGTGAATCATTTACAGTAGGTGTTGGTTTTGGCATAAAATGAAATAACCTAAAAAGGAGTTTTCATGCAGTAAAACAGATAAAGGAAACTATACAGACCTGTATACGCTATAAAGACGTAAGGGTTTATTTCATTGAGATTCATGTAGGATTGATAATGATATAATTTGGTCAGAGATATAATAACAAAATAACCAGAGTGTAAAGGTCTTTAAAAGAGGATGGTTTATTCCAACATATATATCTTGTACAAAACAATAGAACTACCGGTAATTCAATAAGATTAACAGAATACAGTCTAATGCACATACTACTGTTCGCAGTATATATATTCTACAGACTAGTTCACTTATTAGTGTCTGAGGGGAGTCTGGTATCCCATCCCATCACAACATATCCCCCCCCCCCCCCTGAAAATCTCCCTTGAAATTTCTGCTTCTAATATTTCTTCCTTTTAGGATCCGGGCTGAAGTGCTCCACTGGTTTTCTTTCACATGTGTTCTTTCTTTTATTCCGAACTAATGGAATTGGATCCTTTCCAGTTTGGGGCGAAGACAAATTTTGTTTAGCTCGTAAGGCTGATCCAGTAGATTTATACACAAGTCCGTGTACAATATTGGGTAGTGGCTTGTCAAAAGCATCACATAGAATCTCCATTGGGACTTCCACGCTTTTTTCATTATTTTCAGCATATCGTCGTCTAATTTGGTCAATGTGTCTTTTACATGCAAATTTTTTTGACTTTTTATGGTGTAGACCACTTTTCCAATCATTTTCTGAATTATACTATCCATCTAATAACTTTTTTCCACCTTGGAAATTTTTTAAATATACTTTATCTCCTGGGGAGTATCTTATTATGTTTACATCTTTTTTAGCAATTTTTTTCTTCGGATAGGGTATCAATCTATCGAAAATTGATCGTATTTTCCTTGCGAACACAAGTTCTGCAGGTGACAACTTCGAGTCATTGTTTTCATTAGGAGTCATCCTATAAATCGCTAAAAAATTTTAAATATTTTTTTCTTCTGTGTCCATATATTGTTTTTTTCGTAAGGCATGCTTAAAAGTGTCAACAAATTTTTCGCCTTGACTGTTCGATCTAAGATGATATACTAGTGTAGTAATGTGTTCAATGTCAAAGGAAGTACAGAAATCCTTAAATTCCTTTCCTGTGAACGCCGTACCATTTTCGCTGACTAGTATCCAGGGGACCTTGAAACAACTGAAAATTTCATCTAATGCACTGATGGTGTTCCTAGATGTAGGTTGCTTGAACTTGAATACTTCAGGCCATTTCGAGAAAGAGTCCACCAAGATCAAGTAGTAATATCCATTAATCGGTCCAGCATAGTCTTTATGTAGACGTGCCCACGGCAAATCTGTTTTTGACCAAAGAATTTGTTTTGACTGGAGGCGCCCTTGCAGTCAATTGACAACCTCAGCATAGTTTTACAAAACTTTCTATTTCCTTGTCCATTCCTGGCCAGTATACGTAGCATCGCATTAGTGATTTCATCCGGGACATGCCAGGATTACCGGCATGAAATTCTTTCAGCATAACTTTACGTAGAGATTGAGGTATTACAATTTTATCTGTGTACATTAAAGTGTTGTCGTATATTGGGAAAGATGAAATCTGGGTTCCCTTTTTCTTTCTTTCGTTCAATCTCGTCTGGTTCTTTATTTTTAATATAAAATCATCTTTTTCAGCTTCCTTTTTTATTTGTTTCAATGTTACAAGTAATTCTCTGATAGTGTTTAACAACAGACCTGAGATTTCTTTTTCCTCTTTTAGTGCTGCTATAACCGTCTATTCTAAAATTTCTTCATGTTTGGGGATTAATCTTGACAGTTCATCCGCATTGGATGCGATGTATTCCATCCTAAAATGATAGTTCAGTAGGGTTACACCCCATTGCTCTAAACGGTTAGCAGTTTGAGTAGGAATGCTTTTTTTTTTATCCAAAGTTACTAACGGTTTATGGTCTGTTTGAAGTATAAAAGTCCTTGAAGTGTGCACGATCGGTTTAGTAGTACCATCTTATTATTTGTGTAGCAGTGCAGCACCCACTCCGTATTCACTAGCATCAGTCGCAAGGATGATTTCTTTCACAGGATCATAATGAGCTATGGCTAGATCTGAGAGTAGACTTTTTTATTTTCTGGAAAGCCGTCTCGCAATCTTTTGACTATATCCATTTTTTGTCTTTCCTTAATAATTTGTTAAGGGGGGCTCTTAAATCGTTATTATTTGGAATGTAGATCGCATAATATTGGTGCAACCCAAGAAACGATTGTAGTTTTGCAACTGTGTCGGGTACAGGCATATTTTTAATTGCATCGGTCCTCTATGGGTCCGGTTTCCTGCCTTCACTGTCTATCACCTGTCCGAGGTATTTAATTCTTTCCATGAAGAATTGACACTTCTCGGGACTTAATTTGAAACCAAATTCTTCTAGTCGTTTGAACATAGTTCTGATGTGTTTTTTGTGTTCGTCAGCGTTCTTACGTTTGACTAGAATATCGTTTAAATAGGCGATAGCAAACTCAAGACCCGCCAACATAGTGTTCATAATCTTCTGGAACGAAGCTTGGGCGACCTTTAAGCCAAAAGGGAGTTTATTTAGTTTGAAAATTCCCTTATATGTATTTATGCTCAAATATTTTGAGCATTCCTCATTCACTTTAACCTGCAAGTATGCGTGAGATAGATCGATTTTTGAAAAAAAAATTTCCTCCATTTAACTTTGAGAAAATGTCTTCTGGTGAAGGAAGTGGATAATTATGATCTTTCAGGCAATCGTTTAACCCCGTTGAAAAATCGGCGCACACTCTTATTTTTTCGTTTTACTTTTTGAAGTAAACGGTGAGCGACTCCCTGTCTACATGGTCTACCTTAGATTTAACTCCCATTTTTTTCTAACCTTTCCAGTTCCTTGTTAATTGTGTCTAAGGAAGAAGACACGTTTCTCTTTGGTTTTAAAATTAGAGCAGCATTTTTCTTTAAGTTCAAACTTAACTTGTGTCTTTGTACATAAATCCAAATCCTCAGAGAAAACTCTGGGATATTCTTCTTTCAATTCATTAATGAATTTTTCATTTTTAATATATTTTTTCTTTTTTGCACTGTTTATTTCGTTGCAAAAAGAGTTCATTGGGAGTTCAAATAAATTGAACAGTACTATTTCGAAAAGACATGAATAACTCCTTGAACTACATATACTTTCGTTTTTGCATTTTTGCCACAGAAAGAAATATCTCACTTTAATTCTCCTTTAAAGTTTTTTTTTTTTCCTGAAACCGCTCTGGCAATTTTCTTGGTTTCAGATTATTTGGGTTTTCCAATTTTTCACCATGTTTGTTCATCAATAATACTTATGTCTGAGCCAGAATCCAGTAAAAAAAATGATTGTACGACCATTTATACGTACATCTATGTATTTTTGATTTTCACTGTTCTGGATTTCTTTTTTTGACAACAGTGTTTACTTTTTCAAAATTCTTTTTCTTATTCTTGCGGCAAACCGACCATTTATGACCCTTAATTCCGCAAGATTCACAGAATTTGTTCTTATACCAATATACATCTATACATTTGTTTATTATTTCCGCACGTCTCACATTTTTCTGTCTTTTTGAATTTAGGAGTTTTTTGTGTTTTTATGCGTTGTACTTTGGCAACACTTTTTTCCTCAATTTGGTTATTATCCCTTTTAACATTAATGAGATGCTGACATTCTTCTGTCACTTTGTAATGTGATTTTCGTATCTTGCTTCACCATTGTTAAAATTCTAAACCTAATTTCTTTGTACTTAGGTGCTGTTAGTCCTTGAACAAAAATTAGGCACTTGAATAAATCTTTGGGGATTTCATCTATCTTGACTTGCTCAACCAAAGAGTTTACTGTTCCTGTGTATGCCAAAAAATCCTCGTTATCCGTTTTCACGATGTTTAGACATTTGTATCGCGTGTGGAATAGACTATTTCTTTCGTCGAATATCTTCAACAGTATATTTATAGTTTCATCGAATGAAATTTCTTCACGTTTTCTGGACATTATCAAGTTCGTATATTTGGTATTCTCCTTGGTTCAGAGTTTCTGTAATAACAGGGTTACCCGTTCTTCATCCAACCAATCTAAGCACCTTTTAGTAAATATCATTTCAAATCGTCTGAAATGTGCTGGAAATGTAACGCCAGAATCAGGTTTATATAAAAATTCAGATAAAGAATTTGCAATTCCTTCGGCAGAAAAAATACTGTTTTTTCTTTCACCGGTGGTCCGTTTCAGAATTTTTTCAAAACTTTTCTGTTTTTGCAGTATTTGTTGCTGCAACTCTTGATGTTGCTGTTGTTGCTGCATGCTCATACATAGCATTTTAATCATTTCAACTAATTGTTCCATATTTAAAATACTCAGGAGAACTCGACACAAAAAATAATTTTTTCTTTTAGAAAAAGTAATAGCAGTGAGTGTACTATTATTAGCATTACAAGTTGATAACATCTTTTCATTGGACAACGGCAAAATTTCACACCTATGTCATCTCTATTATTTGTGGTCTAATATATAAAACAACTATATGGATGGAAAGAGAATAAAAAAACATTCCAATAATATTAATTCCATGTGCTATTATACATTAAATATTTTTATACTCCAAATTAAAAATGAAAAAAAAACCCGCTAAAAATTGTCGAACTAGAAAGGGAAACTGTTTTTTTTTTTGTTTTTTTTTTTTCAATTTTTTTTTTCATACCGTACATTCGGATTAAGATGCAGTGGATTGATTTGATTGAATGTTTTTGAGATTTCACATGCTAATTAAACATAGATGAATAGTTTGAGAAACAAGTGATTTGGATTTTTATTACTATTAGAAACGAAGATATGACCGATCAAAGTTAAATATGAATATTTCGAAATTGATAAGATATATCGATGGAACTCATCAAGTTTCATATAGAGGATAGTTTCAGAATTATTTTGATGTATAATATGTAAACATTTGATAATTTTTAATGTCTTGCAAATTTCTTTAAAATGTATATTCTGTTGAATTCTGAGTAAAAAAATATGAACGCCGTATTTTAGAATACAAAATTTGTAAACATGCCTCCCCCTCCCAATCACTGGAACCATGGTTGACAGCTAGTTGTAATAGTAGCAGGCAGAGAAAATGGAAAGAAAAGAAGGCACTCGCCTTCTTTTCTTTCCATTTTCTCACTTTCTCTCTCTCTATCTCTGTCTTTCTCTCTCTCTCTGTCTCTCTCTATCTGTCTCAAGATCGCCAAACTTACTTTTACTTTGAAATGTCCAATGAAAAACAAATTTCGGCACTTTAAATTCTTATAACTTTTGAACCACTGATGCTTTTTGCATAATTCAAACGGTTTTGAGCTTCTTTTACACAGCTCTATTCATGCAAGTTGATAAAATAACAGTTAAAAAGAAAAAATCAACTTGTAATGCTACTATTATTAGTTACTAAAGAGTATTCTATTGAACTTTTATCTTGTATTGTTCGCAATATTAATGGTCTGAGTTCGAATTTGAGTCACGGCCCATCATAAATTTTTTTTTTTAAATTGAACAATATAAATAACTTACTTTTTAAAAAGGTTTTCTTCTTTGACACTTTTTTAAAGATGTCTTTTAGTTGCACTGGAAAAAAAAAATCCACAGTAATCCTTGTTCATTAGCGCACATGTACGTCTGATGATAAAAACTGTTTGTTGGATCCTTTTTTGTACCTTGTAGAGGTAAATCCTTCTTTGTAGTGTGAATTCGATTAGCGAACCACGTTTGCAGTTGATATCTTTAAATCAACGTCCGTCGAATTATTGCATGTATTAACTGAATAAGAACAAAGCACATGCGTGACTGAATATACTCCAAAATTTGGTTCCGTTTCGAATCCTTGTTTGCCAGTTGATATATCACGCCTTTTATGGGTTCGTTTCCGAAATCCTCATCACCAGCTGATATAACTTGGTCAGAGATATAATAACAAAAATAACCAGAGTGTAAAGGTCTTTAAAAGAGGATGGTTTATTACAACATATATATCTTGTACAAAACAATAGAACTACCGGTAATCCAATCGGATTAACAGAATACAGTCGAATACACATACTACTGTTCGTAGTCTATATATTCTAAGACTAGTTCACTTATTAGTGACTTAGGCGTGTCCGGTATCCCATCAAAACAGATAAGAAATAAGTGAAAATGTGTAAAAATGTTGGATCTCACAAAGAAAAAAAAACATTTCTGGATTAGATCCACATTTTTATTATTTTGTTTGACATCAGCAGTTAATGGGTGTCTGTTGCCGTGCCGGGTCCAATGGACATCTGTTGCCGTGCCGGGTCCAATGGACATCTGTTGCCGTGCCGGGTCCAATGGACATCTGTTGCCGTGCCGGGTCCAATTTAGTTTGTCTAATGTTACTAATAGACAGTATAAAAGCTGTAAATAGAAGTTTGTATTTCGGTAAATTTAAAATTTGTTTTTTCTATTTGATTCAGTTATCAGCATTAAAACTATTTGATTCCGTTATCAGCATTAAAACTATTTGATTCAGTTATCAGCATTAAAACTGAAGTGTTTGTGTTTACTGTGTTGTTGCTATGTTTACATTTGTGTTCATTTCAGGTCGTGCGTCCGGCCGAGAAGACCCAACCTCTGCGATGAGAGACGGTGCGGAAAGCGAAAGTGAATAGGCAGATGCGGCTTCTTTCTACCAAACAAATAAAGAAAATATAGAAATTACCAGATCAATAAATATTTCTCTGGTAACCAAACAAGCAATATGGCAGACTTTTGTTTTCTACCCCTACACACTGTTATCACCTTTTACCTCCCTCCCTCTGTATTTACACCTCCCACCCATTTACAGCTAAATCTTGTTGACACCGGTTCTCGTCAGATCACCAAAGTTAAGCGACATTGAGCTTGGTTAGTAATTAGATGGGTGACCATTTGGAGAATATTAGGTGATGTAAGCACTTTAGCCAGATGTATAAATGGCCTTGCTGGGAATATAACCGGCGACAGACTAGCATCTTGTCATGGGGGTGGATCAGGCCACCCATTTTGCCTAGTGCTTATAAAACCGGGGTTAAGCACCGATCCCATGAGCCTGTACTCCTCCTACCCACTACCTTTTCCCTCCTCCTTCGCTCATCCAAGATATCTTTTCCTCTTTCCTTTGTTTCTCCCACCCCCAACTGTCTAAATTTCTATCTACCCCCCCCTCCCTTTTTTCTTCCCTCTTTCACCATGAAAATTTGTCAGAGAAATAACAATCCCAGATGAGTCTTCACTTCAACTCCCAAAGAATCCACAAGGGGGAGGGGGGATTCAGTCTGGCCATTTTATTTGCATTTCTGTTGTCTTTTATGGAGGGAATTGGAAACAACAGAAATAAAAAATGGCCAAACAGACAATGTAAATTATTATAATAATTATTGTTATTATGCAGCATTTTTTTTTTTTGTACAAATTAAAGATTACCTAACCCTTACCACTCACAAAGACTCGCTGTAATGTTGTCAACTTCCTGACGTATGCAACCCTTGATCCCCTTTGGAAAGAAAGATTTCAGAAATTGCTACCGTTATTTTGTTTGTTATTTATTTTTGTCTCCTTTTTTTTTATCTGTTCAGTTTTTTGCTCTCTAACCTTTTCTTCTTTGGCCCTCCTTTTCAGCACCCACAAGACAGAAGCAATCCTACATGTCACTGGCAAATGTCACTTGTGGCCTTCTCATGGTCATCTCTAGAAGAGGCCAGGTGATCGTGCAACTGGGGTCTTTTACTCGAGGCGATGTGATTTTTTTTTAAGATAATTGATATAGCAGTTAAAAACGGAAAATTCACCTGTGAGATTAGTTTGCTGTTTTATACACTAAATAATAACAACAATGAGTTAATTAATAAATTTGACAGTTACTGACAAATTCCTAGAAATTAAGAGGCAAGTAACTTTGAATAAATGATGCACATACATATTTCAATGTGGGATTGGGGGGGGGGGTGATTTGTACTTAATCATGGCCATGGTTAGAATTCTTTCAGAATTGAATTTTCTAAGAACAATGACAGTGAAGTGTTTGCCGCTAAACAAACCTCTGCTGGCTGATTGTAAAGCCTTCCGTCAGAGAATCCAAATGTTAGATCTCTTTGTCTGTCATAGGGAAGGCCCATGGCCATCCCTATAACAGGTTTGATTGATTGTGGTTAGTTAATTAATAAAACACTATCATTCCTATGAAGACCAAAGGGAAATAATTAGTTAAGTTTCTAGAGTTATTGCCCTTTGATTAATATTTTAGAATAACCCTAATTCTTGTTGTATGATTGTCATAAACGACTCCGGCGTGTTAGCTGAGAGCAAAGTGTAGTATCTGTTCTGATACTACACTTCATCTGTTCTGATACTACACTTCATCTGTTCTGTCCTCAGTCAGTGAATAAATCCTTCTAAACTGAGGCAATATAAAAAAATGCCCTTTTTGGGGGAGCTTTATTTTCCACGCAACACTAACCTTGTGTCTAACACTGTCCTCGGGAGGCAAGTAAATAGGGACTGGTTTGCATTATCACACCTCTTCAGTGAAGCTGAGATCGAAACCCGACCGTTTTGTCAACAGTCGGATTTCTTATGTGCAAGCTACGAGATAAGGGAATCCTAATGTTTATTTTATTTATCTCTTCTCCAGGAGGTTAGACACAAGGTCAGGTGTGGGTTTGAAAAGTCAGCGCATTAGGATTAACGCACACTGACCTACAAAAATGGCTTGGCAGCCTCGTCGGCATTCCCTGGTTGGGTTGCCTCAGACGATTAGCAATAAACTAACCTCTTCCCAAAGAGAAGGCAAAGCCTGTGAGGGTGGACCTACTGAAACTAAACAGGACCATAACCCAGTCCGACAGCAACAGTCACTGTTGGACTGATTGTCGAGGACGTTTCCCCGATACAAGTTTATCACTAGTCTTCCTTACTAGAGTGTTCAACTCATGAAGGAGAGCATGTATATTTTTACATCGTTGTATAATCTAACACTTTAATTCTATGAGATACATAGATATCCGAATGTTCAATCAAGATTCTCTTCTACTTCTCAAACGTTGAGTTAGTAAAGCAGTGAAGAACACCAATTTTCCTCTCCCCAGTTGACCACTTTATTGTGGTTTTTTCTTGGTTTGCCCGGATTCTAGGACAAGAATTCATCTGGTCTGGTGGGGTACCCAGCTTAGTGCTGTTACTTGGGATTACCACATCACTAGAAGGTGCACCATTCTTCATATGAGCCCGTGTGTAGCCATGCTGAGGGCTTTATTTGGACTTCTAATACTATGTAATTTTGAATATTTGGTCAGGGTTTACTTGTAGAGGAAGTATTCTGTCAGGTTGTCCTGACAAACCCCTGTACAGAGAGACTGAAGACACTCGAAGATAGTGTCTAGTAGGTATTCAAACTCTCTCCAGTATTGTCAGCCGGGTGTGTTTTCTGAAACTACATCTGCACAAAGCCACTAATGACTGACATTAGTTTACAGATGTGGTAAATTAAAGAAAGTCCATTGCGTACAATAATCGGTTTGCTTTTCCTCATTTGAAATTAGAACAGATATTTAAACTTACAAACTGATCGGGTGCACAAACAACCCCAACAATCTGTGATGAGAGAAGTTGTGCATGGCAATCTGAAAAAGTAAGACACCGATTATTTACAATTAGCAATTAGTCATCAAGCGTTACTACATTCCAGACAAGATTTGATAATACTCTTTTTCACGTTTTTTCTTTATTTGCTAATAAATAAAAATAAAAATAAATGTGATAATTTACTTTTTTATTTTTATTTTTTCCTAGTGTCTTTAATCTTAAAATTTATTCAACAGTGACAAATAATAAAATTTCCTTTTTCAAAACTAGTCTAGTCACAATAAGGAGCTGTGATACAGTGAAACAGTTTGATAACAAAATTTACTTAGCTTTAACACTTTACTGCAGTTTCTTAGTGTCACCGATTACACTTGAATGAAACATTTATTTTAATAGTTTTATGAAAACAAATCTTTAGTTTAGAGAAACGAATTCATTTTGCTTCTTTTTTTTTTTTTTTTTTTTTAATTGTTTCTCTTTTGTTTTTATCTATTATTAAAAAAAAAAAAAAATTTTTTTTTACTATCGAGGTCACCGCTTACCATTTTGCTTATCTATTCTTTGTAAATGAATAGTTTATAGAAAGGAGTCAAAGTATTTATATTTTTTGTATCTTATTTCCTTCAGGTATCTAAAAATGTTGTTCGAATTGACCTGCTCAAAAGGGTCCTTCAGGTCACCCACCTGGTAATGTCTAGAACAGATTTCTTTCAAATTTATACATTTCACCAATATATGTTCCACTATAAATGGAGTATGACAGCCAGCACGGAATGGAGGATCTTCTCCTTTAAGCAGATATTCATATGTTGTGTATGTGACATATATGAAATTTGGTTAGATTTACCTCCATCTTTCTCACTCTCCTATAACCCTTGTATTTTCTCTTTGATCGTTGGTTGGATTTTTTTCAGTTTATGATTCCTGCAGGAATTCCAACGAATTTCCCATTTATTGGCTATGGATTTTTTAGTTATTAGTATTAGATCCGTATATAGAATTTTGTTAGTTTGATTTTTTTTTTTTTCCAGGTTTATTCATTTTTTTTTTCTTTCTACAAAAGCTAATATAATATGGCTCTGTATTTAGCGAAGATGATTATTTTTGTGTTGTAGAATTTTCTTACTAAGTTGGATAATCAACAAATTAAGGGTGATAATTCATTCAACTTCATTAAGAGTTATTGAACTTGAATTTAAACAGTGTTTATTTGTCAATATCTTGCGATTGTAATAGTGACAATTAGTGCAGCTAGTCATCTGGGATAGAGAATAAAGTCTAGAACTGAGGTTTAACTAAAAAAATCTTGATGCTCTCTTCTATATCCTGTTGCTTGATACGCTAGCATATATCCTACTTGCTTAACAGCTGGGTTTCATGCTGAAAAAGTTGAATGATCAGTCACACACACACACACATCTAATGTACATATATATACTAGAAGACTACCTTTCTCAGGATGGGTAAAATTAATTCTCTGACAAGTCAAAAACAGCAGAGCCTAAACAACTATAATATATTGTAACCTATTGCAAGGTGTGATAAGCAACTATGTAATTGTTTTACTAAATACGAATTACTTCTCAACAGCTACATAACTGTTCATCCACAAACTACGGAGGATTTCAACGTCTAGGCACGAGCCCCGTGAGTCAGCCTGGTTGTTCCAACGCATCTCCCTGGCTATCGTTCGTGGCAACGCTATGTCAGTAACGCGGCGTCACTTCCGTTCTAATCGTCATTTGTTGACTCTCTCTTTCTTTCTCTGACTTTTTAAGTAAACTGAACAAAAACAACGCTGGCTCTTTTTTTCCCCTTAAAAATAATGTATTAGTTTTAGTTAACGTTTTAGTTAACTACAATTGTATGCAATTTGTGATATATGTATTTCTTTGAGTTTAATGAAATTGGGACTTTTAGGTCGGTGTGCGGCAGAAAACTAGAGGAAAGGATCCCTTCAACTGTACTTCATCAGAAACTTGGTATTGGTGGGATTTTGGATGCCTTACGTGTTCGGAATCTCTGGTGGTTTGGCCACGTCCAGAGTGCCACCTGTTGCATCAACTCCATAACAATCCTGGATAATCCAGACACAAGGGAACATGGTGGACCGAGGAAGACGTGGCTTGAGTGTGTCAAAAGTGATTTGACGGCTTACGATATGACTGATATCAACCCGTTGGATCAGACTGCGTGTCGAGCTGGTGTGAGATGTTGTTGCCCACTCTTGAGTCCGAGACTCTCGCAGCACCTTAAATGCCAGAACTGGACGATGATGATGATGATGACTTTGAACATTTACCACGTTTCATTTTGTTGTGTTCGATTTCACTCTGTTGTGGACTACGGCATACCAAATATTGTAATAGTTTGATAGCAACAAGAGTATTTTTAATATTGCCGCGAATCATAGATTTTGTTTTGATATATTTTCACTTTTCTGAATTTGGCTGTCACCATCTAGTACTGAACACTTGAAATGTATCATGTTTTAGAGGCGCCTTCTGATCTCTATAATAGACGCGGTCCGTCAGTCAGTCTGTCGCGCTTCAGTTTGAAATAGCATTGTTTTATCACTAAATGCGCGCACTGAATGGATGTATCTTATTTTAGTTGCAGCCTTTCAATCTGCATGTTTAGTGATGAAAATGCTATTTCAAACATTAAGCATGACAGACCAACAAAAATGCTATTTCAAACATTAAGCATGACAGACCAACAAAAATGCTATTTCAAACATTAAGCATGACAGACCAACAAAAATGCTATTTCAAACATTAAGCATGACAGACCAACAAAAATGCTATTTCAAACATTAAGCATGACAGACCAACAAAAATGCTATTTCAAACATTAAGCATGACAGACCAACAAAAATGCTATTTCAAACATTAAGCATGACAGACCAACAAAAATGCTATTTCAAACATTAAGCATGATAGACCAACAAAAATGCTATTTCAAACATTAAGCATGACAGACCAACAAAAATGCTATTTCAAACATTAAGCATGACAGACCAACAAAAATGCTATTTCAAACATTAAGCATGACAGACCAACAAAAATGCTATTTCAAACATTAAGCATGATAGACCAACAAAAATGCTATTTCAAACATTAAGCATGACAGACCAACAAAAATGCTATTTCAAACATTAAGCATGACAGACCAACAAAAATGCTATTTCAAACATTAAGCATGACAGACCAACAAAAATGCTATTTCAAACATTAAGCATGATAGACCAACAAAAATGCTATTTCAAACATTAAGCATGACAGACCAACAAAAATGCTATTTCAAACATTAAGCATGACAGACCAACAAAAATGCTATTTCAAACATTAAGCATGATAGACCAACAAAAATGCTATTTCAAACATTAAGCATGATAGACCAACAAAAATGCTATTTCAAACATTAAGCATGACAGACCAACAAAAATGCTATTTCAAACATTAAGCATGACAGACCAACAAAAATGCTATTTCAAACATTAAGCATGATAGACCAACAAAAATGCTATTTCAAACATTAAGCATGACAGACCAACAAAAATGCTATTTCAAACATTAAGCGTGATAGACCAACAAAAATGCTATTTCAAACATTAAGCATGACAGACCAACAAAAATGCTATTTCAAACATTAAGCATGACAGACCAACAAAAATGCTATTTCAAACATTAAGCATGACAGACCAACAAAAATGCTATTTCAAACATTAAGCATGACAGACCAACAAAAATGCTATTTCAAACATTAAGCATGACAGACCAACAAAAATGCTATTTCAAACATTAAGCATGATAGACCAACAAAAATGCTATTTCAAACATTAAGCATGACAGACCAACAAAAATGCTATTTCAAACATTAAGCATGACAGACCAACAAAAATGCTATTTCAAACATTAAGCATGACAGACCAACAAAAATGCTATTTCAAATTAAAGCGTGACAAGCTTCATGCACCTGTGGTACACTGAGTGCCAGATAACATTATCTCTATTTATATAAAGTTAGGTACATGTATATATATATTTGCATGTATAGAATTACTCCTAAACTAATTAACTGATCGTTATGAATTTTGGAACACAGCTGTTAGGTTTAAGGGGTCCAAATGTAAGCTATATTTACTTTAATTTAATTTAAATGTACATGTGACAAAGTTTTTTTAAAGAGATGCTCGGATGCATCTAAAATAAGATGCATCCATTCAATGTGTGTATTTAGCAAATTAACGTGTGGCAGAAAAACCAATCCCCTTACACAGATATGTGAAAACAAGTCAAGCATTTTAATATCCTGTTGTATTATTCACTGTGCTTAGTCATGGAGTAGGAAAAAAAACCAGTTGGTTTTATTAAATGTCTAGTTTCATTTGCCTTCCAGAGGTGATGAGTGGGTTGAAAATCTAACACCAGAGCCAGTTTAAAAAGACCCAACTCTTTGTCCTGTTGTATATTTCTTGTATAAAAACTTTACTATATTCTGTTATTTTTCTTAATACTCCTAAAAATATATATAAAACATAATTCTCAAGTTATGCCATCGATTTTCCGAACACTATATATGTATGTGTGTGTGTGTCTATATATATATATATATATATATATATATATATTTATTAGATATAAATTGCCAATGTCAACTGTTTTTGATGCATGAGAATACCAAATGGTGACACAAAGCAATTAGGTTAAGCAAATGAAAATATCGAAAAACTCTGGAAGATTAATTAAATGGCAGAGAATATTGAAAGAAAACGAATAGAAACAATAACATGAAATTGAGGAAAATTAGCTGAATATTTTTAGACCTGAATAGGATTTAATATGAATCGTTTGCGTTGGCTTTCTCCCACTTGTCTATTACCTTGCATATGAAATAAGAAGAATGACTCGAGAAGTGGAAAAGAAACAAAAAATGTTATATTTGGGTCAGCTTAACATTTTACGAACGAACTATCATAAAAGTTGGGAAAACATGTTATTTTATTTTTTTTTACTTTTATGCGATCCATAGCCAGAAATCTGTTTTATATGGTTGACCGAATTCTAGGGGGAGAGGGGAAGCATTCTAAAAAGTATGCTGAATGGTGTGTTCTCGATCAAGGAAAAAAGGACCACACAGAAGTTGCAATGGGTATAGAAATAACCATTTATGAATCAAGACTGGAGATGGATATCAGCAGAACTGATGAAAGTAATTGTCTGATATAAGTACGAATGAGTTCTTGGCAACGATAAACCCATCATTTGGTTCGTGGTTTGCTCACCCCCCCCCCCTCCTTTGCTATCACTGTGGCTAACTTGGACCCAGACTGGCTATACAAGAGGAACGTACTCTCTTCCTTATAAGTCCACTAGTTACTACTGGCTCGTTACAGTCACGTTATCTCCCTCTTACTAAGAATACTTCTTAAATCAATAACAACTGCTTCGCATCGTCAAATAAGAATTGTAACCTTTTGTCAACGGCAAACAATTTCTCTGCTGTTTAACATATAATATTTTTTTTCTGTAAAACGATCTTCTCAGCACAGCAGTTGACGAAGGCAAAGATCAAAATCCTGACTTTCTGATTGGGTAACAACTTTATTTTGAGGGTCTACTGCAAATGACAGCAGTTTCCGAACTGGACAAGCTTCATGCACCTGTGGTACACTGAGTACCAGATAATATTATCTCTATTTATATAAAGTTGGGTACATGTATATATATATATATATATATTTGCTAGAATTACTCCTAAACTAATTAACTGATCATTATGAATATTGGAACACAGCTGTTAAGTTTAAGGGGTCTAAATGTAGGCTATATTTACTTTAATTTAAATGTACATGTTACAAAGTTTTTTTAAAGAGATGCTCGGATCCATTCAATGTGTGTGTTTAGCAAATTAATGTGTGGCAGAAAAACCAATCCCCTTACAGAGATATGTGAAAACAAGTCAAGCATTTTAATATCCTGTTGTATAATTCACTGTGCTTAGTCATGGAGTAGAAATAACAAAAAAAAAAAAACAGTTGGTTTTATTAAATGTCTAGTTTCATTTGCCTTCCAGAGGTGATGAGTGGGTTGAAAATCTACCACCTAACACCAGAGCCAGTTTAAAAAGACCCAACTCTTTGTCCTGTATTATATTTTTTGTATAAAAACTTTACTATATTTCTGTTATTTTTCTTAAAACTCCTTAAAATCTATTAATAATGGAGTTTATGTATCTGTCTGTCTGAAGCCGAAACTCCATCAGAGTACTATGACTATTTATTAAATCCGCCAGCTTCATTATATACTATTAAAAAAACCGACATGAACACTATGCGCATTTCCCAATTTACATAATCAATTGCTTTTGAACTTCTAATAAATTAGTATTCGCAAATATACACTCATGATTCTTATCTTCAGATTTCCAAATGTATTTACGCCATTTTGCTCGCTAATAATCTTACTTATAAATTATAATTATTTCTTTTATTATTTATTTATAAAATGAGTTACGTAGTTATTTCCTCTACGTCCAACTGATTAAACAGCGTACCTCCCTCTGAACGGGCGCGTTAATACTTTACTGATTTATTTTATTAAAACGTTCTGAGTTTGTTTATTTTCTTAATCTTATTAGCCATTATGTTTTAAAACAAATTGATTGAATCAAATTGTTTAATTAAAATAATAATTGATAAACACACACACACATTATAAAGAATTCAGTTTAGCTAAACTTTTTTTTTTTCGAAAGTTATCGTGGGTCCTGCAGTAACAGAGTACCGATTTTTTTTATTGATAAAAAAAGGTGTATATGAAAATTCATATACACCTTTTTTTCCGATTTGAAAATTAGTGTTCGCTGTATTTAGTTTTTTAAATTGTTGATTTTACCAAATTTATTGAATGAAATTATTTAATTAAAATAATAATTGATTTAAAAATTACTATTTAAAAAAAACACACATTATAATGAATTTAGTTTATTTTGTCAACAAAAAAAACAACACATTGTACTGGAAAACTAGATAACTGATTTTAGAATAGTTTTCGCTATATTTTGTTTTTTTTAATTGTTGATTTTAATTTACGTACACCTTTTTTTTCCGCTTTGAAAGACAAAATATTACTTATTATATTCTGACGTGGATTTGGCGCAAAACGATTGAGTGTAAAGAAAAGCGAGCAGACGATAACTTGGGAGGGGGACACCTTTTACTGGGCAAGTAAATAACTGTTTTTAGACTCGTATTCGCTGTATTTTTTTATTGTTAATTTTATTTTAGGTACACTTTTCTTTTTTCTCTTTGAAAAACTAAAACTATTATTATTTATTATTTTGTAAATTCTTACGTGGATTTGGCGCAAAACTATTGGGTAGAAAGAAAAGCGAGCAGACGATAACAATATTAATGTTATTTATCATGTGCAATATATTATTTAAATTAATTGTAGTGATAAAAAGCTCTACCAAAATTACATACTAGCGTCATTTCTGACGCGGCAGCCTAGCAAAAATATGCGACCGGAGGGAGCATATATTTGCTAGTATATATAAAATATAATCCTCAAGTTATGCCATCGATTTTCCGAACACTATGTATGTATATGTCTGTGTGTGTGTATCAAGGGAGGCGCGATAGGGCTCTATCCCTTAATAGACTTCAAAAACGACCTATGCTAGAAATCTCATTTCTTTGATCAGTCATAACTCATGAACCAAATTATTTAAAACTTTGCACAAAATTTTCATTTGATAGGTTCTATAAGTGTGTCGAATTTCAGCATCATTAGTCAAGGCAACCCAGAGATCCAGAAAGGTCAGGAGTGATTTTGTGTTATCCGTGTGTACGTACGTACGTGTGTGCCACCCTGTATCTCATCAACTATTTGATGGATTCAGCTGATTTTTGGCAGAGATAGAGGTTCTAGGGTCTAGTTGATGGCATTTTAATTTCAGTTTACCATATAATTTAGTTTTCCAGAAAATTCCAAAACACCTTAAAAATGACCATTGTATTGAGGCATAGCCTTTACAAAAGTAGTGACATTCCATGATAAATGCCAGTATACTGAAATCATATGCCCTTAATAGGGTTAAGATGAAAATTCATATACACTAAATGTACAAAAGCAAGGAAATTCCCAAATTTTTACACTTTTATTGTCATTAAGGGTATGACTACATATCAACCAAACCATTTCATTATCACATCACTACAGTATAAATCTCTATGCATGAGTGGATGAAGTGTGTGAGGTGCGCTGAAGAAAAATTCCTACCAGTAAAATACATAGCCCTGTTGTGCTCGCATACCCTTAATGACTATAAAAGTGTAAAACTTTGGGAATTTCCTTGCTTTTATACATTTAGTGTATATGAATTTTCATCTTAACCCTGTTAAGGGCATATGATTTCAGTATACTGGCATTTATCATGGAATATATATATATATATTAGATATAAATTGCCAATGTCAACTTGCACTGTTTTTGATGCATGAGAATACCAAATGGTGACTCAAAGCAATTAGGTTAAGCAAATGAAAATATCGAAAAACTCTGGAAGATTAATTAAATGGCAGAGAATATTGAAAGAAAACGAATAGAAACAATAACATGAAATTGAGGAAAATTAGCTGAATATTTTTAGACCTGAATAGGATTTAATATGAATCGTTTGCGTTGGCTTTCTCCCACTTGTCTATTACCTTGCATATGAAATAAGCAGAATGACTCGAGAAGTGGAAAAGAAACAAAAAATGTTATATTTGGGTCAGCTTAACATTTTACGAACGAACTATCATAAAAGTTGGGAAAACATTTAATTTTTATTTTTTTTTACTTTTATGCGATCCATAGCCAGAAATCTGTTTTATATGGCTGACCTAATTCTAGGGGGAGAGGGGAAGCATTCTAAAAAGTATGCTGAATGGTGTGTTCTCGATCAAGGAAAAAAGGACCACACAGAAGTTGCAATGGGTATAGAAATAACCATTCATGAATCAAGACTGGAGATGGATATCAGCAGAACTGATGAAAGTAATTGTCTGATATAAGTACGAATGAGTTCTTGGCAACGATAAACCCATCATTTGGTTTGTGGTTTGCCCCCCCCCCTCCTCTGCTATCACTGTGGCTAACTTAGACCCAGACTGGCTATACAAGAGGAACGTACTCTCTCCCTTATAAGTCCACTAGTTACTACTGGCTCGTCACAGCTGAAGGGACACAAAGTAATCTTATCTCCCTCTTACTAAGAATACTTCTTAAATCAATAACAACTGCTTCGCATCGTCAAATTAGAATCGTAACCTTTTGTCAACGGCAAACAATTTCTCTGCTGTTTAACATATAATATTTTTTCTCTGTAAAACGATCTTCTCAGCACAGCAGTTGACGAAGGCAAAGATCAAAATCCTGACTTTCTGATTGGCTAACAACTTTATTTTGGGGGTCTACTGCAAATGACAGCAGTTTCTAAACTGGACAAGCTTCATGCACCTGTGGTACACTGAGTGCCAGATAACATTACCTCTATTTATATAAAGTTAGGTACATGTATATTTGCATGTATAGAATTACTCCTAAACTAATTAACTGATCATTATGAATTTTGGAACATAGCTGTTAGGTTTAAGGGGTCCAAATGTAAGCTATATTTAATTTAAATGTACATGTGACAAAGTTTTTTTAAAGAGATGCTCAGATGCATCTAAAATAAGATGCATCCATTCAATGTGTGTGTTTAGCAAATTAACGTGTGGCAGAAAAACCAATCCCCTTACACAGATATGTGAAAACAAGTCAAGCATTTTAATATCCTGTTGTATAATTCACTGTGCTTAGTCATGGAGTAAAAAAAAAAAACAGTTGGTTTTATTAAATGTCTAGTTTCATTTCCTTCGCATCGTCAAATTAGAATTGTAACCTTTTATATAATGTGTTGTGGTTACAGGTGCAGACTGTGAGTTCAGCCACGGCCATCGTAAGTATGGAGGTCAGAGCGCTGGAAAATGACGTCATGCTCTAAAGTAACAAACGAGATCTATCGAACAGTCAAACTATGGGCATTTTGACCCCTCCTCCCTTCACTTAAAAATTCATCAAAATCCAGGAAATCAACCAATTTTAATGAAATTTTCAGTATTTATTAATTAACGATCATGGAATATGACCAACCCATTACTTTATTAGAAATCTTAGTGCAGATTTATTATTTCGTGTAATTTCCGTAGGTTAGGCAACAAACATTAAATTAGTACTTAATAATAAAATGGTGTCATATTTTTTTAATTTTTAAAACATGTAAATTTTTCTTTGAAAAATAATTTCTGATTTTATATTCATTCTTTAAATAAGTTCATTCTTTTCGGTCTACATCGAATGAAAAGACTAATATCAGTTATACCGCATGGAAATATCTCTTAGTTTATAAACACAAGAAGACAAATCCCTTTTCTTAGGCAGTTTTATTCTTTATATAAGCATTTCATTATCATTATCATTAGTTTTAGCTGAATTTTGTTTTGTTTTTGAATAATTTGATAAGGGTTGTTCTCATTTCCAAAAAAAAAAAAAATGTTTCTTGATTTTTTTTTAACTTAAAAGTAAATCAAACATGAAAGATTACAAATTCAGTAAAGTAACACAAAATCAATAATTTAAAATAATTAATTAATAGAACATTTATTGAAATAAATTAAAATGTGCATTTTTTTAATCTTGCAAAACGAACAGTTTATCTAAATGAATAAATTCGAAATATTTTTCTATTTATCCTATGTTTATATCAAAACAACTTACGTTTATTTAAATCAATTATACATCTAAGTATTTTCAAATACATTATATATAGCCAACAGAACATTGTGTAAACACATTCATTATGATGCTTCATTACCATAATAATTATATAAACAGCTTCTAATAAATTAATATTCTGAACAATTCCTTTCTGTTTTTGTTTTACAGTTTTCTTATATATTCAAAAGTTTTGTTAATATTAATGCTATTATTATTATTGTTATTATCATTATTATAAGTAGTAATATTAATTTCAGCGATTTTATAGAAAAACATTTAACGTTCGAAATGGTTGTGTTGAAATTCGAATAACTTCCGGTCACATTTTAAGCATGGGTGTGTTTACACGAATCAAGAACTTAGATTACCTGGAATAATTTATTTAAAAAAATTACACTCCGCATTGAACGCAATAACAAAGTTTTTCTTTAGATATATACTTTATCTTTAAAACTAAATTTGTTGTATCCGATGACGACGACTATTGAATATGATTATATTTGCTCTAATAAAGATTAAAAAAAACTCCCTCACCCCTCTCAGCTTTTTAAATAAATAAATAAAAAAATTCGTATTTTTAAAAACTTTTTTTTTTCTGTCTTCTAAATGAATAAATGCAAAAGTTTTTTTCCATTTATCAAAACTATTTACATCAAAACACCAATTAATTGGGGATGAGTATAGTTAAAACAATATTTTTACTCAGAGACTTCCATACTTTTGAAAACAAACTTTGATAAATTTGTAGATTAACACCCTCAGCTAAGTTTAAGCAATGTTATTTTACTTTTTAGCGTAATTCTAACTTATTAGGATATAATATATATATTTTTAACACTAACCCTAAGTCCGACTGGCATGGTCGTAAACGTAATCGCCGAAAAGAGTGGACCCCTGCCGCCCTCCACCCCCACCCCCCCAAAAAAATAACACAGAATTTATCTCCAATAGCAAAAAAAATAAAAAAATTGGGTAACTGCCATAAAACCCTAGAATGGCCCGGATATAGATGATCATTTTAAGTTAAATTTATATGCGACACTGATGCCCAACTCTACATTCTAAAATATTTTGTTGTTGTTTTATACTGCCGCTAGGATTTTCTGGGTATCCACATGTAATCGCCTAAAAAAGTAGAACTGTATTTTTTTTGGTGGGGGGGGGGGGGTTGAAGACGTTAATCTACAATAATATCAAAACTTTTAATATTTTTTTTATTTATACATGAAAAAAAAGATATTTAATTATTTAGATAACTTTAAAGAAACTATTTATTTAATTTATACGCGAAAAAATAACACCACTAAACTCAATTGCTTAAAATTAAAATAAAAAAGGGACGTACAGTTAAAAGATTTAAGATTTAAAAAATAAAATATGGGTAAATTTGCAGATAAACACACTCCGCAACCCTTCCAACCCCAATAAATATATTCTGCTTTTTTAGGCGATTATGTGTGAACGCAATGGAAAACATTATTTAGAATTTAGAGTGGTGGATCAGTTTCATATATATTTAATCTAAATTGTACATTACTCTCTGCGTTATTTTATTTTCGTGGGTGAGGGGTCCACTTTTTTAGGCGATTACGTGCCAGTCGAACTTAGGGTTAGTGTTACAAATATATTAGTTAACTATAGCCCCCCCCCCCCCTTAATTGCTGCCAAGAGGGCAAGTAGGTTTTGCTAGTTTACAATATAGTAAAAATTCGTAATAAATTAAAACAGTCATGTTTTTTTTTTTCTTTCTTTGGTGGTGGTGGTGGTGGTGGGGGGGGGGGTGAAACTTATTAGTCTAAAATTGTATTTATTTAATGCGATGCCTTAATCTTTAGACGCCATGTTGAATTTTTTTAAATTCTCTTTCGCGCTTGATATCTGTAAAAAAGGAAATACGTTTGAAAAAAGGAACAAGTTAACAATGATTAATCCTTATTAGGAGGGTAGCCATGTTCTTGGCAGGGGAATAAAGTCACAATAGCAGGAACAAGTTAACAATGATTTCCAAGTGAATGAATAATCCTATGGACCTGAGTCTTCTTGCTGTTATTACTTGCTCTGATTACAGATGGATGCATGTGCGTTAAGCCACAGCTCACTTCCGGTTCTCATTGATTATGGTTCTTACTGAGGCCACCGTAATCCAGGCCAGTCAACTAAGTCACGACCCATTGGTGACGTCATTGACAGCAGTTTCAAAGGCCATGACGTTACTGTTTCCCCGATAAATTACGCTGCTTTTCTTCTGTCATTTCTCAAAGATAAAGATGCCTTTTACTTGTGTTGTTCCATATTGCAAGGGAAATTGTAGAAACAACCAAATAGTAAATGTCTTTTCTTTTCCGAAAGATAAAGAATTACTTCGAACTTTGATACGTTCTATTAAACGGGATAGATTTACTCCCATGAAGCATAGAGTAAGTGTTTTGTTTAAATTGTTTAAATTTTGATATTTGAAGTCGTGACAACACCATTTTGTTTGCACCTTATTTATTGAAGAAAAAGAAAAGAAAAAGGGTTTCAAATAAATTAAGACCATTTTAACTTGCTCATATGAATTTTGTTTTAATTAATATCCCATTTAACCGTCAATACCCGATAAGTATCAAAATATTTCCATAAAAAACATATAAGAAATTAAAACTTTTGAAAGCGAATAGTGATTATTTTTTCGCCTTGATTTTCTTTGTTAAAAAAACCAAACTACTTGATCAATTTTCGTGATTTTGGGTGTACGATATTTTCTTTCCGTCATGGGTACATACATCATAACAATTTTTCTTTATATCTTTATAGGGGGAGGACTTCTGGACTTTTACCAAATTTTCGATATGGACAAAAAAATAAAATGTCCCCTCCCAAATTCACTCCCACCCTGATTTAATATTGTATCTTTTCTTAGTTTTTAACAAGAGTTTAAATTATATGGTTTGTCTTTTAAATTATTTCTTCAGGTATGTGAACTTCATTTTCGACCATAAAAATGAGAGACATCAGCATTTGATCAAAAAACAGGTACCACCATTAGTTAGACTTCAGAGACCATCTATTCGCAATAGTGCTTTCCATCGAATTCTGCCAAACTGTCCCCCATATTTCTCTGCATTGACCAGCTTCAGAGAGTCACCAAATTCTAAGAAAATTAGACTGGAAACTTCTGCATTTAAACGTGCTTTAAGTTAAAGCATTGCTGCTGAGATAGCGTATAAACAAGAGAAGACTTTCATAACTATTGAAGATGTAGACAATTTTTACATTTTTTGGACAAATTGCTGGATTATTATTAGGCAACACGATACACTTATTATATGCCATATCATCAAATCTTCATGTCCTAAAAATTACTCTGTCCCTGGTAATTGGATCTGATTTAGAAGTAAATGCATTCTGCAGTGATGTAGAAATGAATACTATGGCGGAGTATAAGATTCCTAACCATCTAACTGATGACAATTTATTTATCTACCTCCCACAAGGTAAGATGTGATACAAGGTCGAGAAAGTGGGATTAGATAAGCCAGCGCTCGAGAGGTAAGCACTCTGGCCATTTAAAAATTGCCTGGGCAGACCCGTTGGCATTCCCCGGTAGAGGCGCCTCAGACAGTAAGCAATAAACTTACTCCTCCCCAAGAGGGGAGGCAAAGCCTGGGAGAGTGCACCTCCTAGAACTGCACAGGACCGGCAACCCCCAATAGACCGGCGTAAATCCAGACCCAAAGGCCCAGACAATACCGGTTTATTAGGCAAAATGGACAAAGAACAGCAAACCAAACGTCAAAATGTAATTTCTATATTAAAATTAATCTTGTCATTTCTATTGTTAGTGCAAGATGAATCATTTAAATATTTCAATGCAATTAAATTCATATACGAACAGATAAACATGACACTGAATAAGGTGAATTATTCGAGTGAAATAATATTTTCTTCCTTATCATATAACTGCTCCCCTAGAGGGTACAGACTGTTAAGAGATACTAAAAATGTAATTTAACCATGTTATTCGACCATAAGAAGACTAACCTTATCAACCTCTATGAATCCTGTAGTTGAACAACATGATAACAATTTTCTTATGTTTATTAAAAGTAAGTTCAAGTCACTCATGAAGGAAGACATCACAGTATCTTTACTTGTTGATCAAATTCATCTAAAATCTTATTTTATTATAAGGGTGGTAATGTTGTTGGCTTAGCCAACAACATCAATGAAGCCGCAACAAGTGCATATGCTTTTATGCTTAGCAATGTATTTTCACAATATAAGGATGTTGTGCATGTTATGCCAACAAAATGTCTTCTAGCTGAGAACTTATTTGACATAATCAAACGTTTAATAATTGGTTTAAGGGGAGATAGGCTTTAGAGTATTATCTGTTATAACAGATAATAATGCAATAAATAAAAAAGCTATGTCTTTCTTTTGTAGCTCAGCAAAGCTTTCAATTGTATATCCACATCCACTTATAAAGTATACACCTCTTTTTTTCTTATTCGACTCGCTATATGTATTAAAATGCATTAGAAACAACTGGCTTGGCCAAAAAGATGCAAGTAAATGCATGATGTTCCCAAAGTTTTGTCATAATGGAAATCATGAATTAGATAACATCCAAAGTGTCCCATTTTTTAGCTTACACAAACTTTATGACCTGGAATCTCAATCACTTTTGAAATATTGTTACAAATTGACTTCAAAGGCCCTTTCTCCTACTAATCTTGATAGGCAAAATGTTACTTTGGTTTTGCAAATTTTCAATGAATACACTATTCAGGGATTGCTGACCTTAGGAAAACAGAAATATTTGCCCAACTTTGCAGAATACATAAACATTTTATATTTGGTAGCCAATACTGAATGTAAAAACACCATATAAAGGTTGTCAGCTTCGCAATAAATATGCTAATCCACTTAAATTAAATGAAGAAAATTATAGATTTCTCTCAGTAGTCTGCGACTGGTAAAAATGTTGGAATAGCATTCCTGGAAGAACTGGGAAATTAACAAAGGAAACATACACTGCTTTACATCCTACCACATATGCAATTCTTGAACTGACTAAGTATTGCATAAAAGAAATAAATATTACCTGGCAAGTTTTAAACAGATGACCTTGAGGCAAGGTTTGACCAGTATCGGCAACTTAGTGGATATCAGTATAATATCTCTATATGTCAAGTGTTTGAATGTGAGAAAAAACTCAGAATGTTGTCAGTATTAAAACTGAGCCTGCCACTTAATAACCAAACTATTGATTTGAAGAATTTACAAGAAGCTAACTGGGATGAAATGACAAGGGAGCAACAGTTTGATGTTTACAAATTTAACATAGATGTAAAAGACGATGACGTTGTTAATCAGTGCAGAGAAGTACTCCCTGTTATATTATACTCAGCAGGTTATTGCTGTTATGCAGTTTTTAAGAAAATGAAATGCAATAGTTGCAAGAATTTAGTATCTGGAAGAGATGATGTGGAAATCCCTTCTGAAATAAACAGCTATTTTCAGAGGATTAACAGAGGTTCATATATTTATTGGCAAAAACAACAAAAATAACAATAAAAAAAAAAACAGCGTATGAAAATATATATTTTTTTTTTCGTAATGTCATTGGTTTGACGATTTTCTGAAAGTGTTAAAAATATTGAAGTTCAAATGCAATCATTAAAACTTTAACGGAATTATAAAAAGTTGTGAATGTATAGAGGAAGGTTAACAAAATGAATGGAATGCATAAAGATAGTCTTTTTTCAAATAATGTTTAAAAGCGACCCAAGCTAAAATTTGTAAATACGATTTTTGTTAGGCAAACTTGTTAGATTATTTCCTATTTCAGTCACGTAAATTATTTAGAGTGAAATGGGTTTCGGCATTTACTCCTAAACAACTTTTTTTTTTTTTTTTACTCATGTTTAAAAAAAAAAAAAAGTCACTTCTTTAGTTTAGCTGTGAATCAGAAATCAATTTTGAAGAGTTATATTCACTCCTAACCCAACCAACCGGAGGTAATTCAGACTTTGAATTTTAAAAATTCTTTTATCCAAAAATGGATCTTTATTTTTACCATTATTTTAAAATAACTTTTCATTTTATGAAGTTTAAATTGTGAAAAAAAAAATGTAATGTTGACTGTTTGTTTGATAAAAAAAATCAGACACACTGTTCGTTTGTATAACATTTTACATTTTTAAATAAGAAAAAAAAAACAGTTCGCTGTTATTGTTCGCTTTATTGTTTGTTTTGGATAAAACATTCTATAATACTTCCGGTTGGTTGTCTGCATATGTTTTCAAAATTGAAAACAAATAAATTCTGATTCACAGCTAAACTAAAGAAGTGGCAAATAAAAATGGCATTAAGTTTATAACAAGTTTCATCGTACATGAAACAACAAATACCCGTTGCAACTCCTTTCATTTAGGTAGAAAAGGAAATTTTAAGCAGTTTAGAACAGATATTTGTTGACTATTTCTTTAAAATCGAGTTAAGAGAGTAAAAAAAGGATCTTCGGCAAATTCCGGCCACGGGTCGTCAGCCATTTTGAAAATTAAGATAAAATCTATCATACTGCTTTCATCAGATTATTAAAATGTAATAAAAAAACAAACAACATTAAAATACTTAAAAACACACAAAAAATAGGCACTTGTGCATTTTAACATCCTCCGGCAAATTAATGGTTTTCATTTTAGGAGAGTTCCATCTGCGGTAAGGAAAGAGTTAAGCATGACTTCCTAAATTTGCCAGGGATATTAAAATGCACAAGTGCCAAAACATATCTAGGTAGATATAAAAGTAACTTTTATTGCCTTTGGTAACATTTATTTGTTGCCTATTTGTTTTCTTTTACCATTTTTTTCTATTCATGAGAGTAAGGTCAAAATCCATTCCACTATAAATAATAAGCGACCATAAATTAGGAAATTACCCACAAAGTTTTTGTTTTTAGTTAAGACTTTTAAATTCTCTTATCCCGTTTGACGTCTCGTCTTTCATATTATTTTGTTTTTTCGACAAAGACATGATAACTCGATTTTCAAGTTTTACAACAACAAAGTTATTTTCTGTGACAGCCTTTTTCTACAAAAATGTGATGAAATGTTAAACAGGAAATGAAAATTTTGAAAATAAATAAAAGGTAAAATCATAAAAACAACAAATAATTCATAGCAAACGAAGTTGAATTAAATTCTCTACCGACCTGTATACTTTTAACGTGTGGAAACTGGTTTTAAGATTTACTTTTTTTATTGAAGAATTTTATTTCTATTTTCGTGTGTCGATAAGACACACGAAAAAACATGGCGATCAAAGTGATGGCTTAACTTTGCTAAACTTAGGCGATTAAGTGTGGTTTGACGAGGATTTTTTTTTTGGGGGGGGGGCACTCGGACTTGGGGTTAGTGGTCAAGTAAGTAAGAAAACAAATTTTGAAATAGCAAATCTTACAGTTTCAAAAGTTTAAGACTACGTATGTCGATAGAAAATTAAATTTTCTATGGTTTGGTAAAAATTATTTGTTGTATATTTTGCTTATTTTCGATTTCTCATTGTCGCTAATAGTAACGTTTACCCTTTTTCAACAGTTTAGAAATTAAAAGTAAAGTTTTCGTGTTAACATTGACGAAAATGTCGGCATCTCTTTCATTTTGTTTAACATGCCAGCCGCATTCGATTCGTACTCAAAGGCGACTTTGGCATTTACCATTGTAAGCAAGGTTGTTAGTTCCTCTTTTTCCCCATAGTTTTTTAAAACTTGAGCCAACGATTGAATGAACCACGAACCGTTTATGGAGTTTCTCCAGGAGAAATATCCGGGAACCGTTGAATAAGATATCAGTATATCTGCCCACAAGGGAATTTTTATCTGATTCTGCTTCTTCTTCGTCTTCTTCGAACCGATGGCGTCATGTGTTTCGAACCCTTTATCCAGTTTCGTCCCCCGACAAGCCTGGACGAAGAAAAGCTTAGGTTTCCCTACCAGAGTCGGACAACTATTCGGAAGCACGTACTCGACAAGTTCCGTGATGGTGATTGAACCGTCCGTTCCGAAGATAACGTCATCGTCCTCACCGTGCGACATGATCACGGCTAAAAAGCATGCGTTTCCGGTGTGGTTCGTTCGGCTGATATCGGAGAAGAGTACCTTCATTTCTTTCACGGTTTTATTGTTGACGGGGATCACGTTGAATTTGAGATTCTTCAAGACATCCTGAATACAATCAGCATCGCGCTTGGAACCTTCCCTATGCGGAAACCCGTTCAGAAAGGTTTCGTTGTTGATTATCAAGGCAATTCCACGACTCTCATAGTTCATTTTATAAGGAGGTATACTGCTACCATCCAATTCATCTCCTTCGGGGTTACGTTCTGTTATGAACATACCTGGTTGCTGTCCTACTGTATCTCCTCCCGCGGACATCTTTCGTCTCTCTTACGTAATTAAAATGTTTAACGCAAAGTTACATCAGAGTATCTTTATACTGAACGCGCCTAGCGGCCAAAAAAAAAGTCAGAAATTAGAAGAGGAGATAACTCCAAAAGGAAAGTTATTAGCTTTCACCAGAAACGAGCTAATTTAGAGATTTTTATTATTTTTTATATAATTTTCCGGTTCCATGAGAAAATGTATATTAGCATGCGAATACTAATACAGTCTTGCATAGGTCCTCTGTCTTATATCAAAGTCTCCCAAGAGAAAAGAGATTTAGTTTATTGCTGCTCGCCTGAGGCGCCCCATCGGGAAATGCCGATGGTGGGGAAATGCCGATGGGGCTTGATCACAGAGAATTTGGCAGCAATCCAGACTGCTCCCTTTTGTGATTGTTGGATTCCCCACATTAAAACCGATCGTTACCCCAAATTACTTGTCTCTCCACGAGGGCAAAGTTAGACACAAGGTCGGTTTTCCATGTGAGGTATATCCAACTCTTCTA
>OY744520.1:15878774-16006274 GCA_963556195.1 Sepiola atlantica
AAATTAAGATAAAATCTATCGTACTGCTTTCATCAGATTATTTTAATGGTTTTTTATTACATTTTAATGTAATAAAAAAACCCATTAAAATACTTAAAACACACAAAAAATAGGCACTTGTGCATTTTAACATCCTCCGGCAAATTAATGGTTTTTATTTTAGGAGAGTTCCATCTGCGGTAAGGAAAGAGTTAAGCATGACTTCCCAAATTTGCCAGGGATATTAAAATGCACAAGTGCCAAAACATATCCAGGTAGATATAAAAGTAACTTTTATTGCCTTTGGTAACATTTATTTGTTGCCTATTTGTTTTCTTTTACCATTTTTTTCTATTCATGAGAGTAAGGTCAAAATCCATTCCACTATAAATAATAAGCGACCATAAATTAGGAAATTACCCCCAAAGCTTTTGTTTTTAGTTAAGACTTTTAAATTCTCTTATCCCGTTTGACGTCTCGTCTTTCATATTATTTTGTTTTTTCGACAAAGACATGTTAACTCGATTTTCAAGTTTTACAACAACAAAGTTATTTTCTGTGACAGCCTTTTTCTACAAAAATGTGATGAAATGTTAAACAGGAAATGAAAATTTTGAAAATAAATAAAAGGTAAAATCATAAAAACAACAAATAATTCATAGCAAACGAAGTTGAATTAAATTCTCTACCGACCTGTATACTTTTAACGTGTGGAAACTGGTTTTAAGATTTACTTTTTTATTTCTATTTTCGTGTGTCGATAAGATACGAAAAAACATGGCGATCAAAGTGATGGCTTAACTTTGCTAAACTTAGGCGATTAAGTGTGGTTTGACGAGGATTTTTTTTTTGGGGGGGGGGGCACTCGGACTTCGGGTTAGTGGTCAGGTAAGTAAGAAAACAAATTTTGAAATAGCAAATCTTACAGTTTCAAAAGTTTAAGACTACGCATGTCGATAGAAAATTAAAATTTCTATGGTTTGGTAAAAATTATTGATTGTATATTTTGCTTATTTTCGATTTCTCATTGTAACTTTTACTCTTTTTCAACAGTTTAGAAATTAAAAGTAAAGTTTTCGTGTTAACATTGACGAAAATGTCGGCATCTCTTTCATTTTGTTTAACATGCCAGCCGCGTTCGATTCGTACTCAAAGGCGACTTTGGCATTTACCATTGTAAGCAATGTTGTTAGTTCCTCTTTTTCCCCATAGTTTTTTAAAACGTGCGCCAACGATTGAATGAACCACGAACCGTTTATGGAGTTTATCCAGGAGAAATATCCGGGAACCATTGAATAAGATATCAGTATATCTGCCCACAAGGGAATTTTTATCTGACTCTTCTTCTTCTTCGTCTTCTTCGGATCGATGGCGTCATGTGTTTCGAACCCTCTATCCAGTTTCGTCCCCCGACAAGCCTGGACGAAGAAAAGCTTAGGTTTCCCTACCAGAGTCGGACAACTATTCGGAAGCACGTACTCGACAAGTTCCGTGATGGTGATTGAACCGTCCGTTCCGAAGATGACGTCATCGTCCTCACCGTGCGACATGATCACGGCTAAAAAGCATGCGTTTCCGGTGTGGTTCGTTCGGCTGATATCGGAGAAGAGTACCTTCATTTCTTTCACGGTTTTATTGTTGACGGAGATCACGTTGAATTTGAGATTCTTCAAGACATCCTGCATACGATCAGCATCGCGCCTGGAACCTTCCCTATGCGGAAACCCGTTCAGAAAGGTTTCGTTGTTGATTATCAAGGCAATTCCACGACTCTCATAGTTCATTTTATAAGGAGGTATACTGCTACCATCCAATTCATCTCCTTCGGGGTTACGTTCTGTTATGAACATACCTGGTTGCTGTCCTACTGTATCTCCTCCCGCGGACATCTTTCGTCTCTCTTACGTAATTAAAATGTTTAACGCAAAGTTACATCAGAGTATCTTTATACTGAACGCGCCTAGCGGCCAAAAAAAAAGTCAGAAATTAGAAGAGGAGATAACTCCAAAAGGAAAGTTATTAGCTTTCACCAGAAACGAGCTAATTTAGAGATTTTTATTATTTTTTATATAATTTTCCGGTTCCATGAGAAAATGTATATTAGCATGCGAATACTAATACAGTCTTGCATAGGTCCTCTGTCTTATATCAAAGTCTCCCAAGAGAAAAGAGATTTAGTTTATTGCTGCTCGCCTGAGGCGCCCCATCGGGAAATGCCGATGGTGGGGAAATGCCGATGGGGCTTGATCACAGAGAATTTGGCAGCAATCCAGACTGCTCCCTTTTGTGATTGTTGGATTCCCCACATTAAAACCGATCGTTACCCCAAATTACTTGTCTCTCCACGAGGGCAAAGTTAGACACAAGGTCGGTTTTCCATGTGAGGTATATCCAACTCTTCTAGAAAGGGACACTTTGAATGGGGAGAAAAATCCAAATTGCCTCAGTCAAGAAGGATTTCTCCTCTAACTGTTGACAAAAGATCGTGCCACTTCCCAATCTGGGTGGGAAGAAGGATAAATAAACTATTTTTTTTTTAACAAAGTTCACCACAAACAAGACAAGTTTCCACTGTAGACATAAGGGGCTACTGAGAATTAGGGTGAAAGTTTAGGGGGTCATGCTAAATTGGGAGCTGTGCAGCGAGATGCTTGTTCACATTAGTTTTAAATTTTGTCATGTCGGTACAGTCGAGGAAACAAGGAGTAGGGAGGGAGTTCCAAAAGCCGGCAGTTCGAGGAAAGAATCTATTGGAGTAGAAGGTACTCACGCATCTGGGGACCTCCACAGTGAATGGATGGGATTTAGCTGATTGTTGGGTTGGTCGAGTGTATTTACGTCGAGGGGAACCAGAGCAGCAAGTTCATCAGAGCACATTCCATTGAAGTACTTGTAAAACAAGCACAGGAATGCAACATTACGACGATGGGACAGGGGCTGGAGCTTGGTGGATAGTGAGGAAGCTATTAGATTAGATACTCTTTTTTGGAACCTCGTCTTAGAGGGAGAGACTAGTGGATGGTGCACCAGTCCAAATCTGACAACAATACTCAATGCATGGGCGGATAGTTGCTTTGTAGAGATATAGGATACTGTCAGGTGTGAGGGTTTTTTAGTGTAAGGCACATAGGCTCTTTCCATAAAAGGTTTTATAAAAAGGGCCAGAAATAAAAAGTAAGAAAATATCTAAAAGCAACAAGGAGACGCTGAACATTTTTATAATACACTAGCAAGATCACCCGACGATGTCCCGAGATTGAATAAGGAATCCAATGTCAAAAACCGTATTGCCTTTTGTAATGCTTATTTTTTTACATCATAATATTCAATTTTGAGGTCTGGCTCAAGTATGTACTCAGTATTGAGTGTATATACAGTGACATTTATTGAAATAAATTTCTGTAAATTCATAGCCCCCCCCCCCCTGCAAATTCGGCGTTTCCTGGGAAGCAGTTTTTAAATTTTTTAGAGAAAAAATGTATTTAGAGAAAATATGTTTTTACAATTTTAAAGAAAAAAATATATTTGTTTTTCGATTTTAGAGAAAAAATATATTCGTTTATCGATTTTAGAGTAAAAAATTCGTTTTTATATAATTTTAGAGAAAAATGTATTTGTTTTTACGATTTTAAAGAATAAAATATATTCGTTTTTACGATTTTAGAGAATAAAATATATTCGTTTTTACAATTTTAGAGAAAAAATATATTCGGTTTTACGATTTTAGAGATAAAATATAATCGGTTTTACGATTTTAGAGAATAAAATATATTCGATTTTACGATTTTAGAGAATAAAATATATTCGTTTTTACGATTTTAGAGAAAAAATATATTCGTTTGTACGAATTTAGAGAATAAAATATATTCGTTTTTACGATTTTAGAGAATAAAATATATTCGTTTTTACGATTTTAGAGAATAAAATATATTCGTTTTTACGATTTTAGAGAAAAAAATATATGAACTTTTACGATTTTAGAGAAAAATTAGTTTTTACGATTTTAGAGGAAAAATATATTCGTTTTTACGGTTGTAGGGAAAATATTCGTTTTGACGATTTAAGAGAAAAAGTATATTAATTTTTACGATTTTAAAGAAAAACATTGTTTTTACTATTTTAGAGAAAAATATATTCGTATTTACGATTTTAGAAAAAAAGTATTTGGATTTTAGTGAAAAATATTTCTTTTTAACATTTTAAAGGAACCAAAAAAAGTAATAATTAGGTAAAATAAGTTAAAAATTAAAAATGTTCACATCTAAAACATTTATTGGCAACAATAAAAAAATAACAAGTAAAAAAAACATCGTGTGAAAAAAAAAAAAAAATTTTTTTTTTGGCATTCCAGTAGGGTTGACTGGCGCGCTGACTTCTGGTTTATCCTGCAGTAAATATCAAGTACGGATGATAAGAAATGATTAAAAAAACTTCTTTTTTTTTTTAAAAATTCATATTTAGTTGAGACTTTACAAATACATTTTCTTAATAATGTAAGTGTTTGAAATAAATACAAAAATATGATTTTGGAAAAGCGGCACCGAATAAAACAAAATTATTTCGGAAATATTCTTTATTCTATACGCTTTTATTACTCTTTTTAAAAGCTTTAAATTATGTTGCTAATTTCACAAAATACAAAAGACATTTAAAAACTTTGTTTAAAACAATGTTTGCTTATTTATTTTTGTTACTAAATTGTTATAAAATATTTGCTTTAAAAATTACTATTAAAATACTAAGCCATTTTATTATATTTTCATAAAAAATTAAAACACATATGTTGCTGTTTCACAAAATACAAGACATTTCAAAACTTTATTTATATCAAGAAAAAGAAGACATTTCAACATATTTGATTCGTAAAAAAGATTTTTTATTAAAGATTTGTTATATTTTCATTTAAAAAAAAACAATATATAATTTGTTTTGCTAACAACTTATTTTATAATAAAAATACAATTCTAAATTTTCCGTTAAAAAAAGATTTTAAAAAATTATTTCTGATCATCCGTACTTGAAATTTACTGCAGGATAAACCGGCAGTGAACCTTTCTGGAATGCCTTTTTATTCCCCCTGTAAGGTCATTTTTTGACGATTTTCTAAAAGTATTTTTTTTAAATGTTCAAATGCGATCATTAAAACTTTAACGGAATTATAAAAAGTTGCCAATGTGTAGAGGAAGTGTTGTGACTATAAAGGATCTGGAAAATAAAACACGAACTCGGAGTGTAGAGAAAGAAGTTTATTGAAAAAAAGTATAATACAACAGAAAAGAGTGATAAGTCTGTTTTGGCTACCAGTAGACATGTGCTCCCAGTATTTATATTGAGCGGAAGAGTTGGATCTTTTTAAGAAGCTCCCCGCCAAAGTTAGTCGGCCGTTAAAAATAACCCCGCTGCCAAGGGAGACAACTTTTCGGCTTGCTAAAGTCTTTACGTGTTAACCCTTTTACACACGTGTTTGAGTGCGACTTTCCTTAAAGTTTTCTTTGCTCATGAATTTTCTAAGACTCACAACCATGGTCCACGACAAGGAATCTGCTGTAATTTTTTTTTTGCAAAACCACGGAGTACTACATCAGCAGCGTCTCTGCAACAATGGCCATCAAATGGTATCGAGCAATTAGTCCAGATGGCGATGTAATTCACGCTAATGTTGGACAGAAGTTACTCTCCGAAATAATAAAACATTCTTATTTTGTTAATTTATGAAAAATTTAATTACAAAAAAAAAAAAATAATATCCATTAATACTAAAATGGTATATAATAAGTTATATATTCTTATTTTGTTAATTTTTTAAAGCAAAAGTGTCTGAACAGTTGTCTCCCTTGAATAGCGGGGCTTTATTTTGATCTGAAGAGTTTACGTCGTCCGTGAGGTAAGGTATCGTAATAGGAAGGTTAATAAAATAAATGGAATGTATGAGGCTAGTTTTTTTTTTAAGCGACCTAAACTTAAATTTGTAAATACGATTCAAATTTTATTGTGCAGACTTGTTAAGTTATTTTCTATTTTGGTCACATAAACAATTGAAAGCGAAATGGGTCCGGCATTTACTCCGAAACAACTTATTTTTACTTTAACCATTTAAAAAAAAATAAAAATAAAAATAAACTTTACATTAAAGACACTAAGTTATAGCAAGTTTCATCGTACATGTGAAACGCCGCAAGGAAAAGTCACAAGGAAAAATATAGTGACCATCTTTATAAAGTCGAAGAGGCTAGCTAAGAAAGAACGATAACTCGAGTTTATAACCTACTTATTTAACAAGAAAATTATGAACTTGAGTTATCGATCTTCCTTAGCTAACCTCTTTCTCGACTTGTTTATGATAATGGCGACTACATTTCTTGGTTATATACAAGATTTATATGTTCATCTCTATGGATGGGTGTAACTGCAAAAAATAAACGTTTTTTTGTTGTTTTTTTTTAATAATAATACAAGCTGTTTTTTTTTACATTGAAATTATGACTTTATTAGTTTTAACAATTATCATCCGAAATTACATTTTTATAATTAACTTTAACAAACAAATTCTCAACCGAAAGTTCTTTTTTCTTTTTTTTTCTTTAATAAAGAAAAACGATAACTTTTTAGTTCCCCTCCTAGTCCCTCGCATAGCCCTAAAACGTTGCTTTTTATGGCAGTTACGTCCATCCATACAGATCACGTGACCCCATATTTCTTTCACTTTAAGATGAACATATAAAGCTTGTATAACACATTTCTTCAGCCTAGTTTTCATATCGGCGTTTCACATATACAACAAAACTTGCTATAACTTAGTGCATTAATATTATTTTTTACTAATACATGGTTATAAAAAGTTTTTTGAAGTAATGTCGAAACTCATTTCAATAAGCCACCATACATTAGGAAATTACCCCAAAAGTTTTCTTTAGTTAAGAATTTTCTTATCCGGTTTGATGTCTCATCATTTTTTGTTTCTAACCCTAACTCTAAAAACACGATAACTAGATTTTCAAGTTTTACAACAACAAAGAAGTTTTCTTTGAGTCTTTTTCTAAGAAAAATGTGACGAAATGTTGAACAGGATATGAAAATTGTAAAATAAGTCAAATGTAAAATTGTAAACAAAAAAAATAAAAACAATAAATAATTTATAGTAAATGAAGTAGAATTCTACCGACCAGTATACTTTTAAAGTGTGGAAACTGTTTTTAAGATTATTTTTTTTATTTAAGAATTTTTGAATATTTTTATAACATACTAGCAAGGACACCCGACGTTGTCCCGGGATTGAATGAGGAATCCAATTTCCTTTTTGATATGGCCCATAAAACCATATTTCCTGTATTTTTTATTTATTTATATTTTTGAACTTAGTTCACCCCAAACAAGGCAAGTTGCCACTGTAGACGTAAGGGGCGATGAGAATTAGAATGAAAGTTTAGGGGGGCATCCTAAATTGGAAGCTGTGCAGCGAAATGCTTGTTCATATTAGTTTTAAATTTCTGCATGTCAGTACGGTCGGGGAAACAAAAAGTAGGGAGGGAGTTCCAAAGGCCGGCAGTTCAAGGATAGAAGCTATTTGAGTAGAAAGCACTCCACGATCTTGGGACCTCCACAGTAAATGGATGTGATTTAGCTGACAGTCAGGTTGGTCGACTATATTTACGTCGAGGGGAACCAGAGCAGCAAGTTCATCAGAGCACATTCCATTGAAGTACTTGTAAAACAAGCACAAGGATGCAACATTACGACGATGGAACAGGGGCTGGAGCTTGGTGGATAGTGAGGGACTTATTAGATTAGATACTCTTTTTTGGACCTTGTCTAAGAGAGAGAGAGAGATTAGTGGATGGTGCACCAGCCCAGATGTGACAACAATACTCCATGCATGGGCAGATAGTTGCTTTGTAGAGATATAGGATGCTGTCACGTGTGAGAAATTTTCTAGCATGGTAGAAGGAGCCCACTTTCTTGGTAGCAGCCTTGGCAATGTCTTCAATGTATTTGTTCCAATTCATGTTACTTGTGAATGTAAGGCTGAAGAGTTTAAATGTTGAACTCTCAGGTAAGATGTTATTTGCCATGGCAATCGGTGGTTAAAGAGGTTTCAGATCAAGAGAAGAATAGGGACCCAAGATCATTAACACAAGACGCGGGACATATTTTAGAATCACCGGTTGACCTCGCAATACACGTGGTCTCTATTTACAAAACACTTGTAAATAGATCTTTTATAACATGTTAATATTTATTTTAAGGCAGAGAGTTCATAAATAAAACAAATAAATATTAACATGTTTTCTTTTAAAACATGTTTTTGTGTCACTATTTACAAAACAACTTTTCTTTTAACATGTATACGCTTTTTTAAAAATCGGCTGACTTGTAATCTGTCGTTTTGCAATAAACAAAACAATTTATCATTTTTTTTTTACTTTTATTTACTAAATAAAAAACAAATTTTAAACGCAATTCTATATTTCGTGTTGTGTATTTTAAGAAAAAGTGGATACTTTTTTTTCTTTTCCTAGGGAGGCGAGTAACTAGCGAAGTTTTATTTATTTGTTTATAATTGTTGCTTACAGAAAAAAAAAAGGAAAAAACTTCATAAATTTTAAATTGCTTCCGTTTAGAAACTGATTTTTGAAGTCTAACTCCGCCCTCGTGGGGAGGCAAAACGAAAGATTACAAGTCAGCCGATTTTTTAAAAAGCGTATATATTTCGTTTATTTATTAAAATAACTTGCGTAATCATCCGTTTTGCCTCCTCAGGCTAGGAGCAATGTGTAGTATGGAAAAATCCTTCTAAACTGAGGTAAGATCCAGAGTGCCCCTTTTTGGGAAGCTTGATTTTTCCCTACAAAACGAAAGATTACGTAAGTACGGTGATAAATATTTCATACCCCCCCCCCATTTCTGCCCTCGTGAAGTTTTTTCCTTTTTTTTCTGTAAGCAACAATTATAAACAAATAAAACTTCGCTAGTTACTCGCCTCCCTAGGAAAAGAAAAAAAAGTATCCACTTTTTCTTAAAATACACAACACGAAATATAGAATTGCGTTTAAAATTTGTTTTTTATTTAGTAAATAAAAGTAAAAAAAAAATGATAAATTGTTTTGTTTATTGCAAAACGACAGATTACAAGTCAGCCGATTTTTAAAAAAGCGTATACATGTTAAAAGAAAAGTTGTTTTGTAAATAGTGACACAAAAACATGTTTTAAAAGAAAACATGTTAATATTTATTTGTTTTATTTATGAACTCTCTGCCTTAAAATAAATATTAACATGTTATAAAAGATCTATTTACAAGTGTTTTGTAAATAGAGACCACGTGTATTGCGAGGTCAACCGGTGATTCTAAAATATGTCCCGCGTCTTGTGTTTATGATCTGGGGTCCCTATTCTTCTCTTGATCCGAGGTTTCTTGTAGTTATTGAAGGAAAGGAGCTTTGTCTTAGCAGCATTAAATGTTACCATCTATTAATGACCTAATACCACTACAGACTGGAGGTCATTTTCTAAGGATTCAGCCATTGCATCGCATATGTGCGCATCTGTTTTACCCACATGACGAGAGTAGAGCGTGGTGTCGTCAGAGAAATATACTCATCCCAGACTCTTTTCATTTTTATCATCTTGTCTCATGCTGAGGTCAGACGTTTCGTGAATGACTTCCAACTTTTCCTATCTGTTGCCATTTCACTTGTGCCACCCACCAAGATCAGGTCATCATCAACTCATCCTTTCCATGTCTTAAGCAGCCTACCACATGGCTTTGGGTCAGTGACATCAATGTGGGACACACTTTGGAGCATTTCGGATGACGTGGTCGTACCAGTTGGAACCTCGTTGTGCAACGTATTTTCTCATGGAGACCTGTAGAATGAAGCCGATAATGTTCTCCATCCGATGCGCTACAGCAAGGATCATGTCATTTTGATGTTTCGTCCACGTCTCGCCCCCATACTAGAGTACAAGTCGGACATGTGTGGTGTATGCTGCTACTCTCGCAGACCATGGGATCCCTGCATTTTGTAAGATTGTCAACGGGTGCCTGAAGACTCCCTATGTGACGGATATACATCGTCTTAGTTGTGTCATTTTGCCGACTCAAATCAATTGTAGGTGAATTTATTGACTCTTTTGACACGTGCAACAATTTCTCTCTCTATGGGAGCTGGATTTCGACAGGTGCTTCGAATGAAATTAGCTGCATCTGCTACACGCAGCACTGGCAAGTTGGTGCACCTTTTGTGAAACCACTTATTTAATGGTTTGCCTTTGATGAAGTTCCGGTATTTGACTTGTGGAACAGATATCATCTAACGTCAGATATATGCTTCGTCTTTATTATATTAATCCTGAAGCCACCTCTTTTGAGCGCTGATTTCCATCTGTTAAATGTTGTACTCACTTCTGTCGCATTGGATGCACTGATAACAAAATCATCTGCATACAGGACTTTCCACGGAGCACCACTTACCAAATGAGTGACCATTTGAGAATACTAGGTGCTCTATGTGGGAGAACGACGACACCCTTTCTGCAAAAACTAATGCTAGTGGTTATCCTCTTTATAATATCTATATTTCTAGTGGTTATCCTCTTTATAATATCTATATTTCTAGTGGTTATCCTCTTTATAATATCTATATTTCTAGTGGTTATCCTCTTTATAATATCTATATTTCTAGTGGTTATCCTCTTTATAATATCTATATTTCTAGTGGTTATCCTCTTTATAATATCTATATTTCTAGTGGTTATCCTCTTTATAATATCTATATTTCTAGTGGTTATCCGCTTTATAATATCTATATTTCTAGTGGTTATCCTCTTTATAATATCTATATTTCTAGTGGTTATCCTCTTTATAATATCTATATTTCTAGTGGTTATCCGCTTTATAATATCTATATTTCTAGTGGTTATCCTCTTTATAATATCTATATTTCTCAATCTGAGAAAGCATGAAAGTGTAGTGCACAACGTACATAACAAAAAATATTAAAAAATCGTGAATGTTATACCACATTTTTATCAAAATTAAATATTCTTATCTAAGAACTCTGAGTAATGTAGTTCCAGAATATATATGGTTATAGGGGTTTATCTCTAAAACCCTAGGAGTTCATGAACAAACAAAGAGACAAGAAACACAACTTGGCATCCATTTTGGTAGATTCTCTGCACAGACAGAGTTTTCCTCTGGTGTTTATTATTTTTGACAAAGGGAAGTTTCTTTTCCCGAAATATTAAATTAATGATTTTTAATAATCATCCGGACATCACACAAACAGCTAACACCACACTTGCTGTTATGTAAGATTTGAAGAAAAAAAAAATAGTAAGTCACATTTCGAATTCGATTTATTATTTTTGTTCCTTCCAGCTTACATCCTACCCGGAATTTGCATTGCCCTCAGCCTTTTAAAAACATACTACTAATATATATATATATATATATATATATATATATATATAATTAACTTGTTACAAATATCCAGGGGGTATGAATCCGAAGGAAGTTGAAACCGGGTTTATGAGAGTGCTCAATGAAAATTCAGAGCAAAATATATATTTTTTGATTTTATTCCATTAGTTGCGACAAAACAAGTTTTGTTTCATTGGTGCGAATAGCTACCAACTCATCGAATTCCTTTCGCCGGCCCGATGAGTTGGTAGCTATTCGCACCAATGAAACAAAACTTGTTTTGTCGCAACTAATGGAATAAAATAAAAATAAAAAAAAATATATATATATATATATATATATATATATATATATTAATTGAATGACATAATAAAATGAGAAATTAATCAGATTTTATTAAAGTTCAAAAACAAGGAGTGATATTGCGTCCTTAACTCATGAGTTTTCAAAGAAAATCTTCTCCTCAGAGGACCATTACCGCAATGACATTACTGCAGGTAATAAAATTAAGCTTTAACAATATATAATAATACATAAAATATATAAAACATCAAATATATTGGCCAAAAACACACTTTTTTGTTAAACTTATACAGTGCATCCAAGTCATAAAGTTTAAAACAATTTCAAAAAAAATGTCAAAGAAGTCGATTCAAAAACAATCCAGGTAGTGAATGGTAGTCCAAAAACGAAAAAGTTATCTAGGCGGGAAATTTGCTTGCTATCGATGCAGTAGATGACAGTGAAAAGTGTATTCAGGGTGTATGCAAATTAATAAAACGATAGAAAAAACAAAATCATATAAAAACTTCAGATGACTCACTCGGTGTTGAATATTATAATGTCCAATTAAAGATTCGTATGAGCTGATAGAAGTTGTGCAAACCATAACTTCCTGGTCTGACGTATATATAGAAAAAATGTGATGCAGTAAGATCCGATCAAAAAAAAAATTGTTAAACAATTGTTTTTTAAAGTATTATCTTACTCTCTCTCCCCCCTCTCTCTCTATATATATATATATACATATATATATATAAATATATATATATATATATACATATGTATATATATGTATGTATATATATATATATGTATATATATATGTATATACATATGTATATATATATATATATGTATATATATGTATATATATATATGTATATATATATATGTATATATATATATATATATATATGTATATATATATATATGTAATTTTTTTACCGACCTGCACAGTTTTAAAGTTCTGAAACTGTTTTAAAGTTTTTTTTAAATTACAATATAAGATTTAGTCGACATTACTCTTTTCGCATGAAATAAAAATATATTATGGCCGACCCATGTGTTGTTGTTAGTGTTCCATTCCTTAAAAAAAATAGTTTAAAAAAATTAGTTATCTTACCACTTACCCTGAGTCCGACTGGTACCCCTCGAACTTAGGGTTAGGGGTAGGGTATGCCTTTTTTTTCACTATCTTTTAAACCTGAAATTAGCGACCATCTCCATGTTAAATAGTAAGTAATAGTTTCCTAGTATACATCTTGTTATTTAGATTCTGCGGGCCAATGTTAACACGTACACGGGGTGGGGTGGGGGGTCAGCGAGTGCATTCAATGTCATCCCGACTCTGCCGTGTACTGGAAATGGACATGATGTCACATGGCTAGAAGAGAGAGGGGTAGGAGTTGGTTGGAAGTTTGTGAGACGAACACCATGTGTAGAGAATATCTTAATATTGATGATAAATTAGAGAGCCAAGGCATGGCCGTCATAATATAGTAAACTCAAAGATCCGTAGCCGGAATGTGCCCCACTGCTAGCAGAAGAGAAGGCAATGACAACAGCCTAATAAAAGGTCCTTTCTTCAAATTCTTTTTTCTTTGTGTTGTTGTGTCCATCTTTAATTCCAGTAAGAATTCACCCCTGGAGACGATAGTTGAATGACTGCTTCAGTCACTGAGGATTGCTATAGCTGGAGGTGGGAGATACAAGATATGTTTATGAACGTCCACATTTTATTTGGTTGTGACTTGTGAGACATTAGACCTCCCTTATGAGAGGAAATATATGTAACATCCAAACAAAAATATTTATTTGTGTTTGGCTAAGTGAAAGTGACAATAACATATTCAGAGATAATAAATCTTACAATTAGTTTCCACACTTTAAAATTATACAGATCAGTAAGAAACTAAATTTTAATGCGTTTGGTAAAAGTTATTTGTTATATATTTTGTTTGTTTTCGATTTCATGACTGTTAACTATACTGCATGAATGCCCAATGAATTAACAGTAAGCTGTTGCTTATTATATTCATCGCTTGTTAGTCATTTTATCTTGTTGATGAGATGATGACTACGTTGGTTACTAATAACTCAGAATTGCTTTTGCCTTGATTGTAAAAAGTGATTACAAATATTGTTTGTTTAATTGCTGTAGTGACCTATTTTTTGTAATAGATGTAATTTGGTATTATTTTAGATAAACACGCTAAATCATCCCCTTCCCCCCAAAAAGAGGTTTTTACTTCTTTTAGGCAATTACATAATCATTGACTCTTCACGACGTGGACGTATGACACTTCTACGTGTAATAAGATTCATGTGCGCTAACACATTTTGGCGCAAAAGTGTAGTATCTGTTCCGATGGATACTGCACGCCTGTCCTGTGCAGTTCTAGGAGGTCCACCCTCCCAGGCTTCGCCTCCCCTCTTTGGGGAGGAGTAAGTTTATTGCTTACTGTCTGAGGCGCCCCTACCGGGGAATGCCGACGGGGCTGCCCAGGCAATTTTTAAATGGCCAGAGTGCTCACCTCTCGAACGCTGGCTTTTAACCCCACTTGCTCGACCCGATCTTGGGTCACATCTTACTTGTGGGAGTAAGATAAAACTGGCCTTGTGCCTAACTCCGCGAGGAGTAAATAAACATTTTGGCGCAAAGACGAGACACAGGTAATCTTCAGTTCCAGTTGATCCTCCGAGCCTACAAGACGCTCGCATATCCTGCTCTTACTCTGCCCTGGCTAATGGTAGACGAGTTGATGAACTTCAGGATGTTTCTTAATCTAACCGACTCGGTATGATTTGGTATTTTTAACTATACAACTCTTTCATTGTCCCTTACTGTTCGTGGGTGAAGGTATGTATGAATAAAACTGATTTAAACTGAACTTAGTATCTGTTCCGATGGATACTGCACTCCATAGACTGGTATTGTCTTGTCCTTCGGGGCTTGACTTACGCCGGTCAATGGGTCTGTCCTGTGCAGTTCTAGGAGATCCACCCTCCCAGGCTTTGCCTCCCCTCTTTGGGGAGGAGTAAGTTTATTGCTTACTGTCTGAGGCGCCCCTACCGGGGAATGCCGACGGGGCTGCCCAGGCAATTTTTAATGGCCAAAGTGCTCACTTTCTCGGGCGCTGGCTTTTCAAACCCCACTTTCCCGACCCGATCTTGGGTCATATCTTACTTGTGGGAGTAAGATAAAACTGGCCTTGTGCCTAACTCCTGGGGAGGAGTAAATAAAAAACTGAACTTATTGTCATGCTTCGAATTAAAAAGGAAAGAAGAAAGAAAAACAAAAACAATTATATTTTTTATATGAATGTAAAAGCGTGGAGATTTTTACTATTTTTAAATGCAAATTCTGATTAAAAACGAAAAGTTGTGGCATAAGGAGAGAGGGAAGACATCACGTTGCACAACACGTTGCACAACACGTTGCACAACACGTTGCACAACACGACCACTCATTCAATTTTAAACAGGTTAAAATGATTAAATTCATATCAAATAAAATAGAATAACTTACTTAGAATTTCATTTTCAAGGAAGATAATTTACTTCCGGCTTTAATAAAGTGTCAAATATCGCTGAGATGTCGAGAACAGATACTACACTTTGATCTTAGCCAAAAGGCCACGGAACCATAAAAAATATTTCTTGTGACTAGGCATTTTTAAATTAAAAAAAAAAAAAAAATTGATTAAATTGGAATTTTAATAGGTGGTGTAGTGTAGTATCGGTTCTGTTGTCATAAGACTGTCCTCATAGGAATTACCTCCTCCGTTTTTAAGGGTGTGTCCCAGAATGAAAAATAGACCAAGACTCGATTTAGTCAGAATATCTTTTAAGGAGGTGGGGTAGTATTGGTTCTGTTTTCATAAGACCGTCCACGCAAGAATGACTCCCTTCTTTCTTGGTGGAGGGAAGTCGTGTTCGTTCATCATGATATTATCCTCTGTCGGGGGGGGGGGGGGGGTTCAGTGTAGTATATGTTCGTTCACCATAATACTAGCTAAGGAAGAACGGTAACTCAAGTTTATAATAAACATGTTTTTTTTTAACTAGAAAATTATGAAAGTTATCGTCCTTCCTTAGTCAGCATATTCATCTTATTTATAAAGATGGCGACTATATTTTTTCAGACAATTTTCATTTAGACGTTTCATGTGGACAATAAAACTTGCCATTGTTTTTAATGTTATCTAAATAAATAAATGCAAAAGTTTTTTTCCACCTATCCTAACTATATTGACATTAAAACGGCGTATGCTTATTTAATTCTCTGTAGTATATTTTCATTCGTCATGATACATTCCTCCCAGGCATTACCTCCTCTTCGGGGGGGAAGGTCGTACAGTATACATTCGTTCCTCACGATACCGTTTTCTCAGGATTACCAGTTTTGTGGGTGGTGGAAGTTAGTGTACTATCTATTCTGTTGTCATGATATCATCCTCCCAGGCATTAACTCCTCCTTGAGGGGAGAGGTCAGTGTATGTAGTTCGTGCATCATGATATCATCCTTTCAGCCTCTCATTTGCATATTTATTTATTTTTAAGTTTCTAATGAATTAATATTTTCTAATCTGTTAATAATTAAATACGTGCATTTATTTCTTTTTTTAATAAAGTTGTTGTTGTTGTTGTTGTTGTTGTTGTTGTTGCTGCTGTTCCTATTTACTTCCTCCCACGAGAGAAGAGTTAGGCACAATGTCAATATTTAACGTGGGGAGAATCCAGCCTCTCCAAAATGGGCACTCTGAATTGGAACAAAGATTTCAATTGCCTCAGTCTAGAAGGATTTCTCCTTCACTGACAGAGAACATAAAAACTAAGTGCAAATTCAGTACAGATACTACATTTTGTTCCTAGCCAAAAGGCCAAGGAGTTAACATGTTGGTAGTGATGATGATGATGATGATGCTGCTGCTGCTGATGATGATGATGAATTAAAAATTTGTAATAGAAAAGAAATAAACCTCCTCTAATCTTTCTAAATTACAAAAAAAAGTATTTTTCTTTAATATTCTTTATGTTAAAGGTGAAAAGTTCAAAGTACCCATTTCGAATTACTCAGTAATATAAAAGTGGAGTATTCGACCAATCGACGTTCCACCCATATGTTTATTCATTTCATTATATAACCAGTTTTAATGGGGAATTCATTTTAATTTTTATGCTGAAACAAAATAAAATTTATCGACGTTGAATATGTTAAAGACTATATCAATGAACCTTTTTTTTTTACGATGTTCATGCACAGTATATTTCCCCCATATTGGAATATATCAAATAACAGTAGGACAATCATCATTTTTTTTCAATTCCTCTAAATTACCAAAATGTCAAATGAAAATTCTTTGATTTCTGTAAGGAAGACTACAGCGTCAGTAATTGCCGTCCGGAGGGTGGGTAGTTTTGCTAGTTAATAATAAAGGCGAAAAACACAAAGTAACTGTTACACCGGCCGTTCTTACACAGGAGAAACAACACCGGTTGTCACTATAAATAGTGCGAGTCACCAGAGACACAGAAAGACAAAGCACAGTCTTGTAACTGTCTAGCCAAGTGCTAGTCACTTTCTTACTTTGTTAATACATTTGTTAAACCAACCCTCGACTTGACTTCCTTTATTTATTATTTACTGTTGGACAACTTCACAACAGTAACTATTTTAAATTACTCAAGAATATATAATTGTTTTATTTGACCAATTGACATTCCACATTTGGTGATTGTCAAGAATAACCAATAGAAAGATAAGATGCGCAAGAAACAAATAACTGTTACCAAAAGCAATAAAAGTTACTTCTATACCTACCTGCCTAATCTTTTTTGTGTTTTAAAGTACTTTAAAGCGTTTTTTTTAAAAATTTAAATTGAAAAGTTCGGTCAAATATATTACGTTATACTGAAAAACAAATATGACTGACAGTCGTTCGCTGACCGTCTCCAAACTCTGATGATTTTTTGGTATTTTTCCCCTTCAATTAGGTAGAAAAGTAAATTTTAAGGCATTTGGTTCAGTTATTTGTTTACTATTTGTTTGTTACTTCACTCCAAAATTCAAAAAACAAACTTCAGAGATATCCGCATATGTTATCTTGAAAATGGAACAGTAACATGATCGGATTTGGACAAATTATTAAAATGCAATAAAAACGCTTTAAAAAACTATAAAACACAAAAACATAAGCAGGTATGTTAAAAAAGTAACTTTATTGCCTTTGGTAACAGTTATTTGTTGATTATTTGTTTTGTCCCCCCCCCCCTTTTTCCTGTTGGTTATTCTTGATAATCGCCCCGATTTTTTGTTTAATCCCTTCGTTATGGGGAATTCATTTTTATACTAATACAAAATCAAATCTCACTATTGGAATACAGAGATAAGACTACAGCTAGATTTATTGTTGCCTGAAGGAGGGTAGTTTTTGGTAGTATATATATATATATATATATATATATATATATATATATATATATATATATATTAGTAAGGTATTAAAATATACTTCTGGCAATTAAGCTACACAGAGGCGTACACATTTCATTCTAGTAGGGAATCGTCAGGCAAGCTCTACTTACATATTGAGTACTGTTAAAGTAAATACTGAAAATGTATACATAATATATATTATATCACCTTATAATATTATATGTGTATACATGTAATAATAATATATATATATATATATATATATATATATATATATATATATATATATATATTGTTACAAATGGAGGTTGAATCAAAATTAGAGAAATAAAATCAAAGCGAGCAAAATCTATTTCATCCTGAACCCAAGCAGATCATAAAGGAAGCAGTGTTATATCCGGTTGAAACGACACTGCCGACCCATCCCCTACCCTTGCACTCACAAGAAGCGAATCTTGCATCCAATTAATGACACTCGCCCCATACCGTACCAAACCGAAAAGCAAATCAGATGATGCAGCTGGTCGATGTCGTCTCTCAAAACATCTGCGAACGTAATTGACCCCACATTAAAGTGTCGTCACCTTTCAACTCTTATTTCCGGTTAGTGAAACACTCTCCCCCATCCTAAACCCTTAGAAGAAGATAAATTAAACAATGGCCAAACACTTGGTGTCAGCTATTAACGTCCATGAGTGTTGTGCCCCCAAATCAGTGCAAAGGGTCATTGTCTGGCAACTCAAAGAAACCCTTCACACACCCACCTACCCCGCTCACGCATATCGGCGGAGAACATATAAAAAGGTGAGTTGGTGAGTCGAACATAGAGTTCCTATCAGCCGGTCGAGTAAACCTGTCAGCACCAGAATATATGCTGTGGGAAATGAAAAGATTGCATAGTGCCAAGTGATCACATCCGCATATATAATTTCTAAACACTTACTCATTGAAATCTGCTAATGACTTTTTCATCCAAAGATCAGTGTGGATCTTGAATGAGTGTGACTTATGACATTCCTGGATCATTGAATTTTTCAACTCCCGTGGAGAGTCTTGTAACACTTGTTACTGTGAATGAGTAACCTTTTTTCTTCCATGATTTGTTTGGGAAACTATTTTGTTCATGGATTTTGCTTGACATTAATTAACGTTAAACAGTATCTCTTTCCCTTAAACTAGTACTTTGTTTTTCTTGATTGTTTTATATATGTTTTCTCCTGTTATTTTATAAATAAATATTGTTTGAATCTTAACTTCGTGTTTAAGTCGTCTTTTACCTGCTCGTTATTCTTCCTTGTTTTCTATGTGATGTCTTGAATTGGAGAATCCCCTTTCCCCTGTATTCTGTTGATGATATTGAGACTTATGGACCTACGAGCCACTTCCGGACACTTTTACCTTTTTTAAATATTTTTCATTGTCATGCGCTCGCCACCGTGGTCCCGACGAAAGCTGTGTGTGACAATATATATTTATTTATTTATTTATTTATTTATTTACCAGACATAAAAAGGTATAGAGAATTTAAAAGTTTGTACAATGATAAAATGAGTCCAGAAATATTTTAAGCATATGTTAAACTCCTGCTGGTATTTGAGTATGAGCAGTTGGGTGTGTGTGTGGCAAAAATATTAGCTTCCTCCTACCTGATATATCCAGAAACCAAAAATAAAATTTCTCAAAATGTCTCTCCCACAAGTTGTTTTAGGTAGTGCTTATTTAATGTGGAGAGTGTGTACGTTGTTGAAACCGCTATTTTGTTGCAGTGACAATTTGTTGATATAGAACAGGACTGGACTCTTTTATTACTTTTCGTGAAGATATTTGTAACTCTTCTCATTGGATGAAAAATTTTCTTCTATTTATTTAATTCGAATTTGGAGCCAATTTTGTACCTAAACTCCTTTTTTATTAATATTTTTCCAGTGTTTGCATATATATATATATATATATATATATATGTGTGTGTGTGTATGTTTGTGAAAAATGACAAACGGAAAACAGGTTTAAGTGCAGGAGAAAAACAAAAACAAGAGATTTGATCGGTTTCGTTCGTGTTGGCGAACGTCTTCAGAAAAAGTGAAGACGTTCGCCAACACGAACGAAACCGATCAAATCTCTTGTTTTTGTTTTTCTCCTGCACTTAAACCTGTTTTCCGTTTGTCATTTTTCACACATTTTGTCTACCACGGCATTTCATTTTCATGAATTATTGTGTACCTTACCCCATATATATATATATATATGTAGTCATTTATTTGTTTATTTTTATTTGCAATACTTTGAACGAATTCAACTATTTATATGGAAAAACATTTTACCTAAATGCTAGGTGGGAATAATTTTTTCCTTCAACAATGTGAAACATGTGTCCATTATATTAAATAAAATATATGTTGCTCCCGATGTGAGAGCATCCCATTGAAATTATTCCCACATAATATTTAGGTAAAATACTTTTCGTATAAATAGTTGAATTCGTTCAAGTATCGCAAATAAAAATACAAATAAATGACATCTATAAAAGCGATGCATTCCATCCACTAGCGGGGATTGACTCAGTGGTAGTGCCTTATACTTCAATCTCTGGTCTCCATGTTTCGAATCTCACTAGATTCAGCACTACTGCTGAGTCGTAAGATGTTGAAACATGTGTCCATGGATAATTATATATATATATATTTATATATATCTAAATTAATAATGCGAAAGTTTTTATTTTTCACTCATATATTACCATCAAAACGGGTTAATGTTATTCAAATCACTAATACAGTAGGATGTTTTCAAATATTGTATATATAGTACTAAAGAAACCCATATATACATTCAAATATCTGTCTAATTTGCATAATATCTTTTTTAACTGTATATAATTAATTAATGTTTGCTGTTAGTCATTTATAATTTTATTATTTTATTTTCCCTGTGTATCTGCAATAGTTTCATCGATATTAACAGTAATTAATTCAAGTAATTTAATAAAATAATGAATAAATTACACAAAAAAACTTTCTTAAAATATCAAGGGAGATAATTTAGATGAAACTAATATGTCTTAGCCAGTGATAAAGATATACCGATGAGGCATATGAGTTCACAAAGAGGGGTGGGGGTGACTGCTTTCGCTCTGGCACTCTTTTAAAAAAAAAAAAATTTGGTGTCGTCATCACTATCTCTCCTTCTCCTTCTCTAGCGATGATAGATTTTCTTTTTTATTGTTTTTGAAAGACATGATTTATTTACGAAGTAAAAGAGCAAAAAATATATAAGTATACTGTCTGAAATAAAAACGTCTTTTACTTAAAATAGAAACCAATAAAATTAGGTTTTCTGTTTAAATTATAAGGTGTTTTTTAATTTAAAGTTTTCTTTCAATTCTTAATAAATTCTTTTATCAACATTTCTCGCTCCCCCTCCCAGTATTAAACAACAACAACAACAACAAAAAACAGACATGCTATGTGCCCCCCCCCCCCTGCAAAAATGCCAAGAAGAGAATCAAGCCGGTCAACAAAGTTGTACCGTGTTGATTCATACGAATTCACTTTACTAACATGTATGATTAAACGGTGCTTCTTGCTTAAAAGGCCGAAAAAAAGATTTCTGTGTCTTTTAAAGTTTAAGAGGTAAATAAGGGGCAATAACTCTTAATTTTATCTTTCGCCCAAATTTGCAAACAGATTGCAGAATATCATTCAGTATAAAGCCCAGTCAACAACCCAAGTATAAGCAACATAAATGCGTAAATTTTCAATAAAATCTTAATTTTTCCATTTATGTATACTTTGTTGTTCATTTATAACTAAAAAATTTTCAAAATCATAAATTTCCCATTTACGTATAATTTGTTGTTCATTTATTACTAATTAATTGAATGTCGCAGTAAATTACGTTACATGTAATAACAACAGGTGATAAGAGTTATTGCCCCTTATTTACCTCTTAAACTTTAAAAGACACAGAAATCTTTTTTTCGGCCTTTTAAGCAAGAAGCATCGATTAAACTTGCTATAACTTACTGTTTTTAATGCTTAATGCTATTTTTTTGTACTAAAACATGGCGTACATTAGTAATCTACCTTTTCGATTGTTGAAAACTGATAAATAAAAAAATGAAAAAAATGAAAAGAAAAGAAAAACATCTTTTTTTTATATATTTATTCGGACTAACATCCTTTTGTGTTTTTTTATCACAATATCTTTTGCTTTTTTAGCAATTTTTTGCTTTTTTAGATAATTTTATTTTTCAAGTAACATTGTGTACTTTTTAAAAGGGTTTCACTAATAGATCGCAAGTTATAATTAATTACTTTTAATTAATTATAATCGATATTGTCAAATCAGTAATAAAATTTGAAAACTTTTAAAACATTAAAAAATTACTTATAATCGATATTTTTAAATTTCATGTAAAAACTCTTAAATGATAATGTAAAAACATAAGATTTATAATTAATTACAATAAATGTTTTCAAATTTAGTAACGAAATTTAAAAACATTTAAATTATAATGGAAAGACATAAAAATTATTACAATTAATTGTAGTAGATATTTTTAAAGTCAGTAACGGAATTTGGGTAAAAATGCAGAATACTTAACAGTTGAGAAATCGTAAATAAAGAACAACAAAAAAAAAACCCCAACAAATAACTTATTTAATTATCTACCGACCTGTATACTTTTAACGTGCTGAGACTGTTTGAAAGTTTTTTATTTCAAATTTTTATTTCGTTCAAAGAGGTATTTATGACACAAAAAAAAAAAGAAAAAAGAAGATGGCTGCCCGTTGCTTAACTTGTGAAGATAGTAAAAAAATGACACTCTATTACTAACCCTAAGTCTCCCCCTCCCCCCCCCTCCCGGTTTAGCGTTCGTGATAGGGTAAGTCATTTTTTACTACCTTTTAAGGAAGGACCCCCCCCCTCAACAGTTAAGCAACAGGCAACCATCTTTTTTTCATGTGTGTTGTAAAGACAGCTTAAAAAAAAAGAATTTGAAAAAAAAAAAATTAAAAACAATTTCACCAGGTTAAAAGTATACAGATCAGTAGATAGTTAAATTTTACTTCGTTTAGTATAACTTATGTTTGTTTTACTTCTTTTTTTTTTTTTCGTCTACGATTTCTCGACTGTAAATTATTCTGCACTATTACCGGAATTTGAAAAGATTGAAAACATAAAAATTATTACTTATAATTAATTACAATCAATATTTTTTAAGTACACAATGATTAATTGTCAGACAATTAATCCACATCAGCTGATAAAACGGAGGTGATTATGTAATAATTGGACAATTTACTTATCGGTGTAACTCTAGATTTTACCTTTTTAAGTCCCAGAATAAAATTCAGATTTGAAATTTGCATAATTGAATTTTATTTTAAATAGAGGATTTATTTCATATACATGAATAGGGTGGTCAGTTTGGGTTTAATTACTATTTCAATCACCTAAATTATTTAGCTTCGCTACATGCTTGAAAACAAAATTCTGTCACTTATCATGGTCTTCGAGCAGTCTTTCAGCTCTCAGGAGCGGCATGCAAGTCTCAACCCTTATCTAGTCAACCCATCTCTTTGGTGTTCGTCCGCTTGATCTTTATTCAACAAAATCTTCTTGATATGATTGCTTTACATAGCTGGAGTCTGGTAGCTGGGAAACATGTCCAAACAATTCAGGTTAATCTTTTTTTGAATAACATTGTTAATATTAAGCCTCTTTCTGATATCTGCATTTCTTAGTCTATCTCGCAAAGTTACTCCAATGGATTGTTGCAAAGAAAATCTCAAGAGTATGCGAATAAGTTACATTATTTAGAATGAAATGGGTTTCTGCATTACCCCCAAACAACTTATTAACCCTAACCCTAACCCCCAAACAACTTATTAACCCTAACCCTTACCTCCAAACAACTTATTAACCCTAACCCTAACCCCCAAACAACTTATTAACCCTAACCCTAACCCCCAAACACCTTATTAACCCTAACCCTAACCCTCAAACAACTTATTAACCCTAACCCTAAACCCCAAACAACTTATTAACCCTAACCCTAACCCTCAAACAACTTATTAACCCTAACCCTAACCGCCAAACAACTTATTAACCCTAACCCTAACCCCCAAACAACTTATTAACCCTAACCCTAACCCCCAAACACCTTATTAACCCTAACCCTAACCCTCAAACAACTTATTAACCCTAACCCTAACCCCCAAACAACTTATTAACCCTAACCCTAACCCTCAAACAACTTATTAACCCTAACCCTAACCCCCAAACAACTTATTAACCCTAACCCTTACCTCCAAACAACTTATTAACCCTAACCCTAACCCCCAAACAACTTATTAACCCTAACCCTAACCCCCAAACAACTTATTAACCCTAACCCTAACCCCCAAACACCTTATTAACCCTAACCCTAACCCTCAAACAACTTATTAACCCTAACCCTAACCCCCAAACAACTTATTAACCCTAACCCTAACCCTCAAACAACTTATTAACCCTAACCCTAACCCTCAAACAACTTATTAACCCTAACCCTTACCTCCAAACAACTTATTAACCCTAACCCTAACCCCCAAACAACTTATTAACCCTAACCCTAACCCCCAAACAACTTATTAACCCTAACCCTAACCCCCAAACACCTTATTAACCCTAACCCTAACCCTCAAACAACTTATTAACCCTAACCCTAACCCCCAAACAACTTATTAACCCTAACCCTAACCCTCAAACAACTTATTAACCCTAACCCTAACCCCCAAACAACTTATTAACCCTAACCCTTACCTCCAAACAACTTATTAACCCTAACCCTAACCCCCAAACAACTTATTAACCCTAACCCTAACCCCCAAACAACTTATTAACCCTAACCCTAACCCCCAAACAACTTATTAACCCTAACCCTAACCCCCAAACAACTTATTAACCCTAACCCTAACCCCCAAACAACTTATTAACCCTAACCCTAACCCCCAAACAACTTATTAACCCTAACCCTAACCCCCAAACAACTTATTAACCCTAACCCTAACCGCCAAACAACTTATTAACCCTAACCCTAACCCCCAAACAACTTATTAACCCTAACCCTAACCCCCAAACACCTTATTAACCCTAACCCTAACCCTCAAACAACTTATTAACCCTAACCCTAACCCCCAAACAACTTATTAACCCTAACCCTAACCCTCAAACAACTTATTAACCCTAACCCTAACCGCCAAACAACTTATTAACCCTAACCCTAACCCCCAAACAACTTATTAACCCTAACCCTAACCCCCAAACACCTTATTAACCCTAACCCTAACCCTCAAACAACTTATTAACCCTAACCCTAACCCCCAAACAACTTATTAACCCTAACCCTAACCCTCAAACAACTTATTAACCCTAACCCTAACCCCCAAACAACTTATTAACCCTAACCCTTACCTCCAAACAACTTATTAACCCTAACCCTAACCCCCAAACAACTTATTAACCCTAACCCTAACCCCCAAACACCTTATTAACCCTAACCCTAACCCTCAAACAACTTATTAACCCTAACCCTAACCCCCAAACAACTTATTAACCCTAACCCTAACCCTCAAACAACTTATTAACCCTAACCCTAACCCCCAAACAACTTATTAACCCTAACCCTTACCTCCAAACAACTTATTAACCCTAACCCTAACCCCCAAACAACTTATTAACCCTAACCCTAACCCCCAAACAACTTATTAACCCTAACCCTAACCCCCAAACAACTTATTAACCCTAACCCTAACCCCCAAACAACTTATTAACCCTAACCCCCAAACAACTTATTAACCCTAACCCTAACCCCCAAACACCTTATTAACCCTAACCCTAACCCTCAAACAACTTATTAACCCTAACCCTAACCCCCAAACAACTTATTAACCCTAACCCTAACCCTCAAACAACTTATTAACCCTAACCCTAACCCCCAAACAACTTATTAACCCTAACCCTTACCTCCAAACAACTTATTAACCCTAACCCTAACCCCCAAACAACTTATTAACCCTAACCCTTACCTCCAAACAACTTATTAACCCTAACCCTAACCCCCAAACAACTTATTAACCCTAACCCTAACCCCCAAACAACTTATTAACCCTAACCCTAACCAACTTATTAACCCTAACCCTAACCCCCAAACAACTTATTAACCCTAACCCTAACCCCCAAACAACTTATTAACCCTAACCCTAACCCCCAAACAACTTATTAACCCTAACCCTAACCCCCAAACAACTTATTAACCCTAACCCTAACCCCCAAACAACTTATTAACCCTAACCCTAACCCCCAAACAACTTATTAACCCTAACCCTAACCCCCAAACAACTTATTAACCCTAACCCTAACCCTCAAACAACTTATTAACCCTAACCCTAACCCCCAAACAACTTATTAACCCTAACCCTTACCTCCAAACAACTTATTAACCCTAACCCTAACCCCCAAACAACTTATTAACCCTAACCCTTACCTCCAAACAACTTATTAACCCTAACCCTAACCCCCAAACAACTTATTAACCCTAACCCTAACCCCCAAACAACTTATTAACCCTAACCCTAACCCCCAAACAACTTATTAACCCTAACCCTAACCCTCAAACAACTTATTAACCCTAACCCAAACCCCCAAACAACTTATTAACCCTAACCCTTACCTCCAAACAACTTATTAACCCTAACCTTAACCCCCAAACAACTTATTAACCCTAACCCTTACCTCCAAACAACTTATTAACCCTAACCCTAACCCCCAAACAACTTATTAACCCTAACCCTTACCTCCAAACAACTTATTAACCTTAACCCTTACCTCCAAACAACTTATTAACCCTAACCCTAACCCCCAAACAACTTATTAACCCTAACCCTAACCCCCAAACAACTTATTAACCCTAACCCTTACCTCCAAACAACTTATTAACCCTAACCCTAACCCCCCAAACAACTTATTAACCCTAACCCTAACCCCCAAACAACTTATTAACCCTAACCCTTACCTCCAAACAACTTATTAACCTTAACCCTTACCTCCAAACAACTTATTAACCCTAACCCTAACCCCCAAACAACTTATTAACCCTAACCCTAACCCCCAAACAACTTATTAACCCTAACCCTTACCTCCAAACAACTTATTAACCCTAACCCTAACCCCCCAAACAACTTATTAACCCTAACCCTTACCTCCAAACAACTTATTAACCTTAACCCTAACCCCCAAACAACTTATTAACCCTAACCCTAACCCCCAAACAACTTATTAACCCTAACCCTTACCTCCAAACAACTTATTAACCCTAACCCTAACCCCCCAAACAACTTATTAACCCTAACCCTAACCCCCAAACAACTTATTAACCCTAACCCTTACCTCCAAACAACTTATTAACCTTAACCCTTACCTCCAAACAACTTATTAACCCTAACCCTAACCCCCAAACAACTTATTAACCCTAACCCTAACCCCCAAACAACTTATTAACCCTAACCCTTACCTCCAAACAACTTATTAACCCTAACCCTAACCCCCCAAACAACTTATTAACCCTAACCCTTACCTCCAAACAACTTATTAACCTTAACCCTAACCCCCAAACAACTTATTAACCCTAACCCCCAAACAACTTATTAACCCTAACCCTTACCTCCAAACAACTTATTAACCCTAACCCTAACCCCCAAACAACTTATTAACCCTAACCCTTACCTCCAAACAACTTATTAACCCTAACCCTAACCCCCAAACAACTTATTAACCCTAACCCTAACCCCCAAACAACTTATTAACCCTAACCCTTACCTCCAAACAACTTATTAACCCTAACCCTAACCCCCAAACAACTTATTAACCCTAACCCTTACCTCCAAACAACTTATTAACCCTAACCCTAACCCCCAAACAACTTATTAACCCTAACCCTAACCCCCAAACAACTTATTAACCCTAACCCTTACCTCCAAACAACTTATTAACCCTAACCCTAACCCCCAAACAACTTATTAACCCTAACCCTTACCCCCAAACAACTTATTAACCCTAACCCTACCCCCAAACAACTTAATAACTCTAACCCTTACCTCCAAACAACTTATTAACCCTAACCCTTACCTCCAAACAACTTATTAACCCTAACCCTAACATCAAACAACTTATTAACCCTAACCCTTACCTCCAAACAACTTATTAACCCTAACCCTAACCCCCAAACAACTTATTAACCCTAACCCTTACCTCCAAACAACTTATTAACCCTAACCCTAACCCCCAAACAACTTATTAACCCTAACCCTTACCCCCAAACAACTTATTTTTTCTTAAACCATGTTTTAGTATCTAGATAAAAAATAACATTAAATACACTAAATTATAACAAGTTTCATCGTACAACGCCCAAAGTAAAACAAGGCTAGAAAATACAGTCGCTATCTTTATAAACAAGTTAAGAAAGAGGCTAGCCAAGGAAGAACAATAACTTAAGTTCATAATCCTGTCCTTAAACTAGAAAATTATGAACTTGATTTATCGTTTTTCCTTAGCTTTTTTCTTTCTCGACTTGTTTATGAAGATGACAACTATATATTTCCCCGTCAAGTTTTTATTTCGACATTTTGCGTGTACGATGCAACGTGCTATATCTATCTAATGTTATTTTTTTTTTTTTACTAAAACATGGTTTAAGTAAAAACAAGTTGTTTGGGAGTAATGCCCAAACCACAAACTCTAAATAATGCAGGTGACTGAATTAGCAATTAACCCAGTTTTTTTTTAAATTATTTAATCATTTGTAAAGCTGAAAACAAAATGTCCGTCAAATTGTTTTTTGCGGTCAAGTTAAGCTTACGATGAACAGTTTATTTTGGTTTGATTTAACAGAGTTAATGCCTTTTGTCTACAGAAAAGCTCCCGTTCGAAACGTTAAATGTTGACGCATATTATTACAGGTCATCCTTGCGATTATATTCATGATATAAGTGAGATAACCTTATTTTGTCAGTTAACAAAACCTGACAAAATAAGGGAGATAACTTCTTTTTTTTAAATGTAAATGAAGAAACCATTTTTTTTTGTTGTAAAAAGAAAACTTTTTTATTGGCTAGGTAAAGGACAACAACTTTTTCATTGTCTATTTTGGGTAATTCATTAATTAAAAGAACATGTCAAACTTAGGCTGTCCTCATACCACTAAGAAATATATTGTGAATTGTGTATTTACTCCAATCGAAATTGAGGATTTCGACTGAACTTTTACTTTGGTTACCTAAGTCCATTTCACAGCTTCCCTAGGTTTAGTTATCTTTGTGACATTTGAAAATGGAGACTTTATTGAAAATTACAGTCGCATTTTCTTTCTTTGTGTTAAAACGTGGCCGTCGTAATAGCAGGCCTTGTCACTGACTCTAGATTTTCTGGTGACGTCATTGTGTGAATCCTACAGCCGTGCAGATCGTCGTGGCAATAAAAAAATAGATCCAAGTTCCTCTAGGCCGGGATGGCGACGATGATGATGATGACGTCGCCGATCTGGTCGTCTCATCCAGCTACAAACACACTCCCACGTTGAAACTGTTTATAGCAGCGAGCGATCACTGAGCGAACAGCAACCGGTTGGCTCTGTGGGGGCGAAGGATCATTCAAATCAGAACAAAAGGAAAAGAACAATGTTTAACAACTCGGTCTGGGGGTTTTTTTTTTTGTATAGAAGAGTAATTATTAATAAAATCAAAGAATTGATTTTACATTGGGCAATGGTAGGATTAATGTCTACCGTTCTCGTAAATGTCTTTAACAAGGGTTGTTTTTTTCGCTAAGTTATTTCGCTAGTTCTCTGTGTGTGCGAATTCTTTACACAAGTGGTTGTCTAAGTCACAAACTTAACGGGCGAAGGCTAGAATTTTCGTCCGCTTTGGTTCTTCGGCGCACACCACTTCGGTGCACACCCGGGCGTCAGTTCAACTCTCCCGGGCGTCAGTTCAACTCTGCTCGTGCGTGAAAAAACCATTTTTGTTATCTTTCTTTCTTGTGCGTTTATGGCCGTACACACCCCTCTCCGCCATCTTACTTCCTGCCTGTCTTCCTCTCTCGGGAGGATGGAGACGGGTGCCTCACTCTTTTTTTTCTTAAAATAAATGGGATTTTCTCCTAACCAACCATTATCGCCAAAAACAAACGCGACAACCGTGGCTTTCTCATTCTGTCACTCAGGTGGAGGTGCTCTGTGCCCGACTTATAATTAACGATGACAGACTCAAATAAATCTCCATCAAATGGATTCGTTTTTCTCAGGTCGTGACGTCTTCAAAACAAGTGTGGTTCTAAAAATGCGCCATTCTAAAAACGTGCCATTCACCCAAACAATAATATCGCTTGATTGATATTTCAAAATTAAATTTGCGATATGGAATTCTCTAATCTCCACCTCCCATCTGGCAACTGTCTCCTCACGTCTGGTGGTAATTGATTTTGAATATCTTAGACGATTCTGCAAGAATAGTTGGCGTCTTGTTCTGTCGCCTGAATAAGTTCATTTCTACGTCAAATATATACTAGTTTTATATCTCCACTTTGTCTTGTCGCAGGGCCCTCAGTCAGCATAGCATCACCACCAAGATGCACACTAGCCTGTCACCAGGGTACCCGATCCTCATGGGACCCCGAATGCTTTGTCACAATTGGTCGTAGGTGTTGGGTTTGTCCGTGGCTGCTTTATTTCCCCTTAGTGTCATCTTGATTTTTCTCTTACAGAGAAAAATCAAGATGCCATTAGCACGTATTGTACCATGTTGTAACGGAAATTACAAAAAATGGACCAAAAGTCGCTGTATTTAGTTTTCCAAAAGATAAAAAACTGTTTTTAGCCTGGATACGTTGTATTAAGCGGGATAAGTTCATTCCAACAAAATATATCAATTTTGCACTAATTTTAAAGAAAAATCTGCATCTATAATAATTTTTTTTTAAATTTTATAATTTTTTTTTATTTATAAATAAAATGAAAATAAAATAATTTATTTATGGCTGTCAAGGAAAAACTAAAACATCACAATATTTTTATTAAAATAAAAAAAATAAAACCGAACATTTTTAACGACAGCTAACAGAACGGAAGTGATTCTATAAAAAATAAACCTCCATTGAAAACAGAATGGAAAAGGGGTTAAATGACAAGGGAGCAACAGTTAAATGTTTACAAATTTAACATAGATGTAACAGACGATGACGTTAATCTGTTATATTATACTTAGCAGGTTATTGCTGTTATATTATACTTAGCAGGTTATTGCTGTTATGCAGTTTTTAAAAGAATGAAATGCAATAGTTGTAAAAATTTAGTATCTGGAAGAGATGATGTAGAGGAAACAGCTGAAATAAACAGTTATTTTAAAGCGATTAATAGAGGATCTCTATTATATCCTAATGATGTAACGACAAATTTCGTTCTCTACAATTATGTAGTTATTGGCAAACTTGTAAAAAATCCTTCTTTTCTTCATTCTGTACATCAACGACAATTAGCTATGGACATCACTTTAAATGTTTTGGCAGATGCCAATCTTCTTTTTTATGTTGACTCTTGTGATGAGGGTCACAGTATTGGAAGAATCGAAAGAATGATTATATGGAGCTCTTCAAATTCTCTGCTGAACAATTTTTGTGGTATAGAAAATGATCACATTAATAACAAAAAATTAAGCAGAAAATTGCAAACTTTTAATTAAAACTATGTTATATTTGGACTGGTGAATCTCTGTCCCATTTGAGGGTTCTTGATAAAGTGCAGAAATGTATCTGTAATTTGCTTTGCCTACCCTTTCTTCTTCTGCACTCTCTCTCTCTCTCTCAAAGACGTGATGTTGTTAGTCTCAGTCTTTTCTATAAATACTATAATGGCATGTGTTCTTCAGAATTATGTGATCTATTCCCCGCTTCTTTTGTTCCAGCTCATTTTACTTGTTTGTCTAGTGGTCTCCATCAATTCGCTGTTTTGATACCTCATTGTAATACAGCTTCCTATTACAGTAGCTTCTTTCTCAAAACTGCAGGATTGTGGAACTTTCTTCCTGCTGACTGTTTTCTTCCTACCTTCATAGCCTTAGTATTTTCAACATTAAAAACAATAGACATCTCCTGTCTTTGTGATAATCATATTTGTTCTTGGTAGTGTGACATAATCCTTTTTTTTTATAATAAATAATTATTTTAACGATACTTTACAACTCTTTTTCTATATATTTTTATACCTCGTCATACGCACGCCCGGGTCAACGTTTCTCGAGCACCACCAAAAATCGAAACAATACGAAACTCACTGCGAAGGTTAGAAACGTCGACCAGGCCTCTTAGTAAATTTAGCGTTCATTTATATGCAGAATTAACATTTTTAACAATAGTTCTTAAAAGCCTTTAAACTGTCTTTAAACTTATAATGTCCTTAACATGTTTCAAATTGTTCTTATGTTTTAAATCAATATTAAAAGTTACCTTACAGATTTCTGCCTCACTTTTGGTCGTGGGTTTGCTCGCACACTCATCTCCGTTGCTGGCTCGTGATCGTAGTGGTGTACTGGTCTTGTGGTTAAACTCTGTTTTCATGCACAGAGACAAAAACGTTTGAAGGAAAGACTTTTTGAGACGGATTCACACTTCAATCGGAGAGATTTCCATTCGTCGGTTCGTTCACTCAAACTCTGTTTTTTCCTTCATACTGCTTTCGGAACGTGACGGATGCAATCGGATATTTTCTTCTACATCTTAGCCCATATCTGGCGATGTCACCCAGAGTACGCATTGCAGAGCTCAGTTTATGGACGTCTGTCCATGACGCGCCTCCATGGTGATCTGTCTAGAGAACTAATTTCTACCCAGCGATCTGTGACGTCAGAGCCCTTTGACCCTTCAACGAATGTCATAACAGAACTCAATATGACTTTTGTGTCTAACCTTTTTGATCCGAGCGTTTCATCTCGACCAGCATACATCCAGTATGTTATGATTCCTAGAATTAATCATTTTGTTTGTCCCAAATTATCAATGCACCTAATTTGTACTTCATCCTATTTCTTTCACCCAGTTCATAATTCATACTAGCTACTTTACCCATTTTCAAAATACAAGGCCCGTCATAATGTAACAGTAGCTCCTTACAGCAAGTGGCTTCATGCATTGTCTACAGCATCTCCCCCCCCCCAAAAAAAGAGATTTTTAAATAAGTTTGAGTAAAAACAAATCTGCACTAGTAACTTTATTGTTTGTTTGTATTTAAATTATTTGATTTAAATTAAATCAAATATTTGAAATACAAACAAACAATAAAGTTACTAGTGCAGATTTGTTTTTACTCAAACTTAATTTGTTTTATTTATTGTTCGTTTACGTTTTTAAACTAACTTAGCGTTTGTTTTTATTTAAATTTATTTATTGTTTGTTTACATTTTAAAAAGTATTCATAATTCGTTTGTTTATTTAATTGTTTGTTTCCTAAATTCATAAACAATTATTTATTGTGAAATTTTTATATTTAAATTTATATTGAATAAAAATCAGTTTCAATATAATTCGAATCGTGTTCCTTCCTTTTTCTATTTTTGATATGGCCAAATATTAGAAAACCGCGTCGTATTATTTCTGCAATGTTATTTAATTCAAGAACTTAATTTTTCTTTGAGTTATATTGATTTTATTAGGTACGTGCAAAATCAATGGCCGATTCCCAAAATGAAAGAGCATTTTGACCCCCCCCCCCTTCATTTAAAAATACACTAAAATTCAGGAAATCAACCAATTTTACTGAAATTTTCAATATTTATTAATCAACAATCACGGAATATAATGAAACCATTATTTTTTTTTTTTTAATCTTAGTGAAAATGTATTATTTTTTAAAAAGAAAATACACCTTTACTAAAGTTATATTTTTACATATTAATAAAAAAAAATGCATGATTTTTAAAATGTTGATTATGTAAATAAAGCATCGTAGATGTTAACAATTAAAATTTTTTTTCAAAATATTTCGTATATATTACGAAAAAGGCCCGTAAATACCGTGTTAATAAAATCACTATAACTCGAAGAAAAATTAATTTTTTTGAATTAGCGATATTATTATTGAATAAAACATTGTTTAATCAATATTTTCACAAAAAAAATAATATGATTGTAAAAAAATATTTCATGTGATTTTAATGATTAGAGTTTTTGGAAAAATAAAAAATGCGACATAATTATATTTCCCTTTCATACATGAACGTGGCATCATCAGCGCAAGAAATTTTTTTTTATAATCTTGAAAATAAACCAAAAATTGACAAATTTGAGACCCAGGAACTTAACGAAAAAAAGAATTAAAAAAATTGAATAATTTCTACTAACGATGAACTTTCATTAGTATGGTAGCCCCGTTCTGTAATAACCAGGTGGGATTAGCCTTCCAACAATCATTCACTTTTACACCGCACTCAAATTTTTTTTTTAGAGATTCAACAATTTCGTTCATTTCACAATTCATCGTCAATTATTTGGAAAGATTTTTATTTGTTTTGTCTTTTTTTCATTAATAAATATTTAAGTTAAAAACAATTATTTATTAATAAATAAAGAGAAGTCAAACATGACATTTTCTTTCAAAATTGAATTCTGTTTATCAATAAATAACTGTTTTAACTTTTTTTTCAATGAATAAATTGTCAGTGTAGTCATTGACTTTAATTTACTTTTTCACACTTAAAATAAAAAATTAAAACACTTTATTTTTAAAAGAATCAATGTAATTTATCGTTACGACATGTTAAGAATAAATCGAGTAACTAAAGTTTTAAATCATGTAAAAAAAAATTGATAAAATTGACGCAGTTCGTAACGTAAAAATATTTTTAACATTTAAAAAATAGTTTTATTTCAAATTCTAAGGAAAAACATTGGTAAACAGACGTCATTAATAATTTCAGAGTATTACGAAATTAAAAACTAAAAGTTAAAAATAATTGCGTACACTCACAAATAATTAAATAAGCATTTCCTTTTTTATTATAACAAAATAAGGGTACTTAAATTTGTTTATAACCTTAAAAAGAATAAAGAAATTAATGGATAATAATTTTTCAACTTCTATAAAATATTATTACATTTTTATATATAAAGTTAAAAATGATAAATTATGACATTTTTATCTTCCATATATTTTGCATAGCGATAGTCAATTTGTAAACAAAGTCCTTTTCCGATGAAGTTATGACGGATTTTACTCATTTATCACATTTGAAGGGATAATTTTGCTAATTTTTAGTCAAACGTGGGATTTTTTTTTTAATTCAGTGTCTTATGACTTTAATTTAATAATTATCTTTGAAATAGTTCCCAAAAACATATTTATCTTTTAAGGGATTTTTACAAGTAATTTTTTCAAAGTTCAAAATTCATTGAATTTTGGGGTTTTTGACCGTCGTAATTACATATTTTATTATAATTTATTTTTCACACGTAAATATGCAGTTTTTTCGTTTAGAGATTAAGTTTAGGCTTTTATCTTTCAAACACAATCAAAGTTTACACGGAAACTAATTAAATAATTAATGATAAGCGCTTTTTAATAAGCATAGTCCGTACAAGAAGCCGCCATTTTTGCACGTACCTAGATTTTATCAATACGGAATTTAGCGGCTTTCTTTTTCGTAAAATATGAGAACTATATTTTAAAAGATTTTTATTAATATCTTCATTTTCATATAATTTTAGTTAAGGTGTTTTTTGTTTACACGAAATAATACATTTGCACTTGGATTTCTAATAAAGTAATTGGTTAATTATATTCAGTGATCGTTAATGAATAAATACTGAAAAATTCATTAAAATTGGTTGATTTCCTGAATTTTGATGATTTTTTTAGTGACGGGAAGGGGTCAAAATGCCCATCGTCTGACTATTCGACTTACCTACAGGGCATGACGTGATTTTCCATTGGAAGGGCCTCCTACTTATAAAATTTGTGACATGTAAATAAAGGCGCTTAAAAGCTATATTTATGACATTTATAAATGGAGACTTTATTAAAAATTACAGTCGCATTTTTTTCTTTGTGTTAAGACCGTAACATTTTTTTCTTAATTGTCATAAAGTTTGTGACATTTACAAAAACAGTCGCATTTTCTTCCTTGCAGCGATAAAAAAGTTATCTCCCTTGCATACTAAAGTTTCAACGTCTAAATTACACTTAAAACGTTGTTTATGAACACGTATTCAGAATAAGAAAGTTAGAGTTATCTCCCTCAGCTCGGTTACGTTCTATCCAAGAAATTATTCTATTTGGTATACGATATATGCTTTCTGTCACGGGTTGCGTACACGATAAAGATATTTCTTAATTTTTTTCCTGTCGTCCCAATTCTAAACTTGCACCCAAATTTGTTACATAAAATCGAGATAAAAGGTCACACAGCTGCGTCACTTTCTAGTTTAGCGCTTTAATCTTGAGATCTTATTGGAGGTGGGTATTTTTTTTAAATACCCATTCATGTTATAACATATTTTATTTTTTATTTTAACATATTAAAAAAAAATTACGTGTTACACCTCATAGAAAATAATAATTAAAAAAAAAACACTTCATAGCGTTTTTTTTTCATTTATTGTTTTATATAGTAAAAAAGAATCTTTTAATATCTTTTTTTAAATTCCTTCTAAAATCAACTTATTGTTAAACAAAAAGTTGATGAATAATTATTTTCATTTATTGTGATGTATTGTTCGTATTTATTATTGTTTTTATTTAAAAATTATTGATAATTATTATCCAATTAAAAGATGAAAAACAAATTGGGTTAACATTAACTTCATGGAGAATTCTAAAAATGCTGCTCGGCAATATTTCAAAACAACGTTCTTTAGTTTGGCTCCGACATGTTAGGCATCTCTTTAAAAAAAAAAAAAGCTAAAGAAATGTATAAACTTTGTTATGTACCACTTCAGTTGCTGTTAGGAGGTCACCCTCCCCGCCGTGCTTGGGGAAGGATCTTGAGGAGTTCGAGCTAGTGGCGGTCCAGTCGTCTCTCGTTGGGGTTGACTTGCCAAGTCATCTGGCATATAGCCGAGTTTTGTTGAGTGGCTATGGCTGGACTGTTTGTTGTACTTGTTGGCAGCTTCCCTCAAAACCTTTGCTTCGGTCACAGCAGCGGCCGCCTCCCTTTCGAGCTGTAATCTCTCCAACTTCCCCTTTATTTCCAGTTCCCTGTCAACAAAGACTAGACTGTCTTGGCTGCCTCAGCCCTTGCTCAGGCGATAGCAACAGCACTCGTAGACATCCTGCTCGAGGATCGAGAGTTGCGTGAGGCATGAGGCCATAGCCGGTTAGACACGTTGTGATTCATCGTTGAAAGGATAGGGGTGACTTGTTATGAGACCGAAGCTGGAAAAGGACGAACTGTATGGAAACTACTGTTGTTGAAGTAGCGTCTGTAGTTCAGATGGATTCTTTTTTTTTGCTTGTCTTCATGGAATGACCGTAGGTCCGCACTTCTGACGGTTAGTGTAGACCGTATATTCTGATCATTAGGAGGCTCTCCGTTTTTACTATGCTGTCTTAGGGCTGCGTGTAACCATCGTACAGCTAGCCTACACTCTTATCGACAAACAAGACTCTGAGGCATAGTGTAGTTTAAACCCAGGTTTTATTATTCATCGAAAAAGGTAAAAAAGGAGATGCCTAAAATATCGGGATATTTAAGGAGATAGAAATTCCTCCATGTAGGTCAGTGCCTAAGCAGCTAGGAGAGATTGGAGACAGAGCACCGGAAGCCGTTCGCCCGGTATCGGGGCTAAAATAATTTCTTACGAAAACGAGAGCCGACAAAGGGAGATAAATCTAAGGGACTTATTCTACGCTAGACAGAGCATTACTATTGGCGCTCATGTAGAGTACAGCACAGTACACAATAATAGATAAGGAAATAACTCTTTGACTAAGATTTATAATTTTTTTTAATCCCAGGAGGTTAGACACAAGGTCAGTGTTGTTTTGAGATTTCAGCGTACTAAAGTAAACGCACCCTGGTTGACAGCAACCCTGTCGGCATAGGAGCGCATCAGTTGATTAGCAATAAATTACTCCCTTCTCAGAGAAAAGGTAAAGCCTGGGAGGGTTAACTTTTTTGGACTGAACAATACATACCTCAGCCTGACAACAACAAAGCCACTGTCGGACTGATTTGTATTATAATTCTATGATATCATTATATTTAATATTTTTTATGTTGTTTTTTTTTTGTAAAAAAGTATAAGCATGTTAAATTACCGTAAATATCAGTTCTAAGCAAATTAGCCATCTTGTTCAGTCACTTGTTTAGGTTAGGTACCTTACTTAAACAGAATCGATATTTACGGTAAGTTAACATGCTTATATTTTATATTAAATATATATTTTTTTTAATGAAAATAGGTTACAAACAGGTAGGTAAACCCTAATAAATTATTTTTTGACTGATTTCCTAATGTAAATAAATAAAAAAAAGAATACACCAAGAGAAATAATTCTTGCTAATTTATCTTTTTACAAACCTTTTAGTAGTGATTGTGAGTTAAATCGTAGTTAGATCGTGGCTTAATACAAACAAACTTATTTTTTCCCATCGTGCACAATTTTTTTACATCGGCCATATTAAAAAAAGACTAACGTGACACGTTTTTTTCATCATTTCGCCATTTTGGAAATTTTATTTCCTTCCCCATTAAGCAGTTCTGGAGGTGGTGGGGGAGGTCAACGTTTCACGCTGATGTGTCAGGTCGCCTGTCATTTTTACCCTATTTTGATCATCATGATCTTTTTTTTTTACCTTTTTTGTCTTCTATGATTGAGTGGGTGAGGCATGTTAGCAGTCAGGTTGGCAAAAGTGTACTTGAAATATACTGAGTGACCCGTGAGGGCAAGGTCTCCCCTATCTGGCTAAACTCTGCTATTGGTGCCTTTTTCAAATCAGTACCAGCTCGTTCTTAGAGAAAGAAGTGTTCTTTTTGGTGCTTCATTAATGGGATTTTCTTCAATCCTCTTTATGTAAAGAGCAAAGGCCTCTGAAAGGGTGGAATTAACATATTTTTTATCATTCCCTTTTATGTACAGAGCAAAGGTCTCTAAAAGGGGTTGATTGAATTTTTAAAGATTTCCAAACGACTTTTGTTGGATCTCGTCGTTGGCAGAGCGAGGAAATTATCGATTTGAGAAGGAATTTCAAGAATCTGAGGTTCTTGGAAAGAAAGGTTTTAGAAAAAAAAAAATAGAAAGGGGACAATTTTGAAATGAAGATTTCTGAGAAAAACTGGTCCATAGGCCTTGGAAACTAGACTTCGCCAACCTGCTGTTCTAAAAGGTCCTGTATATATCAATTTTTTTTTCGACCCTTTTGTCAGATTACTGAGAAGGCATCTTCGGTCATTCTTGTGTATTTTTGTAAAAAAATTTACCTGTTGTGACATTTTATGTTTTTTTAATTTTATTGTTACTCAGATTAACGTAGTTAACCTAGCTTTAGAACATAAAAGCAGATAGCCCTTTTTTATGTTAATAAAACTCGATCGAATCTCTTATTTGCTTATTTGTTATTTTTTAAAATATTCTGTTTCTTTCACATTTCGGATTTTGTAAACAACCGTATAAAATTCCGTCACTGTGTGTCTGATTCAAATTGTATAACTTACTACTGTTTAATTTTTTCAAAAAAGCATTGATACTTATGCAGTTTACGGACTGCGTTAAATCCGACGATGCATCGGCATATTCCGACAGGTTACGTAAACCACCAGAAGGTGCTAAAATGCTTAGTCAGTGAAATTGAAGCAGCCGATAATTGGCAAACACGATAAAAATATTGTGGAAAATTCAACGATTTTTGAAAATTGGTCGAATCTAATTGAGTTGTGACAGACGCTTCAGTCTCCTGAAGCAATTATTGACTTTTGTTAAAAAAGGAAATTGCTAGGTAAAAAGAAGAGTTGCCGAACGTGTGTACATACAAGCAAATTGAAAAGAAAAAAAGGGATTCTTGGAGGTGCACAGCGCTTAAGTCCACAGAAAATCTACTAACAAAACACCCAAACCCTAACCTAACCCTAACAGAAAAACACCCTAACCTAACCTAACCCTAACCTAGTCGGTAGGGTTGAAAAAGAATTTGCAAGAAAAAAAAAATCATAATAAAAACAAACTGTGTGCTATAAGTCGTTGCACTATATTTTCTTCTCTAAAAAAATAAATATTTATTCATAAAACTTACCATAAGATGAGTGTTTTTTTCTTTGATTTAAACTCTTTTTCCATAATTTTTAAAGTTTCTTACAAAATTACATATTTTTCCATTAATTTATTATTATATTTTCTTCGTAACAAAAAAATGTTTTATTTCAATGTTTTTCCCTTAATTATTACTGATTGCTAGCGTGTTTACATTGATCAGCGTTTTTGCCAAAAAAAACACAAAGTTTTTGTTCGGCACCTTCCGGCGGTTTACGTAACCTGCCGGAATGTGCCGACTATAACACGGTTCGTAAACTGCATAAGTACCAAAGCATTAAAAATAAATTTGTATCGAAATAGTGCCAAGCAGCATTTTTTAGGATACCACCAAAATAATATTAAGCAAAATTTTTGGCACATTGTCATATCAAAGGAGACAAATTATCTCAACTGAAAAATATGTATCAATTAATATTAACCAATTTTTTTTACTACTTACAAAGTGGAAAGGTTGTAAAACCACACGATTTTTTAAAAGCGATTACGGACGTAGGGTTAGTGGAAAGAAAAATTGGTTAACATTAATTGATGCATATTTTTTATGCAATATTTACCTTATTGCATTTTTTTTTTACATAAAAAGAAATTGGGTGTTTTCAATTATTTTATTGGTTAATTCCTATTTTACTCACTAGGTACGTGCAAAATCAATGGCCGATTCCCAAAATGTAAAAACATTCCCCCCCCCCTTCACTTAAAAATTCACCAAAATTCAGGAAATCAACGAATTTAAGTGAAATTTTCAGTATTTATTATTCAACGATCACGGAATATAAATTATTTTTCTTAAAGTCTTTGTGAAAATGTATTATTTGTTGAAAACAAAATACACCTTTACTAAAGTTATATTTTTATGTATTAATAAAAAAAATGCATGAATTAAAAATTTTTTTTAATGAAAATAAAGCACTGTAGATGTTAAAAATTAAACATTTAAAAAAAAAAAATTTCACATATATTACGAAAAGGGCTCCTAAATTCTGTGTTAATAAAATCACTATACCTCGAAGAAAAATTAATTCCTTGAATTAGCGATGTTATCAGCGAATAAAGCATTGTTTAATCAATATTTTCACCAAAAAAATAATATAATTGTAAAAAATATTTCATGTGATTTTGATGATTAGAGTTTCTGGTAAAATTAAAAATGCGATATAATTATATTTCTCTTTCGCACATAGACGTGTCATGATTAGCGTAAGAACTTTTTTTTTATAATCTTGAAAATAAACAAAAAATGGAAAACAATGAGGATCAGGATCATTACGAAAAAAAAGAATTTAAAAAGTTAGATAATTTCTACTAACAATTAACTTGGATTGGTATGAATGCTCTGTTCTGTAATAAACAGGTGGGATTAGCCTTCCAGTCACCACTCACTTTTACACCGCCCTCAAAATTTTATTGTCAGAGATTCAACAATTTCGTTAATTTCACAATTCATCGTCAATTATTTGGAAAGTTTGTATTTGTTTTGTCATTTTTTCATTAATAAATATTTTAAAAGTTAAAAACAATTATTTATTAATAAATAAAGAGAATTCAACCATGACATTTTCTTTCAAAATTGAATTCTATTTATTTATTAATAAATAATTATTTTAACTTTTTTGTTCAATGGATAACTTCTCAGTGTAGTCATAAACATTACTTTACTTTTTCACACTTAAAATAAAAATACACTTATTTTAAAAAGAATTAATGTAATTTACTGTTACGACATGTTAAGAATAACTAAAGTTTTTAATCATCATGTAAAAAAGAATTGACACAGTTCGTAACGTAAAAATAATTTTTAACATTTTAAAAAAGTTTTATTTCAAATTCTATAGAAAACCATGGTAAACAGACGTCATCAATAATTTCAGAGTATTACTGAATTAAAAACTAATACCAAGTTAAATATGAATCTTTTTAGTTAAAAATAAATAAAACCATAATTGCGTACATTCACAAATATTTTAATTAAATATTTAAGTATTTCCTATTTTATTGCAACAAAATAAAGGTACTTAAATTAATTAAATTTCTTTATAACCTAAAAAAAATAAAGAAATTAATGGATAATAATTTTTCAACTTCTATAAACTATTACAAAACCATTTTTATATATAAAGTTAAAAATGATAAATTATTGCATTTTTGTCTTCCATATATTTTGCATAGCGATAATCAATCGGTAAACAAAGTCGTTTACCGATTGACTGAATGACGGATTTTACTAAACTATGACTTTTGGGGGGATAATTTTGCTAATTTTTAGTAAAACGTATGAATTTTTTTAAAATTCAGTATCTTATGACTTTAATTTAATAATTATCTTTGAAATAGTTCCCAAAACCTTATATTCATCTTTCAAAGGATTTTTACAAGTAATTTCTTCAAAGTTAAAAATTCACTAAAGTTTTTGTTTTTTCAACCGTCGTGATAACATATTTCATTATAATTTCTTTTTCATATGTAAATATACAGATTTTTCCTTTAAGAGATTAAGTTTAGGCTATTTTTCTTTCAAACACAATCAAAGTTTACACGGAAACTAATTTACTAATTAATGATAAACGCTTTTTAATAAGCATAGTCCGTACAAGAGACGGCCATTTTTGTATGTACCTATTACTCACGTATATTATGTAATCGGTTTCGGCATTCTAAAATAAGTTGAGATAAGTTATCTCCCTTGATCTGACAATTTGCTGGAAGGCAAATTTCAACAAAAGCTAGTTCTATTAACGAATTGATTTTTTTTTTTGCTCATAGTGATATATTTTTTGGTAAATGTTGGCAGATCAACAATAGCGTAGACCATTTTAAGATGGAATCAGAGTAATTCAGAAATAATGGTAAAAATGAGAATTAAAAGGGCAGTTTTGGAGACTATCGGATGAAATGTTTAACAGAACTGTTATCTTTATGTTGATGTTTATTAATAATGTAAATGTCTGTAAAAAAAATAAATAAAAACAAAATAAAAGTGAGATGACCAAAGAGGCTTAATAAGCAAACAAAAAGAAATCTGCGTATAGAACGTGGCTGGTGTTCTGTGTGCATAATTCAATTACAAAATGTCGTCATGAAGCCATGTCAGAGTTAAAAGCATACGGCTCGATATATAATTAAAGGTGCTTGTAGGTAAACAGGTGAAATATGGCAGTTCAAGATAAATTCACAGAAAAACTCTTCGATATACTTACGTATCAGGAAAAAGTAGATATCTACATCAAAAAGTAGGGAAAATTATCGAGTAGAATTTTAATAAAAAATATAAATCAGTTTTATTGTATATTTCCAATTCTCCATTGGCACGAGCGCATTTTACTGGTTTGTCTCCTCTGTTCTCACTTTTAAAGACGTAAATGTGTTTGTGCCAATGGAAAATCGTAAATATACGATAAAACTGATGTATATTTTCAATTAAAATTCTACTCGATAATTTTCCGTACTTTTTGGTGTAGATACCTACTTGTGCCTGATACGTTAGTATATCAAAGATATTTCCTGCTAATTTATTCTGAACTGTCATACTACCCCTGTGTATGTCTACCTACAAGCACCTAATTAAATTCTACTCTGTTTCCTATAAATTATTTGTTGTTTTTATTTTTTATTTTACTATTTCTTAACTATTAATTATTCTACACGTTTATCGGTGGGGAAAAGGCGGCGCATTCTGGCTCCACAAAAATACCTGAGCAGCCATGTCGGCCCCAGACGACTGGCAACACATCAAACATTTCTCAAAGGTATAAGGTAAAGCATGGGAGGGTGCCCTTCCTAGGATTGAACAGTACCATACACCCCTGGCCTTGGCCTTTTGGCTAAGATCAAAGTGTAGTATCTGTTCCGATGGATTCTACATCCCATAAACTGGTATTGTCTTGGCCTTCGGGGCTTGATTTACGCCAGTCTATGGGTCTGTCCTGTGCAGTTCTAGGAGGTACCCTCCCAGGCTTTGCCTCCCCTCTTTGGGGAGGAGTAAGTTTATTGCTTACTGCCTGAGGCGCCCCTACCGGGGAATGCCGACAGGGCTGTCCAGGCAATTTTGAATGGCCAAAGTGCTCACCTCTCGAGTGCTGGCTTTTAAAGACCCACTTTCCCGAGCCGACCTTGGGCCACATCTTACTTGTGGGAGTAAGATAAAACTGGCCTTGTGCCTAACTTCTGGAGAGGAGTAAATAAACACTAAACGAGTTAAATGAAAGCTTTCTTTTTTCTTTTCAACCTTCCCTCCCAAATTATCGTCTACAAAAAGGAAAAGAAATTGTAATAAAAGAGAAAGAAAAAGAAAATTTAATACTGGTGAGATTTAAACTTTTTTTATTAAAAAATTCTTTTTCATTATAAATATTCAAATTTGATTGTATAAAGGATCGAATGTGAAAGACAAACCCAATGTTTAGCTGACTGTCTTGGGCTGGGCATTGAGTTTAAAATACTTGTGGCCATTTTTTTTAGTACAGGAATCTGATTCTTGTTAAGTATTGATACCACATAGTTTATTGGGGAGGGAATTAGTAAAAAGATAGAGTGATTGCAATGTGCATAAACTTTTTATGGAAGAAATGGTAATATGTCAATGATTGCGTGGAAATTATTTACAGCGAAATGGGTTTGATTGCTACCTTGTCTGCAAAGACAACCAATTTTTACTTAAAACCACGTTTTAATTAAAAAAAAGAACAGACAAAAAAATGAAACATTAAGAACAGTAAGTTATAGCAGGTTTAATAGTTTACGCGAAACGCGGACAAAACAAGACAACTGATAAAAGAAACAATGGCGATATATAAAGCAATCATGAAGGGAGATAACTCAAAGTTTTATCATTTAAAAATAAAAAAGTGTAACATTTTCCAACAAAAGACAGGCTTGCCAAGTTGCAATAACCCGTAGATAATCAAAAGCAAAGAAAAGAAAATTATTCTTGCTTTATTTTTTTCAAAATGAAAAAATGGCAAAACTTGGAGTTATTTCTTTTATTGATTCATTTATGTATCGGTCATGGTTCTAGATGTTTACTGTTTACACTGGCTATAGCTTACCGTTTTTTATGTTATTAATTTTATAATTAATTTTTATTTTTATTTTACAACAAAAACATGGGGTTAAATCCAAGACTTTTATGTTTTTGTGACTTCCTGTTTAATAGCGAAACAAATACCGCGTCACGTCACGTACGGATGACCAGAAATGAAAAATACAAATTTTTTGTTAGCATTTCTTTATGCTAATTTTATTATTATTGTTCCTTCGAATTATACTTTAATAATAATAATACATTTGTTTAATTAGTTTAATGTAGTAATAAACAAATAATATTTACATTGAAAAAAAAAAGACATTTTTTTTATTAATGTAAGTGTTTGAAATAAATATAACCATATGCTATAATAATAAAACATTTTATTGAATTAATTTTAACAAACAAATTATTAACCGAAAGTTCTGTTTTTTTTTCTTAATAACGTCACTTCTTATTAGTACACTCCATAACATGTTCTAATCCCATATCAAATTTTTCCAAAAAAATTCAGAAATGTTAACAAAAAGGTTTTATTTTTCATTTCTGGTCATCCGTACGTGACGTGACATTTGTTTCACGATTAAACAGGAAGTCACAAAAACATAAAAATCTTGGATTTAACCGAACATGGTTTTATGTGAAAGTTTTGGAGCAATAAAATCTCCATTTGGTAAAATTCTAGTTCGGCACTTTTTTGTGGCTTCCGTTAAGTGCGTGATGGCGGTGAATACCATGAGAATGTCCCTCGTCATAAATAATATGTTAAAAATTCTTTCTGGACCTTTTTATTGCAAGTCTTTATTTTTTAATTGAAAGTGTATGAAGGTTTCCTATTTTCCAAATACTTAAACGAAGTCGTATGTTTGTCAGAAATTATGTATTTTTAATAAATAATATTATAATAATATATAATTTTAAAAATTAAAATTCGAGTTCCGTTTTTTTTTTTTTTTTTTGATTACGAGTTCCGGTGAACAAAATTCGGTTGATTATTTATTTAAGATATTAATCAGTTGATTATTTGTTTAAGATATTAATTGATTATTTGTTAGATTCTGAAAAATACGCAAAATTCGGTTGATTAAAATTAAAAAGTTGATTATTTGTTTAAAAAAAAATTTCAATAAAATATTTATAAATTCTGAAAAATAGAAAAAAAAACTACGTTTTATTATTTGTGTTATTTTTGTTTTATTTGTATTATTCCACAAAATGAAATAATTAATAAAATCTATAAAACCAATCTGAGTCTATTTGGGGTTCGGAATTAATTACAACTCGGAATTAATTACAACTCGGACTTAATTTATCAATTTTATTTGTTATTCAACTAATAAATCTCATTTTATTTCTTTCATTTGCAAAATTATAAAAAAAGTTTTATTTCATTTTATCATCAAGAATTACGAGATTTCTAATTCCTAAGCGACATAAAATTACTTCCGGTTTATAATTAATTCCGTCACCCGTCTATTTGCTTAAACTATAATCAGAAAGTACAGTCTCGGGCATTCACCGCCATTAGAGTCATCACGAACTTAACGGGAGCCACGAAAAGTTCCGAGCTAAAATTTAATCCGCCATTTCACGGTAAATAATAAGCGACCAACTATTAAGAAATTACCGAAAAAATCATTCAAAGTTTAAAAAGGACAACATTTAGAATTGGTCTTGAAATGCACAAATAGAGAAAAAAATTCTATAAATTATGCATCTATTTGGTGTTTCTTGAGGTAACAATCCTCAGTAACTACAGTAAATACGATTGTAACTTTTTATCTTAGTCAAACTTGTTGCTGTGTAGAAAATGATTATTTCAGGTTTTATTGAAAACCAAGAAGTATTTTTTATTATTTAAGATTTTCAAATTTTCTTGTTTTGTAATTCGATTTAGTCTGATCGAGTTATCCTCTCTTGCTGATTACTACTAAATTTCGTTCTGCCTCACATAAACAGTTAAAATGGTAGCCATTTACTCACATTTGCAAAAAGGAGAGAAAATTTGAATATCTTAAATAATAAAAAAAACTACTTGTTTATTTTTTCTAAAACTTGGAATAGTATTTGCCCCCAATAATAAGTCAGCATAAAATAAAAATTCCAATCGTATTTACAATAATTTGTTAAGAAGAACTCGTCTCGGTTCCTTTTCTTTCTTTTTTTCTTTTTAACTCATTGTACCAGTTCAAAGGGAGGTAACTATGTAAAACAAATTTATATTCAGGAAAACGTGAAAAATGGATTAACTTGAATTTAGTCAGCTCATACACGTCATACAACAGATGTTAAGAGGATCAGTTTCTGTGAGAGCAGTTGTAAAATTTGCATATTCTAGTCTACTTGGTACAATGAGAAAATCGCAAGATTTATTATAGCCTTGTAGGGAAATGCAAACATTAGGAAGTAGCTTTATGATTTTATTATTCTATATAAGCAAGAGTTAGCATAGATACACCCTTAAAGAAGGGGTGGATCCGAAACTGCTTGCCTGTAAAAGTGTACATCATTATAGAGCTAACAATTTGCTCCCCTAGAAGCACTAACTAATAGTTTGGTTTCGTGAACATTTCTATAACAAGTTTGAACCACAATCTCCCAAAAGTGTAAACTTATGCCAAACTTGATCCAGGGAAAACAGACATTCTGGTTTTGGCAATAAAACAAGTGCAGAGGGTAACTGTGGTTAAAATAAGAATTAACAATGAATGGTAACACATGTGTCAAATAAGGCACGAAAAGAAGATTTTATTATAAGTGTATTAAAAATATGAGAGCATGATATAGCTTTAGTTGTGCATAAACATAGACAACCATTTCTAGTTATCTATAGACGGGAGAGTTATTATTCAAGGGAGATAATCTCCAACAATTGTGGTAATTTTTAGCATTACTTTTTATTACAGTAAGTTTCTCATTTATGTCTTTGAATATCTTCAATAATTAAATGTAAGCACATTTTTTACAACACCGATTCGAGAACAATGACGGTAGCTTCATTCATATCTTTTCAACCTGACTTCTTCATAAACACAAAACCGCTTCCCTCCCGAAGACTGTTAGTGTTTTAATTTTTTTATGCAACCTGCAGTGATGTTTTCTCTCACAGAATAAATTAATACCAGATACAGTTCCTTGTCACCTGACATGATTAAGAATCATAAAGTACTTACGTTTTAAAATATTTTCAGGAAGTTTCTTTTAAACATATAGTGATAGAAACATTTACTGCCTGGAGTTTTAAGTCACTCAAGTTAAATTATTAGCAAAAGAAAAGGTACAGATCTTAAGTAAAAAATCCAATATTGTAACACTGTCAGAAGTCGATATTGCAAGTACAAATTTAAAAGTCTAAAGGGTGTACATCCAAATTTCAAAAACTAGCATCACAAGTCCAAAAAAACACAACACATATATACAATCTTAACTGAACCGAGTTAAGAAAAAGAAACTGCCCGTTTGTCCACAATCCAATAATTTTTTTTTATTATCAAAAGCAAACTTTCAGTGGCTGCGACTGACGAGGAAGGATAAAAATGACATATTTCGATGTCTACTAAAATCGTCTCATTCTCAAATCCACTTTTCTTTGTCAACAAACCGCACACAACTCATTTTCCTCTTTCGCTATATACTCTTCAGACTTAGAATGGAATTTGGCTTGCATTTTAAGACATGAGCGTAATAATGTCAGCTTTCTATGATTTTAATCCCAAACACGTAAGATTTCAAAAAAAAATTTTGTGCTCTGCATGTTTAGGAAAAGAGAGAAAAAGTCAGATTGAAATACTGAATGTAGGTTCTGGTATTGTTATTCTGAAATCTATGTTTTCAAAGTTTTTCTTGGTTGCATTTATAGTGTTTGTAGAAAATGTGAATTCTGCCATTTAAACAACGATAAACTTCAACTGCATTCATCCATAACAGTTTGAAATTAACTTCAAAGAAAATGTTATCAACAAACAAAATTTTGTTTGTAAGTGTGTTTATATGTTGAGACTTATTTACATTCATAATAGTTTTTCGTTTCAAATTTTAAATCTGAACATTTCAGTATTTGTACAAATGACTGCAACTCCAGTGTAGATATTTGTAGATATTTCATATAAAAACATCAAATTTTAAATCTGAACATTTCAGTATTTGTACAAATGACTGCAACTCCAGTGTAGATATTTGTAGATATTTCATATAAAAACATCAAATTTTAAATCTGAACATTTCAGTATTTGTACAAATGACTGCAACTCCAGTGTAGATATTTGTAGATATTTCATATAAAAACATCAAATTTTAAATCTGAACATTTCAGTATTTGTACAAATGACTGCAACTCCAGTGTAGATATTTGTAGATATTTCATATAAAAACATCAAATTTTAAATCTGAACATTTCAGTATTTGTACAAATGACTGCAACTCCAGTGTAGATATTTGTAGATATTTCATATAAAAACATCAAATTTTAAATCTGAACATTTCAGTATTTGTACAAATGACTGCAACTCCAGTGTAGATATTTGTAGATATTTCATATAAAAACATCAAATTTTAAATCTGAACATTTCAGTATTTGTACAAATGACTGCAACTCCAGTGTAGATATTTGTAGATATTTCATATAAAAACATCAAATTTTAAATCTGAACATTTCAGTATTTGTACAAATGACTGCAACTCCAGTGTAGATATTTGTAGATATTTCATATAAAAACATCAAATTTTAAATCTGAACATTTCAGTATTTGTACAAATGACTGCAACTCCAGTGTAGATATTTGTAGATATTTCATATAAAAACATCAAATTTTAAATCTGAACATTTCAGTATTTGTACAAATGACTGCAACTCCAGTGTAGATATTTGTAGATATTTCATATAAAAACATCAAATTTCTGAAGCCGAAATAATATCAGCAAAACGTGTCTATTTAAAATTGATTTTTCGAAATTTTTTTTTCTTGCCCATTATATAAGATACAATCCCAAATTTATTTCGTTTAATGAAATAAGTTAAACTAAAAAAACATTAAGAAATCGTCGATAATTATGATGAGATTGAATTGGGATGGGCAAGTGAAACAAAGGGGCTGTGGGATGCTGGGATTGAAAAAAAAAATCAACAAAAAAAAAACAATCTTTCAACATTAAAGCTTTTTAAGGCTTTGAAAATTGCCACATGAGAGATAAATAAAGGCAGGTTTGAAAATAACAAATGTAAAAAAATCGTATGTTTGATGTGTTTTACACTTTCTGGCTACATCCAGATACTTTGGAACTTTTGAACCATTGGTTCTGTGAAAAAAGAGGTGACGATACTCACGCGGACAGAAGGAGTGGACCGGAAGGTGAAACCTGATGACTTCGAACCTTTTATACGAGTAGAGAAGGCAGTCGATGGTCATAAAACATTCCTCACTACTAGAGAGCGGCAGTTAAGATTAGGAGTTGCTCTCAGCCACACCTCGGTTAACCTATTCCAATATTATCTCTTTATTTTGTTACCAAGCTTACAGCTACCCCCCCCCCCCCCCCAAGGATTATCCGTTACAACTGTTAATTGACTCCCCGATTCCGGTGGGAAGTCGCGAATCGGCAGTATTTCGCAAGACTACAACCTTCACTAATTATGACTGCACTTCTACTATTCATCCCTTTCTACCAGTCGAAAGATTTTTTCGACAGTTCAGGACCTGTGCAAGAACAGTTGATGCCATGGACGAAGTTCATAAATGCGCACCTTCTATTAAGTTTTGCTTAATTAATGGATGCACTTCAAGCTAGATTGTTCACCTTCAATCACTCAAAATAATAAAAACACTGATGATGTTTATAGTCTTATCTGGTGTAACTTTGTATATGTTTTTAGTTAGGAATGTCGGAAACCGATTATAGGAGTGCACCGGTCCTGGGCATAGTCGAGTTGTTTCCCTTTGATTGTGTCTGAAAGGGCCCAGAGAGTATTGTGAATTCACCGCCGTCGAACCTCTCCATGAGGCTCCCACAGCATATCAACGTTTCCTATCTTAAAGGTAGAGTAAGAACTACTGTTTTTATTGTTTTGTATAATGTACGTTGCTCTTCTTTCATAAATGTCAACTTTGTCTTAGCTTTTCGTTCTGATGATGGATATGTTTGGAATATATGTTTAATGCATAAGCTGTGATGTAAAATAAGGTATATTCAAACAAGCAAATAGCAAATTAATTTTCACAGAAATTTCACAGGTAATAGAGAAAACAAGCTTAATTTTATTATTTTGATTGACTTATTTTATTAGTATTATTTATTGACTTATTTTATTAGTATTATTTATTGACTTATTTTATTAGTATTATTTATTGAAATGTAAATACATTTCGAGATTTGTCTCATTTCTAAATATCTAATCAGTCTGCAAATAATTACCATTGCAGATGCAAATTGAAATAAGATAATGTATATAAGAAAACAGAACATCATCAATTTTTTTCTCCTTTGGTAAGTTAATCTTTTGATATAGTATAAAGAATTTACTTTTAGCTTTATAGATTTAAATAACCTGTGGAAATGCTATAGTTTAATTAGAAAAAAAAAGCTATGTAGGATTAAAGATCAACATTTTAATTTCAGTCTTTTTAAAAGTAAGGAGAAAAGGAAATAGAGATACAAAAGAAAGGAGACACATATGGTAGATAGACAGCACAGCGAGGGAGAGTGAGAAGACATATATAAGAGAAAAAAGAAGGAAGACAATGAGACAATAAGAAACAGAGATATAGAGAGACTACTTCTGTCAGGCTTAATAGATTTATAGAGAAGGGTTCAGTTACACTTATTAATATAGAGATAAATCTATACAACTGGTGCTGCGCCCCCCCCTAAAAAAAAAAGCAGCAGTACCTGTTTGTGGTTACTCCTGCATGTGGGCACCCTAGGCAACTGCCTAATGGGTAGTGCTGGCCCTGCATTGGGCATAAGTAAACCTTTCTTGGCACAGAATTTCATTGGACAAATATTATCAGAATGGAATGCTGGTTAACAAAGACAAAAAAAACAAAACCTTTTGTTTCTTTAATGGAAGATGTCAGAAAGCCAAGTCAAAAGATAATTTAAAGTTTACAAGTGAATTATTTTTTCAAATAAGAATCCATGCTCTCCTGATGAAGAAGGCAGTAAGGGTTGAAACAGTAGGAAAAAGGTTTGAAATATAAAAAAATTGCAAATAGTGCAATGCAACTGTATAATATTAAAAATAATATAAAAAAACAACTTGAGAAAAAAAAAATGAATTAAAAAAACAATTTTGCACCCAATAGGGTGCTTTAAAAAAGAATTTTTTAAGAATAATTTATAACAAATTTATCGATAAACATGGATTTTTGTATTGTTTTGTATCACAGACTGAGTGGAATACTTTTTGAACAAGTTCCAGAAGGTTGGCAGAATTGGGTCGTTATAGTACCGTACCAAATGTGGGAATTTCTGTCGGAAATGTTTTGTGGCCTCTTTCAAGTGGTAGTGGGGCACTTTGCTGAAGAGGTGATGTATTTGATGCGTGCCGATATCGTGTGTCAATCCGTGCACCCAGCCATAGTCGCGGTCGACAGAAGAAAGCTGCCCTCTTATATAGGACCACTTCTCATCAGAATACCAGGGGATGTTGACGTCGTGGTGGTGCAGAAAGGTGAAGACCACCATGTATGTGGAGAAGACAAACAAAGGGATGAAGTAATGATGGGTGAGCAGTAAGAACCCTTTTGCCTGGTAGAACAGATAGAGGAAGTAGATCATTGCGAGGTTAGTTGCAAATGAAAGCAGACACCCTAACACATGATTCTGGAACATTTCGTGGAACGGGTTGAAGTGGTTGACCTGACGAGGCTTGTAACCACGCACGAGATATCCAAACCAACCAAGGCCCAGACCAAAGCCAGGGAGAAGGTCCCTCTGGTTGGATCGGAACTTCTTCTTCACCGGATAATACACTTCGTCCCTGTCTATGTTTCCCGTGTTTTTGTGGTGGTTCTTGTGGGACAGTTTCCACGTATAATAGGGGCACAAAAGAAACGCATGCAGTAGAGTCCCCATAAAGTCATTAAAAAGAGGGTGATGAGAGAAGGAGCCATGTCCGCAATCGTGGCCGAGAACAAAAATGCCCGTGTACATTGTCCCTTGCAAAAACCAGTAGAAAGGTAGATGTGCAATCACAGCCGATGTAGGTAGGTTATTCATACACCATTCACTCGTCACATACAAGGCAGCCATACTGATCACATCTCGGAATACGTAGTACATGGACTTTGGAATTCTGGGGTCAAAGCAGTGGGCGGGAATGGCCTGCTTGATTCCCGTGATGGTTGGTAAATCGGTAGGCACACCCATTTTAAAGAGCTCTTCGGTATCTGCCTCAGAGTTTCCCGTTTCTTGCGTAGGCATGGATCCATCACTATCGACTTCGAGCACCATTTTCTGAAAGGACAGTAAAGTAATTTTTATTAATGAAGATGTAATAGATAAAGCATTTATCAAAAGTTATTGCGGGACCGACCGTTGGGGTTGATCGGCCTCACAACTAAGAAAGGTGGACACAGGCAAGTTACGACAATGGCAAAGACGAGAGGACAAACACAGGTGAACATTTCAAAGAAGAGTATGTTTATTTACCATAAAAAAATGGTAATAACAAGAAGTGATGGAATTTGAGATGACGTTACTGGAACAGGAGAGACTGGAAAAACGAGAGTGGCGTCTCTGGTGACAACAAACTGGACGACAGGAGTGGTGTTGTTGGAGAGAAAAAGCTGAGTTTTTTTTCTTTTTTTTTTTTTGCAAGTCATTGCAAAAAGAAACGCGACTCCTGCTGCTGTTACGTTTTTTCAAGATGGCATCTTTTCCAAAAGTAAACACACGTCCTGATGTGTTGAACCCCGACATAATGTGTTGAACCCCGACACCATACATAATTGTATCAACTTTATTTACACCTATTTCAACAACCAAAAGTAAAGAGTTAAACAGAAAAGAGTTAAAAAGAGTTCAAACGTTGAGACAGAGACAGTGTTATTTTGTTAAGAAGAGTTCAAAGACCTAGACGAAGAAAGCATTGTTATGTCCGTATGTGCGTGGACTTTTGAGCGAATTTGTGAGACTGACAAGCTGTCACTATATTTAAAAGTCCATGACTGTTGTTTTGCCGAAATGCTGGTAGCCAAGGGCTATGGCCAAAGCTTGTTTCCCTATCAAGAATATGTGTAGCAGTGTTATGACTGACAAGGGTTCCTGTGGCCAGTGAGGACCCTCACTGCATCTCGTCTGGACAGCGCTTGAGCGCTCACTTATATAGATAACATGAAGTGCCCGACTTCGGGGGGGGGGGGGGCTCTTTCTGATTAGTGGAAGTTCGATATAGGCAACCAATCAAGATTGAGTAATTTGATCCAATCAGCATTAAGTTTTTCAACCAAGTAAACTTTGAATATCTTAGAGATACGTTTCTTTGGCACTGCTGCTGTTGTTGTTACTATCTATATATTAATACGATAGCGTGTGTGTTCGTGTGTCACGCTTACATCAAAAGTGCTGCGCATGCATGCCGCACCTAGATTCGGAAAAGCATTCAAGTCACCTAATTTTCGTAAAATTCCAAGTATTTCCCGCAACGGTTAGCGACGTAGGATTTTGACGTCGGCCCGACTGGTTTATAGTTCGATCCCAACTAACCTCTAAGATTTTTTTCTACATCAAAGGGGGGGGGGGGGGGAGGGAGGGGACGACCGGGAAGACACATATTCATACGATAGCGTGTTTGTTATTTTGTGTGTCACGCTTACATCAAAAGCAACGACCTTCCGAATCTTTGCATACTACTCATGAATTACAGTCAAATTTAATTTAATCTAAAGCATTTACAAAGTAATGTATCGGTTACGAACAAGATAATTAGTATTGAAAACATCATTTCGTGTAATTTACACGGGTCCCGCTAGTTATTACTAATACTGCTGGATCACAAGTTCCACAAAGAAATGTCTGAAAATATATTCAGGAGTGGAGATCCAGAATTATTCAATTTTTAGAATTTACTCAATAAATTATTATTAGTGGCTTTATCTGGACTCCTATCTGGTAACAATACAAGTTATCAAATTTGACGTCATAACAATTAAAAAAAAATGGACGTTTGATAGCGATTAAGTTTAGACCAGATAAACTGACATGATCAGTAACGTTTTTGAAAAGGATGTTATTACCGTTAAATATATTATTTATTTATTGACAACATTTTTAATAAGAGGATAAAATAATAAAACTAAGAAGGCCTCCAGAGTGCTGCTAAAACATTACCTCCTCCCCTCACCCTGAAGTCTTGACGGTTGGAGGGGGCAGATGTAAGTAATGCTGGCTATGGTACGAACTCAAAATGAATTGCGATTGGATAAAATAACTGTCAGACAAGAATAATGACTCCTCCTCCTTCACCCCCATCATGTCATTGAGTGCTTTGTTATTTTCACTTTTTGTAAATAATGGCGCAGAAAAAAAAATAGCCATGCACTGCCACTAGGCACTGTGAAATTAATGCAAGTCATTTTTAGTAATGGCTTGATGGTTGTAAAATTGAAAAATGGCTGCCAATCAGGCGATGGTTTGATTTTTATAGATGCATCCAAGTATCGCTATAAGAGTCTGTCATGATTAACTTTGAAATGGCCTTTTCATACAGATCACACAATCCAGAAAACTGGATGTGATTAAAGTAGATCAAAAGAAAATAATGTGCTAAATTGTAGTTATGGCAAACTTTGCGTTTATCGCAAACCACAAAATGGAGTTAACCTATCGAAATAAAGACATTTGGTCAAAAGTTCAATTAATAACAAAGTCCATTCTAACACATTTTATCAACTTTATTTCACAAAAAAAAGAGGTTAAGAAAAGATTTGATGTCAAATGTTATGAAACGGTTCCATGCCGCTGATGTTGGACAGACACACCTCACGTCCACTTGGGTTGGCATCTTAAGTCCAACTGGTTTTGAAGCGGGACAAAATGTGTAAGTAGTTCAGTGGACGTACATCCGATGCAAAATGTTTTCATTGGATAATAGATCAATCACTCCGCGTAGGAACATTAGTTCACATAGAAGGAAAATAGTCCATCAAAATGTAACTTCTACAAACATTTTATCTGGCAATATTAAATCGCATTTGATTTAGAAGTGGATATTTTAAAATTTCAAACTTTGTGCTGAAGATTGCATGTTTTTACTATAAACCGTTTTTAAGATAAGAACATGTTCCCATATTGAAACGTTGCCGATTTATGAACAAATTATAACAATGAATTAAGTACTTTACATTTCAAAGAAGAAAGAAATAATTTCGGCAATCTTGCAGCATAGTTAACAGTTGAGAAATCAACATAAAGACAACAATAACTTATACAAAACGCAGTAGAAGTTAATAATCTACTGACCTGTATACTTTTAACGTGCTGAAACTGTTTAATTTTGTTTTAAATTTCAGAATTTGTTTTTGATGTTCGTGTGGATTATCGTCACACTAAAACCAAAATGGCTGACCACTGAGATGCTACAACTCATTTTGAAATTAAAAAAACAACAAAAACTTTAAAACAGTTTCAGAGCATCAAAAGTGTACAGATCGATAAAAAATTAAATTTTATTGTATTTGGTAAAAGTTATTTGTTGTAATTTTTTTGAATTTTCGATTTCTTGACTGTTAACTATAAGATCTCGAGGTTAAATGAACAATGTCGGCAACCATGTTTTATTTTTGTAACAATGATATTGGCGAAATCTTATTTTGAAATAATTTTGTTTTAAACAGTTTCAGAACGTTAAAAGTATATTGGCGGTAAATTAAATTTTAGTGCGTTTGGTAAAAGTTATTTGTTGTATATTTATTTTTTTCGATTTCTCGGCTGTTAACTATACTTCAAAATTACCATGAATTTAAATGAATATATGTTGAGGACTTAGGAAATTCTTTAAAATATCAGTAAAAGCCAATTCGAACTGACATTAACATTTCTCAAATACTTTAAATTTGATTTGTGGCCTATATTTTTTTTCTTCACAAAAATCTTTTTTTTTTAATCTAAAATTTTCATCATTAATTTCTACAAAGTGAAAAAGTTTCTTATTTTATATTATGTTCCCATACAGGAACGTTGCTGAGTAAACGGTTAAAGGAAAGGGAATCGATTGAAGAGAATCCCAAACGGTCCCCAAAAGTAATCAAACGTACTTCATATTATTGCTCAGTATTAGTACTTCCACAGTGTTCCTCATCTTTCGGCTGATAATAATTCTGTCTAATTAACTCCCATCCTCGAGTGGCCCTTGGCCTTGATAAATAATAAAAAAAGAGAATTGTAATGTCAATTAGATTTGTTGTCACTTCTAATCTGGAATTAAACTGCCACCTGGCATGAGTGCATAATATCATTATCACTAAAAGGCACCCACGTACACTAATTGGGAGAGTGCTGAGCGGGAAGGGCAGTGTTCGAGAAACAGGCAGCAACCTCTGTTTGTGTGAATGCACTCAAATAACAATCCATTTGTTATTTAGTTATTCCGCCTTTGTGTCCCTATTTACTTGCCTCTCCACGAGGGCAGAGTTGGACACAAGGTCATTCTTTTTAATGTGAGGAAACTCCAGCTATTCAAAAAGCGGCACTCTGGATTAGGACAAAATAAAAATTGCCTCAGTCTAAAAGGATTTCTGCTTCACTGACTGAGGCCAAATAGATAAAGTATAGTATCAGAACATATTCTACACTTTGCTCCTAGTGAAAAGGCCAAGGAGTGTGTATGTTTATTTACCTCTTCTGCAGCAGGTTAGACACAAGGTCAAGTTAAGTTTTGAAAAGCCAGCACACTAGGAGAAGTGTACTCTGGCCTACAAAAAATGCCTGAGTACCTCTGTCGACATTCTCCGATAAGGGCACCTCAGGTGATTAGCAATATACTAACCCCTTCTGAAAGAGAGATGGTAAAGCCTGGGAAAATTGACCACTTAGGACTGAATAGAATCATACCTCAGCCTGACAGAAGCATGACCACTGTTTGACTGATTGTCGAGGACGTATCCACAACTTGTACGAACAACACCGACTCAAGCTGTGCCAGAAGGAGTGTGTAGAAGTCTCCAGAGAATGCACATAATTAAAACACAATTATTACCGGTGCTACAAAAGTGAAATCTTAAAACATTGCCCACCTTCTTAGGTATCTGGATAATACGAAAATGGTGACGCTAGTAATAAATCGATATTAAATAATAACAAAACAAAAAAACGGTGGCACCAACATTAATTGGTACCAGAGAAAATGGTTGTTAAGAGTCTGGGAGGAGAGCACCATCCAAACCTCCACTTGAAGGGTATGGAGAGTACTGAAATCTCGAGGAGACTTATTGTCTCGCAAATTTAAATGTGAAAACTAATGGCCACTGTTTTGAGAACGTAAAATGATTTGCACAACAATGATTGAAAGAAGTGGAGAATACTGGAAATCTGTGGAGACTTGTTGTCACCCAGACTCCAGGAAACATAACTTGTTTCTGTTAGTGAGTGATTACTGGTAATGATTCATGTGAGAACTCCTAGTAAATAATAATTATGATAATAATAATGATAATGATGATAATAACAATAATGATAATAATAATAAGGATAATAATGATAATAATAATAATAAGGATAATAATGATGATAATAATAATAATAATAAAGATAATAATGATGATAATGATAATAATAATGATGATAATAATAATGATAATAATGATGATGATAATAATACTGCAAGAACTCTCATAAACTGCCCCCCCCCCCAAAAAAAAACAAAAAAACAAAAACAAAACAAAAACAAAAGAAAACAATATGATGGCATCGGCCTCGGGTGATGCCATCACAAAATAGACATGAAATGTCAATGTGGATGGAAAGAGCAAGGAAGGAGAGTACTAACCAGATCTCCACTGGAAAGGTGCGGAGTTAGTGTTACTGGGGCTCTGGGCAGGCTCATTGCCCCAGTGAAGACCAATGGTCGCTGCCAGCGAGAAATCAATGGTAAGCGACTGTTGCAATAATGCGAAACCATTTGCAATGGTTATTGAAAGAGGTGGAGAGTACCGGAAATCTTAGGAGACTTGTCACTCAGACTCCAGGGAACACTACCGGTTATTGTCAGTGAGCAATCACTGATGATAACCTGTGTGAGAACCCCTAGCGAATAAATAATAACTAGCAAAATATATGCGATAAGAGGTTGCATATTTTTGCTAGTATATCACTATTCCACAAGGAGAAGGCAATCCCTGGGAGGATTGTATCATGATCACAGAACAGGTACTACACTACCCCCCCTTCAAAAAAAAGAGAGGGTGATGCCTAGAAGGGTGATATCATAACAACAGAACAGATACTACACTACCCCCCCCCCCCTCCCCCAAAAAGAGAGGGTGATGCTTAGAAGGGTGATATCATAACAACAGAACAGATACTACACTACCCCCCCTTAATTGAGCATTAAAAGATAGTTTAATAGTACATTAATAGAAATAATAGTATAGTTCGGCTTCAGACATACATATACCAAATCACCATTAGTAATAGATAATAGTTAACCCACATAGACAAGTGACACCAACCAACCACAGGAAAATTGAAACAGAATAACGTTGCGTGAAGACAACTTAAAATATAGAAATAAAACTACACGAAACTAAAGGAACTGACACTACCAGGTTAGATATGTAAAAAAAAACAACTATAATCTGTCTTCGCTTCCTAAAAAAAATGCAGTGGCACCAGCATTGGCGAACACGATACCTATAAATATCTGGGAGTTCTGGAAGCAGACATCATCAAATCAACAGAAATGAGGGAGAAGATTGGAAGAGAGTACCTGAGAAGAACAAGAAAACAACTTGAAAGCAAATTATATAGTAGAATAGAAAGAATAAATACCTATACAGTATCCCTAGTAAGATATTCTGGATCCTTCATAGGCTGGACAAAAAAGAACTCAGATACCTGGATCAAATAATTAGGAAACTAATGACCATGCACAATGTACTACACCAGAAGGACCGAACGGGCTATCTCTATGTAAAAAGGAAAGAAGGAAGAGGACTGGTTAGCATAGAAACTGCGTGGAAGAAACCATAAAAGAAGTAGAAAAATACATAACCCAAAATACAGAAAAGCTGATCACCGCTTCAAAAAATACTGCCAAAATGGACATCACAAAGAGCAGTGAAACTGGAAACAAAGACGAGAAAAGTAAAATAAGAAGAGAAGCAGCTACATAGACGATTTATAAGACAGACCAAAGAAGAGAAGCACAAAAACACATAGACATGCCTATGAAAAGGACACTTGAACAGAGAAACAGAATCGCTACTGACAATTGCACAAAACAATGCAATCAGAACAAACAATATAAAAAGCAAGATAGACAAAACCCAGGGAAACAGTAAATGTAGAATTTGTGAACAAAGAGTCGAAACAGCAAACAACACCATGAGTGAATTCATAGCACCAACAGAATACAAAAACAGGAAGGACTAACGCCGACCAACCATAGGTAAGTTTAATAAACAGAACCAAAATATATAAAAAGAACATTACATGGATCCAAGGGAATATATGGTGGCACCAGCCTCGGCTAGTACCACGCAAAGTGGTCATGAAGGATCAAAGAGGATGGAAACACCAAGGAGGGAGAACACTAACTAAACCACCACTTGACGATGTGGAGAGTACTGGAACGTTGGAGAGTCTTATTTCCACACAAATTACAAAGAAAACCAATGGTCGTTATCAGCAAGAAATCAATGGTAAACAGCTGTTGCGATAGCACAAAGTGACTTACAATGGTCAGATGGATCTGTTTGGTGAGGCCTGAACAGTACGTTTCTTTTGAATCCCTGCTCTCACAGGTCAACTTGAAAAGCCTTACGGACATCATGCGGAAGAACAGACTGCGTTGGTTGGGTCACATTGAGCGTAGCGATGGCTGGATTGCTACAGTCCGAAAGTTGAATGTGCCAGCAGAGAACATCACCACTGGCAGACCCAAGTTGACTTGGGAGGACGTAGTCAAACGTGATAGGAAGGCCATGGGTATGGATTCCATCAAACCTTGCCAAAGACAGGAGTGGAGAGGAAGACTTAGATTTCGAGACTAGACAATCAGGCCCCACCCTCATCAGAGGATTAATTGTGGCCTGATTCAACAAATAAACCGGTTGATGATGATGATGATTTAAAGAGGTAGAGAGTGGTGGAAATCTAGGAAAACGTATTGTCATGTAGATTCTAGTGATACCACTTGTTATTTCCAGTGGAAAATCACTGATAATGACCAATGGGAAATCTAGCGAATAAATAATAATGATACCAAAAATATGAAGAAAGGAAGACTTAAACTAACAGAAGGTAAAGAGGTGATGAGTGCATGTGGTGAACGTGATAATTATAACTCCCTGGGCATTCTGGAAGTGGATATCATTAAATCAACGGAAATGAAAGAAATAATAAAAAGAAAATATCTGAGAAGAACAAGAAAATCCTGTGAAATTAAATTATATAGTAAAAACCTAATAAAAGGAGTAAACACTTGGACAGTATCCTTGGTAAGATACTCTGGACACTTCATAAACTGGACTACAGAAGAACTCAGGAACCTGAGTTACGAACCAGGAAACTAATGACTATGCACAATGCATTGCACATGAAGGATGATAGTGACAGACTCTATATAAAAAGGAAAGAAGATTTAACAAATAAATAGCGCGCGAGAAAACATGGCTATGGAAAGGATACTTGAAAAGAAAAACGGAATTGCTAGTGACAATCGTACAAAACAACATGATCAGTACAAACTACATAAAAGTCAAAATAGACAAGAGCCAAAAAACAGTAAATGTAAACATCACACATCACAAGCGAATACAGTAAGCTGGTCCAAAATTAATTAATTAATAATTAACAAAGTTTTCTGTTCTTTTTACTATCTTAAATGTATTTAGCATTTTTACTAGACCAACCCGACAATCTGTCAAATCCCATCCGTTCACTGTGGAGGTCCCCAGATGCTGAAGAGCCTTCTACTCCAAAAGCTTCTTTCCTTGTGCTGCCGGACTCTGGAAGTCCCTCCCTGCTCCCTGTTTTCCTGACGGTACTGACATGTAGAAATTTAAAATTAATTTAAACAGACATCTCGCTGCACAGCTCCTAATTTAGGTTGACCTCCCTAAAAAAAAGAAAAGAAAAAAAAACTCACCCCTTTTCTCAGTAGCCCCTTACGTCTATAGTGGCGTACTGTCTTGTTTGGGGTGAACTATGTTAAAAAAAAAAAAAGACATGATTGGGTTGGAAAAATAATTTACTTGGAAGTGTGCAAACGACTGCACTTTGAACATACAGACAAATGGTACTCTAACCCAGGAAAGCAGCAAATATAGCCTCAACAAGTTACTTACAATAATAATGGAAATCTGTGGAAACTTGTTGTCACTCAACCTCCAGGGAAAGCTAAGTTAACTGATTCTTGTTATTCTTTAATTAACAGTTTATTTATTATGAAAAGGTCAAGTGGTGTGCTTGTCACTATCGAATAAAAAAAGCAAGAGATGAATCAATTAATCCCCGAGGATAAAAATGATCAACCAATGATTGATTACTGATCTGAACAAGAACATTGTCAGTGGTGGGGGAATATAGGAATAATTCTTTTTTTGTTTTTTAAACATGGAGGTGAGATGTACAGAAAAGAGAAGATAAACTGGCCAAATAAATAAAAAATAAATATAATAAAAAAATAAATATAATAAAAAAATAAATATAATAAAAAATAAATATGATAAAAAATAAATATAATAAAAAATAAATATAATAAAAATAAATATAATTAAAAATTAATATAAAAAATATATAATAAAAAATAAATATAATAAAAAATAAATATAATAAAAGATAAATATGATAAAAAATAAATATGATACAAAAATAAATATGATAAAAAATGAATATAATAAAAAATAAATATAATAAAAATAAATAAAATAAAAAAATAAATATGATAAAAATAAATATGATAAAAAAATAAATATAATAAAAAATAAATATGATAAAAAATAAATATGACAAAAAATAAATATGATAAAAAATAAATATGATACAAAAATCAATATGATAAAAAAATAAATATAATACAAAAATAAATACAATAAAAAAATAAATATTATAAAAAAATAAATATAATAAAAAAATAAATATATTAAAATAAATATAATAAAATAAATATAATAAAAAAATAAATATAATAAAATAAATATAATAAAAAATAAATATAATAAAAAATAAATATGATAAAAAATAAATATAATAAAAAAATAAATATAATAAAAAAATAAATATGAATGTTTATCAGAAACGTGAACATATTTTCAGCCTATATACTAACAACATTGTCAGCATTTTCATAAACAAATCAGCACTGCTACTGGGTGCTTCCAAATCTCAGATATAGGGTAACAGTTGTAACTCTTATTTTAGACTTAAACAAAAGGATGCGCATCAACAGGCACAGATCATATGAGAAAAAAGGGGAGCTTAATTCGATTCAACTCCATGCATCTCCTTCCAAGACTAACTAGAAAAACATACATGGCCAGAAAAGATTTTTGTGACCAATCTGAAAAAGATCACACATATTTTGAGTTGACCAACAGGCTATCTGAAGTCTGTCAATAGTCTGTTTATAAGCAACATCATAACAAACCTGATTGGACTGGCATCAGTGACAGGAATTTTAGCTGAGAGTGATCATCAACACACAACTGTCCTCGCAGCAACTTTATGAAAACGCTTCTCACCAAAATGAGAATGCCATCAGCAGCAGCAGCCAGCTCAGAGATACTCCTCAACATTAGCAGAAACCAATGAATTATTATATAATTGTTTTTTCACACAACCAAATGCACAGTTCGTCTCATAACTACAGAAACTGCATACGATACACACCGTCCTGGGTATAACCTTAAAGTGCATCTGGTGGTGAAGCTTCAATTTAAGAGACTTGAGGAGTGTGGAATTACCTCTAAGTAAGCATTACTCCCAGGTCCACTCTTACTTGGAATAGTAGTACCTGTCACAGTCTCATCTATGGGTTGAATAGAATTGGTCCTCGGCACAACCCGTCCTCGGACACTCTTGGGTAAAGTCTTAGTCTCTGCTCCACTCAATCACTCCGAAATCCATCTTTACCATCCGTTTCTACCTTTTTTGTTTTTTGCCTACCCTATTTCCCAACCTTATCAACTACTCAAGTTCTCTCCAGCCACAAACTGCATCCAGTGGTGAGGTCCCAATTTAGGGAGTGTGGAGTGGCATCTTAGTAACCACTTCTTCGAGGTCCACTCTGCCATTCTGACTCTGAGTGATAATACCTGTTAAAGTTCTGGTGCTGATATCGATCCTGAACCAGTTTTCGTGAGGTTCGACTCGGAAGCGTTCGGCTGTCCTACGCAAACGCCCGAGAGTTGACGAGCCGATTTGTACCAGACGACAATTTTGATACGGTGCTGCGTCCTATGATAATAATGTTTTGCTTTTGTCGTTGTTAGGGTTAAAAATATTTATTTGACAACAGTAATTTCGCTCTGTTTTGCTTGTTTTATTTGTTGTTTAAAAAATTTCTTGCAACTATAACTAAAAATTATAGGACGCAGCAACATATCAAAATAAAAAAAAATATTTATTTGATAACATTAACTTCGCTATGTTTTGCTTGTTTTGTTGTTTCTTTTATAAAATTTCTTGAAAATATAACTTACAATCACAGGACGCAGCACCGTATCAAAATTGTCGTCTGGTACCATTCGGCTCGTCAACACTCGGGCGTTTGCGTAGGACAGCCGAACGCTTCCGAGTCGAACCTCACGAAAACTGGTTCAGGATCGATATCAGCACCAAAGTTCTATAAATAATAATCTACAAACCAATCGTACAGACAACGTACGATTTCGACATAAAATGACGATGGTCGACATGCCATAACATCCAAAACCAACCAATCATGTCATGTATTAATTTCTTTGGAATAAATACAATTGGAACTTTGAGCATTTACCAAGTCTTCGTTTTGCTGTTGTGTGTTTTCTCTCATTTTGTTGTTGTTAGCAGACTACTCCATGACAATGTTGTCTGATTAATAGTTCAGTTTGCCTTTACTTTCTCTGATATGCACATGACAACAGGCGGAATGCCAACTTATATACATTCTGATCATAGCACCTCTTTCATGTTTAAAGAATGAAAGATTTCCTTCTTAGAATGAAGTCGTTACTAGTAAAATCATGTCATGCAACAGGAAAGATGTGCATAGAAAGGTTTAATGGCACCGTATGAAAGAAATAAACAAAAAAAAAACAGAGCAAAACTTATCACACAGCACAAAGAACTAAAAGTACTCAAGACTCTTAGAAGACAGCAAATTATCGGCGAGCCAAGCATCGCAAGCTAGTAAATTTTGTTTCAGTGATACAACGTGAATACTTGGGATTGTGAATAAATGTTCAGAATATCCCGTGATCTCTCGGGATAATCAGGGAATGGATTAAGCAGTCGATGAGATCTTATGGTTTTTATGGTAGAAAAATTCTTATGGTTTTTATGGTAGAAAAAATTCTTATGGTTTTTATGGTAGAAAAAATTCTTATGGTTTTTATGGTAGAAAACATTCTTATGGTTTTTATGGTAGAAAACATTCTTATGGTTTTTATGGTAGAAAAAATTCTTATGGTTTTTATGGTAGAAAAAATTCTTATGGTTTTTATGGTAGAAAACATTCTTATGGTTTTTATGGTAGAAAAAATTCTTATGGTTTTTATGGTAGAAAAAATTCTTATGGTTTTTATGATAGAAAAAATTCTTATGGTTTTTATGGTAGAAAAAATTCTTATGGTTTTTATGGTAGAAAAAATTCTTATGGTTTTTATGACCATAAAAACCATAAGAATTTTTTCTACCAGTAGAAAAAATTCTTATGGTTTTTATGGTAGAAAAAATTCTTATGGTTTTTATGGTAGGAAAAAAAAACTAAGGATTAATTATGCAACATTTATATTTGATTCCTTTTATTTCTTACTCAATTGTTTACCCATCAAGATTAATTTTATTATTATTCTAAACTCTTAATTATAACATTCCAACCATTTCCAAAAGATAAAAATCCGAACCAGATTGTTCCATTTTTTTCTCACACACATTTCGGAAATATAAATGTTGATTTCTTAATAAACAAAAAAAACACTGCCAGCCATTAACGAACACTGATAAAACCATATAGTCGTTATACACTGCGTCGTTATTTATATGCGTCGTTATACACTGCGTCGTTATTTATATTGAATATACAAGATGTCCCAAAACGAAGGAAGTGTTTATTTTAATGAATGAGAAATCGAGTTTTTATGGCAATCAGTTAAAGTATAGAAAGTTTTATTCAAAAAATTAGTTCAATCGATTTGCTCAATTTTATGATCGTGCTGTACCTCCATTCATACTTTTGAATTTTTCATTTTCTTTTCAGAGCGCCAGTATGGATGTGAAGATGGAAGCTGATCTCATTTGATGCTATTATGAAAATGGGAACTCTCCAACTGTGTCCATAAGATAATTGAAATGCGGAAAGGAAGCTGGTAAAGGATCCTGGCTCCTGTTCTGCTGTGACTTCTATTTTGCGGTATGTCGATTTGATGCTGAGTGTCAAAGGAAAGAACTTTGAGAATGTGTTGTAAAATTCTTAAAACCTTGATTTTTGTTTAATATGTGCATTTTTGAAAACCTCTTGTAGAGTAGTTTTCAATTATACTTATTTTCCTCAAATATTTTCCTCAAATATTTTCCTCAAATATACTGAAGCAAAATGGAAGTCATTAAAATCTTTTTTTTTTCCTTCGTTTTGGAGCATTCTGTATTTGAGAAAAAAAAATGGAACCATCTGTACCTAAATTAAAACCCATTTAAAAATATTAAGGTCCATTTCCAAAAAATGGACCTTAATATCCTTTAAATGGATCTTAATTTACGTACAAAGTTATACATAGCCTAAAAGTCAGAGTAGCTCTCTGTATGAGCATGTTTTAAAGTCTGCTCAATGTCGCTTTTAAGCTTGTATCAAACTAAACGTTTTTTCCAGTTTCTGATTTAATCTGTTAATATTACCCGGATTATGCCCAAACGTTAATCGCATATGAGATTATACTAGATTAAGCATGCAGGTGGAGATGACTTGCTCGCCTTGAAAATCTACATTTAAATCCTGGGTGTTCACCTGCAAACATTATAAATTCAGGCTTAGTTCCAGTAGGTTATTGAGAAACATATACTACTTTCTCTCTATATAAAATAAAGTATGCATTGTTTATATATATATATATATATTATTTAGTTCGTCTATCCACGGACAGCTACATCGTCGTATCACGGCTCTTCAGTGTAGATAGAAAAGGGCGGGTGCTTCTAATTTTCAAGAAGTTGAGCATCGTAACCACTATGACGTCAGCTACCGCCATAAATAAACAAATAAATAAAATAACAAAAAAAACAAAAAAACTTAACAATTTAAAAATTAAAACCTAAAATAGAAATACAATTATTTTTAAATTCTGCAGCAAAAAATGAATAAAGACTTCGTCATTGGAATTTAAAATATATATATATAAAAGGGAACCTAATAATTGCGAATATATATATATTCGCAATTATTAGGTTCCCTTTTATATATATATATTTTAAATTCCAATGACGAAGTCTTTATTCATTTTTTGCTGCAGAATTTAAAAATAATTGTATTTCTATTTTAGGTTTTAATTTTTAAATTGTTAAGTTTTTTTGTTTTTTTTGTTATTTTATTTATTTGTTTATTTATTTATTTATCGTTAGCCTAAGGTAAATTTATTTCTGTGTAAGCAGCTGTTTGCTATTTCACTTCTAGAATTTAATAGATTTCGGGGATCTTTAAAATTTAGGATTACAAATTTTTCATTCAGGCATAATCTACACGGGTCGTCTAAATTTCTACATGTACTGGTTTGCTATTGGGAGCTCAAAGAAAATGGAAACTCACCAATAATTGAATGGAAAATAGTAAGACAGGCCAGTACATGTAGAAATTTAGACGACCCGTGTAGATTATGCCTGAATGAAAAATTTGTAATCCTAAATTTTAAAGATCCCCGAAATCTATTAAATTCTAGAAGTGAAATAGCAAACAGCTGCTTACACAGAAATAAATTTACCTTAGGCTAACGATAAATAAATAAATAAACAAATAAATAAAATAACAAAAAAACCCAAAAAACTTAACAATTTAAAAATTAAAACCTAAAATAGAAATACAAGGAACCACATGTTAAAATAAATTCACCCATTATATTGACACAACAAAGGAAACAGGGTATAGGCAAACCCATTGATAACAAAAACAATAGAACAGGATATAGGGAGTAACACCAACAAAGCCTTTGTTCGCGGGAAGCCCAACGATTGGCTGAGAGAACAACAAAGAATCTGATTGGTTAACTAGCAATCCGTGTATATAAAAACACCCGACAAAAATAACTCCATGCATTTTAGCCTGAAGATTCCCCCCGCGGATGAAACGCGGGAGCCTCTGTGTAGCTTGATTGCCATAAATATATTTTCATAACTTACTACCTAGCTCTACTTACGTATCGAGCACTGTTGAAGTAAATACTGAAAATTGATACATAAAAAATTATATCTCCTTATAAAATTTTATGTGGATATATATATATATATATATATATATATATATATATATATATATATTTGAAGCGAACTCTGAAATCACTGCACTAATTCTTCTTCTGAAATTTGTGAAAAAGATTCTAATATTCTATTTCAAACTTAAACGTTACAGACCAACAAATTTTTTATTTCAAACAAACTTAAGCATGACAGACCAACAGACAGACGGAGCCTCTTATAGAGATGCTTGGACACATCTAAAAGAAGAGGAATCTTTTTAATCTTCATATTTAGTGATGAAAATATTATTTTAAACTGAAGCGTGACAGACCAACGAAAAGTCTATTTGAAACTACATCGTGACAGACTGTGAATTCAACATGTTCTGTCTTGTTTCGTTAATGAAGGAAATCTAAAAATATTAATAATAAAAAAATAAGTAATGCAGGATGAAAAAGACTGTGGTGTTGCTCGCCCAAACATTTGACCGTAATTCCTGAAATATTAATATTTAAAAAAAATTAATTTACTTCTTTCCGGATAAAAGTAGAAATTAAAACAAACTTTGCAAAATGAAAGTAGATGACGATGCAAACCTAAGTTGCTTGAATTCAATGACTGTGGAGTCGGATTCAGAGCAGATTCATTGCGCCCCTCTCAACAAGTGTACTATTACTCTTGCCAATATATATGCACACATTACATGGGGTTTTATGATAATCCAAAAATTACAAAAAAAACCAAGAACTCTATAACTAAATATTTAGAAATTTGAAAAGAATCGGAATTGGTAACTGTATCGGAATCGGGAAAATATTCGTATCGTCCCATCACTAGTCAGTACTGCTGTATCGTTACACCATTTGAACTTTAATTGGAATTAGATGTGGATTATACGTGGATGTTGAGGTAGCGGGTTCAGTTCACAGGGGAAGGCCAATGAAAACATGGGAGGAAGTGATAAAAATAAACTTGAGAGAAAGAGAGATAAATAAAAACCTGACCAGAGATATGTTAGTTTGAAAGTCAATTTCTAAAAGCCATTCAATGCATAGCAGGATGTAAAATGGACATTAAATCGAATATGATGATGATGATGATGATGAGGAGGAGGAGGAGGAGGAGGAGGAGGTTCCAAGAAGATGAACTTAATATCTTAATCAACTCCTCTTCAAAAGTGTAAAGATACATATCAAAATCACTATAGAAAATATGAAAAATATAATATTTTCTAACAAAAAGGGTCATCAAACGGAAGGAATACAACAGCAATATGTGTTTATTTAAGTGACCTACACTGTTGAGTGTAGGTTGCCGAAAGTTAAGACAGTGTCACAGTGAAGGAAGTAATAATAGAGTAAAAAAGTTTGGATGGCTGCCGAAAGTCTACTCGGAGCAATATATCTTCAAATGAAGATAGTTTGCTTGGCGTCTAGGTGATGGAGGCAGGAGAGACGTCCTGTCTGTCTTCGTTGGTTCCAAGAAGCTTTCTGTCTGACCTGAAAATCTGAATGGTTCGGTCGATCGAAATTAATACACCTTGGAAGCTAATTGGTCCTCGTGTGACAAAACCACCTCACAGGGGCTTCTCTCCGCAAGAAGAAGGAAATGTGAATGTTTATAACTGCTATATATGTGACTACCATTATTGCCACAATACAACTCTAATTCTTCTATTACTTCTCTTGCTACAATACTAGAGACTCCAAGACTTAAGAAGAACCAGTATTCAAAAAATAAACGGTAAGATTGTAAATGTCCCAGAGGGAATTTACAGACTTTTATAAATCACACTTTGATAAAAACGCACAAGTGGAAACACTTGCCTTCTAAGGAGGTGGTTTTAATAGCAGTCACTAATTCAAACTATGGTCTTCTAATCTTGGTAATTGTATGACCAATGTGGTTATCTGTGTCTACAAATACCATAATGTCCGGCTCATTATACGAGACGAAATATGCACTGACATGATACTTGAGCACAATATTTTAAGGGTTACGCTCTGATGTAGATATCACTTTTGACAGAATTCGACCTCTTTTTCCCTCATGTGTAGACTAGCTGCTATGAAAGTTCCTTATCCTCATTCAATAATCTTTTGCCCAACTCTAAGCTCTTATATATAAAGTCGAGAAGATACACCGTTTATTAAAAAGAGCGTCAAACGCATAAAGAAAAGCATTTCTTCCTGGAGAGCTCAAGTTTTAGTTACCGGTATCATCGTCGTTGTCATCGTCGTCATAGTAGTAGTAGTAGTAATCATCATCCTCATCATCCCCACCATCACCACCATCATCATCATCACCACCACCACCACCACCACCATCATCATCATCATCATCATCATCATCATCATCATCATCATCATCATCATCATCACCACCACCACCACCACCATCCTCATCATCCCCATCACCACCACCACCATCATTATCACCACCACCACCACCACCACCACCACCATCATCATCATCATCACCATCATCATCATCATCTGGTTTTGGTATTTAAGGTGCTGCGAGTGTCCCAGACTCCAGGTTGGGCAACACCAGGCAATATCTCACGCTTGCTCTCCATGCGGTCCAATACAAAGTGTTAATACCAGTCATGTTGCAAACAGTCAAGTCACTTCGTACGCACTTAAGCTGGTTCTTCCTTGCTCTTCCATACACTCTCGTGCCTGAAGTATCTATGCGTGTTATAGACTTGATGCAGGAGGTGGCACACTGTATATGGCCAAGCCACCCGAGACGCCGAGCGCACAATACCAAAAAGCTTCTGATAGAGCACGGCTGAAGGGATTATTTCCTCTAGTTTGCTGCCGCACATCCACCTGATCATGGCACGGTCATTATACCGAAGCCGTTCCAAATCAGAAGAATTTGGGGCCAATGTCTCACTGCCATACAAGATGGCGGAGCAAACACAGGCCGAAAAGAACTTGCTCTGAGTCCTGAAAGAAATATGCCTAGATGTAAGGATTGGCAGCAGCTTCCTGAACCTTCCCCAAGCAACATAACAGCAAACTGTTATAGCACGTTCACAACCAGTATCAGCATTCAACATGTCACCTAGGTAGCAGAAGGTAGTTTCAACATCAAGTCGGCTGCCATCCACATCCATAAGTGCCATCGTTTGACCATCGAAAACCGTTGAAAAGATTTTTAAAAAACAAGGTTTTTAATCAAATTGAGATGTACGAAAATTTCAAGGTGTTCAAAGAGAATTTAACCACAGGCGGTTAAAAAGAACATAGTCTAACGACACCCTCTTTTGGTCCCCCGATTTATAAAATCGGGGTACTTATGTTTTTGAGGCATGTCCGTCCGTCCATCCACCCGGATTTTTCTCCGCAACCATCCATTGAATTTCTCTGAAATTTTGCATGAAGTTGTAACTTTGGTCAGGTTAGAAAGTGACATTCTCCGATTTTTGAAAAAAAATCTGGTTAGCCCCCCAGGGGGTCAAAAGGCCCCATAACTTTTCATCCGCCCATTCAATTTCTCTGAAACTTGGCCAAAATGTGGAGGCAATTGTTCCTAATAGAAAATAAGTATTGCTGACCTTGGAAAAAATCTGGTTCGCGCCCCCAGGGGATCAAAAGCCCCCAAAATGGCAAAAAATGACCCTTTCCATCCATTCAATTTTTCTGAAACTTGGCCAAAATGTAGAGGCAATTGTTCTGGATATAAAATGAGCATCCTTGACCTCAGAAAAATTCTGGTTCGCGCCCCCAGGAGGTCAAAGGGGGGTAAAAAATACCCCAAATTACCCAAATTTATTGCATTTTACAGTAGTTTTTTTTTATGAAAGAAAAATAAATTTTATCGATAAACGAATAAGGGAGAAATATCGCCGCCATGTTAATCATATTCAAGGGAGATAATACGAACTTTTGTGAAATAGAGCAATAAAGTCTTGAATTTTGGGTGTTATCTCCCTTACCTGCCTTGAATATAACCAAAAATACCGCTGATATATCAACATTACCCGTATATCGGTAAAATTTGATTTTCTTTTATAAAATAAAAACTACTTGATTAATTTTTGGTATACAATATTTTTTTTTTATTTTTATTTTTATCATAGTTCACCCCAAACAAGGCAGGCCTCCACTGTAGACGTAAGGGGCCACTGAGAAAAAAAGGGTGAAGGTTTTGGGGGGGGGGGTCAACCTAAATTGGGAGCTGTGCAGCGAGATGTCTGTTTACATTAGTTTTACATTTCTGCATGTCAGTAACGTCAGGAAAGCAGGGAGCAGGGAGAGAGTTGCAGAGTCCAGCAGCACGAGGAAAGAAGCTTTTGGAGTAGAAAGCTCTTTGGCATCTGGGAACCTCCACAGTGAATGGATGGGATTTGGCAGATTGTCGGGTTGGTCTAGTGAATTTCTGTCGTAGGGGCACCAGAGCAGCAAGCTCATCAGAGCACAATCCATTGAAGTACTTGATAAAGCAGGCACAAGGATGCAACATTGTGGCGATGGGACAGAGACTGGAGCTTGGTGGATAGTGAAGGACCTATCAAGTTGGCAACTCTTTTTTGGACCTTGTCTAAGAGGGAGAGACTAGCGGATGATGCCCAGCCCGGATTCCGTGGCCGATACATGCATGAAAGTTGAAACAGATATTTCTCAGTTTGTTTGATTTTTTTTCATCGAATGTCTCCATAGTTCTGCAACATTTCGCCAATAAAAAAAGGGATGGACGCAATAAATAAAATGGAGAAAAGGGGAAGAAGGTACTAAAATGGAATAGAAAAAGAAGGAAGAACGTGCGAAATAGACGAAATAAGAAAAGAGAGACGGGAGAAACAGAAGTAAGAACGAAGGGACGAACGGACGGAATAGATGAGAGAGAGAATGAAGGCGACAATAGATGAAATGGAAGAGAGAAAGAAAGAAGGGGAGAACGGGCGAAATAAAAGAGAGAATGGAAGTGAGGGGAAAGGAACGAAATGGAAGATAGAAAGAAAGAAGGCAAGAACGGGCGAAATAGAAGGCAGAAATAAATAAAAAACAGATTGCATATCAGAGGGAAAGAAGAGAAGAATGAACAAAATATAAACAAATAAACAAAGAAGTAAAGCACGAAGGAAACAATACACAAAAACAAGAAAGAAAGAAAAGGTAAGAATGGACAAAATGGAAGTAAGAAAGAAGAAAGCAAGAACGCACGAAATAGAAGAGAAAAAAAAGGAGCCGGCGAGCATACTGATATAATAAGTTTCCATTCATGTGTAGCAATAATCCAAAGTGTTGATATGCTGTATAACAGACACAATGAACATAAATGCCTTGGCCTTGAGCCATGACTTTACTCGGTTAAAATCCAGCGAAGCTTGCCAAACAATCCTAACCCTTCCTGCTTTTACGATCTCTTAAAATCTCGAAGTTTATTGCAGCAGTTTTGAGAACGACCAAGAAAACAAATCGGATATAATTGGCAGAGCAAAGAGAACACAAAAATGGCCACGAGTGGAAGCAAAGGTTGTGAAATATGAAATCTATAAAAGTACTCATTATTTGATAACGAGCACTTAGTGGGTTGGCGTTCCTCCCAGCAAAATATGATTAACTACGACTTTGGATTGATTGATAAAAAATAGAAAAGTTATTTAAATATAATCAATTTCCAGGAATATTTATGATAATACTGCAAAGAGGATCAGCTGTGGAGCATATGAAATGCTCAGCGTTTGAATAAGAGACATTGCTAGTCTTTCTCTACTCTATCGTTATTTTAATGTTAGGTGCTCGACTGAGCTCCAAATCGCTGCCCCCCCCCCCTGTAAACCATTCACAGCAAAAACTCGTATAGCTATAACGACTGTAAAACATTTTCCTTTCTTCCTCTGTGTACCTGGAGATAAACAGAAATTTCCATGAGCAGAGTTTCTTTCCAAGAACTGCCCGCCTGTGAAACGCAATACCACGGAGCTTCTCTCCAGCTGACTACAATATGGTCGTTTTTATGTCCAATGTTAACAACTTATTGTTGAGCCGTCCTCTTAAGTAATAAAATTCTGCCTAGATGGTCTGTAATTCTCAGGGTGTTTGTATCACTATCCATCTGACCCCCCCCCCCCCTTTAACCCTTGTCCTCGAGTAGCCTTTGGACCTTGATGAGCGGTGACCCGTTAGTAAAATAAAATCTCTGCCTGTCCTGTCTTTACTTCGTCTACGTTTTGATTTTTCCATGCCACCTGACTATAACAATCAGACAAGAGTGGGGGTCGATACTAAAATTCATAACCCATGGATGGCTGTTCAAGTTCTCTGTATAGTCAATAGATATCTGATACTTATATGGTAGTCCTTTGATTTATTTAGGTAGTTGCTCCTCATGACTGTCATACTTGCCAAGGATACGTTCTCGGCACTCAATCCGACAGACTAGGGCTGCCATGGCAGCCCCAGACCCTCTTCTGTTGAAGTGAGATATGGTTTGGCTCAGTCTTAAAAGGTTCACCCTCCCAGACATTATCTCTTTGCTTGTTGGGTGAGGCTGGTTTATTGTCAATCGCTTACAGGTCTGTTCATCCCTATTTTTGCAGAGCCAGTGCTGCCCTACCCTCTCCCCATGTTCCAGCCTTGTGTCACATCTTCCTGTGGTGGGAAGGAAATAAATACCCCCTTCCTCTCATGGCTATCATGCTTGCCAAAGATCCGTTCTAGGCACTCAATCTGACATACAATGGGTAGCTGTGGTGGCTACAGGCCCTTTTCTGTTGGAGCAAGGTATGATCTGGCTCAATCCCAGAAGGTACACCGCCGCTCTTTGATAGGAGGTTGGTTTATTGCTGATCGCCTGCGGTGACCCTACCGAGGAATGTCGAGAGGTCTGCTCATGCTTATTTTTGCAGAACTAGAGTGCGCCTTTGGGAGCACTGGCTTTCACCCTCACCTTCTGTCACATCTTCCTGTGGTGGGAAATAAGTAAATATCGTTGGCCCCTGCCCCTCATGGCTGTCATACTCGCTGAGGATCTGCTGGTAGAAAGGAAGTAACTAACAGATACTCATCTTTGCTTGAATTTAAATTTATTCTCAACAGATTGTCGGTTGTCTCTACCTGAACATGATTGTCTGCATTTATTTTTCTGTTTTGTACACAGAGCTGCCCGGCCGATCGTAGCCTTTGCATTGAGATAATTAAAATGTTCTGTTCATTGTCAGGAGGCCATTCTCCCAGGCTTTGTCTCCTCCTTTTAGAAAGGAAGGATAGGTTTATTGCCTGTCACCTGAGGCGCTCTTGCCAGAGAATATTGACAGGTTCGAACATGGCTATTTTAATACCCATTCAGAAAAGATTAAATCTGGACAGTATAGGGAGATATGTGCAGAACAGGAAACTTTGATGGTATGGCCATGTTGAAACAATGGATGGAAGTTCTTGGTTTCGTAGATATAGTACATTTGAGGTAGCAGGATTAGTTGAGAGGGGAAGGCCAAATAAAACATGGAAGGAAGTGATAAAGATGGAATTGAGAGAAAGAAGGATAAATAAAGACCTGGTCAGAGATAGGTTAGTTTGAAAGTCAATTTCTAAAAGCCGTCTAATACATGGCAGCATCATGTAAAATGGACGTTAAACCGATGGTTATGATGATGATGATGATGATGATGAAGTCCTATCCATTTTTCTTATGGAAAGACAGGTAAATCACAGTGTACAACACTAACAACCAAAGCACATGAATCTTCAGTTATTTTCAAAAAGGCAGAGCTCAGATTTATGAAGGTAAAAGTCATAATGAAAAATCTTCATGAAAAATAAGTCAACTTACAAGACCATTCTGTGACACATGTTACAGAAAAATATTAAAAAACGCAAATGATTGTTTTCTTGGAATCCGCAATACCATTTCTCTCCAGTATCTTATTATCATGTGACTTGACCCCACCTACCGAATCAGAAGTGCAGATTGTGTAAACCAGAGGTGGGGTATCAGCTAAAAAATCCGACTTTGTGATCTGTTTTAAAAACCTCAATTTTGATCCTGACTTAGATTCCCAACTTCAACTACCGACTCCCTGTTGATTAAGATAAACAAACTATCACAGATCTTTGTTTTATGATAGTACTAGCTGGCTTTGCAAGCTCGCTATGGCTTAACAAAGTTCGTTAACGGATGTCGTCGCTAACGAGAGAGAGATAGAGAGAGACAAAGTAATCAGTCACCGTCTCCCCTCTATATGAACTCTTCTTGCTTATGGCTTTTTGGCATATCTTTCTTTCTAGCCAGTAAAGTTAGTTTAATTTAAATTACCTCCCTTGAAACTTAATAAATAAAGATTTTAAGAAAGATTGTAGTAATTTATCATTTTTTTTTATTAAATCACTTCAATAAATTACTGTTAATATCGACGAAACTATTGCATATATATAGCAAAAATAGAACAATGAAATTAAAAAGTAATAGCACCAAATTTTAATTTCTTATGAACTGTTTAAAAAATAGTTATGCAAATTAGGCATTCAAATAACTGTTTCTGGGTCTTCGTCTGTACTATATATACAGTATTTCAAAATATTTTGTATTATTGATTTAAATAACAGTAACCCATTTTGATGATAATATAGGAGTGTTAAATGAAAAAAACTTTTGCATTTATTCATTTTGAATAGGCTGTAGTGTAGTACATCAGACGTATTATACAGAGGAATGTCCTATGACACAACACAGATAACTCCCTAAAATTCTTGGACTAAAATTCTCATGGGCGAAACTTTATATAACAGGTAAATGAGGCCAATATAAGTGAGCCTCTGTAAGTCAGTATTAATTTACCTTCTGAGACGGAAAAACTTTATCGGCCTTCCGGTGGGGCCACAAATTTGCTGACTGCAACACCATGCAGAGGGGTAAAACCCTCTCGAAAACAAGGCCACCTGTAGGCTGTGAGTAGCGACCCGTGATGCCTTAGGACAGGATTCCGGTGGCTGAGCCATTCTTCCACCTTGGCCCATACTGAGAGACCCAATCTGATCAATTAACTGGTCACGTCATGCCCTAGTATCTATAATAACCCCCAACCGTATTATTCAATCTGATTCTTCTAAATATCAAAACCTTTTTATTTTCTTCCCAAATAGATATTAGAAGGTGGTAACTGAGGGTCAATCGTGTTGAGAGCAAAGAAGATTACCAATGCCAAGAAATAATGTGTTCAAAGAGTAATGTATTCTGGGAGTAATGTCACTGGTGGAGTGCCGCGTTTTCCTGTTCTTGAGTAATGATGGTACTCTCTGTGAAATTTCCTTCTAAGATTAATGTTTTATGAGAGTAATGTTTTCTAAGAATAGTGTAATATTTTATGAGAGTAGTGTATTCTGAGAGCAATGTATTCTGAGAGCAATGTATTCTGAGAGCAATGTATTCTGAGAGCAATATATTCTGAGAGCAATGTATTCTGAGAGCAATGTATTCTGAGAGCAATGTATTCTGAGAGCAATATATTCTGAGAGCAATGTATTCTGAGAGCAATATATTCTGAGAGCAATACATTCTGAGAGCAATATATTCTGAGAGCAATATATTCCGAGAGCAATGTATTCTGAGAGCAATGTATTCCGAGAGCAATGTATTCTGAGAGCAATATATTCCGAGAGCAATGTATTCTGAGAGCAATATATTCCGAGAGCAATATATTCCGAGAGCAATGTATTCTGAGAGCAATATATTCCGAAGGCAATGTATTCCGAGAGCAATATATTCTGAGAACAATGTATTCTGAGAACAATGTATTCTAGGAATATAAAATAATTACCATACCTATAGAATTACATTTGGCAACTTTATTCGGCATTAAATAACCCAAAGATGGTTGATATTCTGTAAAACAGACCAAACCAAATGGAAACATTTTACATCGGCCACTTTGACACTTCACAGAGGCAAATATTGCAATTGTCTTAAAATATTCAATATAAATACATGAGCGATGTTGATACAGTACCTTTGTAAGTTAATTTCCATCTTTACCAAGCTTCTACCATTTTATAGTACAAAGAAAAATATTTGTAAAATTTTGTGGAAAAAATACGCTATTTAGTATTTGCATTAGAGAGTAAGTAACTACGATGAATGTATTTACGTATAGTTTTTATTGTAAAAAATATTAAAAATTATGTTTTAAGCAAACAATAATCCGCTTTAAACTAAGTCACTTAGTTTAAAAAATATTTATGTAATGTTTTTATGTCATGCTACATTTTTTTTAATTTATAAAAAATGTATCCAGTTAAAAAAAGTCCTTTAGACTTATGAGAATCGAACTTTTGTATTAAACTACTGCCTTAGTAATGTGTACTCTGCCTATCCCTTTTTTTGTCAAGCAATCACATGTTTGTATTTGTGTACGAACAGAAAAAATACCAAAACTTCATAACTTTTTAATAGTATATAGATTTACTTGGTAACAAGAAAGAGTGTCAGACGGTTGAGTTGAGGAAGCAAATATGCAAATCATTAATTCCTGCACTGAACATATAAACGCACAATTCTTTTGCTTTCAGTCAGTAGATGTTTGCAGATCTTAAAAGAAAGATATTCCACATTTTATTTTACTTTGTCTGCCAACTCGACCGTAGTTGGAACTCTATCCATTGGACCAATGTGTTGTCGGCGTTGATCCCTTGTGCTAGTACGTCTGGCTAAAGTTAAGAGATTCCAACTTGAAAGAGTTAACTACGAATTCTTTCAGTTTGTTAAGTGCATAAAGATGTAGACGAGAAAGCTTTGTGGTTGATGGCAGCATTTGTATTGTCAGGTAACTTGTCATTTCTCTTACCCATATTTGGTATCAGTGTTTATTACATACAATTGCTAACCAGGAAACAAGAGACTGGATGGGGGATAGACGTTCAAAAACTCTGCCTCCATTTGCCATTGTTTTCTATTCTAACTTTATTCGACTGTAATGTTCACACATTTATTCTAGAATTAATGAAGGTCATCTGTCCTTTAACTTGACCTGATATTCTGACTTCTAGGTCAACTTGTCTACAGGAATGGACAACTATTAAATAAGACTAATCGTTGAAGTTTGAAAGAAAACAGTTGGGTTCAGAGTTGTGGAACACCAATGGGGAGAAGAAAGTAGCCCCTGAGTTTACTTTCGGCAGCCTCACAACTCTCGCTTCTCCCCAATTTTGTTCTTTAGTTCTCATATTCCATGAGGCATGTTTCTGACAAAGGGGGAGGAGTTGCTGTTTTCTGGGTCGGCTGTTGATTCAAGTGAGTGGTATGTGAAGATTTTTAATCCTCTCATAGTATTCATCGTCATCCAACTGTTTCTATTTACTTGTCTCCCCACGAGGGCAGTTAGATACAAGGTCGGTTTTTAATGTGGGAAACATCCAGCTCCACAAAAAGGGCCACTTTTTACTCCCATGATCACATCTATACCTACTCCCCACCAATGGATACCGATTTCGTATTCACAGTACAATTTTAAATTGGTTAAATTTGAAATTTAAATTGGTTTCTAATATAAACTATACCAAACAGATTTTATATAAACAAAGTGAAGACGTCCAATTGTGTTGTTTATTTATTTATAATTATTAGACGAATTAAAAGCAAGTACATATTTTAAGACTAATCTTCTCTTCTCTATTAATAAAAATATTTGATCAGTTAGCAAGTTATATATCATTTACACTCTTGGGTAAGGTGTTCACCCCTTATTCACCATACCCCAACTACTCAAAATATGTCTATCTCAACACGGTCCAATTTGGGAGTTTAGTTGTCATTACTATTGGGTTCATTTTGATCTGGAGTAGTAATTACAGTCAAGGTCCCATCTAGGGGTTTAACAGAATCTATCGTTTGGAGACTGTTTTTCAAAAAATAGATACGCCTACAAAACAAATTAATCCGTAAATATTTGAAGACATTCGGAACATAAAGCATAAACACTTTTACCAAAATGACTAAATTCGGTGTTAAATGATCCCAAAAGGGTTGATATGCCGTAAAGCAAACATCCAACAAAATTTCTGTACAATTTTTGGTAATCTATTTGCAATTTTAATTTAATTAAAATTAAAGGTAAAACCTTTTTAAAATGAAAGTTTTATTTAGATTTCTTGTTATATGAAAAAAGATAAATGTACAGGGTGGTGCAAAAGTCGCGCATTGGTTTGTTTAGGTGATAGAAACTACAACATTTCAAATAATTTACTAGGCTTTTCTGATAAATAATACATTTACTTGGTAATTTTGTTGCAGTAGGTTTTAAAAATAACATCCTTTAAATGGGCACCATTTTCAGCCTCATAAAGACGGGCTCTAGTTAGGGCATTTTCCATTACACTCCTTAGAATAACTGGCTCTAGTTCTTGGATTTCATGTCCGATATTGTTTTTAAGCTCTTGAATCGTTGTAGGCTTGTTCACATATACCCTTTCCTTAAGATAACCCCAAAGGGAAAGGTCAGGGGCTGTTAAATCCGGTGAACGTGAAGGCCAGTTAAAATCAGAAAATCTGCTAATTAAGCGCTCGCCAAACAATCCCCTTAAGAGCGCCATACTTTGTCGGGCAGTGTGGGCAGTAGCTCCATCTCGTTGAAACCACATTTCTGGGTTGTCCTGAACAGCTGCCCTTAAAAAATTTTCAATCATTTGTTGATATCGCTGTGCAGTTATCGTCACCGCGACACCTTCTTCGTCTTCAAAGAAATATGGACCGATCACTCTTTCCGAGGTAGCACCACACCATACGGTACATTTTAGTGGATGTAATTCACGGTGGTGAACGTTTCCTGTGATTTTCAATGGTCCATATTCTGCAGTTTTGCTTATTTACGAACCTGTTCAGATGAAAATGGCTTCGTCGCTCATTATCAGCTTATGGATGAACTCATTTTGTTCTCTGGCTAATTGCTGAATGTGAACAGCATAAGCTACACGTGATTGCAAATCTGTGGGTTGTAATGCCTGTACCAATTGAATTTTGTATGGAAACAGATGCAATTCACGCAAAATTCTTTGAAGTGACCTTCTGGACATCCCAATCTGAGTGGCTCGTCTTCGAGTTAAGGTGTCTGGATTTTCAGCAATGCTATCTTCAACGAGTGCTACATTTTCCGCTGTCCGTACTGAACGTGGTCTGCCAGATCGTGGAAGATCACTGACCGAACCCTGCTGCCGAAACCGGGCCACAAGACGATCAATTGTGGTCTGACTGGGAGATTGTCTGACATTATAATGCCGACGATAGGCTCTTTGGGTTAAGGTTATTGAACGATGGTTTCCGAAGTAAAGTTCAATAATTTTGGTTCGTTGTTCAGTGCTATATTTTTCCATGATAAATTATCAATGTACTATTCTGAAAAATAAGGAGAAAATTTGATTAAATCTGAAAGTTGTTACTGATTCAAACTAATGCGTGATTTTTGTGCCACCCTGTATATACCCTATATTACAAGTGTTGATTCATAGAATCTTTGGTTGATCCAAATCTCTTAAGAATTGATCCAATCATTCTGGAATTATAGTGTGGGTATATACAGTATAGGCAAGATTGCATACATACATACATACATACATACATACATACATACATACATACATACATACATACATTATCACTCGTTTATTATATAGCTCTGTAAACATAGTAAAATGCATTGTATAAAACATTTAACTAACATGCTATTAAATCGTTTCCTATATTTCTTCCTTTGTTTTCTGTTTTAAGTTCTGTCAAAATGATGTACAAAAGAATTGTTTATTTAGAATTTACGGCACTCCTAGATTTTGTAAACATCTAAGGCGACACTCTAGTTTGCTTATATAGTCCAGTAGAAATATTTCAGAGATTAACTGGGAAATAAATAAAGCTCAAGCTAACTTTGATATCATTAGAAAACTTGTTTTATGTCAAACTTGCAGAGTAACCCGACTTTGCCCGGGACATTGGTAATAAAATAGAGAGTTAAACACTGTGTAACATCTTTCTTTAAAAACCTCTCTCTCTCTCCCTTGATCTCACTCTCTCCCTTTCTTGCCCCACTCTCTCTCTCTCTCTCTCTCTCTCGCTTTACCTCTTCCTCTTCAGACTGAATCCGATGATGTAAGGTCTGTAAGTGTATCTTATGTGGTTTCTGACTTTTGGTTGGACACACACACATACACACACAGAATTACGATTTTCCTTTATATAATCGATAACATTTAAAACATCCTTTGAAATCCTCTCTATAGAGAAAAAAAATACAGATCAAACTGTTAGGGGTATTTAATATCCATTATATCTATGTAAGTATTTCCAATAAATAAAATAATTTATGGTCTAAACCCAGATTTAGGTGAGGAGAAATAATTTAGTAGAAATGTACTTTATGTGAAAAAACAAACAAACAAAAAAACTTAAATAGTTGTATCAAAGATAGCATCCAAGATGTCTGCCATGAGAAACATATTTCTATCCCATCAACTAATAAAGATAAAGACCTGCTTCTTTGGCTTAAACTTGTTTAATTTTTCAGGGTCAAATAATTCGATAGATATATTGAGGAGGCATCTACCAAGACTGAAGCTACTTTTATTTTTACTCCTAATTCAGAGCATACCTTTTGGGGAGCTGTATTTTCCCCATTAAAAACCGACCTTGTGTCTAACTTTACTCTCACGATGAGGCAAGTAAATTCAAGGTACCACCTAGAATCATTCCAAGTTTGTAAATAAAATAAAAAATAAATGGATTAACCTAAACTCCTTTCTCTTAGTTGCTCCACTTACTCTTAATCTTTTTACCTTATAATGCTGAGTGTTTAGCAAGGAAGCATCAAGTACCATTTTTGAGTCTTTGGTATTTTTATTAAGTCTTTGGTATGACTCGCCCGAGAATTGAACTGCGGCCTCTCAGTCTATTAGCAAACATTCTAACCATTATGCCGGTTTTATGAATATGAATGGTTTCCCTAAAATGTGCTTATGATATGTTTGCAATTAAACATTTTGAAATCGTTTCCAAACTTAATTTGACAGATGTACTTGATTTTTGGTGGTTATTTTTGTCATTTCTTAGCTTCAGTGACAAATGTGATTGAATAAAAAAGATACCTAGCAAGACATTAAACAAAGTTTCGCAATTTTTTGAGATTATTTGGATTATTAGGACCACTATTCTCATCTTAGTTGTTATATTCACAACGTTTCGGCCGATGTAACTTCTGATCTTCGGGTGCATCTTTTTCGAACTTGGGAACCTTCTAGCTGTACCTGGGAAAGCTTTATGCCGAATCGATAACCTGGACGGAATTTCAATATGCACTTTTTATTTAATCCAATTCTAATTCAGTTCGAACTCCCATACAGGTTCCCAAGTTCGATATAAGGATTCCTAAGTTCGACCAGAACGTTCTCAGATTCGAAAAAGATGTACCTGAAAAAGGTTGCAGGTTACATCGGCCAAAACGTTGTGAAAATAACAACCAAAATGAAAATAGTAGCACGAATGATCTAAATAATCCAAATTAACAGAGTATTGATTTACTCCTCTCCAGGAGTTAGGCACAAGGCCAGTTTTATCTTACTCCTCCAAGTAAGATGTGACTCAAGGTCGGGTCGGGAAAGTGGGGTTTGAAAAGCCAGCGCCTGCGAAGGTGAGCACTCTGGCCATTAAAAATTGCCTGGACAGCCCCGTCGACATTCCCCGGTAGGGGCGCCTCAGGCAGTAAGCAATAAACTTACTCCTCCCCAAAGAGGGGAGGCAAAGCCTGGGAGGATGGACCTCCTAGAACTGCACAGGACAGACCCATAGACCGGCGTAAATCAAGGCCCGAAAGCCAAGACAATACCAGTCTATGGGGTGCAGTATCCATCGGAACATATACTACACTTTGATCTTAGCCAAAAGGCGTATTTATATGGCATCCACTTGCAAATCTGAATTACATATTTGCTCATTCTAACGCAGTTTCACACACTTCAATTCTCACTACAAGCAATAATTACTAAGACTAACATGCATTAACACTTCTACGCGTTCATGGCTGATGGAATGAGAACAATCTACCACCATGGATTAAATAAAGGGTTCAGTTCAAAATTCTTTACAAGTTCCAGACTACAACATAGTTCTCAAGTTCAAAAAGATGCATCTGAAGTAGTTCAAAGGTTACATTGACCAAAACGTTGTGAATATAATAACCCGGATGAGGATAGTAGTTCGAATAATCTAAATTTGCTATTCAAGACGATTAAAATACAGCATCCAAACTGTTTCATTGATAGATATTTTAATAGTCAGACAATTTTCTTATTTATCGCATTCTGTTATCTCTTCTATGCCAATTAAAAAAAAAAAAAATCAAAATCGGATTTAAGAGGATTTTGAATCTGTTATTTCAGATTATCAACTCTGTCAATAATCAAACATTTACCTTAGCATCATTTTTTTCTGAGTTTAAACTTATTTCTACTGAACTGACGGGATAGCATTGATCTTGCTCATGAATTTACCAAATATTTAAAAATGGCCACCACTAGAATATTTATTAATGTTTTCAGTCAAATGCAAGTATTTTCTAGTGGTCACTTTCAATTTTTGGCTCTGGTGCAAGATATCTTTGGTCATTGATTATAAAAAAATAAATAAATTTGCTTTAAGCGATTTTGGCAAACAATCATCTTTTTGGCGTTTGGCGATTGCGATCTCCGGCTGAAATTGTTTGGAACCAAATAGAAACAAACCCAAAGAATTCTTCATCTTCTGCCACTGCTAAAACCTTTATTGATAAAACAGTTTCTTTAATTCTTCAGAATACAATTGATTTAGCACCATATTGGAATGTGGAATTACCCCATAGCTATCATTACTCTCAGGTCCACTCTGAGTGGTAGTACCTGTCATCGTTCTATCTGTGAGTCAAATATAGTCTGTCCTGAACCAAATCTTGAACAAGATACTATTCTAAATTCTCAGCATATAATGAGGCAACATTCTTTTCTTGCATGCCAGGCCCCTGTCGAGATTGCGACATCTGCTACTAAACTAACCAAAAACTATTTACGTCTCTTTGTAGAGCTATTGTTAGCTGAACTAACTCTCCTTCAACTTTTTTGTTATTTTTACCTTCTTTAACACTGCAAGATATGATATTGTTAGACATTCTCACTCATTTCTCCCAGAATAATCTAAACCATAAGAATCACACATATCTAGGGTGATGGCATCTACTCTTTTTCTCAGTTTTGTTAGTACTAAGAGACTTGATTCTTGTATGAGTTAAATTTATATCTGAGAACTCTTTTACAGGTTGATGTTGTCCCCTTTAGTGATGCTTTCTGTACTTAGCTAAAGCTTGCTCTTCCAGGGATTGTGTCTAGGTATTTCTTTAGATTTTTTTTTCCACAACTGGTACAATGTTTATTTCTTTCAGGGACCATGTTGTTTTCAAGTCATTCTTGAGGTCTTGCTATTTTGTTATTTTTAACACTTGGCTCTATTGAGGTCATAGTCATTCGGAACGGTAACATAGATTATGTGAGCAGTTCATTTCGTATTTATTCCATATGATAATAATATCTGGTTTGAGGGCCTTGTCTTTAATGTATCTGATGATCTATATGTCTTTGTCATAGAACTGTCTATGTGTCTATACTGTTTAGTTGAGATTGAAGTAAAATCTTTAATCTAATGGGGTTGAATATAGTTTGAAACTGTCTATGTGTGTATACTGTTTAGCTGAGATTGAAGTAAAATCTTTAATCTAATGGGGTTGAATATAGTTTGAAACTGTCTATGTGTGTATACTGTTTAGCTGAGATTGAAGTAAAATTTTTAATCTAATGGGGTTGAATATAGTTTGATACTGTCTATGTGTGTATACTGTTTAGCTGAGATTGAAGTAAAAATTTTAATCTAATGGGGTTGAATATAGTTTGATTCTATTTAATCAGAAGATAGTACCACTCTGATTCAGAGTGGGTCTGGGAGTAATGCTTACTAAACGAAGACTGTACAAATTAAAACATTTGTTTACACGTGAGGTCTCCATATTGCATCCGATCAAACCGACAAGCAGCAAAATCCAACCCGAGTAGAAGGAAAATCCCACCCCTTCACTGTAGAGGTATCTAGATGTCGAAAAACTTTTTAATCTTATAGCTTCTTTCCTAGGTTCGCTTGCCTTTGGAATTCCCTCTTTGCCCCCTGTTTCCCCGACCTTCACAGCATGCAGACATTTAAATGTAATGTGAACAAACATCGTGCTGCCCAACTCCCCACTTAGTCCCCTCTAAATCTGATCCTTATCACAGTAGCCCCTTACGTCGTAGTGGCAATATGCCTTGTTTGAGGTGAGTAATAAAGAAACACCCATTAAACAACGATAAATCTCATTATATAGGTAGGAGGCGAATATATGTAGTATTCTGATTGGCTGCGGTTGAAGAGTCTGATTCAATATAAACAATCGAGTTTGTTTTGCATTTAAAATTTAAAAAAAAATTCTTATGTCAAGCTGTGTAACCCCCTTGATTCACCTATATTTTTGAACAAGGGCTCTAACAGCATTTTTTTTAACACTGGAGTTTGACTTCTAAGATATAACCAAGTTAAGAGAGTATTGAAAAAGAAGTCATATTGAAGAAGACTATTATTTGGTAATATTGATTTTCCATATAAATGGCTGACACTTCTTTAAAACATTGCCAACCTTGAAACTAATAGTGAACCAGAGAAATGTGCAGAATTGGTTCAATTTGATCACCAATCAATCAATATAGGCTGTAGAAATTGAAGGTAGAAAAAAAAAGAGATGCATTTTGAGCTCTCTCCTCACAACTTATTGGCAGTACAGATTTAAAAAATTTACATCAACCACACAATTAGATTTTTTTTCTAATGGTGTAATATATTTTTTCAATAAATTATTGAATCAAAATAAAAATAGCACTAGTATTGAACATTTTAAGAATAAACTGGATGAATTCAGAAATAATGGTGAAAGAATGAATTTACAAGAACATTTATAGTTATCTATCTGATGAACTATTTAAAAGAATTTGATCAGTATATTCCTATTATATATACTGTGAGATAATTGCATATATATATATATATATATATATATATATATATATAAGTAAATTTCGTGTACAACAGAATCGTAGGATCAATTTTAGAGGGAGCATTATTTTAACCAATGAAACAGGCGGGTGGAAAAATAAGGAAAATTGTTAAAATTACCTTAAGGCCTTATCGTCTGACCCTCTAAGAGGAAACGTCAGAATGGTAAATTAAAAACTAAAAGTCGAATGAGATATGAGCGGAAAAAATTGTTTCAGTTGGAGAAAACGATTGAGAGAGGAAAAAAAAAAAAAAAAGGTAAATCTCTCAACGTTATGGTGGCTTTGAATCATTAAAGATCTCCAACTGATGCTTCAAAATCTTTTGTCTACACAGGCTAGGTCGAGAATTGTTAATAACTAACGCCTCAATAATATTGAGATGGTAGTTCGACCTGGCACTGTGTAAAACAGAAAACCACCTATCGGAATACCTGTCAGAACAACTATTTGTACTAACAAGGTGATTACCGATGGCTGATTCCTGTGCCTGAAAATACCCGGATGATCTCGAAACCTTGTGTAAGCGAATATCATGTGGTATGTGTTGGGATATTCTAAATTCTAATCTTTGGGATGTCTTGCCAACGTAGTCAGCTTCACACTGACACATGAATTTATAAACAACAGAATTCTTTTTAATGGCTGGCAAAACATCCTTACGAAAAGAAGAGAAAAAGGTTTGAGTCGTGTAAACTACTCTCAACATTGTTGCTGGAAAACAACGTTGAGTAGAAGAAGAAATCCTTTTAACAATGTCAAGGCCGTCAGAACCCAACCAAGGGAGTTTCAAATAAATAGGGCAACGTGACGGGCCAATAAATTTACCACCATTAAATAAAGCAACTTTACGTGCAATGGTGCCTTTTATAGTATTGATGGGATATCCATTTGCAAGAAAAATATTAGTAATTTCACCAAGTTCCGCATCGAGTCGTGTTGAACAAATCATAAGTGCTCGATGAGTGAGAGTACCAATAAGATTTATTTTTCTTGCTCTTGGAGCGAAGGAAAACCAGGGCAAAGTTTTGCTTTTCGCTGATGATGTCAAACTCATAGCGCAAAGACGCAATCATGCCATCCTGCAAACCGATCTGGATTGTACTGCAAACTGGGCCTCAGACTGGGACCTTCCACTCAACGCAGCCAAATGCAGTCATCTTCCAGTTGGCGCGCGACCATCCCAGCTCTTCACTATCGGTCCGAACAACCATGAAATGGCCTCAGTATCTCAGGCAACTGATCTTGGTGTAAGAGTGGATAGCTCTTTCAAACCGTCTCGTCACTGCGTTGAAATGTCCAGCAAAGCCCGGGGCGTCTTGTTTCAAATTCGACGTTCCTTCATCAACCTGACGGCCGAAGTGTTCCGTCCACTCTATTTGACGCTTGTTCGACCTTTGCTGGAGTACGGTGTTGAGGCGTGCAGTCCCTATCTCCGAAAGGATATACTTCATGTTGAACGCATCCAGAGGCGTGCAACCAAAATGATTTCTGGCTTTGCCGATCTCTCGTATGAAGAAAGACTCCACCGTCTTCAACTTCCGACGCTCGAAATTCGAAGGATGCGAGGGGACCTCATCCTGGTTTACAAAATCCTGAATGGGCTCATCAATCTCCCCGCTGACGAATTCTTTACTCGTGCGCCAGACAGAGGCCTTCGAGGTCATGACCAGAAGCTCTACTGTCGTAAATTTCGGCTTCAGAGGCGTCAAGCATCCTTCTCAATTCGTTCTGTCAACCCCTGGAACAGGCTTCCCGCTGGGGTCATCCAAGCGCCTACTATCAGTGCTTTCAAGAGAAAACTTGATTTATTTTTGTACACTGATTAAATTTTTGCCTATCTTACATGGCTTGTGCGTATGCTTTCTTAGCCAAAAAAAAAAAAAAAAAAAAAAAAAAAAAAAAAAAAAAAAAATTTAGATAAAGGCCTGTAAATGTTGGTTTTCTATACACACAGGTTTCAAATGATAAACCAGATTTAGACACTAAAACATCGAGGAATGGCAAGGAACCACAATCCTCGACCTCCAACGATGGATGCAAGTCACAAAGAAGACGAAGAAACTGTTCAGCATCACTCCGTGAGGGAAAACAAGCATAAGTGTCATCAACGTAACGTGTGTAGAAAGCCAGCTTGGTCACTTTGGAAAATAATTGGTTTTCCAAAAATCCAACGAAAATGTTGGCTAACGATGGACCAAGAGGGCTGCCCATGGATATACCATCAATTTACCGATACATTATATTATTGAAACTAAAGGAAACTGATTTAGTAGCAAGTTCCATCAGTTCAACAAAAATTCGTTGAGGAAACTGTGGAGACTTTAAGGGGCCACGGTAAAGATAATCTGCACATATACCAATGGTTTCATCCAAAGGTACATTGGTAAACAGACTACTAATGTCAAAGGAAGCCAAGAACTCGGTATCCTTTGAGAGAGATAATTTGTGTATAGAAGACACAAATTGAAAGGAATCAGAGATACAATAGTCCGAATAAAAAGTAAGTACGGGCTTAAGAATATCAACTAACCATTTACCAAGTGCATGTTGTGCAGAACCCAACATTGATAGAATAGGCCGTAAAGGAATATTGGGTTTATGAACCTTGGGTAAGCCGTACATTCTAGGCCTATGGGAGCCGATAGGTCGTATTCTCTCATATATCTCTTTAGAAATAAACTTGCTTTTATAAAGTTGAAGAAGCCTTTTCTGGATTTTTATTTCCATACGAAAAGTGTCATCGTGGCTTAAACCACCCATCTTGAAAAATTTATTTTTATCATCCAAAATGTGTAACATTTTTGAGATATAATCTACTTGGTTCAGGATTACAACGCCTGAATCTTTGTCTGGACGAGTGATATAAATATCAGAGTTCGACTTAAGTAATTTCGCAGTTTCAAAATGATTTTTCTGCCAAATACAATTGCTAGACTTAGTACGTATAGCAGAAAACCTCCGACCTAATTCACCCAACTGGATTTTAACGCTAGTTAATTCATCAGTGGAAATAGGCGAATGTCTTTTTAGTTGAGAATATAATAGTTCAATCTCACTAAATATGTTGATTTTATCAACGCGGAGGGGAGGAATGCAAAATTCTAAGCCGGCAGACAAGACAAATTTTTCAGTATTGGATAGAGCATAAGACGAATAATTAAATATATGTTTATCCGAATATGCTCTTTTAATTTACCATTTTGACGTTTCCTCTTAGAGGGTCAGACGATAAGGCCTTAAGGTAATTTTAACAATTTTCCTTTTTTTTTCCACCCGCCTGTTTCATTGATTAAAATAATGCTTCCTCTAAAATATATATATATATATAGTAATCCAGGTAAGGTTTGTATTCACAGGGTAAAAATCCGGATAATCTTATATAATAGTGTTCAATAGTAAATGGAGCTATTTATATATGATAAAAGTTTTATTTATACAAGCATATGTTTGTCTAAATAAAACTATTATATATATATATATATATGTGTGATTTTATGAAGGCTTACCAAAGCATTCTTTTCAGGACACCAATGATCACCATTAAAGATATTTTTTCTTACAAATACTATTTATTCAAATTAAATGTTTTTCCTACACGTGTTTCACTACCAAGCAGTTACTTGCTTGGCAGATCATCAGGGAAATTAAATGTCTGGAATACTGGTTTCAACTGCCGACAATACACAATGTGGCGTTGCAATAGTTGAGGTCACTTAAGAAGAGAAGAGGAAAAAAAAGGTAACTGCTTGGTAGTGAAACACGTGTAGGAAAAAACATTTAATTTGAATAAATAGTATTTGTAAGAAAAAATATCTTTAATGGTGATCATTGGTGTCCTGAAAGGAATGCTTTGGTAAGCCTTCATAAAATCACATATAAATGCTCTGTACTCTGTAATCGAGTATCATCGAGCTTGTTTTTATTGGAACAACCCCGGTCTTCACTGAATGATCTATTTTATAAGTGAAAAATCTAAATCTATATATATATATATATATATATATATACTAGAAAGAAAAAAGTTGACCCGTTGGCTCATCCATTGAGCTTAGATTAGATTGTTTTAATCAGCAAAAACACAATCGACAATAAATCAACCCCACTCCTGAAGGAGTAGGTAATGCCTGGGAAGATTACCTCCTAAGACCCAATCGACCCATACCCAATTAAGACAAAAGGGTCAGGCCCTTTGCGAACCAGATCCTAGAATTAGAATGTGCTAAAGATTTCTCGGTTGGTATGATAAGAAGAGCCAAACAAAAATTCCTGTATTTATGTGCCTCCCACGGCAGCTCGATGTAACTCCAGGTCAGTGTACTGTGGGGAAAACCAGATCCCACGAGGTCGCATTTTGGAAGAGTACAAAAATAGCTGTGAACAGATCCGTTGGTACTCCCTGGAAGGGGTGTCTCAGGCGATAGGCAATAAACCACCCCCCTCTTGACAGAGGAGGTCACACCTGGAAGAATAGTCTTCTAGGTCCAAATCGAACCATACCTCATTTCAACAAAGAAGACCCTAGGTTTCCAGACTGATGCCAAGAATGTGAAAAAAGTGAGTTTGCAAAACCAGTTAAATAATAATAAATAAAAAGATAAAAGCGAAAATCAGTTTCAGTCTGTTCGCTGTATCCCTCTCTCTCTCTCTCTCTCTCTCTCTCTCTCTCTCTCTCTCTCTCTCTCTCTCTCTGTCCTTGCTATAGGTTAAATAGTTTTACTAATTGTGGTGTTATTCTCTATTTTTATAATAAATTATTCCAATATTTTTATTATTCTTTTTTTTATTTATTACATTCTACTGTTAATGAATATATATATATATATATATATATATATATATATATATATATATATATATATATATATATATATATATATATATATATATATATTCATTAACAGTAGAATGTAATAAATAAATAAAAGAAATAATAAAAATATTGGAATAATTTATTATAAAAATAAAAATTCCTTTCGCCGGCCCGATGAGTTGGTAGCTATTCGCACCAATGAAACAAAACCTGTTTTGTCGCAACTAATGGAATAAAATCAAAATATATATATATATATATATATATATATATATATATATATATATATATATATATATATATATATATATATATATATATAGAGAGAGAGAGAGAGAGAGAGAGAGAGAGAGAGAGTAAAGGTAATAGAATTGGTATAAAATAACAGTGGGGGGTGGGGGGAGTACTCAGCATTGATTCCGTGGGAAGAGTTGTAAGTAAAGTGACATTAATTGAAATAAATTTATAGTCTGTAACTCCCTCAACACAACGGGAATGAATGTGCACATCTGCTCAAAGTCCTAAACCTCTATCAACATTTCTATTATTATTTTTTAATTTCTATAATTTTCAAGTTATGAATCAAATAAAATGTTTTATTTCCTTTTATGGATGTCAAGCGCAAACAAAGACGGCATGTTATTATTGCACCTCTTTTGATCAAGATGAAATATACTTATCCAAGTGCACTAGATAATGGAGTTTCGGAATAAATATGGTTATGGGTTCTATCGTTAAAACTATACGAATATTTCGTGAACAAACAGACAACCAACCATCCATCCAAACAACAGACAACCATTTTTTCCTACCAATAATTTTTACCCAAATGATTATGTTGCATAAATCGGCAATCGCTTTCTTTATACCGATAATTAATTTAAACAAATGTGTAAATAAAAAGAATAGGCAAAGAAAAAAGCAATATTAAATTTTAAAGTCTCAAATTAAATCGTCGTCTTTAGCAACGCATTGGCATAAAAAAGGCAACGGATTTTCTGGAATCACACATCCAAAAACTATCACAGAATTTCTAGTCTTTCTAGTCAAGAAAGACGTTTATTTACCTTCTGTTGTCATCGAATATCCTACCCAACCCTTTTCCAATATGGATTTATTATATATAGAGTGAGTACACAGTGACATCTGACATTAGTAATATCTATTAACGTCGAGATTTCGTATCTGTCTGACTGAAGCTGAAACGATACTATTAATATCTTTAAATGTTCAATTCAGAGGGGAGGAGGGAGTGTAATATATATCTAGGACGAGAGTTTTCGCCCTTAAGTCGAAATTACAGCCCTTTCCTCATGTAGTATTTGTTCTGTTGCCATGATACCAACCTCCCATGCATTATCTCCTATCTTTCTAGGTGGTTACTGTGGTATCTGTTCTGTGGTCATGACACCTTCCTTCCAGAGATTACCTCCTCCTAAGTGATGGATGACAAGGTGAGCTGTTCAGTGGATGATGGCATTGATCCTTTTAACGATAGTGACAACGGTGAGCATCAGCATGTCTCAATATGACGATCTCAAGATAGATTTTTTTGGTTTTCTCAGTTTTCCTGGGCAACGCCTGAACACGGTTTCTGCTAGTTAATGAATAAAGTGGTGAAAATTCTATTAAAATGAAACTGAATAATTCTTTGATTTTTTGTAAATTAAAAAAATCTTGTCTGGTGTCACTGGGTTTGTATTTTTTGTTTTGTTTCAATGTTTGTCTCAATTGTACTATAGATACTGTTGGAATAACTTGCCTATTTTGCTTAGTATTCGCCCAAATGTTGGATTGAATTCCAGTTAGATTATTCTCAACAGTTTAAAAAAATAAATGAAAATTTTATTCCAGGACAAAAGAATGAAACAATCAATTTTAGCCAAAATATGGTTGAAAACAAAGCAAAACAGGGAAGATATTCCAACGATCCCTACAGTACAATTGAACCCATGTTAATATTGTTTTCCCCTATAATACGATGATCTGACACCGGTTTTTCCACGTTTTTCCGACCCTATCGGTCTTCTATTGTTGTCTTCTGATAATGAAAGTTGTTCTTTCGAAAATTTAAGATTACCCTTTGCCGATCTGTTACTTACCAAAAAAAAAAAAAATACTATTTGGTATTTAATCAGTTTTCGTGAAATTATTAATAAATCGTTTTGAGTTTCACTCTCTCCCTGCGTTTATTTCTTTTCACTTTTCCATCTCACGGCAACCACATCGCATTGCTATAGCCTTGGACGACTAATTTACACTTATATATATATATATATATATATATATATATATATATATATATGAGAGGATTCAAAGTTAAATTCCAAAAACCACATCTTCAGGTGCGGCGAAGATAGATAGAATCCAGAGGGTAAAATGTCCAATAAAAGGTACGTTCGTGGATGCAACAAGGCTCAGTAAAACGTGAGGTGGAAAGTATTCGAAATTTAAAAAGACTTCCTGGGCTAAAAATCATGGAATAGATTTAAATTGGCAAAAAGACAGCGAATTAATATTTAAAGGCTTGCCCGTTGAAAAACAAGACTAGTCTCTTGTCACTTCTCGTGCCTTTTAACGACCTACCTATCTACATTTCACTTTCTCCGTTGGACTTTTTGACACCGGACTTTTTGCAATCGGACATTTGCTTGCATTCGGGCAGAGTTTTGCCTTGTGTTTTTTCCCTACAATTTTTATTTTACTTTTTCAAATTTTAAATCTTGGCCTTTGCCAACTTATCTATCCCAGCGACTTCCTCTGATGATAAGATTTTGATCTTTGAAAAGCCTGGCTTAAGGAAAAATTCAACTTGAATAAATTGCCTTTTTGCGGAATATACCTTGCTCTGAGCAACTTAGAAATACGATTTGACTTTTGCTTTTCTAATTCCTTTTCATCCTTATATATATATATATATATATATATATATTGTAATAGTCATTTCCTTGAGGGTCACCACAGACTAAATTAGTGTAGGGGACGTGGGATCAGGAAAAAAAACCCTTTTTTTTTCATTTCTATTGGTAATTGTTTAAAAAAACAAACATTGAAATTAGATTAAACAGTCAATCAGCTTTCTTTTTCTTTCTTTTTCATAAATGGAATCAATTGACAGAGAGAGAGAGAGGGAGAGGGAGGGGGAGGTAAAAGAAAGATGTAATCTAAACTCTTTTATTCTGTTTCAATTCCTCCGGGTAACACCGGGTAGCCCTGCTAGTATTTTAGAAAAGAAAGTGTATTTCTGTGGTTTGTTTACTTAAAAAACAACAACAACTTGTTACGAATCTTTATTACCCCCCCCCCCCCCTTCTTCCCCCATCCCCCTTCTTCCCCCTTCTTCCCCCATCCTCCCTTCTTCCCCCATCCCCCCTTCTTCCCCCTCTCTCTGTCTTAATACTACTAACCGAGCATCACAGTTCACTTACATAAGAAGAATCCAATGTTTATCATTGATTTTACGCCTTTTTATCATTGACTATTTTAAATCTTCCTTTTTAGTTCATTTGCCAAGAGAACGGGAACCACGGTCAACCAGATCGTCGTACTTCAATATTCTATCTCCTTAAAAGTCAAATAATTGGAGAGAGGAAAAAAATAATGATACCTTTGCCGTTTTGTTGGTCAGGTAAAATAGAAAAAAATCAATTCGAATTAATTAGTTTTAGTTCGTGAATTGGAAAATAAGATTTGATGTTAAATTAACGTAGTCCGTATCGATCAATGAACGAGAGAACGAATGAATGAAAGAACGAATGAATGAATGAAAGAACGAATGAACGAATGAATGAATGAATGAATGAAAGAAAAGATAAAGTGACCCGTACAGTTGTACATTAAACTACAAACCCTGTAAATACTTAAGTAGTATCTATATTCAATCTCTATATTAATAAAATTATGTGACCACTTTTCGTGTGTCCGTGTATGGGGAGGGGGTGGTGGTTCTCGCATCTACGTGACTTACATGTTATTCTTATTTATAGACTATAAGTCGATTATTTATTGAAATAAAAGATGCAATAGCGTAAAATAAAACGAACTTTTTAAACTCCTATTTAATTAAAAAAAAAAAATTAATTACGAAATTAAATCTACCAGAATGCATTTCGGTTTATTCGTAAACAAGTCAGCGTGTTGATCTTTAGTTGATAGTTGAAAAAAAACAAACAAACAAAAAACAAACAAACAAAAAACAACAAAGAATGAATTACTTCGTGAACCTTCGAAATTTGAAAGGAATTTGTAAGTATTTAAACTGTCGAATAGAACAATCATTTATGATTTTAAAATTCTTAGCAAATCCTCATGTTCTAATACTTAAAAAATATAAATAGAGATTAAAATATTACCTTAACAAAATTACTTATAGTTTTATAACAATTTGGTTTCAATTAATAATTTAATGACCAAACGATATCGTAATAATTAAATTTTATTTTCAAAATTCTATTTTAAAAATGATTAGAAAAAAAAAAAGAAAAAGAAAAGAAAGTGCGAAACATGGAAGTAAAAAGACTCCGAGACAACGCCGGGTAGTTTATATATTGTGTTCTGCTTCACCGCAGTGCAACACTGCATCATTGTCAAGATGAGTAGTAATATATCTAAAGCGGTAAAATAATTGACTTTTCTTTCCATCGGAAGAGAATATTTAATTTAATTTTAGACGAAAGCTTTTTCGGATTACTCACCCACAACTGATGATGATGCGTAGGTCAGGCTTATTTTGGTCATGAGATGGATGGGTTACTTACCCTCCCCCCCCCCAATCAAAGTGTAGTATCTGTTCCGATGGATACTACACCCCATAGACTGGTATTGTCTTGGCCTTCGGGGCTTGATTTACGCCGGTCTATGGGTCTGTCCTGTGCAGTTCTAGGAGGTCCACCCTCCCAGGCTTCGCCTCCCCTCTTTAGGGAGGAGTAAGTTTATTGCTTACTGCCTGAGGCGCCCCTACCGGGGAATGCCGACGGGGCTGCCCAGGCAATTTTTGATGGTCAGAGTGCTCACCTCTCGGGCGCTGGCTTTTCAACCCCCACTTTCCGACCCGACCTTGGGTCACATCTTACTTGTGGGAGTAGGATAAAACTGGCCTTGTGCCTAACTCCTGGAGAGGAGTAAATAATACTTACCCCCCCCCCCCGCCACGAGGTTAGACATAAAGTTAGTTTATAGTGGGGGAATCCAGCTACCCCAAATAGGGTGGACTCTGGACGGGTGCAAAATTTGCTGCCACCGAATCCGTCGGTATTCCACGGTAGGAGCGCCCCAGGCGAACGGTGATAAACCAATACCCCTTCATGAAGAAAGAAGTAATGACCGAGAGGATGGCATCCTAGAACCGAACAGAATTATACATTACTCCAATCCAAAAGCTGAACCTCCGTACAAGAAAGGTTGTGTTTGCGTTTTGTTACATGTTTGTTTCACCGTGACCAGGATATGAACCTGAGTTACCACTGTCACTACCCCTAAGGAACCAGGTGTTGCGTTTCTTTTATAATGGTGCTGTAACCAGGATATGAGCACTCTGGCCATTAAAAATTGCTTGGGCAGCTCCGTCGGCATTCCCCGGTAGGGGCGCCTCAGGCAGTAAGCAATAAACTTACTCCTCCCCAAAGAGGGGAGGTAAAGCCTGGGAGGGTGCACCTCCTAGAACTGCACAGGACAGACCCATAGACTGGTGTAAATCAAGCCCCGAAGGCCAAGACAATACCAGTCTATGGGGTGCAGTATCCATCGGAACAGATACTACACTTTGATCTTGGCCAAACGGCCGAGATGGGTGAAATGGTCAGAATTTGATTATATAGGCGAACGACTTGACAAGAATTTGTTACCATTGGACTTAAAGACGACCATGATGTAGTCAACTGGGAAGCAGTTCCGTGGTATTGCATTCTGCAGATGGGAAGTTCTAGGAAAGAAACTTCGTTCATGGAAGTTCCGTTTAGTTTTAGGTACACAGAGGAAGAAAAGAAATTTTTTTTTGCTTGAACTACAAAACTAACACGCCTTTCACCTATCACAGGGATATTGAATTGTCAGTTAATTCCTTTTTTCGATCTGTCATCGCTGGCAAGTGTCTTGTCGGCATAGATCACAACGAATGACCCAATACTGTTTGTTGTTTTTGAAGATTTACAACCGACTCTCGGATTGAAAGACCACTAGAACACAGTTGTGCATACATCATATGGTATTGCCAAATGGTCACCAATCTAAGTACTGATTAGTCTCACCTTTGCTTAACTTTGTTGATCTTATGCCAGTCACCTAAATTATTTAGAGTGAAATGGGCATCAGCATTTATTTCTAAAACAACTTAATTTTACTTAAACAATGTCTAACATAAAAACATTAAGTTAAAGCAAGTTTCATCTTACACATGAAACGCTGAAATAAAAACATCATCTAAAGGACGTTAGGACACCACATAGTTGATAAGGTAACACAGGTTCCTATTCTAGTTACAGCACCATTATAAACGAACCCTTATCTTCGAGTGGCCTTTGGACCTTGATAAGCAGTGACTCATTAGTACACCCCCCCCCCCCCTCACACAAATGAGGCCCTTGGTCCCTTAGACATGGTGGCTATAGTATCCTAAGTCAAGATCCTGGTCACAGCACCATTATAAAAGAAACACGACTCCTGGCCCCTTTGATGTGCATCTAGATAATTTGGATTCCATCTCTTGTAGATATCTTGACCTCGGTCATTCCTGTTTCTTTTACTATATCAGTATTTTAACCCGTCCTGGGACAAGTATTCCGGCTGAAGAATAAACATAAACAAATCCTCCCTTTTTAATGAAGATACGTTTTCATGGGAACAATATTCATTTTTATGGAGCAATATGTGTGAATGAATGCAATATTGCACTGATGATAAATTTCATTTTTAATTGTTTATTTGTTATATTTCTTATTTTTGATAATAAAAGCTTAGAGTCTTAATTGAACGGTGATTAAGTGACAAACAATTTTTTAAATTTAAAAGCTGGAAACAAAGGTTATTCAACATTTTCAGATGTTCACATATATGTGACCAGCAGGGTTACTCGGCATATATGTGACCAGCAGGGTTACTCGGCATATATGTGACCAGCAGGGTTACTCGGCATATATGTGACCAGCAGGGTTACTCGGCATATATGTGACCAGCAGGGTTACTCGGCATATATGTGACCAGCAGGGTTACTCGGCATATATGTGACCAGCAGGGTTACTCGGCATATATGTGACTAGCAGGGTTACTCGGCATATATGTGACCAGCAGGGTTACTCGGCATTGCCTAGATAAAATATAGAAGAGTTAAAAACGTCTGTCGTTTACACTCTACACATACTCAGCCACGTTACTTTTTGAACACACCTCTCCCGCCGACAGCACCCCCCCCCTCATTTATGCGCAAACTTTGCCAATTGGTTCAATATAATAGAAAGATAAAGACACTAACAGGGGATTGACTGTTTCACCTAATTTCAGTGTTATTTTTCGAACGTTTAGAAGCAAGTTTTTTTTTCTGACACCCTCATACATTAATTTTGTCCCTGGTTACCCCAAGTGAATGAATATTAGTTTTTTTTTTACCATAACCAGCTCGGGGTCATACTGAATGGGGTTATGTAAATTTTGCAAGTGTATATTTAGTAGTTTTTGAGTTTTAGCCACACACACACACACACATACGTACACCCCCCCCCCCCCCACACACAGAATATGGCTTTTCTTTGTATAAATAGAATACATTTTAGTGTGTTCTAATATTAATAATTTTAAATGTGCGTAAAACTCATTTACATATTACAAAAAAGTCATATGGATGCTTGGAGTTTGTATGGGCCAGGTCGATGAAAATGTTAGACCCAGTAGCCTGAGATGGTGTGCAGGGTTCAGAGTTATACCTGTTGGACCCCATCAGCAGAGAGATCAGAGAGGGTTAATTCTCAAGTGCGAAAAGATGCACCTGGAGAAAGTTGGAAGTTACATCGGCCAAAACGTTGTCAAGATGAGAATAACAGTTAAAATTATCTAAATGATAAAAAAGTATTTTTGAATCACTTAAAACATAGAAAGTTGAAAAAAAAGAAGAAATTATCATCAACGGGGGGCGGTTGGGGGGGATGAATTCAGCTACCCCCAAAGGGGCACTCTGGATGGGAGCAAAATTTACCATGATCGACCCCATCGGCATTCCCCAGTGGGGGCAACTTAGGCGACCGACTATACCCCCCCCCTCCAGGAAAAGGTAATGCCTGGGAGGGTGACCTCCCGAGATCGAGCATAAATATACCTGTGCCAGTAATCAAGGAATGTATCTGTTTCAAAACACTTCATATAACAAATTTAAAACAAGCAAAATTAAATCATTTTTTTTACCGCAAAAATAAACAAAAATTAAAATATAATTGAAATGAAAGAATAAAATATACGTAAATATTTTCATACCTAGAGAAATAGAATAACGTCCCGGATTTGTTGATGGATATGAAAAAAACTCGCGTCTCGATGATATAATATGACTGATATACGCGTGCTACAAACACGGATTACGTACAACAAGCAGAGAATAAATCTATTACTGAAGGTTACATGTCGAAGATTAAAGCGATCTAATATTATTATACCTCAGAGTAATCAGAGAATCAAATATACCGACACGACTCCAACGACGAGCGTTTCGCTTCAACATGATGCGTTAAATGAATAATCTTGTTAATAAAATTGTGTGACCACTTCTCGTGTGTTTCTGTATGTGTGTGACTCGCACATTATTTTTTTCCTTATTATTAATCAATTATTTATTGAAAAAAAAAATACAATAGCATAAGATACGTAGTACTAAAACGAACTTTAAAAAAATCCTATTTAAAAAAAAAATTACAAAATTCACCAGAATGCCTATCGGTTTCTCCGTGAACAAGTCAGACAATTTAATCTTTTGTTAATAGTTAAAAAAAAAAAAAAAAAAGAATGAATTACCACGCGACGTTTCGAAATTTGAAAGGAATTTGGAAGCGTTCGAACTGTCGAATAGAAAGTCATATATATATATATATATATATATATATATATATATATATATATATATATATATATATATATATATATATATATATATATATATATATATATATATATATATATACTGGGAGGTGACGGTGGCTAAGTGGTTAACGACACGGACTGACAACATGGGTGTGCCAAGTTCGAATCCAGTACGTTCCACAGAAACACTTTCACTTAGTATGTTGGCAACCTTCACGTGGTCCCTCCCGTAAGTACCCGACGTCTTTCTAGAAATAATTTTAACAAGAAATATACCGGGGAAACCAATGCCAACAATAGAATCATCTGAAATGAATGAATAAATCCAGCATACTTGGATAAGTATTTGATGTTGATCCAAAGGGAACAACGTTTTTGTGCAATCTGGGTTCGCGTTTGACACCCATTAAAAGGAAACACAACGTTTTACTTTTAATCTTTTATTTATTTATAAGGTGGAAATTATAGAAATAAAAATGGAAATGTTAATAAGGGGTTCAGTGCTTGGGGTAGGAGTACACATTGGGTCCTCGTTGATTCCTGGGAAACGCCGAGGGGTGGTAATGTCGTTTTACTTGTAGGCGTTTTGGTGCAGTTTGGTCGAATTCAAGCCTGGGCAATGTGATATGAAGGACAGGCTATTGCCCATGTAGCACCCCCCCCTCTCCACGTCAGGAATAAGACCAAAGCAACAAGAGTGTCGTCACAGTTTGAGACCGATGCCATCGCATGAGTTATCAGAACGGGTTGGGTACAGTGACGAAATGCCTTAGGGACTCTGACTCCGAATTTCTCCTTGAGATTTACCGCTGAAGACTTTCCTGTGATTGGATATGGCCGCACGGCAGTAGAGATTTGCAATAAGGGTTTTCCTTCCTGTATGTTAGCTGCCTTCCCAGGCTGTCGAACTCCACCTACCCGGGATGTCTTTTACGGTCATACCCAGGGCCAACAAGGTACTGCTTTTCGTCTGGCTTCATACCCTGAAACCTACCCAGCTTCGTTAGATCTGGTGGGGGTATAATCCCTGCCGGTATAGCCTTCAGGATCATGGACGCAAACAGACCTTCCCATCACGACAAGATAGCAATACAGAATTTATCCATGGCTCTCACTTTAAAATTAAATATTTTAAAATGTCAAAAATAAAAATAAAGTAAGTAATATTGTTTTATGGGTTGAGCGACAAAGGATATAGGGGCCTTCATCCAATCCCAGGCAACGCCGTGTCTTCTTGCTAGTAATATATTAATAAAATACTTTGATGTTTCAATAAGGCTATTTTCTCAAAATACTAATTTTGTAACTCAAATTATTGATGATTTACAAACTACAAAAAGATTTAAATATCTGAGGACACACATACGCATGTTAGAATATACGTTATTTTATTCAACAGCTCACGCGTTAAACATATATTCTGAACATATCCATCATTAGAACGAAAAGTCATGATCAAGTACGATTAACACATTTATTTACAGTTGACAATTATGAAAGACAAGAAAAACAATGAGATATATTTAGTTCTCACTCTACTTTTAATATAGAAAAAATGATCACCGGAGAGACCTAGATTCTTCATTTTGTGGGAGCCCCACGGGAGATGTCTGGCAGTTGTTAATTTTTAATACTTTCTGGTCTCTTTCGGGCACAATCAAGGGGAAATAATCAGAGGTATTCAGAACTGGTGCACCGCCAGAATCGATCCACTAACACACAGGTGCTTTGATATGATAGGAGCGCGTACAAAAAATCATGTTTTTCTTTGGTTTCGAAACACAGAAAGGCCATTCTATGTAACTTTTGCCTTTAAACTTGAATTTAATTAAAGCTACCAGTCATTACTTTCTAATTGACGGTTTAAAGTCTTCAAAATCATTTTTGAATTCCGAACGTGTGCCGTTTAATCCATTATCCTCCACTACTTAATAAAAAGCAATGTATATATATATATATATATATATATATATATATATATATATATATATATATATATATATATAATTATAAATGTTTGTTTTTATCTACATACATATACGTTTCATCCTTTCGGGAAGCGTCACTGTAGAGAAGATTATTCATACCAGTCGCCGGACTCGAACCCCGGAACACGGATCATGTTTCAAACTAAAATTCCGACGTTTTAGCCCACACGGCCGTTATCAACAACCCGGTAGATCAGAGAGAGATTAAACCTATTTAAAGGCAGCCGTCGTTAAAGTGTTTGACTACTGAAAGGAAAATGCATTGAAGCCACGATGACGGCTGTGCTAATGATACTCACTACAGAGCCCAGTCTAGATTTGGGGGCGACAAATAATTAGAAGTATTTGTTTTTATCTACATATGTATACGTTTTATCCTTTCAGGAATCGTCAGTGTAGAGAACATTATTCATACCGGTCGCCGGACTCAAACCCCAGAACACGAGTCATGTTTCAAACTAAAATTCCGACGTCTTAGCCCACACAGCCGTTATCAACAACCTGGTAGATCAGCGAGAGATTAAACCTATTTAAAGGCAGTCGTCTTCAAAGTGTTCCACTACTGAAAGGAACATATATATATATATATATATATATATATATATATATATATATATATATAAGGTGAGTCAATGAAAAATAGTTAGACCTGTAAATGGAAACAGATCAATATCTTCAGTTGTTCAGAACAAGGAGCATTTAGTAAATAAAAATATTTACTTATCATCAGATGATAAGATTTTGATCTTTGAAAAGCCGTGCTTAAGGAATGCAATTGAAAGAGAAGAAGAAGAAATATTTTTATTTACTAAATGCTCCTTGTTCTGAACAACTGAAGATATTGATCGGTTTCCATTTGCAGGTCTAATTATTTTTCATTGACTCACCTTATTTTTGCTCTATCCAGTATATTGAGCTTTCCTCATCTCACAATAGGTCTAATTCTCTAAAAGTTATCTTTTAGTTATAAACCTTCATATATATATATATATATATATTGTACTAAGGAGTTATCACTTATCAAGGTCCAAAAGCCACTCGAATATAAGGGTTAATAAGATGCCAGGTGAACGGTGAAATACACGGTTTAATTGGAGGCAATGGTTGAAACCGGTAGAATTTGATTATTTAAGAGGACAGCTAAACGAGAAATTGTTAACATTGGACTTGAAAACACTCATGTTATAGTCAGCTGGGAAGCAGCCCCATGGTATTTCGTTCCACAGACGGACAGTTTGGAAAGAAAATCCGCTCATTGAAGTTCCGTTTAGTTCCAGATACACTGAGGAAGAATGAACAATTATTTACAGTGGTTGTAGCTAGACGAGTTTTGCTGTGAATGTTTTACAGAGGAGAACCACATATTGGGGCTCAGTCAAGCATCTACCATGAAAATAACGATGGAGCAGAGAGAGACTAGCAACGTCTCTTCTGTGAGAAAGAGGCTGTAGGGAAGAGAAGATGACATTCCCTATTAGATTCTGAAGTAATACTCCACCTTAGGACGCATCCCCGACACACAAAAGTAAACGAGTAAAAAAAATGCCGGACGAATTCAGTTCAAATATTTAGGGGAATTAAGAAAGCAAATCTATTTCCACAATTTTCTTTCTTTTTTTCTGCTTTCTATACCGATTTATACGTTTTTTCTCCTTTTTTTTCAAACTTTCCAGTTTTCTTTCCATCTTTCATCTTTTTTTTTTTAACTTCACCGATTAAGAGTTTATTTTATATGAATATGAATATTAGTGCGAATACTGACGAAGGATATTTTTTTCGTCATTTTGAAACACTATGTGTTGAATTTTGAAACACTATGTGTTGAATTTTGAAACACTATGTATTGAATTTTAGCACGCGTCCACGTCGTATGTAAAGAACAGAAAAGTAACACTTAAACGGGCTTTCAAGTTGAACACTTGAGCTCTTTTGCCCTTTCTTGCTATCCTGCTAACTCTAACTGCGAATACCTGTGCAACAGTCGGACGTAAACTTTTGCTTTGAAGTTAGTTTAATTGATTACCTATTGAATTTACCTGAAGGACGACGAAGAATTTGTGACGAAACAAAAACCTTGTTGGTGAATTTAGCACTTGCTAGATGATGACCCTTTCATTCTCAATCATTCATAACATGCATTTTTGTCTATTTTTCTCCTTCGCTACTTTATAACATTAAATTGTCAGCATCATCAATGCGGTGCTGTAAGAGATGTTCCTATTAGTGGGCTGTTAAGATCAGCCCTTATGTATTATGTTTGAATCACGAAAACCGTCGCATACAAGGAAATAGCAAAACCTTTCTTACAAAAACAACGAACAGGATTTATTCAATAAAGTTACCCACACCGTTTGGAATAGGTAGAAGAAAGTTGGACAGTGTCCGAGTGAGGGAGAGGAAAATATGAAGTTCTTTGAGCTGCCGAAAGTCTGAGCAGTTATCTTCAGGCAAAGATATTAGATGCTAGCGTCCCGTTGACAGAGACAGGGGAGAGAATGTAGACGTGTTTCTTCGTTGCTTGCAGGAGTCTCTCTGCTGACCGACCGTGATTCCCAAAGGGACTGAAGTAGTTCTTCAGGGCACAAATAGAATCAATGCGCTCTGCAAGTTGATTGGTCAGTGTGGAACCGGTGTGCTTAACAGGGACATTACTCCGAGACAGAAAATAAGTATTTATTTATGAATGCGACATCGCTCTTCCGATACCGAATAGTGTGATCTACAGGATGGTTTCTAATCCAATATGTGATCTAAAGAATGGTTTCTAATCCAGTATGTGATCTATGGAATGTTTCTAATCCAATATGTGATCTACAGAATGGTTTCTAATCCAGTATGTGATCTACGGAATGGTTTCTAATTTAATGTGATCTACAGAATGGTTTCTAATCCAATATGTGATCTACGGAATGGTTTCTAATCTAATATGTGATCTACAGAATGGTTTCTAATCCAGTATGTACTCTACGGAATGGTTTCTAATTTAATATGTGATCTACAGAATGGTTTCTAATCCAATATGTGATCTACGGAATGGTTTCTAATTTAATATGTGATCTACAGAATGGTTTCTAATCCAATATGTGATCTACGGAATGGTTTCTAATCCAATATGTGATCTACGGAATGGTTTCTAATCTAATATGTGATCTACAGAATGGTTTCTAATCCAGTATGTGATCTACAGAATGGTTTCTAATCCAGTATGTGATCTACGGAATGGTTTCTAATCCAGTATGTGATCTACGGAATGGTTTCTAATCCAATATGTGATCTACGGAATGGTTTCTAATCTAATATGTGATCTACAGGATGGTTTCTAATTTAGTATGTGATCTACGGAATGGTTTCTAATTTAATATGTGATCTACAGAATGGTTTCTAATCCAGTATGTGATCTACGGAATGGTTTCTAATCCAATATGTGATCTACAGAATGGTTTCTAATCTAATATGTGATCTACAGAATGGTTTCTAATCCAGTATGTGATCTACGGAATGGTTTCTAATTTAATGTGATCTACAGAATGGTTTCTAATCCAGTATGTACTCTACGGAATGGTTTCTAATTTAATGTGATCTACAGAATGATTTCTAATCCAGTATGTACTCTACGGAATGGTTTCTAATTTAATATGTGATCTACAGAATGGTTTCTAATCCAATATGTGATCTACGGAATGGTTTCTAATTTAATATGTGATCTACGGAATGGTTTCTAATCTAATATGTGATCTACAGAATGGTTTCTAATCCAATATGTCATCTACCGAGTTGTTTTTATTCCAATATGTGATTTACTCATTAACCCTAACTCCAACGAACTAATCCCAACGAACTAATCCCAACGAACTAATCTTAAGGTTAGGGTTAGTTAGTGTCAGCTTTATGGTTAAATGGTAGATCACGTATTGGAATGTAAACAACTCGATAGATTACATATTGGATTAGAAACTATTCCGTAGGAAAAGCCCTGTCAATGACTTATTCAAGCCAGGAACCACACTACTAATTGTTATATCTGACATTGAGACCCACTGTCCGACCCACCCTTAAAAATCGATCAATTTCTTGTCATTTGTTAACTAATTTCAGCTGGATTTTTCCTTTAGTCTATTTCTACCACTGTGTTATCCAAAAGTCGGATTTTGTGAACGACAGCAAAATTTCGACATAACACCTAGCAAGGAAGTAAATAAAATATATCATGCGTACCTGTTTGTAAAAAAAAAAAAAAAATAGAATTGCGTGCAAGGTTTATTTTCAATAGAATTTCTGTCATTTTCATGATCCTACCTTCTTTAACTTCAAATGGTTTATTTATTACTGAAGGTACGTACTTGGAATTGCCCGGGATTCTTTTTATTTTCATTAAATATTTTATTTAATTAAAACATTTTTTTTACTATGCTGTTTTTTTTTGTTGTTTTTTTTACCAAATTATTATTATTTTTAAAAACATACACCTTTGAAATTTACATTTAATTATCATGGCATCGTTTGGTCATTAATTTGTTAATTAAACTAAATTGTTATAAAACTGTAAGTAATTTTGTTGATATAATGTTGTTTTAATCGCTGTTTATAAAATGTCTGGATGTAAATAACTTCGAAAATTTCCAATCTTTTAATAAATGAGAATTTACTGAAAATGTTAAAACCAGAAATCACATTCTATTCGGCAGTTTAAAATTCCTTTCAAATTTCGAAGTGTCATAAAGTAAGTCATTATTTTTTCAACAATTAACAAAAAAATGAAATGGATGACTTGTTTACGAAAAAAAAAAACGGAAATGTATTCTGGTGGATTTAATTTTGTAATTAAACTATTTTAAAAGTAGGATTTCAAAAAGTTAATTTTAGTACTTTCCGCTATTGCATTTTTGATTTTAACAAGTAATCGATTATTATTATTATTATCATTATTATTATTATTATTATTATTATTATTATTATTATTATTATTATTATTATTATTATTATTATTATTATTATTATTATTATTATTATTATTATTATTATTATTATTATTATTATTATTATTTAGTATGTGATCATCATCATCATCATCATCATCATCATCATCATCATCATCATCATCATCATCATCATCATCATCAACAACAACAACAACAACAACAACAACAACAACAACAACAATAATAATAATAATAATAATAATAATAATAAAAATAAAAATATGCAAGTTACGTATAAGCGAGAAACACGCACACAGACACACGAGAAGTGGTAACACAATTTTCTAGAGATTTATAACAATCGACACATCTACGAGTGAGAGCGGTAATTAAAAAAAAAATAGCGTTGTTTTTTTAATATAAAATGATTAAATTTAAATCCTCTGCCCCCCCCCCGTCAAATCGTTCAAAAGTTATAAATAGCGCGAACAGAAAAAAAGAAAAGAAAAAGAAATACATTGAATCTTTCACTTGACTTGGATCTGTAAGTTAAAGACGCCGTCTCATCCGCGGCGTTGTTCAATTGTGCAATGGCACAGCGCACCTGTTGGGGTGCTTACCCATCGATGGAACACAACACAACCCACAAAAGAGAAGGAATGGAGTGCGTCTGCTTCTGTTATGAACGACAAACGGACAAACAAATAAGGTGAAGACAAAAAAGAGAATATATAATATGAAAATTGAATTAATATTTAGAAAATTATTTACTATTAATGGATTATTTATTGAGAAAATACAAGAGCGATAAATTGAATGATAATCTGAAAATGTTATTCAATTACGAAATTAAATCCGCCAGTATGCATTTCGTTTTCTTCATAGACAAGTCAGCCATTTTAATCTTTTGTTGACAATTGATAAATAAATAAATATATACAATAAATAAATAGAATGAATTACTTCGTGATCCTAAAAAAAAATTAAAAGGAATTTGGAAGCATTTAAACTGTCGATTAGAAAGTCATTTATGTCTTAAAAATTCTCAGGAAATCCTATGCTATTTGAATCCAATAATTTTCTGAATAGATTAAAACGACATTAACTTAACACAATTACTAATAGTTTTATAACAATTTGGTCCAATAAATAATTTAATGACCAAACGATATAGTAATAATGAAATTTAATTTTCAAAAATTCTATTTAAAAAAATAATTTGGTAAAAACAAACAGCAGAGTTTAAAAAAAAGGCGAATCAAAAATGAAAATATCACGATTCCCGGGCAACACCGGGTGGACAAAGGTTAGATAGTATATATATATATATATATATATATATATATATATATTAGTATTTCATGTATCCACATAACATTTTATAAGGAGATATGGCAATTAAGCTACACAGAGGCTCCCGCGTTTCATCCCCTGAAGATTCCCCCCCCCCCGGGATGAAACGCGGGAGCCTCTGTGTAGCTTAATTTCTATAAATATATTTTCATAGCTTACTATATATATATATATATATATATATATATATATATATATATATATATATATATATATATAAAAGACAAAGTGGAAAAAAAATTGAACACAGAAATAAATCATCTAATGATTTTTTTTCCTTCTATCAGAAGTGTACTTATATATATATATATATATATATATATATATATATATATATATATATATATATATATATATATATATATAGTACACTTCTGATGATCGGTGATGTCGTGAAATTGCAGGAAACAAGATTTCTGAAGAGTGTAAGAATAAGAAGCTAAAATAAAATATTACCTTGTCAATAAATGCTAAAATTGATTGCAAATGCCGTTACATAAAAGTATCGTGTTCAATGCGTCGTCGTGAGAATTGCCATTTATGTATGAATTTGCACGTGGAACTATGATTAACAAATAATCTCGAATAAATTGAATGAAATGAAATAATAAATAAAAGAACATTGAGATTTTATGTCGATGATAAATGGTTGAAAACAATGCATTTGAATAATTCAATTACGAACCTGTTTAGATTGTCCAATTTAGCCGAGTAAGGTTATTTTTGGTGTCTTAGTCTTTCAAGACTAAGGAGAAATTATGATATTTTGTGTCGGTGGACTGTAGTGAGCTTTTGCAGACACAACACCCAGCAGTGTGCATTAATACACCGACTGACGTCGGAGGGGGTGGGGGAGGAAGAGAGAGCGAATGAGCAGGCGAGAGAGAGAGAGAGAGAGAGAGAGAGAGAGAGAGAAGGAGAGAGAGAGAGAGGGAGAGAAAGAGAGAGTATTTAACTTAACGGTTTACGCATGATATAGAGTGTGTGGATGTGTTTATGGTATTAAAAACAGATAGGTAAGCATGTGCGATTTCCCCTATGCGCGTATGTGTGTGAACACGGCAGAGAGAGAGAGAGAGAGAGAGAGAGAGAGAGAGAGAGAGAGAGAGAGAGAGAGAGAGAGAGAGAGAGAGACTAATTAACGTTTTACGGACTTTCTAGCGTGTGTGAATGCGTGTTTATATATAGGTATGCATGCGCGATTTTCCCCATGCGCGTATATATCTGTGTATGTGCGTGCAAAAGTATCAGAGAGAGAGAGAGAGAGAGAGAGAGAGAGAGAGAGAGAGAGAGAGAGAGAGAGAGAGGACAAAGGAGAGAGAGAGAGAGAGGGGGGGGGAGGAGAGAGAGATGGGAATAATTTTTAATTTAACATTTTATGAATGATAACGAGTGTGTGCGTGTTTTCACTATTACACTCATATAACTATATATTTATGTGCGTTTTTTTTTCGAGCACGCGCGTGTATGTGTGTGAGAGAGAAAGAGAGAGAGAGAGAAAGAACGAGAAAGAGAGAGAGAGAGAGAGAGAGAGAAAGAACGAGAGAGAGAGAGAGAGAGAGATGAACCAATATTTATGTAACGTTTTATGAATGATACGTGCGTGTAAATGCCTGTTACGGTATATTAGTATATATCACATGTCGAATCTTTCTGTGGACGTAATTAATCAATTTATCAACCATGATATCGTTGTAGCAAAGTGTTGTGCACGAGGCCTTTTCATGGGTGCCCCTTCATATAGCTGGGGGTGAGCGTTTCAAGGCTTGTGTGTTTCGTTTCACCTCGAAACACTTCACGCCAGACAAGTGTTTTGAATGTAACCTTAAGAATAAGCAGACGAACCGATATCACGCGCCACACGAGTCCCGCAGGTTCGCTGTTACGTTTGAATTGACTAGCACCCACTTACATAATTACATCTGACGTGCCAATATTCTTCTAGTAAGTTGCCCGTGTAGCGTATGTCTAAGAAATGTGCCTCTATGGGTCTATTTACTGCGCTCAATGTGGTAAATGGCTACACTTAACATAATGTATTTGCCAAAAAATGATAGCGTTGTTATTGTTTCGAGTTGTTGTCCTGCCGATAGGCAGACAGACGTTTTGGCCAACGAACGAAATTATGAAAATTTCACTTTAAAAGAACTTTATTTAAAAAAAAAGTGTAATAAATGTCGAAAATATCGATTTTACTCAGAAAATAAAATAAATTAATGAACTTTCTATATTTAAAAAAATAATTGTACTTTAAAAATAAGTTAAAATCAACTAGGGTCTGATTGAAAAAATATCCCCCCAAAATCAAAGAACTATCCGATATTAATGAAAATTTCAGTATTTATTCATTAATAAATGAATGTTAATATAAAATATTTATTTTTTTTGAAAAGCAAAACAACAATTTCTCGATTGAAAATTGATTTTATTTTTCATTCGTATCTTCAGCGTGCTATCTCTTTGTAGATGTGGTCACTGAATTTCAACTATGGGTATAATAAGTCTATTTCGCCCTTGAAATGAAAGCGGACGGATAAAGTAATTACAGTGAACTATAAGTCTTTTTTTTTTCTCCAATAAAAAATACTTTATATTAACATTCATTTATTAATTCATAAAGAATGAAAATTTCATTAAAATCGGATAATTCTGTTTGTTTTTTTCAATCAGAGTTTTTTTTCATTTTTTAGTGAAAAATCAAATTGGTTTCACTTTCATTGCCAAACCTTAAAATGGATATTTTCACAGTTTAAAAAGCTTGCTTAACTTCGTATTTTAAATTTAATTTAAATTTTTTTAATTTTTTTACTTATTTTATTTATTGAGGAGGGGGGGGGTGATAGCTGGCCAAAACGCCCCTTGGCCAAAACGTCAAAGATACTGTCCTCACGGTCACCGTTGTAATTTATTTTTGTGACTGCGTTACAATCGATGTTCTTGTCGGCCTTCATCGTTTTCCCGCCTTCAATATTGTTGCTTATTCGTGTATTGTGAAGCGGTCTGGAGGACAGATCGGCCGAAACGTAGTCGGAAAATAAATATCAATGGTGAAGACGAAAGTTCGAATAAAAAAAACAATGCGAACAATAACATTTACTACCTCTCACCCCAAAACTACGAATGTTACCAGAGCCGACTGGGGATGGCTGGTAGTGGGTCCGGACACGACCATTGTAATATAAGCAGGCCACAGCACTGGAAAATGACGTCATGCTATAAAGTAACAAACGAGATTTACAAACAGTCAGACGATGGACATTTTGACTCCTCCCTTACTTAAATTTTCATCAAAATTCAGGAAATCGCCCAAATTTAATGAAATTATCAGTATTTATTAATTTACGATCATGGAATATAATTAACCCATTACTTTATTAGAAATCTTAGTGCAAATGTATTATTTCGTGTAATTTGCGTAGGCTAGACAGCAAATATTAAATTAATAATTAATAATAAAATGGTGTTGTCATAAATTTTGTAATTAAAAAAAAAAATGGTAAGTTTTCTTTGAAAAATAATTTGTCTGATTTAATATTCATTCTTTAAATAAGTTCATTCTTTCCGATTATTTTTAATGCTTGAGTTGAGTGTTATGGCAACCTGGTCTACATCGAATGAAAAGACTAGTATCAGTTATACTGCATGGAAATATTTATTGGTTTATAAACGCAAGAAGACAAATCTCTATTCTTAGGCAGTTTTATTCTTTATATGAACATTTCATGATCATTAGTTTTAGCTGAATTATTTAATAAGAGTTGCTCGCATTTCCTAAAATAAATAAATGATGTTTCTTGATTTTTTAAACTTTAAAGTAGATCAAACACGAAAAGTAAATCAAACATGAAAGATTACGAATTTAGTAAAGTAACATATCAATAATTCAAAATAATTAATTAATAGAACATTTATTGAAATAAATTAAAATATGTGTTTTTTTTGTTTTTTTTCCAAACGGACAGTTTATTCACGATATATTATTATTTGAATATCTTGCTTATTTCGTTGGGTTTTCGCAGACAGTTTGGATGAAACTTATTAATTAATCTTAAATTGTATTTTTTATCCCGAAATAAAATTCTAATTTATATTTTTAAGGCTTGAAAATCGAATATTAATGCAATGCGGCCATGTTGTAATTTTACTTATTTTCTTTCGCGCTGGACATCTATAAAAAATGAAATACGTTTGAAAAAAAAAAAAGGAACAAATTAACAATGATTTCCATGTGTATGAATACTCCTAAGGATAGTAGCCGTGTTCTTGGCAGGGGAATAAAGTCACAATAGTAGGAACAAGTTAACAATGATTTCCAAATGTTGAATAATCTTATGGACGTGATTACTTGCTGAAAACAGATGAACACATACGCATTAGCGCCGTCGGAACTTCTGGTCCTCATTGATAGTGGATCTTACTACCCACTATCAATGACGTCACCAGAAAAACTCGACTCAGTAACTGGCCTGAGTTATTATGATGGTCGTGGACCAGGATTGTTTCAGTAGCGCTCTGAAGGCCTCCACAGTTCTATTTTTTGTCTGCTTGCTTAAAATATTGTTGAAAAAAATATGGAGTCGTTTTTCAGAGTAACAATGTATATTAAAAAAAATAATACAAAAAAGCATCGTTACTGCGCAATTGAAATTCCGTAAACTCCTATTCTTTTGAAAATATATATTTTTAAAAATAATAATGGATCACCGCTTATCAAGGCACACAAATCACTCAAGGATAAGGGTTAAAGAGATTGTCAGTTGGCGATGAAACAACACTTTTGAGACGATTGGGAACGATGGATTAAAAGGTCAGAGTTTGATTATTTAAGTGGGTGGCTCGACAAGAATTTGTGTTAACATTGGACTTAAAAAAGACCATGTTGTACTCGGCTGGGAAGCAGCCGCGCGGTATCGTATTCCACAAATGTTAATATTAAATGTGAAAACTTATATTGAAAAAAAAAAAAAATTCATTGAATAATTGATGAATATTCAATTACAATTGAATAATTCTTTGATTCCTGATGATTAAAAAAAAACATTGGTTCGTTTATATTACAGTTAAAAAAGAATACCAATTGTCTCCTAGTATAACGGATTAGTTTAAAAATCAAAACATTTGGCCCAGATCAAAGTGTAGTATCTGTTCCGATGGATGATACACCCTATAGACCGGTATCGTCTTGGCTTTCGGGTCTTTATTCCGCCGGTCTGTGGGTTTGTCCTGTGTAGTTCTAGGAGGTCCATCCTTCCCGGCTGTGTCTCTCCTCTTTGGGGTGGAGTAAATTTATCGCTTACTGCTTAAGGCGCCCCTACCGGGGAATGCCGACGGGGCAGCCCAGGCATTTTTTGTAGGCCAGAGTGCTCACCTTCTCGGGCGATGGCTTTTCAAATCCCACTTTCCCGACCTTGTGTCATATCTTACCGCTGTGGGGGGAAGATAAATCTCTTGAAGCCAATGATGGTGGCGAAATGTGACGCAATAATTCGATTCGATATGACGTCATATCTAATCTATAGAAAAAAGACGAAGTCCAATTCTAATATTTATAACAACTTTATTATGCCATCTTCGTTAACATGTAAAGTGATAGTATAGGTGCAGTAGTCCGGACGACGAAAAAGGTTGAAGTCTGTTCGTGAAATAAATGTCCCCTTCGTAGGAAAGAGAGAAAAGTTCATATTTCTTAAGATAAAGTCCGTAGTACGTATGTTTAGTTAAAGATGGACCGAGTTCATGTGTTTGTAAGCATGTGTGTGTTGCAATGGTATAAGTTCACGTTTGTGCCGTTGGTCGCCATGTTGGATATGAGACTCTTCCTGTCGATTCCGAAGACGGTGGCTAACGGCATGAAGTTTGCAGCCCAAAAGAGGAGTTTTGTCTGATTCGAACAACGTGGATGAGTAGGCAGCAGGAAGAACAGTGGCGAGCACTGTCCTTTATAACCTTCGGTACTTATTTCTATTCGTATGAGAGATTGTTTCTGATTGGGCAAATCAGAAACATTTAACAGTTTGCGCCAATCAGCGGTCAGATTAGAAGCTACGCAGATTCAAAACATCGTTAATGACGGCTTGTTGCTGCTGCTGTTGTTGTTGTTGCTATTTGTAGTACTACTGCTACAAATACCCCTGATTGGATTGATTTTCGGTAGAAAATCGAAAAAAGTTTATCAAAATAAAAGAAAGGTTTTTCTTTTGTGAATATATCCGTCAGTGGCTGTTTTGCAAGTCAGACTTTACGTAGAAATAATACTTTTTTTGACTAATCCGAATTGCGAAGTAGCTAGGATTCGTTTTTTGAATATATCCGTTAGTGACAGTGATTTTGTAAATCCGATTTGCGAAGTATGGAGGATTCGTTTTTTGAATATATCCGTTAGTGAAGGTAATTTTGTAAATCCGAATTGCGAAGTAGCGAGGATTCGTTTTTTGAATATATCCGTTAGTGACAGTGATTTTGTAAATCCGAATTGCGAAGTAGCGAGGATTGGTTTTTTGAATATATCCGTTAGTGACAGTGATTTTGTAAATCCGAATTGCGAAGTAGCGAGGATTGGTTTTTTGAATATATCCGTTAGTGACAGTAATTTTGTAAATCCGATTTGCGAAGTATGGAGGATTCGTTTTTTGAATATATCCGTTAGTGACAGTAATTTTGTAAATCCGATTTGCGAAGTATGGAGGATTCGTTTTTTGAATATATCCGTTAGTGACAGTGATTTTGTAAATCCGATTTGCGAAGTATGGAGGATTCGTTTTTTTAATATATCCGTTAGTGACAGTAATTTTGTAAATCCGAATTGCGAAGTAGCGAGGATGCGTTTTTTTGAATATATCCGTTAGTGACAGTAATTTTGTAAATCCGAATTGCGAAGTAGCGAGGATTCATTTTTTTGAATATATCCGTTAGTGACAGTAATTTTGTAAATCCGAATTGCGAAGTAGCGAGGATGCGTTTTTTTGAATATATCCGTTAGTGACAGTGATTTTGTAAATCCAATTTGCGAAGTATGGAGGATTCGACAAGACAATATAATTCACATTTCGCGCTAATATCGCGCGGTTACGGCTTGTAATGAAAACGATACGAAAATCACACACACACACACACACACACACACACACACACACACACACACACACACACACACACCACACACACACACATAACACGTCACAAACAAACACATAACTGTATCAACATGGCGAGCAAAGCCAGGGGGGTTTCTATCTGATCTGAAGATCCTTTCTAAACTTAACTGCAGACGCTTTCCGTCTCTATACATAACCCTAGTACGGCCCATTCTTGAGGATGCCATCCAAACAACAACTCCCGATCTTAAAAAAGGATACCGTACACTTGGAGCGTGTTCACCGGTTGACAACAAGGACGATGACGGGTTTCTTCACGCTTCCCTCCAAAAAACGGCTTCGAAGCCTTAATCTGTCCTCGCTTGAGCAGCGAAGAATGTTAGGGGCCTAATTCTGGCAGACAACATCATCAACGGGAAAGTAAATTTACCTTTAGAGGAGTTTTTCACCCCAACACCTAGTCGTGGTCTCCGCGGTCGCTCTCAGTGGTTCTTAACCTTTTTTCTCCAATTCCCCACTATTTAGTGAGCCAGCTCTCCATCCCCACCACAGTTATCACATGGAAATAAATACATACGAAAAGATTCGTTATGTTTTTTCTAAATATATTTGGCCTATAAAAAGCATACAAAAAAGTAACACTAGCACTAGACGCATACATGTTAATGAGACTTTTGCATCTTTGGGGTATGTATCTGTGAGATAAGGAAAAATATATAATAATAAGGTACCTGAAGAGAAATAAAATGAAAAGAAAGTAGTGACAATCATACAAGAGAGAAACAAAAAAAACGAACAACAGAAGTGGCATTGAATCAAGAAAATGGTCAAAATTATCATGGTCAAAGTAAGTCAACATTTGGATGTAATGTATTAAATTTTTAAGCAGTTGTTCTTCTGTCCGACCGGTCATTCTCCACTTGGCAACTCCGCCATTCCCCACCAGTGGGAAATTCCCACAGGTTAAGAACCAGTGCACTAGATGTACCATTGGCGTTTTTGTCTTAACAGAAGAAAGACGGAATTCTCTGTCCATGTTTCTACTCTCCGGAACAGTCTGTCAGAGGAAGTCGTAATGATGCCTACCATATCCAAGTTTAAAGTTGCCCTTGACAAACATTCAGACGGTATATAGATCCAATATCTTCTGTATTTTTATATGGCTTGCTCTACTTTGCTATTCTTTTGCTAATAATAATAATACACACACACACACACACACACACACACACACATATATATATATATATATATATATATATATATATATACACACATACACACACACACATATATATATATATGCGCACACACATTCATATATATATATACGCACACACATATATATAATATTTTATAAATAAATATTAATTATTTATTACCTACAGACATCGATGTTTCATGCTTACGTAATCTTCAGTGCAGGAAGTTAATTTCCGACGGTCGGCGGGCGCGAACTCCGATCAGAAATCGCAAATCACTCGCAGTCAACAGCACCCCCCGTTGGCCACCACAAATTAGTTTGGAATTAAGGAGGAATTTAACTCTGCAAAAGAGTGTATATATATATATATATATATATATATATATATATATATATATATATATATATATATATATATATATATATATATATGTGTGTGTGTGTGTGTGTGTATGTATCGCGGCTCTCACATGTATAAACACACATTAATTTAATTTTAGTAGCGTATAGATAGATTTAGATAGAATAAACCACTAGAGTTACCCTGAGGGCCCTACATTGATTTGTTTATGTGTGTGTGTCCTTCGTTGCTTGTACGAATAAAAAAACGAAAAAGAAAAGAAAAAATAAGAAAGAAACACATTTACGAACAACACAAATAAAAAGGTATCTATTTTTTCTTTATAATCAAAAATGTATTGCGTCCTTTTTTCCTTAATATCCCAAATTCGTTCTAGTTCTTTCGTTCTTCTCTCTTTGTGGCCGTGTTGTTCCCTCATATTCGTGTCGTCTATTTGTTCGTCGCTGCTACGTGTCTTCTCGTTGTCAATTCTTCTCCGTGTCGTCACTGTGGCTAGGACACATTGTTCGAATAACTTCGTTGTGCATATATGGTGTTCAGTGCGTTATAGACAGAGATTCGGAATTAATTTTTATCCAGGTAAAAATGTTAAAAATGTTACCAGTACAATTTACATTTAATTATGAAGGAGAGAGACAGTTATATTCCTAACTTAACTATTGGTAGATATATACTGATAGACGGATAGTAAGACAGACAGACAAAAAGATCAGCGCTCATCGCCGCATGCTATTCTCGCAGTTTTTAAATAGTTTTCTTATACATGTTTTTCAGCGACTGTTCACACCGAGCTCTCAAAACAGTCTGATTTTAAAATCTAATTGTTCTTTCTTGCTCTAGTCCCACGTGGCGTCACATCCGCGGGTAATATCATCTGCATATATCTTTGAGTCTGGATCCTCTGACCATATCTCATTAAATCTGACCCTAGGGCCAGATCAGTCTAGAATGCACCTCGAGAACGTTGTTTGTTCCACGCACGGGCAGTTCATTGTGACCGTACTCATTCACATCTGTCAAAAATCTATACTAGTGGATCTACCATCCGTAATCTAACATGTGTATGTGCGTATGATTTCGGTCATAGAAGAAGTCGTCTTAAAATGTTGGATACTGTAGTAAATGGACTGTAAACTTTTAAAGACATCGATTATTTATAAGCGAGAGAGTCCCGTGGAAGATTCTACGATTATATTAAAAAGAATTATAACCACAAACAAACAAATATTAACTTTGGGCATTCACGCATTATATAGTAAACAGCTGAGGAATCGAAAACAAACATATATACAACAAATAACTTTTACCAAACACAAGATAATTTAATTTTCTAAAGACATGTATAATTTTAAAGTGGTAAAATTGATTGTAAGATTATTATCTCTGAATTTGTTATCGTCACTTTTATAACGTAGACCCCACACACCTCTCTGACTCGTGGAGCCACTCATAAACATAGTCTCCACTCGCGTCTGTGTATCTGTGCTCCCGCCTTTGGTTCTCTACACAGAGATCTTGCCAGACCGTGAACACTCTTTTGGCCGATGATCGTCATAGTGGCAATGAAAAAAAGATGTCGGTCGAATCTCCCTTAGGTCGGGATGAATGATGATAGCTTCGTTGGTCATGTGAAGGCAAGGTTATTCAAGCAGAACAAATCAATAATAGTAATGCAACAACTCGGCGATTTCTTTTCGTATGAAATAATTATTAACAAGATAAACAATTGTTTTTAAAACGTCGAATTAAAGTCTATTTGTTGATAAAATGTCCTTTGTGTTAAACTATTTCGTCGTCTCTTTCTCTGTGCGTGTTTGCAGATCCCTTTACGATTGCTAGTTCTTAATTAAGTCATTAACCTATGTTTGGGAAACGGTGGATCTTACTTCGTCAGTCACGCATGCTTGGCACGCGAGCCCCAGAAATTAGCAATCATCTAAAAAAAATCTAAGATAGTAAAAAAGGCTTACCCTACAACTATCCTTAAGTCCTGGGGGCTACCAGTCGAACTTAGGGCTAGTGTTAAGATAAGTCATTTTTAAAACTATTTTTTAAAGAATGAAACACCACCCAAAACAGCAGAGATTGGTCGGCCATATTCGATTTTGAATGTATCCAAAAAACGGATGTAGACGAAATCTTATATTGAAATAAAAACTTTAAAATAGTTTCAGAACTTTAAAACTATGTAGGTCGGTAAAAATACATTTTCTTGTATTTTATAACAGCTATTTGTTGCATATTTTGTTCCCCCCCCCCCGATTTCTCCTCCATAATACGAACGTTATCACTCCAAATAAAAAATGAGATCGTCCGATTGTCAAAGATTAAATGTAAAATAGTACTTTATTAGCTGCTATCAATAATTCGCAAAAGATTTTAACCATGTCAAAATGAATTGTCTCAACATCGAATAAAACATTATAAATTAAATTCTGCCGTTAGTGTCGACTTAAAAGTGACATTAATTTTTATTTATTTCAATAATTTATCTGACAATTACTTTTGCGGTAAGAAAGAGACTATTTAATTTAAAAAGATTTAATACATAAATTAATTAATCAAAAGGTTGAAACGTTTGTTTTATTTATTTAAAGGAAATTTAGGCAACAGTTATTTTTTACGGTAAGAAGAAAAGGAAGACGATAAATAAATAACCGTGTAATTTCCACGGGTTAGGGTTAGGGTTAGGGGTTCCACGGGGTTGTAAAATTAGAAAAATGGATATTCCATTTTATATGTTTTAATGGCTACACACATAGTGGACGCCTTTCTCTATCACAGGCGTCGTCATATTGGATAAATATTTTCTTGGGTACACACAAGGGTAAAAAATAAACAATAATGAAAAAGACATGACTGCATTTACCTAAATACACATACATTTATTTTTTCAAATGAGGTTTGTCAACGACTAACGTACGAATGACATAATATATTATACACAAAAGAGGGATGTCATTTAACAGACATAGCTACTAACGTAACGGTCTACGTGAAAAGTCCCTACACGACATCGAGAATAGACATGTGTTGCCAAGGTATCACGGAGAATGTGTTGGGAAACGTAAAATAAAATACAACTTATTTGTACTGAAATGGCCATCCATCTGGAAGTTCTGTCTCACTGCCCAAAAGCTAAATCCATCTAAAAGACGGAAAGCCAAACGCAGAGATTCGCTGATCTCATGGTGTGTAACCATCTAAAAACGGAGAGCTGTGCTAGATTCGTCTGGCCAGTGTCCAGCCCAATGTCGGAAAGAGAACGGGTCTCGACTTTCAGTCTCGCACTACCCTTGTGCGAGTCTTTTTCGTACTTAGAAACTGAAGAGTCATATCTTCCTCGTGGCCAGGGAAGACAACTTGAAAGTGATTCAAGGGACGTAACTCGTGACTATATTGAGCTAACAGGGTTTTGTGAGTTTAAATAACTTGTCCGATTATATGTAACGTATTTTTATGTTGTTACGTAACAATGAATAAATACGTTTTTAAAGCGCTAAACTAATCTTAACTCCGTGAAATATTAGGCTTAGAAAATAAAACTAAAAAAGACAAATATTTAATCATTTCATGCAAACTACAAACAATACGTTAAAAGCAAAACATCCTTTTTAAGCAAATCATCATCATCATCATCATCATCATCATCATCATCATCATCATCATCATCATCATCATCATCATCATCATCATCGGTTTAACGTCCATTTTACATGCTTGCATGCGCTGGACGGCTTTAAGAAAGTTACTTTCAAACTAACCGATATCTAGTCAGGAGGATAGGAAAATGTGACGTAATAATTCTATTCGATGATATCCTATCTTTCCACGAATTACAAACATTTGTTAATATTTATTTTATTCACGGTTCCAACTACAGAGTAACAGGTGATAACGGTCGTATCAACGTACGAACGAGTACGATATTCGATAGATTCTGTGGAGGTGCCGCTTAGAGTACAAAATCGACTTCGCAATCTAGTGGGAGATGATCTCGTCTATTCTCTACAACCCTTTTCACAGAAGAGACATTGATAGTCTTTCTCTTCTCTATCTTTATTTCCATGGAAGGTGCTCGACTGAGCTCCAATCTCTGGTCCCCCCCCCCTGTAAGACATTCACAACAAGAATTCGCACAGGTACGAAATACTTTCTAATCGACAATAATAATAAAGTTACGATCGTGTAAACACATGTCAGTCATTTTTGATTCATCGTCTCGCAAAGTTTGTTATTTGAAATATTTGAAACATGAATTTAAATTAATAAACATTTCATTTTGTAAACACGAAACAAAAATGTTCTCATTTATTCATATAGATAGATACCCATTAACAGTTCGGTCATTTCGATACCAATTTATTTATTTTCAAAATGTGACCGTAAAGAAATGAAAAGAAAAAAAACAATTTGCCTTTTTACTTGCAATTTAGAAATAGATCAACACTTGTTAAAAATCAAGTCAGTTCGTCTAAAGAAAAGAACATTTGAACACAAATAATGAATATTTGTCCAGGAAATAAAACAATTTTGCGAAACCGAACTATTTGTTATATTAAAATTAAAACAATCATTCAATTGAAAAACAATAACAAATAAGAGTTGATTAATAACAAGTCTTTTTTCAAAACCAATATGCAAATTAGTTAATTTTACGACTGATATCGCATATATATAAGCAGTATATAAAATCGATGGAGTGTCTATTATGTAAAGTAGAATGAACTTGAACTAGAACGGTTTTACTGTTCGTGCGAGAAAGAGGCGGCCCAACTTTCGCATTTATTCATTTAGATCAGGGCCAGATGAGACTTTAGGAAGGAAATCGCGGGCCGGGGTGAAAAACGAAATCTCAGAATTACTATATTTTGTTTACATGAATAAAGTGTACAAAAATTGCATTGAACACTCTACAAATCTGATATTTTGTCTCAAGCGACTTCTGTATGTAATGTTATAAACGGCGCCGACGAAGAGCCATTTTGGAATCATAAAAAATAATGACGGGAAGTAGCAAGTTGATCCAGCATTCGTTTTGACACACCTCATATAAGTTCTCTGTTTCATGCCCTTTCCTCGTCTCTCGTTTCCTCTTTGCCTCTCTCGTTCTCTTTTTCTATTTTTATCTCAGGCCAAGCATTTGAAATTAATAGTTAAAGAAAAATGAAATATACATGCATCATCGCTCGCTAATATTTATACATTTTCATCCCACTGTAAATCTTAATTGAAACCTACTTTTACGTCTATGTCACAAAATGATATGAGTTTTACTGGGAGGTCTGCGGGCTGGATTGCAATAATAAAGTCTAACAGGGTGGCGGGCCGGACGCTAAGCCTTCGCAGGCCACATCCGGCCCGCGGGCCGGAGGTTGCCCACCCCTGATTTAGATGATAAATTATAAATAGCTCATATATGTTTATTATTGTGAAATTTTCTTGTTCGTAAGCTTTTAAACTACCGACAAGAGAGTAATTCCTGGTTTGAATTAATGTTTTTCTGCTGCTAAACGCAAAAGAAAAAACTTCTCCTCACCACTGTATCAAAAAAAGAACGGTTCTTTGAAATTAAAATCAAATATTTAAAATCAAAAACATGTTAATTTTTTTTAACAATATGAGGATGGTTTATAGAGAGAAAACGTCAATAACCTCGCCCACTTTCAATGGCGCAAAGGACACACGCCCCGTTCCTTATACGCTGCTCTTAATTATATCAATTAAATAAAAAGAAAATCTTTCCATACACACGATAATTATATTGATGCCTGATATTCTGAATTTTGAATTCTGAATTCAATCTGCCATTGCTAGCCAGTGTCTGGTCGGCACAGATCACAACGAACGGCCCAGGACTCTGTTATGGGCGTTGTATTTTCAGATTGGTAACGGTCATCCACTTACAAGGCCGTTACGACCACGTTTTACATGCAGCACCTTGTGTTTTCAAATGGTTTCAAATAGTCATCCATCAAAGTACATGGTAACATCATAGAAACAGTCAATTAGAATCGAAAAAGACAGCCGACAGTTTACTTTTTTCTAATCACCGATCGAGAATAGATCCGCTCTAATTTTACTTAGACCGCTAGACATGTTTATTATTGTTTGGGCTGTGCTGTAGTCACGATAACAACATAGAAACAGTCCAGGGCGAGTCGCAAAAAAACCCCCTCACACTGGGGAGTTTAATATGCCTGATATAGGCAATGGAAAACAGAACATTGCTATATAACCGTTTTGCAGTACCGGCACAAGGGCTAATGTACCACCCCACTAATATGTGATACGAGGATTTCAACAAGAGATTACTCTTTGAATGCTCAACAATGTGTCACTTAAAAAATACCAACAATCAGAGCATTATGCTATTTCAATGAAATATTAAAAAATGTATTCAATAAGTGATATATAGGTGACCCCCCCCCCGTTGCAAATTCCACTCATGAGATATAAAAATTTGCGAGGGTTAATATCCAGCGAGCGTGAAGCCCATTAAGGTCATACTTCGTACTGTCAAGACAATCACTAAAGTGCCCTCGCATATCATTGGACAATGATAAAATAAAGACTGTTGGATATTCACGATTGAGATTTGGCGGGCAAGTCAAGCATAGACTGAAGTGTATTTGTATCAAATATGGTTGGATTGTAGAAAGGATATGAATTTTATTAACAATTGCATGGGTGGCATTTTTTTCGGGGTGGTGGGTCACCCTGTATTTTATTGGGAAATACAAGTTTTCAAATTTAGCAAAGCAATTTTCACATTCGTAAATATGCTTGCACGATGCGTTACCTGATACTTGTTCATGATTACATCTCGAGATTAAATGCGATATTTTCGTCTGATTTTATTTTTTTACAAATATTTTTGCTAACAGGTTACTTTCATAACTAATGGCAATAATGGGGTTACTTTCTCCTAATATATTTTATCCCGTATCACATGACGACTGGGTGGTCAAAAATTGGTTGATTTAGTCACGTGGTTACCCATGACTCAGAAGTTCACTTTTCCCTCTCCCTTTTGTTGGTTTAATCACCAAAGCGATAACATAGTTTATCCATTGTTTTTACTTCCTCCCGACATGTGGTCATTCCCTATTAACCCCCCCCCCCCCCACGAGGGCAGATTGAGACACAAGGTCGGTTTTTAATGTAAGGAAAATCTACCGCCCCCAAAAGGAACACTCTGGATTGAGACAAAAATAAAAATTGACTCAGTCGAGAAGGATTCTCCTTCATTGATCGAGGACAGAAAAGATGAAGTGTAGTATCAGAGCAGATGCTACACTTTGCTCTGAGCCAAAATGCCGAGGAGTGCTGTTTCCCCATCAAACAGACCTGTTCTGGCGACATGTTTCTACACATATTTGTCCAATCCGTCTTTCATTATATCCATCTATTAGAAAGCTTTGACATGTGTGTATATTTTGGTGTATTACTTATAAGCGCAAATAAATCCTGTTTTATTTTAATAAGATTTTTTTAGTTCTCTTTTGTTTATCTCGTTTCTATGTGTAAGAACTATTAAGAAAACAATAATTATCATAACGGTTTTAAACGCTTTATACCGACTTTACTTGCCCATCAAGCTATAAATAGCGAGCACTAGATCAATTTATGCTAGGATTAATCTGATTTACCAAACGATGCACGTATACCACAGCTGATTCATTTCGTCTTCCTGAGATCATCCGAACAGTTTCATCAATTAATTACAATAGTAAAGCAAATAAACCCAAAATGTCAGTGTTAAAAGTCGCAACTGCAACACACTGTACTTTTGAGAATTTATATCATTCTTCACCGGAAAGAACATTCTCTCATTGTCTTCTTCATGATAACATTTTAATATTGGTTCCCATGAAAAAGAATAATTTATTTAAATACATACACGTTGGTTCATTATTTTCATAGATCAACAAAAAAATTTTTTTTTATATATTTTTTCGTTGCTGAGAGATATTTCGCATGAAAACCTCTTGAAAAAAACATCGTATATTAAGTAAATGCCTCAAACGCATACATATGAATGGGTATTACCCATTCACATGTAATGTAAATTCATATTACCCATTGGGTAATGGTTGATAACATTTCGACGTTTCCGACAATGCCGGACTTTTCTTTTGCGTCTTCGATGCCGTTTATGCGCCTTGATGCTAGTTTCACGGTAAGAGTCAAAGACTATATCCGCCAGCCGATAACGGTCGTACTAACCAGCTAATGTATTCGGGGAGCCATTCTGGTAGATACATATATGTCAAGTTAACAAATTTAAACATCATCTTTTTTGTTGGCATTTTTTCGTGTGTAACCCCCAAAAAGTTAATAACAATCATGT
>OY744520.1:16011274-16018774 GCA_963556195.1 Sepiola atlantica
ATTTAGGTATCCTTTTCCTTTACCCTTTTGATTGCACTTTATGATGAACTCACAGCGACTACAATTAAGCTATTAACACTTGCATGCCACTGTCACACACATGTCTTACACACTTTTACGTATTTATAAATGTTAGATGAACGAGTTAAATAATCAACTGACGACAGCGACATCAGTGAATATAGAATTGACGGCGCGCCAAAATAGATTGATCAAATGATTGAAGCAGGCGTGACAAAGAAACTCTCAGAGACGGATTCTTGTCTGCTTTGCGAGCAGATCTTTTCTTTAGAAAGCGTTCGTAACTACAAAAAAAAATGGTTCATTGTTTCTCTGACTGTTCTTCGACTGTACAAGAACCGAGCGTGTCTTATTAGTTGCTCCACCATCAAGTTTTTTTGGTTTTTATTTAATCTTTTTAAAAATTGATTTTTGGCAGACAATCATTTTTGTATAGACTTCAAACGTGTTTATTTTTAGTGTGTGACGTTGACACAGGATGAAGAGAGTCGAGGCCGCTTCTAAAAACAGACCTGCTAGGTGTGTTATTGGAATGCAGTAACGAAGAAAAATAGAATGAAACAAATGTCGCCATTGACAACAGATGCCATCATAAACATTGACAACATGCGCCAAGATGTTGAAATAGAAACTGATCCATTCTTAAGACGCGTCCATTCAATCTGTGCGTTTAGCGATTAAAATACAATTGCAAACTTAAACGTGACAATTCGACTGAAGGAGATGCTTGGACGCATCTAATAATATTTTAGAAGATTATGAGCGGAATAGAATAATTGACTGATTGTTGGTTTTTAGGTTTTTTTAAAACTTTATGTCGGAGTCCCTATTTACTTGCCTCCCTACGATGACAGAGATAGATACAAGGGCGGCTTTTAATGTGAGGAAAATCCAGCTTCCCCCAAAAGGGTACTCTGGATTGGGACAAAAATAAAAAATTGCCTTAGTCTAGAAAAAGAACCCTTCCTTCACTGACTGAAGACAAAAAAATAAGTGTAGTATCAGAACAGATACTACACTTTACTCTAAGCAAAAAGGCCAGAGTCGCATACACACACACACACACACACACACACACACACACACATATATATATATATATATATATATATATATATATATATATATATATATAATATAATTTTTTATTTATACAAACATTATTGTTACATATATGCATACATTTTTCAGCTGCAATCTCTATCAAGAATCAGTTTCCTCAAACTTTGAGAAAAAATGAAATAAGAAATAAAAAAACTTCTTTATCATGTATATTATCCGGTTGGGAAGGGATGGGTGTATAATTAAACAGGTAAGATTCACATCCAATTCAACATTTGCGCCATTCCCTTTCTTTTACTTTTGGTCATTTAAGTTTATTGAGTAGGTTTGACCACTTTCAAATCCTTTTATACATTATACTCGAGAGCATCTACAATGTCACCTGAGTATAATCATATGCGTGCATGGGTTCGTAAAAGTACTAATTTAACTCTTAACAAGGCCAAATATTTGAACGGTCAGCAGATAAGTTATTTCCAATCCAAACTGACTTATAGATAAACATTATTTATATGCGCACATATATACAAACTTGTATCCATATATATATATATATATATATATATATATATATATATATATATATACGGGGCGTTGGACAACAAAGGAGGAGGAGGAGGAGGAGGAGGGACTAAAAGTATATATATGTATATATATATTTAAACATTTAAAAAAAAATATTTTGATATGTTGATATTTTTAATATAAAACTAAAAATAAGAATACATTGATCACCTAAAAAGTAGTGTAATGGATTCGTCCAAACACTTTAAAATGCAGCAACATTTTTTTGTAAGTAACGGATAAATTTTATTAGACAGACGAACAACACAGGTAAGGAAGAATTTAGATTTAGTATACGGAACGTTTATGTTTTTGTCTTTAAGGGAAGTGGGGTCTGATCAACTACGCTGGGAAGCCATAAAATTTAATACTGTCTTGTTTTTAAATTCCCGAAACAGTTTTTCATGGTAAACAACTGATGATCCCTTAAATATAATATAATATAATAACTGTAAAAAATAAATTGACTTACATGAGTGATTTTCCACTGAACGATTTGGGACTAAAAGGTTTTTTTTTTAATATAGTTTTAATGGTTGAGAAACTTCCGAGACTATATATATATATATATATATATATATATATATATATATATATATATATATATATATATATATACGTACATGGATTAAGGACATGAAGCTCCTTGCTTTGAACTTCTAATACATATACGTACATACACACAAATCCATATACACACATACTCATACATACATACATACGACTATATATATATATATATATATATATATATATATATATAGTAAGTTATGAAAATATATTCATGGCAATTAAGCTACACAGAGGCTTCCGCGTTTTATCCCCGGAGGAAATCGTCAGGCTAAAATGCATGGAGTTAGTTTTGCCTGGTGTTTTTATATACACGTCTAGCTAGTTAACCAATCAGATTCTTTGTTCTCTTAGCCAATTTTTGGGCTTCTCACAAATAAAGGTTCAGTTGATTTTAATTCATATTTCCTATTCTATTGTTCGATTTATGAATAGGATGACTCGTCCCTGTTTATATATATTACGAAATATTACCAGAAATAATAATATAGATGTAAAGGATATAGGATCATATAGGGATGTCGGTCTAATGATAGTTAGAGAATCTACTAACGCTGAATATGACAAGATTAGAAAGATAATTCACAAAGAGATGAATAAACTAGGGCTTAAGGTTGAAATTACTAGCAACAAAAAACAGGATGACTTCCTTGATGTTACATTTAATCTAACAACTAACAAGTATTAACCTTTCATGAAGGAAAACTTCAACCCCATATACGTGTATCCACAATCAAACCACCCATCTTCCATAATTAAGCACATACCTAAGTCTATAGTAAGTAGAATTGGTAACAATTCATCGGACGAAAAAACGTTTAATAACTACAGAAACATTTATAACATGACCCTAAAAATAGCGGATGCATGAAATCACACAAAAACTCTATTAACAGTAATAGAACCACTAACAACTGTAATTGTCAAAGATATGAATGTCCCTTACAGAACAATTGCCCCAGTAATATAGTGCACAGAAATATACACGGCAAAAATTAAAAAAAAAAGAAATTCTATATAGAAAGCATGGCAAGAAGTTTTAAAGATAGGTTTTATGTAAACACATTATCATTCAGACACAAAAAAGTACATGAACACTTCGCTCCCTCAATATTTCTAGTAATTAATCGAGGATGAAAATAAATCAATAGGGAATATTATCAGAAAACCCAGGACCTGTGGATCACTTAACCTACGCTGTCTTTTGTGCCTTGGTGAGAAACTAGAAATTATAAGTTTTAAAGACAGAGAAGAAATATTACTTAATGTTAGACAAGAAACGGCTCTGAATTGCAGACATTTCAAGGACAATACACTGAGCAGATTTTGAATTACAAACATTGCTGTCCACTAATAGCTAGTATGACGCTGCTCCCAACTCTACTATTATACTACCTTTGGTTTAATTTAACTTTAATTTTAATTTTATTTTTACTTCATTATTTTATGTTATTCTATGTTACTATATATCACCTTAGTGTAGGTTTTGAATTCTCTTTATTTTTCTTTATTTTTCTTTGTTTCTTATGTTATACTGTATTTTAGTTTAGTTAATGTTAGGTTGTATTTATTTACTCTAGACTTAGTCATTATATAGTACAGTCATATTTTGGGTTATTTTATTTTATTTGTTTGCCTTGGTAATGTTTGCTTTGTGTTTGTTCCTAGAATTAATGCTAGCGCCGGTTAAATGTAAACAAGTTGAATTAGGATAAGATAGCGGCTGTGGGATACTGAGGCAGGTAATATTATCATTTTGTGCCTATAGGCCGTATGATATATCCATAAGATTATAGAATCATGAAACATGGAGAGGTATACATATACGAACGAGTGTATGGATGAATTTACAGGATGAATATTGGTAGATTTATTCCTTAATTCATAGCCTCTGTATTTTGTATGAATGGTGTGTATACGTAAGAACAGTGTGTATACGTAAGGAAGTTGAGTAGATGTATGACCTTGTCTGGGGGAGGATAAGAGTGTGTGTGGGTGTATAGTATATGTGGTGATATGTATGTATGTATGTATGTATGTATGTATGTATGTATGTATGTATGTATGTATGTATAGGGATATGGAAACTTAGGTAGAGATGCATTTTTCGATAGAAATATGTAGATATTGGCCAGTATATATATATTGTATGAATGGGTGTGAATGAATTTACATGTTTTACTTAGTAACGTAATTCAAGGCTAAAATACTTACTGGTATTGTCTGTCTATATACGTGAATATGTGTGAATAAATGCTGTCTGTATTCGCATTTAGATTTAATTATTTGGTTTACGTATATGAGTGTGTTTAGATGTAAAAAATGTATATGTGTATATATATGTATGTATCTGTGTATATATGTATGCATATATATGTGTGTGCATGTATATGTACGTATAACCGTGTGTATGTATGTATGAGTATGTGTATATATGGATATATATATATATATATATATATATATATATATATATATATATATATATATATATGTATAATGTGTGTATGGGGATTGTGTATATGTGAGCATATGAATAAAATTTATATATAGGTCAGCTTGGAAAGAACTTATCTGCTGACCGTGAAAATATTTGGCCTTGTTAGGGTTAAATCAGTATTTTTACTAGAGCATGCATACATATGATTATACTTAGGCGACATTGTTCTCAAGTAGGGTAATAAAATGTATAAAAGGATTTGAAAGTGGTCAAACCTACTCCATAAACTTAAATGATGAAAAGTAAAAGAAAAGGAATGGCATTACACACACACATTCACACACACACACACACACACACACATACACACACACACACACACACACACACACATATATATATATATATAATCAGTTAGGCTATTACTAAAAGAATAACTGTCACATGACGGGTACAATTTATTACCTGAATAGAACAGCATTTAATATTAAATTCAAGATATAATGTCTAGAAACTTTTTTACAATTTTGATCAAAACTTATTACATGATTTCACTTCTAGAAAATGTCTAACTTTGAGTAGTGGTAGCAAAACAATAGCACCTTCTTTTGTGCAACAGTCCATGGTTGGGCTTTTAAGCCTCTGATGTTCCTTTATATATATATATATATATATATATATATATATATATATATATATATATATATATATATATATATATATATATATATATATATATATGTGTGTGTGTGTGTGTGTGTGTGTGTATTAATAAATGTGTGACTTACGGTCTAGTGTCGTCTGAGTGGGTTGGACGATTTCAGCAGCAAGTAAGTAAATTCAAGGATTTCTTTTTCTTTTCAGACATTTTCGAGAGTCTGATTTCTTCCACGGCCTTGTGTGAAGTGTGAACAGAGCTTACCCCCTCCCTCATGACATCATGAGGCAAATGGTAAAATATTACGCAACCCCCAAAAGATTATTGAAACAAAGAGATCACCCTCCCCCAAATAATCATAATCAATATTTTTAATGGTTCAATGAGGTTTTAAAATAATATCACGTGGTCTGCTTTGGCGCCAGACATCCATAAACAGCTAAAACAACATTTCAGATTATTTTATTTATAACTTGAAAATCGATCATCACAGAAATTTAAAAATAAGAATAAAACTAGTAGTATGAGGTTCAGAGGTGGGAGCAAGAGTTTATTGATTCCTTCACTCTTTTCCGGGCAACACTGGTATCCTACAGTATATATATATATATATATATATATATATATATATATATATATATATATATATATATATATATATATATATATATATATATAAGAGGTTTATGTAGTTTGCTTGGAGCATTGTTTATTGGTATATAGAAATGTGATACTTAGAATGCAGAGGTGTGACGGATAGACACAAGTTGGAGCAAACAAGACATATAATGGTGGAACAAATGAAATAGTTTCACCTTTAATACAATGTATACATACACATATATTTATATATATATATATTTATTTATTTTTTTCACAAACACACATATATCTGTCTATCTACACAATGATACAATGTTATGTAATACCTGTATCAAGATGGTCTGGTGGAAACTCCGTATTAATATTTTGTGAACTCTTTTACTTCTTCAGAACTGCGCTCAACTCAATATATATATATATATATATATATATATATATATATATATATATATATATATATATATATATATATATATATATTATTAAAAATAACCGACAATTTTTGTTTGGTTATTTTAGTGTTGATCCCTTCAATTTTCCGGATTAAAATCTTAATCTCGGAAGGAAATTGGCTGATGAAACTGCCATAGTGTACATGTTGGTCCAGAGTACTTTCTGACCCGTCTGGGTCCATCGTCAGTGGAATAATGACAAACAGGTAAAGACCTGGAGTGAGATTTATAATTAATTATGGCGGGAAAATTTAACTATGTTTATTAGGTATTATAAGCATTTAAGTATATTAGTACTAGTGTTAAAATTAATTTCCTTCCTAGATTAAGATTTTAATCCGGAAAATTGAAGGGATCAACACTAAAATAACCAGACAAAAATTGTCGGTTATTTTTAATAATACGTGTCTTAAAGAAAAAATGCTGCCTCGATACACACACACACACACACACACACACATATATATATATATATATATATATATATATTAACGATCACTCGGTCCAAGTTGTTCGAATTAGGATAATCCCAACAGAATTCTTTAAAGGTAAAACACAGAGCAATGTAGTAATAGAAAGATAAACCAAAAAACATTCAACAAACCATATTTGACAGTAATAAATTTATTTCGACCGACAACAGTGGTCCCATAAGACTGAGTCTTTTCATACCTTCCTATTAATAACGTATAGCTCTTCATAAAAGATTCGAGCACACTACGTAGTTGATAATGCGTGTGTATACACATATAGACATTATCAATTTTACTTCGTTCGTAGCAAGGATCGATCACATGGGAGTAAGAGATTCCGAATGATGATATATAGCATATCAATACCAGGTTCCAAAAACTAAATGAGTTTCATTCATTTTAGCGCTATGTGAACAAAAGTTCTTTATTCAACCAATCAAACAAGTAGACATTAAGTTCAATTATAGTTGAACACACTTGTAATAATAATTGACATAATATTTTAAAAAGAAATGTTCATGCTTTTATTTATTCATTTTTTAAAAGTTGTTTTACCTGTGTTTTAAAGGTAGATCTAAAATAGGCAAACAAATGATGGAATCAAGGGATAGCTAATTGTAGCATAAAGCCTTAATGATAAAAGTAGTGACGAAATAT
>OY744520.1:16023774-16076274 GCA_963556195.1 Sepiola atlantica
TCCATTTTCCTCACACTTTTAATAGTCTTGTGTTTAATTTGTTTTAAATGTAAACTTTTTTATTTTCTGCAAATAAATATTTCAAATTGTAGCATCTGTTCTGATACTATACTTCATCTGTTCAGTGAAGGAGAAATCCTTCTCGACTGAGGCAATTTTAATTTTTGTTCCAACTCAGAGTGCCTCTTTTTGAGGAGCTGGATTTCCCCCACATTAAAAACCGACCTTGTGTCTAACTCTGCCTTCGATGAAGGTAAGTAAATAGGAACTCAACATAACATAAGTTTCAAAAACTAACAACCTCAAAGCTTTGACACTTGATGATCTCTGCTGTTTTATTTGGTTACCATGTGATGCTTCCGGTCTAGATCACACCAGAATTACAAACAGGAAGTGTTCAGATGTTGGGGTGAACCCTTCCATTTTTAAATTTAATTGATTTTATTCATTCTCTCTCAAGTTATTAGTTTGAGAATGAACCCTAGAAGCATTTCCTTTCTAGCTTAGGTATGAGAACAGAGGCGACAAGATTTCTACAAAGTATTGAATCATTTTTGAACACTGCATGGATGTTGTAAGACCACATATTTTATGAATCTTTACAGAGAAGCCTCTTATATAGGTGGACAGACACAAGATCTTCTATGTGACAATAAGGAGGAACACTCACCATCAGGAAAAAGAATGAGGTGCTTTGCATGTCGTATGCAGATTTAAAAAGGGCTTCTCTTCATAGGTGCAGGTGGTCTGATTTGCATATGTGGATATCAAGTGATATAAATGAAGAGCACAGCTGGGAAGGAGCAGAAGCGATTTTGGATTGGTCCTGTTATGGAGGCTGTGTATTGGTACAACGTTAACTCCAAGGATGATGTGTCCGCATCATCAGCACCTGCCAATTTGTTGTACCTATACCAGATCAGAGTGAAAGAAGTCAATGTTGTGCCTCATCCGAATCACCATGGGATGACATATATATTAATGAGGATGTGGCGTCGGCAGAATCCGTAAGTAAGCATCTTGACCTGTACGGACTTTCTAGTAAGGACCCAGAAAAACTGAAAAATGGTGCACGAGTGCTGGGATTAGAAATTTGGGCAGAGCATGGCCAACTGCGATGGCGGTGAGGAACCAGTACTGTGGATGCACCGAGAACTATGACACAAAGATGTATCTTCTCCATGTGTGGCAAAGTGGTGGGGCACTTTCCCGTGTGTGGATGGCTTCGAGTGGCAACAGGCTTTATTAAACGTTACGCTACAACTGTTACACAGAACTGGGATGACAAGGTTAGCGATACTCCGCTGGAGCGTATGATAGCAGATACACTTGCCCGTGTACAGCAATCAGATCTCGTCCGAGGAAAATGGTGCATGGCCACAAAGGAACTGGATGTGTGGGTGGACGCAAGCTCGCTTGCTGTGGGAGTAGCTTTTGACGCCAGTGGAGCCATCATCGAGGATGCAAGCTGGTTGCGACCAACAAAGGATACCCAACATATACACGTGGCAGAGCTGGATGCCGTACTAAAAGGACTAAACCTTGCACTCAAATTGAATGCTAATGTGTTACACATAAAAACAGACTGTGTGTGTGTGTACCACTGGGTGACCAATGCGCTCATGGGAAAGTCTCGATTGAGCACAAAGGTCGCAAGTGAGATGCTCATAAGGCGGAGACTGGGCACGATAATCTCACCTTTTAAAGAGTACGACATTTCGGTTGATATAGCACTAGTAAGGTCTGCCCAGAACCGAGCAGACTCCCTGACGAGAGTTCGACAGAGGTGGCTCAATGATGTAAAGACAGAGATTGAACCAACACAGCTAGTGTGTGCTTTTGCCAGAGGAAACCTGAACCCAACACAGTTGAACGAAATTCATCGACATAGTGGATATACTGGAATCAGGCAAACATTATATTTTGTGCGTAGAATCGACCCGTCTGTGTCTAAAGCAGCAGTAAAGGCAGTTATTCGGAATTGTGAGGAATGCCAGACAATAGACCCAGCTCCAGTTCAATGGAAAAAGGGAGGGCTCAGTGTGCAGGACGTATGGAACCGGCTAGGCATGGATATCACACACTACAATGGTTGCCATTTTTTGACACTGATCGATTGTGGACCCACACGGTTTTCAATCTGGTGGCCACTACAACGGCAAGACACTTCACATGTGATCCGGCAATTAGAATCAGTGTTTTTTTAACGTGGCCCCCCAGCCGAGATTCTGGCTGATAATGACACTCCCTTCTGCAGTCAACAGTTCAGGCAGTTCATGAACGAGTGAGGTGTAAACTTCCGACCACGCTGTGCATACAGGCCATCAGGAAATGGTATTATAGAAAGGTGTCATAGGACAGTGAAGAGGATTGCTGCACGAAAGAGCTGTCCTATTATTGAGGCTGTGTATTGGTAAAACGTTACCCCCCAAGGATGATGTGTCCGCATCATCAGCACCTGCCAATTTGCTGTACTCATACCAGATAAGAGTTAAAGGGGTCAATGTTGTGCCCCATCCAAATCACCATAGGATCTTTACACTTTATAAAGAAGGGCACACAGTTTGGGTGAAAAATCCACAAGGACGTTGCATGTCGAAATTCAGACCAGGTCGTGTCACTGGAGTAATAAGTCCACAGTCGGTGGTCGTCAATGGCACACCTCGACATGTAGGAGACGTGCGCCCACGTCTCAGTTTATCACCGATAGTGAACGACAATGATGATCAGAGAGTACTGAATGGAGAGAACCAGATTCCGATACAAATAGTAGTGGTTCTGCATCTGAAAGTGAGGGAGAGGACAGTCGTTCCTTGGTTGAGCTGCCTTATTCTATTGCCAATTCAGGTGCTGGTACATCTGATGTAAGAGAGAAAGAAATAACTGTTCCACTATGGAGAAGTACTAGGATAAAGCGACCAGCCACCATCTGTCACTTGTGTGATCATACGATCAGGGAGGAGTGTGACAATAAAGAGGAACACTCACCATCAGGAAAAAGAATGATGTGCTTTGCATGTCGTATGCAGATTTAAAAAGGGCTTCTCTTCATAGGTGCAGGTGTTTATGGTGGTCTGATTTGCATATGTGGATATCAATATATAAATGAAACGGACAGCTGGGAAGGAGCAGAAGCGATTTTGGATTGGAGAGAGAAAGGCAGAGAGAAAGTGGGTTGCACGAAATTTTGTTGGAAATTGAATTACAGTCAAAACTTTTGGAGAAAAAGGCAGAAAGTGGGTTGCACGAAATTCGGTTCGGTTGAATTACAGTCAAAACTTAAAAAAATTTTTTTTAATTCTTTTATTTTTCTGGCACAGTTAGTTAACATTCTAAGAAGCCCGGAGAAGAAAATGGCCGATAAATTGTGATAGCAACAACCAAGATGAGGAAAGTCATTTGAAATTGTAAAAAAAAATGATGAAAATTGCTCATCCTAAAAATACAGAGAAATATTAAACCATTCGTATACAAAACGTGGATGCGTTTTCGACACGACACGACACTAGCGTTTAGGGTTCGGGCTAGTGTTTGGGTTGATGTTCTGTAAAACCCAACAGTCAACTAAACAACCCGATGCCTTGTTGGCAGTTTGATTTGTATTATGCTGGATTCATATTTGAAGATAGCTCTCATTTTTTGTTGTTAGTTGGGATTTACAGTGGATCAATTGTGTTGAATTGCCATGGCATTATTATATCTGCAAATGAATAAAAAACACTGTTATTAGTTAGAATATAATTTTCAGTGGTTTTGTTTTTTATTGACATATCTGCATACGACATTTCACATGCAACAACACAAAAATAATTGATACGTGTTTAAAATGTCTGCTTCTTTCGCCAACAGGCAACAATCAGAGCCATACAAAGCACGAGTAAAAGTTTGAAACATCGCTATTTTACACTGATTGACATTTTTTTTTGTGTTTCAGATATGAAATAGTATTACACGGGCCAAAGAAGCATTAAAGGAGACATATTATGGCTCAAACTGAAGTGTGACTTAATCAGCGTCAAATCGCCGCAAACCTTGGGAGTCCACTTTCCACTGTTAACCGAGTGATTGTCCAATTCATTCGAGAGGGAAAATAATCAATATTTTCTCGCCTGGCTCATCAGGACATTCTGACAGCAGTCTTAATTATTATTAATAATAAGGATGTCTATCTACTTCTTTCATATCTTTATCTCTCTCTCTCTCTCTCTCTCTCTATATATATATATATATATATATATATATATATATATATATATCGAGGGGCAGCATTTTTTCCTTAAGACACGTATTATTAAAAATAACCGACAATTTTTGTCTGGTTATTTTAGTATTGATCCATTCAATTTTCCGGATTAAAATCTTAATCTCGGAAGAAAATTGGCTGATGAAACTGCCGTAATGTACATGTTGGTCCAGAGTACTTTCTGACCCGTCTGGGTCCATCGTCAGTGGAATAATGACAAACAGGTAAAGACCTGGAGTGAGATTTATAATTAATTATGGCGGGAAAATTTATATATGAAACTAGATTTATTAGGTATTATAAGCATTTAAGTATATTAGTGCTAGTGTTAAAATTAATCTTGTTAATAGCAGGGTTTTTTTTTTGTTTTAATTAGTAAAGCTTCTAGTATGTGGAGTTTTTGTGTATTAGTATTATGTTCTAAGATTTTAGTATTGTCTACGAGAAGTTTTCGGATTTGCGAGCGGGGACAGGAATGTTCATTAGTAAGGTGTCTAGCTATAGCACTATTATCGGATAGATGCATGGTCAACCTCCTGGACAGAGTCGTGGTGGTCGAGCCAATATATACGTGTTTTCCTTGGTTGTCGGAGACACAGTCTCCCAATGGACATTTAAACTCGTATACTTCCGAGATTAAGATTTTAATCCGGAAGATTGAAGGGATCAATACTAAAATAACCAGACAAAAATTGTCGGTTATTTTTAATAATATATATATATATATATATATAATAACTCAATAAATTCCGGACCTTACATATAAATTGCGCCACGGATAAAAAGCCCATATAATTTTTTATAAAGTACTAACCTTCAAATGGCACGTGTTAAAATTTGAGCCCAATCGGATTATTAGTTTACAAATTACAGTTATTTAAGTGAAGCTACTGTTACGAATTTTGAAAACAATGAAAAAATCTGAATTTTGGTTGTTTTGTTTTATGGCATATCAACCCTTTTTGGGTTATTTAATGCCGAATCTGGTCATTTTGGTGAAAGTTTTTATGCTTCAAGTTCTTTATATCTTCAAATGTTTAATCATGGTTTTTGGTTTGGTAGTTTTGTTTTACGGCATATCAACCCTTTTTGGGTTATTTAATGCCGAATCTGGTCATTATAGTAAAAGTTTTTATGCTTCAAGTTCTTTATATCTTCAAATGTTTAATCAGGGTTTTTGGTTTGGTAGTTTTGTTTTACGGCATATCAACCCTTTTTGGGTTATTTAATGCCGAATCTGGTCTTGTTTTCTTCTCTTTTTTGTTTCTTTCCCCTTTTAATATCTGTTTCTATTTAACCCATAGTTGGGACCCTAACAGGTACTACCACTCCGGGTCAGGGTGGACCTGGGAGCAATGGTAATTAAGAGGAGGCTCCACATTCCCCAAAGTCCGTAAGCCGGATCTCACCATCGGATGTAGTTTAAAGTCATATCCAGGACCGGGAGTAGGGTAGGAAAAATAAAAATAAAAAAGGGGAGGGAGAAAGGGAGAGGGGCTGTTGTTTTTGTTTTTGGTTTTGTAGAACATAATTAAGTTTTACAAACAAAAAAACAAAAAAAACAAAAAACGTCAATGTAGGTGAATTTCCTCTCAGGGAGCCACAGGGCAGCCTAATCTGGTATCACCAGCTGAATTTTGTGTGTTGAAAAAGTATTGCTTTCTGATGAGAAAAGATACTGTTTGAGCAAAGTAAGTGCTTGATAAATGTTATTTAGGCTCTTCTCTATCAAAAACAACAATTAAGAGGTAGTATGCTGTCTTTAAACGCGGTCGTACAGACACAAAGGTTGCTGAAGCTTCAAATTCAGCAGTTATTCCAGAAAACATTAAAAATGTCCACAAACTCATTTTGGCCAATCTTAAATCAAAGTTGAAAGACATTAGAAGGCAGTCTATTCACTATTTCACATGAACATTTATCAATGAGAAAACTGTGTTCAAAGAGAGTACAGTATTTGCTCACAGTCGATAAACACAACAATGCACCGACGATTCAAGGTGTTGTTTGCAACTTTGAAATGTTGGAGGATTTTACCTGTGGGACGAACACTTGTTTGAAGTTTGTGTCAGATGATGACCTTTTATTCAGACTATTGATTTTTGGAGTACGTACTGCACATGCTGTTATAAACACGGTGTTTAACAAGGCCTAATAGCCGTTTCTTTTTAATTGTTGATTGGTTGTGATAATGTTCTAAAATTCTTCAATATATCATTTATATATTTACTAACAAAACAAACAGCAACGGTTAAAATAGTAAATAATAAATTATATAAAAAAAAAAAAATTAAAAAAATAAATAAACAAACCTCTGCGGACCTACTACTAAAAACAAACCAGCATTTCTGGCTCCGGCTTTTGGCAAAAAAACACACTCCAACGAGTGGTAGTATTTATTTTATTCTGAGGATAATTAAAATTAAAAACAAAAAAAATAATGAAAAGGACACACTCCAACCTAACACCACGGTCAACGATACACTGGTAAATAAAAAAAAACTTTGAAAATTATTGACTTTTCAATATTGTCACTTTGTTTTGTTTTTACGATTCCACGTGTCGTACGTGTCACTTCAACAACGCATTGTTATCGCCTCCAAAATATTATTCTTATATATATATATATATATATATATATATATATATATATATATATATATATATATATGTGTGTGTATGTGTGTATGTGTATGTGTAATTATGTGTCTATATATATCTAAAGAAAAATTTATGCTACATCCCTCTTTTTCCTACTAACCTCTCTTTGAAAAAAAATGCAAAGGTGTTGATTATTTTTGTTTATTTAAAACTGTAGCGTTTGATATATCCAAGGCCTTTGACAAAGTATGGCATAATGGGCTTCTCCTGAAAATACGCTCATACGGTATTACTGGGCAATTACTTAGTATAATTAGATCCTTCCTAACCAAAAGAAAATTCCAGGTTGTCGTCGATGGCCGTTCATCTAAGCAACATGACATAAATGCTGGTGTACGCCAGGGATCTATCCTAGGACCTTTGTTGTTCCTGATCTATATAAACGATCTCCCTGATAACATAGAGTCTGGGATTGGTTTATTTGCTGACAACACCATGCTTTACTGTCGTCATGCTGGCAAAACAGACGCGATCATATCTGAGGCAATGGCTGAATCCTTAGAAAATGACCTCCAAGCTGTAGTGGATTGGGGTCATAAATGGTTGGTAACTTTTAATGCCGCAAAGACAAAGCTCCTTTCCTTCAATAACTACAAGGAACCTCTCAAACCACCGATTGTCATGGCAAATAACACCTTACCTGAGAGTTCAACATTCAAACTCCTCGGCCTAACATTCACAGGTAACATGAATTGGAACGAATACATTGAAGACATTGCCAAGGCTGCAGCAAAGAAGGTTGGCTCCCTCTACCGTGCTAGTAAACTCTGTACACCTGACAATATCCTGTATCTCTACAAAGCCACCATCCATCCATGCATGGAGTATTGTTGCCACATCTGGGCTAGTGCATCATTTACTAGTCTCTCTCTCCTTGACAAGGTCCAAAAAAGAGTCGCCAACCTAATAGGTCTCCTATTGTTAACTAAGCTCCAACCCCAGTACCATCGCCGCAATGTAGCATCCTTGTGCTTGTTTTACAAATAATTCAATGGATTATGCTCCGATGAATTGGCTACTCTGGTGCCCCCTCGATGTAAATTCGCTAGACCAACTCGACAATCAGCTAAATCCCATCCATTTACTGTGGAGGTCCCCAGATGCCGGAGAACTTTCTACCCCAATAGCTTCTTTCCTCGTGCTGCTGGCCTCTGGAACTCCCTCTGTTTCCCCGACGGTACTGACATGCAGACATTTAAAACTAATGTAAACAGACATTTCGCTGCGCAGCTCCCAATTTAAGTTGACCCCCCCCCCCCCAACCGTCTCCCTATTTCTCAGTAGTCCCTTACGTCTACAGTGGCGGCCTGCTTTGTTTTGGGTAAACTATGTTAAAAAAAAGAATAAAAACTGTAGTGGACTTCGTATTTGTTCTCCTGATGAGACTTTTTAATGAGTAAATCTTTGTCTCAGAAACGATCGTACACAGAAACTTTTCTTGATGTTGAAATTTATGGAACTGATATACTAAAAAATGAATGTCATGATTTTTGTTTATTTCTAAATTGTCATCTCTCTCTCTCCCTAAGTATATATATATATATATATATATATATATATATATATATATATATATATATATATATATATATTGTTACGACCTAACTGCGGGATGATCGGTACGGATTAGCAATCAGATCGTTACACATAGATTTATTTTATTTAATGTGCATTGGCACGTTAATCATCTTTGGTCAATCGTCGAATGTCGGATTAGCCGGTGAAATTCGTCTTAGGGGAATTGGGATAACCAAGCAATAAATGACGAAAACAGACACGAGTGAAATTAAAAGTCAATAAAGATTTTTATAAACAAATAGAAGAAGATGACACAACGAGAAAGAGTGAGGGAGACAGACGTGTATTTTGAAGAGTGTGTGTAGATGTATGCAACATGAAAATTCAGTCAAAATATATATATATTTGTATAAGAAAGATACTGGCAAGAAATAGGCCAATACTTAGCTGTTTTGTCCGAAGTATAATACGGATCAAAAGTCCACGCACATACAATATAAATGATGACACGAAAATCAATAATCTCCTTGAATAGTAATCCTTGGGAATAAGAATAAGATGGATTCAATTCCCGATAAGATTGTCTTTTAAGTTCAGAGAATCGTAATCCTTGGGAATAACAATGTTCTAGGTACAACCGGCGATACGATTGTCCTTTAAGTTCCTGGAATCGTAATCCTTGGGAGTAATAATGTTCTGGATTCAACCGGCGATACGATTGTCCTTTTCTCTGTTTTATTCACGCAAGCGTTCCGTCTGCCGTTTTCGCCCTCTCTGACGTATTCTTAAATTCACCTAGTGTGTTTTGTTTTTCGCGACCTTGCGACATTCGCTGTCTGTTCCGTTTCCGGTCGCCCACGTCGTTTGTTCTTCATAACCTCGCCTTCCCCATCCCCAGTCAGGCGGCTGCTTGAATTGCACGACAAAATCTTAGAGAGAGAGATAGACAGACATAGAGAGAGTAAGCGCTTCGGCTGACTGTGACAGTCATTAAAGAGAAAGAGAGAGAGATAGAGATATAGAAAGCGTAAGTGTTCGCCTTGCTTTGAGAATTATTTATCACAATATATATATATATATATATATATATATATATATATATATATATATATATATATATATATATATAAATATTAATTATTTACTATTTACAGACATCGATGTTTCATGCTTACGCAATCTTCAGTGCAGGAAGCTAATTCCCGACGGTCGACGAGCGCGAAATCCGATCACAAATCACCACTGATTCACAGTCAGGAGAGTTACCATTTGGCCACCAGAAATTAGCTTCGAATTTAGGAGGAATTTAACTTTGTAAATACCAAGTCGGCGAGTATTCACAGCAAGCCGCATAGAGTGATCGACAACAACAACAAATTGTATTGGATCTCGCAATATATATATATATATATATATATATATATATATATTGAAATGGAGAAACAACATATTATATTAGAAATTACATACACATATATCTTATGTATAAAGTAAAGTAACAATTTCCCTTTTTTCCTTGATGCTAATAGTTTTAATACGAAAAGGTGCATAAAAATCTGTTTCAGCAGTGATTTAGGCCAATTATTGGTCCGTGTTTTAAAAGAAATACAAATTTTATTATCAATCGATTTCATTGATTTTAGTATTTAGTTCAGATCAATATTACTTTTTAGTCATAAATAAAGAAAGACGGAGGAGTCTTCCCTCACTAACTGGAATGTATTCTAACTCGCCCTATCGACACCAGCAACAATATTTAATAGGATACGCTTTCAGTATGCACCGGTCTCAGATGCTGTTTGATTGGCTAAAACTTTAATAGAACTCACGGTGGAACAAGAAATTACATTATATTGAATTAAATCTTACTTTGTATTTTTATTGCAAATTGCAACTACTATGGTCGTAAAAATTTATTTTATTATAATCATTAAATCAATAACCTTAAACTGCATACAGTTCGCACCAAGCCGAAATAGCAAAAACACAGCTAATTTTTTATGCAAAACTGCACTTTTTGTCAAAATATGTTATATTAAAAACACCTACTTAAAGCGAAAGCACAATGTGTCTTCATACAAAATTACCTTTTATGAAAATTCGATATAAAATGAAATCTTTACTATTTTTCTTGTTGCAAATAAAAACTCTTACTGCTACTACTTAATTCTACCAGAAGAAGTAATTTCATAGCATAAAATTATGACACAATTTACCTATTTATCTACGTCCCACAAAGTAGAATGTGACACAAGGTCGGAAGGTGGGAATTTTCACTCTAGAGGAAGAGTGAGGTGAATCTCAAAAAATTGCCTGGGCAGGGCGCCTCAGACAGTAAGCAATAAACTTACTCCTCCCCAAAGAGGGGAGGCAAGGCATGGGAGGGGGTTAACCTCCCATAACTGCACAGGACAGTCAGAACAGATACTACACTTTGATCTTAGCTAAAAGACCAAGGAAGCATCCGAAATTATGACACAATTTATGACACCATAGTGTAATTTACTCCTCTCCAGGAGTTAGGCACAAGGCCAGTTTTTATCCTACTCCCACAAGTAAGATGTGACCCAAGCTCGGGTCGGAAAGTGGGGGTTGAAAAGTCAGCGCCCGAGAGGTGAGCACTCTGACCATCAAAAATGTCCTGGGCAGCCCCGTCGGCATTCCCCGGTAGGGGCGCCTCAAGCAGTAAGCAATTAACTTACTCCTCCCCAAAGAGGGGAGGCAAAGCCTGGGAGGGTGGACCTCCTAGAACTGCACAGGACAATCCCATAGACCGGCGTAAATCAAGCCCCGAAGGCCAAGACAATACCAGTCTATAGGGTGCAGTATCCATCGGAACAGAACAGATTTATGACACCATAGCGACGTTAACAAATCAAGTAAACAGTTCTCTTTAACAAAAGTTCGACCCATCTCAGGATGGACGGGTAAAGATAATTCCCTGAACAGAACAGCTTTGAACTACTTTTGTGTCCCATACAAAGATTTTAAATTATTTTCAGAAGCGAATTACACATTTTTAGTGTAAAGAGGAAGAAGTTGCTACTCAGAACCAAATATCGATTTGCCAGATGTATTCCTATTTAGGTCTAACACGAAAATCTGACAAAATAACTTTAGATAAGGGAAAGTTTTTTTTTGATTTTTCTCTATAGAAAATAAAGCACTAATATTAAATACTAGCAGGGTTACCCGGCGTTGCCCGGGATAGAGTGTGGGATAGCATCGTATGCAACATCATATTAAGGAAAGTTTACTTGAACAGCAACCTTGTTGTTGTCAGCTAGATATCTTACCCACTAAGCTATTCAGATATATGTTAATACTTTTAACCTAACGCTTATAAATAGATTAATTGAATTGTGTAACAGGTAGAAAAAATGTCATTAGCTTCTTTAAGAGACAGCAAGAGATGCATAACTACTTCCATTATGTTCACATGCAAATTGTACATGTGAATACACTTATATTTAAGGTTTACTCCCTAGTATTTTTCGTTTTTAGGTACAGACATGCACACAGACACCCTAGTTGGAGTCAGTGTCCCTAATGATGCAGGATTGAACAGAGCAGAAAGGGAAAAGATTACAAAATACCAAGGTCTTATGTACGACATGAAAAGAAACTGGAATCTTAGGAAAATCTCCATCATACCAGTAATTATAGGAGCAACAGGACTAATGAAGAAGAATTTCAAGAGCTATCTGGCAAATATACCCGGTGAACCGAGTGCAAGAGAAATACAAACAACTGCACTTAAAGGGACGGTTAGAATCTTAAAACGATCTCTAGGCTGGAGTGTCTGAAATAGCCGGTGAATGTCTGGCATCTGGTAGGATGCCCCATCCCCAGCAAAAACAGAAAGATAAGAAAGAAAAAAAGAAAAAAAGAAAAAAAGAAAAAAAGAGAAGTGTTTTCCTTTATTATGTATATATAGAGAGATCTAGGTATATAGAGAGATTTAGGTATATAGAGAGATCTAGGTATATAGAGAGATCTAGGTATATAGAAAGCAATAAAGAAAGAGAGGCAGATGAAGAGGCGCTACATACTAAATATACAACAATTCTTCATTTATATTTTATTGTATTAAAAAAGTAAAATATATTCTTTGATTTCATATAATTTTATTTGAAAAAATCGGGGAGGGGGGTAGAATGGAAACCGCACATTTGATGTTTTCAGTTTTATGATTTCTTCACTAAACAATTCAGACATTTGTTAATTTTACTTTTAAAATAACACTCATAATAAAAATCGGATTTATGTATTTAAAATTTTAAGAGGGTTATGTCCCCTAGGGTCACTTAGAGGTGGAGGACAACATAGATATTCGGCACATAAAGGGTAGCGTAGAGATTAGGGACCACTTAAATTGTTTTCCCCGGAAAATTTTATATATATGATATAAATTTTATTAAAATACGATATTTTTGAAGTTTTAAAAGGAGGTTCGCCCTCCCCTCCCCCCTAGTTCCCTTAGGTTAAGAGGGCACTTAGAGATTTGGTTTGTTTGTTTGTTTGTTTTGTTTTATGGCATATCAACCTTTTTCAGGTTATTTAATGCCGACTAGAGATTTGGGACCACTTCTATTGTCTTTCCCAGAAAATTTTATACATAGGATTTAAATTTCATAAAAATAGGATATATTTGAAGTTTTAAAGAGGTTATGCCCTCATAGTCCATTTAGGGGTGCACTTAGAGATTCAGAAACACTTCCATTGTCTTCCCTGATAAATGTTACATAAGAATACACTTTTAGATTTTATGTAGATTCTCTAACCTTTCTTTCCATAGGAAACACACAAACATAACACACACATACACACAGACATCGAGTTTTATATACATAGAAGATTTACTTTAATTTTGTGTTAATTTTGTTGCTTGAATTTATTTTTCTAAAAGTAAATAAATTAAACTAGCGGAACCCATGAAAATTCCACTGTTATATTCTTAAGGGGGGTTATGCTCTCATATGCCCATAAGAGTGCACTCAGAGATTCGAGAATACTTTCATTGTCTTCCACAAACAAATTTGACATAAGAATACACTTTTAGATTTTATGTAAATTATCTAACCTTTCTTTCTATAGGGAACACACACACACATTGAGTTTTATATATAGAGATTAAAGCATTTGAAAACATAATTCAAATCATATTTTTCTAAGGAATGCAATAATATTTTTTCGTACAATAGATTTCGAGAAATAATATTGATTTTTCTGTTCGTTGTTTAACTTTTCAAGCTAAAAAGTTCTAACTGCTGCTGGCATATGAGAGAGAGAAAGAGAGAGAACGAGAGAGGGAGAGAGAGAGAGGGAGAGAAAGAGAGAGGATTATATATATATATATATATATATATATATATATATATATGATGTCTGTTTATGTGCAGACCTTTGTCTCTTTGTTTTGTATGCTTGTAACATTTACATAAGCTGCCCAGTATAAATATGTATATATGTTTCAGTCTTGTCTCAATTACAAAACAGAAGGATCTTATGAATAAAATTGATAATGTCAAAAACAAAGAGTAATGTCTAGTTACCTCTTTTCCTTTTGACGATTTCTATTTGCCAATAATTGACTATTTGTTCTGCTTATCAAGCAACCATTTAAAAGATTCCCAAAGTGCCAACAACGTGATATTTTTACACAGAATTTATCCATTTTGCAGGCAAAGTCTTCGAACTTTAAGAAGTAATATTATTTATGAATGTAACAATTACCATAGAAAATATGTATCCATAGTTTATATATATTATTATATATAAAGCAAAGCTGATTTCTACATTAGTGCTCTGTTAACACAAGTTTCATAAAAAAATCTGTTTTATTAGTCAATTAAGGTACATATTGGTCCGTGTTGTTAGAAACAAAATATTTGATTTTCTTTTGTTTTTCATTAATAAACTAAGTAGGAGGACTCTTCACTCCCTATTTCATACTCTTCCTCTTCCTCTTCCTCTTCCTCACGTACACAGGGTTCAAATTTGATAGGATACATTTCTTGACATTCACCGGATTAGAATTGAACATGATCACTGTCATTCGGCATTATTTACATTGTGTTAAGATTTCTTTATATTGTTTTTGTATAAACGAAGTGCTTCAGTTTTTTTAGGTAGGCAAAACATACTGTCATGGCTACCCGTGCCAACTGGCGACGTTTTAAAACAAGACTTCATTACTCTGGCAGCGACCATATAGGAACATGTTTAGTCATCATCATCATCATCATCATCATCATCATCATCATCATCATCATCATCATCATCATCATCATCATCATCATCATCATCCAGTTGTAGTAGTAGCATCACAGATCTTCTTGACTCTCACACCATCTTGCTCTGTTCTTCATCACACCAGGTAGGTCTTCATAGGTGCATTTTTTTAGGTAGGCAAAACATACTGTCATGGCTACCCGTGCCAACTGGCGACGTTTTAAAACAAGACTTCATTTCTCTGGCAGCGACCGTATAGGAACATGTTTAGTCATCATCATCATCATCATCATCATCATCATCATCATCATCATCATCATCATCATCATCATCATCATCATCCAGTTGTAGTAGTAGCATCACAGATCTTCTTGACTCTCACACCATCTTGCTCTGTTCTTCATCACACCAGGTAGGTCTTCATAGGTGCATTGTGAGTCCTCCGTTAATTGAAGTAAGTTTCGTGCCATCTCCCCACTGAACTACATCCCTGTTTTGGTATTCACAAAAGAACATTGCTGATGATTTCATCCATAGCATTTCAGTAGTGACCAGCAAATCTGGTTCTTCTCTCTCTCTCTGATCGAGGATGACATCTGAGGAAGGTGTCTGTAGAGTTGTTCTCTGGTGGGGTGCAGCCTCCACAAGTTAACAGTAACTCTTGGTGTACAAGTTTCTTCTCCAATCTTTTGGTAAAACTCCAGGTGCTATTTTCATATTCGAGAACTAATGTAACAATGGCTTCAAAGAGTCACGTTTCATCTTGGTAAGAAGATTTGACCCCCAGATTGCTTTCACCTTGTCCAGTCGAGTCCAGGTTTTGCTGATTTCCACATTTAGTTCATTTTTTGTGCAATTTTATTTTGCAACTTTACTGCCAAGATAAGTAAACTCATCGATATTGTTTAGACACCTTACATTTAGAAAAAGAGATAATTTCATGTTGATTCAGGAGACGAATAAAAATACATGTTTCGGTGTCCGTGTAATAGACATACCTAAGCAGACATGAAAAACATAAATGTCTGAATATCTTCATCAATGAAACATCTATAGTTTTCTTACACCATGATTTTTTTATTTTGCTATATTTGATATTATTAATTCATTTTTTTATTAGTTTATACTTGTCATAGTCTACTCAAATCAGATCTTTACCTGATTCAGACAGCACAATGAATATTACCCTCCAGATTGTGACACACTTAAGACACAGTAGAAAATGAAAATCTCTCTCTATCCAGGGTACCTTTGCTTTTGCAAACAAGTAGTGTTCATTTGCCAACTAATATCATTCTTCAACAACTTATGCCCGAAGTCTGTACGCAATTCCTCACTGTAAACATTAAGCCATGCGAATACGCGCCCACTGATCTACTTCATTCTACCCACACACCATGGACCGATCTTCTACTTCCCTCTTCCGTAAGCATTTGTTCATCTTCCTCTACCAGACTGACCATTATAGGTTGTATATGTTTTAATGCAATTTTAATTCTTTTAAATAGATCTTGTTTCTTTTCCTTTGCCTCATCGACAACGAGTTACTATTATTTGCTTGTTCATATAGCATACTTAGCATTTCTATAAAAATGGTTAAACACGAAACAAAAACCACTCGCATCCATGTCAAAACTGTTGCTGTTCACATATGGCCCGTGTAACAGCAAGCAAACTGGAGCAAAAATCTCGAACACGAATTATACTGATGAATATGTATTTATTTGCGCGCACATGGCCAACGCTGAACTATAACATCTTTTCACCGTAAAACTGGAAATACATGAAAATAAACAAGTCTCACAAACATGTTCTAAGACAAAACAAAGCAAATTATAAAAGAGTAAAAATTCAAATAGGTTTAGAGAACTATGCGTTGCCAAGCTACTTGCTCCAGAGCCAACGTCTATCACAAGCGGAACAAACGTCCGCCTCCCATGTTGACTGATTCGAAAAGACCGCCTCTGGGCAAGCAGGCGGTGTAGAGGCACTACAGTTACCCCGTGCACATGTCTTCCGGAAGAGGACGGTGTTGAATACAAAATGTCCCCTTCCTGAATTATGACCGGCCAACATGTGAAACTCCTACGTTTACAGCCGGTATTAAGTGAATACTGGACAGAAGTTAGTTAAGTCCTTTTGTGAGACCAACATTTCCTGTTGTGGCAGGAATAATACATAGCAGTATAAGAGAATGTGGTTGTGTCTTACCAGCCTGGATCAAACTCGCGTCCTTCAGAATGCATAATATTTAAGTGTAATATGGAACACATGCTTGGATTTAGATGCTCCGATGTTGGGTTGGCTTTCAGGTAGATAAAAAGAAAGGCAAAAAAGAGTTGGTAAAATCGTCGGAATTTGTCTAGAATTGCATATCATCATGTTCCAGCGACAAGAGAAACTTTTAATTTTGTGTGCCCTGTTTAATAACCACGCTGAATGTATATGGGACGTATATGACTAAAAACAAAACATCTTAAGGACAAAAATTCTTTGAGTTTGTTGCTTATAGGACAATTGAGTTCCAGGTTATTATTTCTAACAGGGCTTTACGGAGCCCTCCACAAAGGAGCACGCTCCAGGAGCACGCTCCTTTTTGCTGGAGCGAAGGAGAAGAAGGCTCATTTTATATTCAGTGGGAGTGGAGTGGGAGCAACTCCATTTTGGGACTAAAGAGCGATGGTTTTATTGCTCCGCGCTCCTCACTCCAAAATATTAGCAAGATTTTGTCAAATATTATCTTACAGTCTTACACTTAAAGTGACATCCCCACCCATATTGAGGAGATCCTTTAACGTCCACCCCTATCCTTCGACCACTCATTGGCAGAATAGAACGTTTATAAAAGAAGGTACATTTTCATTATGGAGCATTGAAAAAGAGCCGCTCTTTTTTATAGGAGTTTGAGCTGGAGCGGCTCCTTTTTGAAAATGGGGAGCGTGAGAGGAGCCAACTCCAATTTTGGGAGGTGGAGCAGGGGAGGGAGCAGCTCCAAAAGTAATGGAGTGCGTAAAGCCCTGATTTCTAACCAGTTTCACCTGAAAAATGGCTGGTACTAAATAAATCCTGTTTGAACTCCATTCATTTGTTTATTATTATATCCTCGATATATAATCACATAACAGCTTGCTAACAGCTTATCTATTTTTAGAACACTAAAACTACTTTGTGTCATGCTGAGCATTATGGAGTCACTCAGTCAGTAAAATATCCCTTTTTACTAGTTTCACATAAACACATATACAACAACTTTCTATCATATATACATATACGCAACAACTTTTTCATTCATACAGATACTTTATTTCTTATAATATTCGGATACATATTCTTGTTTCATATCTACTTACCATTAATTATGATTATCTTCTCAACGTTTGCTTAGTCTGGTTTACGACATCTTTTGGGGTTATTTAATGATGAAGAACAGCACCGACGAATATGGTTCATATTCACTTACCTCCCCACGAGGAAGAGTAAGACACAAGGTCGGTTTTTATGTGGAAAAATCCAGCTACCCAAAAAGGCTTACTCTGGATTGGAACAAAAAATTAAATTATCCCAGTCTAGAAGGATTTCTCCTTCACTGACCGAGGATATAGAAAGATGAAGTGTAGTATCAGAAGGGATACTACATTTTGCTCCTAGCCAAAAGGAAGACAAGCTGCTATTTTACCTACAGGATGGTGGGAAATTGCAGATTCATACCGTTTCCAACAGTATTAGTGTTTTAATGGATCTGATAGAATTTGAACTCGTCACAGCCTATTTTATATTCCACAACATATGCCAACGACATAGCCCCCTTAAATTCTCAATTCAAGACCAATGTCCAGAGTGATAATTAAAGAACTAGCATCCTACTTAAAGGGACCATGATAGCCTCTCCAATAATTACACAGTGTTTTTCTTGCCTTTATTTTTGTCTTGACTCTGTTGGCATGAACGTGATGACATTTTCTTCAACAATCTCATCCCTTCTCCATCTCCTCCTCTCCCTACCGTGTCTCCTAACCAGACTCTTGTCTAGTTCAAACATCAAAAGGTCAAGCAATAATTTCTAATGGCAAGAATTCGCTTTCATTCTTAGCAATCATGCAAGAGATAAGCTTATTAGGAAAATAATCTTCTCCAAAGAAACATTTAAATAAAATGTCTTTAGTCTCATATTTAAAGTGTTTGCTAGCATTTAGTTTGCCCCGAGGAATTAGAAACGTCATTATCGAGAACATTTATCGAGAATTAATGTTTTAATTTTTTTATGTCTCCTATCAAAATGTCAATCTAAAGAAAAGAAAAATGGCGGATTTAATTCAAAATAAGTTTTCTTGAAAGGCAGAATTTCTGGGCCAAAACAATTAGGCATTTATACTGCACTTTATTACTTATACAGTGGATATATTTCTTTATGATGCTCCCTTCATTTTCATGTTTTTTTCTTTAGCCTACAAGCATTTATTTATGCAAATCAGATCTTTTTTAGTTACAGAAATCCCTAATCTATCTATCAGGTTGTCCGGAAAGTTTGCGCCAAATTTTAATCATGTGGCACCCAAACATCGTATCGATTCGTGTACCCCAGTTTTATTAAATGCTCATGAATGGTGGATTTTGATATGTTCAGCTTTTCCGCTAGTTTTCGTGTTGTGTAATGTGGGTTATTCTCAATTAATGTCTTGATTTGGTCGTCATCTGTAGAGGGTGGTCTGCCTGAGCGTTTTTCATCGTTAAGGCTAATATCTCCAGCTCTAAACTTTGCAAACCATTTCCGTACAGTTCTGTCAGCTAAAGCATCGTCACCATAAACTGCACATATCTTTTTTGTTGTTTGCGATGCATTTTTACCTTCATGGAAATAGAAAAGCATCAAGTGCCTCAAATCGGTCTTACAATCCTCCATTTTTTAAAGGGCTCCAAAATGAACACAACTTAAATAACTTGTAACTTTCTTTCTCAAAAGATAGATTGAAGTATGTTTTTAACCGGAAATGTAAGTATACTATATCTCTCAATACTTTGACATGTTCTAATGTGTCGAAACATGACTACTAAAAATCGGCACGAACTTCCTGGACCAGCTGACCTATCTATCTTCTATATAGATATATATATTTACTTAGTACTGTATCCGCGACGGATAAAGTACTAGGTAAAATTCAGTTCTAAGTGACACTCTTCTGGAGGTTGAAGGTTCAATCCTCAGTGTGGGCGATACTTAGAATACAATTGTGAATTACTTAAGACTTCTACCCGGTCATAGCTGATGGAATGAGAGCATGCTATCTCTGTACATTCAGCAAAGGGTTCTGTTCAAAATTCTGTAGATTCCCGAGTTCGACATGATACACCTGAAGAAAGTCAGATGTTACATCGGCCGAAACGTTGTGAGAATAACGCTCAAAATGAGAACAGTAGTTCGAATAATCCAAATAATACAACTTATCAATCCTCATCTAAAAAATTCAGAAACTTAACATTTATTTTTTATTGTTTTTTAATTGAATGATTGCTTTGATTTTAATTGAATGAATAATTCTGTTTCGCAATATTGTTTTATTTCCTGGATAAATATTTAACATCTGTGTTTAAATGTTCCTTTCTTTAGAACAGGGGCGGGCAACCTTTTCAGAGTGAGAACCAGATGAGACTTTTGGAAGGAGATCGCGGGCCGTAGTGAAAAACGAAATCTCAGAATTACTATATTTTGTTTACATGAATAAATTGTACAAAAATTGCATTGAACACTCTACAAATCTGATACCTTTTCTCAAGAGACTTCTGTATGTGATGTTATAAAAGGCGCCGACGAAGAGCAATTTTGGAATCATAAAAAATAATGACGGGGAAGTAGCAAGTTGATCCAGCATTCGTTTTGACACACTTCACATAAGTTCTCTGTTTTATGCCCTTTCCTCGTCTCTCGTTTCCTCTTTGCCTCTCTCTTTCTCTTTTTTTATTTTCATCTCAGGCCAAGGATTTGAAATTAATAGTTAAAGAAAAATGAAATATACATGCATCATCGCTCGCTAATATTTATACATTTTCATCCCACTGTAAATCTTAATTGAAACCTACTTTTACGTCTATGTCACAATATGATATGAGTTTTATTGGGAGGTCCGCGGGCCGTATTGCAATAATAAAGCATAGCAGGGTGGCTGGCCGGACGCTAAGCCATCCGGGGCCGGATGTGGCCTGCAGGCGGAGGGTGCCCGCCCCTGCTTTAGAAGGACCGACTTGATTTTCATCAAGTTGTGATCTTTTTCTAGATGCAAGTGAACAGACAAATTGATTTTTACTTTTTTCCCTTTCTTTACGGTCACATTTAATAGATAAATAAATTTGTATTAAAATTACGAAAGTGTTAATGTTTATCTATATGAATAAATGAGAATGATTTTGTTTCGTGTTTACAACAAAGTTATTAATGAAATGTTTATTACTTTAAATTAGTGTTTCAATTATTTCAAGTAGACAACTTTGAAAAGGGATAGCGAGTTGGCAAAGCCAGCTAGTATACTACTAAAACTATGTGGTTCTTGTTTATTATCTTGTTTCTTTGCCTCTGTGCACAATGGGTGATGTCATAAATGATGATGTCATATACTAAAACTAAATGGATCTTGTTTGTTATCTTGTTTCTTTGCCCCTGTGCACAATGGGTGACGTCATAAATGATGATGTCATATACTAAAACTAAATGGATCTTGTTTGTTATCTTGTTTCTTTGCCCCTGTGCACAATGGGTGACGTCATAAATGATGATGTCATATACTAAAACTAAATGGATCTTGTTTGTTATCTTGATTCTTTGCCTCTGTGCACAATGGGTGACGTCATAAATGATGATGTCATATACTAAAACTAAATGGATCTTGTTTGTTATCTTGTTTCTTTGCCTCTGTGCACAATGGGTGACGTCATAAATGATGATCTCATATACTAAAACTATGTGGATCTTGTTTGTTATCTTGTTTCTTTGCCCCTTTGCACAATGGATGACGTCATAAATGATGATGTCATATACTAAAACTATGTGGATCTTTTTTGTTATCTTGTTTCTTTGCCCCTGTGCACAATGGGTGACGTCATAAATGATGATGTCATATACTAAAACTATGTGGATCTTGTTTGTTATCTTGTTTCTTTGCCCCTGTGCACAATCGGTGACGTCATAAATGATGATGTCATATACTAAAACTATGTGGATCTTGTTTGTTATCTTGTTTCTTTGCCCCTGTGCACAATGGGTGACGTCATAAATGATGATGTCATATACTAAAACTATGTGGATCTTGTTTGTTATCTTGTCTCTTTGCCCCTGTGCACAATGGGTGACGTCATAAATGATGATGTCATATACTAAAACTATGTGGATCTTGTTTGTTATCTTGTTTCTTTGCCCCTGTGCACAATGGGTGACGTCATAAATGATGATGTCATATACTAAAACTATGTGGATCTTGTTTGTTATCTTGTTTCTTTGCCCCTGTGCACAATGGGTGACGTCATAAATGATGATGTCATATACTAAAACTATGTGGATCTTGTTTGTTATCTTGTTTCTTTGCCCCTGTGCACAATGGGTGACGTCATAAATGATGATGTCATATACTAAAACTATGTGGATCTTGTTTGTTATCTTGTTTCTTTGCCCCTGTGCACAATGGGTGACGTCATAAATGATGATGTCATATACTAAAACTATGTGGATCTTGTTTGTTATCTTGTTTCTTTGCCCCTGTGCACAATGGGTGACGTCATAAATGATGATGTCATATACTAAAACTATGTGGATCTTGTTTGTTATCTTGTTTCTTTGCCCCTGTGCACAATGGGTGACGTCATAAATGATGATGTCATATACTAAAACTATGTGGATCTTGTTTGTTATCTTGTTTCTTTGCCCCTATGCACAATGGGTGACGTCATAAATGATGATGTCATATACTAAAACTAAATGGATCTTGTTTGTTATCTTGTTTCTTTGCCCCTGTGCACAATGGGTGACGTCATAAATGATGATGTCATATACTAAAACTATGTGGATCTTGTTTGTTATCTTGTTTCTTTGTCCCTGTGCACAATGGGTGACGTCATAAATGATGATGTCATATACTAAAACTATGTGGATCTTGTTTGTTATCTTGTTTCTTTGCCCCTGTGCACAATGGGTGACGTCATAAATGATGATGTCATATACTAAAACTATGTGGATCTTGTTTGTTATCTTGTTTCTTTGTCCCTGTGCACAATGGGTGATGTCATAAATGATGATGTCATATACTAAAACTATGTGGATCTTGTTTGTTATCTTGTTTCTTTGCCCCTGTGCACAATGGGTGACGTCATAAATGATGATGTCATATACTAAAACTATGTGGTTCTTGTTTGTTATCTTGTTTCTTTGTCCCTGTGCACAATGGGTGACGTCATAAATGATGATGTCATATACTAAAACTAAATGGATCTTGTTTGTTATCTTGATTCTTTGCCTCTGTGCACAATGGGTGACGTCATAAATGATGATGTCATATACTAAAACTAAATGGATCTTGTTTGTTATCTTGTTTCTTTGCCTCTGTGCACAATGGGTGACGTCATAAATGATGATCTCATATACTAAAACTGTGGATCTTGTTTGTTATCTTGTTTCTTTGCCCCTTTGCACAATGAATGACGTCATAAATGATGATGTCATATACTAAAACTATGTGGATCTTTTTTGTTATCTTGTTTCTTTGCCCCTGTGCACAATGGGTGACGTCATAAATGATGATGTCATATACTAAAACTATGTGGATCTTGTTTGTTATCTTGTTTCTTTGTCCCTGTGCACAATGGGTGATATCATAAATGATGATGTCATATACTAAAACTATGTGGATCTTGTTTGTTATCTTGTTTCTTTGCCCCTGTGCACAATGGGTGACGTCATAAATGATGATGTCATATACTAAAACTATGTGGTTCTTGTTTGTTATCTTGTTTCTTTGTCCCTGTGCACAATGGGTGATGTCATAAATGATGATCTCATATACTAAAACTATGTGGATCTTGTTTGTTATCTTGTTTCTTTGCCCCTGTGCACAATGGGTGACGTCATAAATGATGATGTCATATACTAAAACTATGTGGTTCTTGTTTGTTATCTTGTTTCTTTGTCCCTGTGCACAATGGGTGATGTCATAAATTATGATCTCATATACTAAAACTAAATGGATCTTGTTTGTTATCTTGTTTCTTTGCCTCTGTGCACAATGGGTGACGTAATAAATGATGATGTCATATACTAAAACTATGTGGTTCTTGTTTGTTATCTTGTTTCTTTGTCCCTGTGCACAATGGGTGACGTAATAAATGATGATGTCATATACTAAAACTAAATGGATCTTGTTTGTTATCTTGTTTCTTTGTCCCTGTGCACAATGGGTGATGTCATAAATGATGATGTCATATACTAAAACTATGTGAATCTTGTTTGTTATCTTGTTTCTTTGCCTCTGTGCACAATGGGTGATGTCATAAATGATGATGTCATATACTAAAACTATGTGGTTCTTGTTTGTTATCTTGTTTCTTTGTCCCTGTGCACAATGGGTGATGTCATAAATGATGATGTCATATACTAAAACTATGTGGTTCTTTTTTGTTATCTTGTTTCTTTGCCTCTGTGCACAATAGGTGATGTCATAAATGATGATCTCATATACTAAAACTATGTGGTTCTTGTTTGTTATCTTGTTTCTTTGTCCCTGTGCACAATGGGTGATGTCATAAATGATGATCTCATATACTAAAACTATGTGGATCTTGTTTGTTATCTTGTTTCTTTGCCCCTGTGCACAATGGGTGACGTCATAAATGATGATGTCATATACTAAAACTATGTGGATCTTGTTTGTTATCTTGTTTCTTTGCCCCTGTGCACAATGGATGACGTCATAAATGATGATGTCATATACTAAAACTATGTGGTTCTTGTTTGTTACTGTATTTATTTGTCCCTGGGCACAATGGGTGACGTCATAAATGAGTATGTCATATACTAAAACTGTGGTTCTTGTTTGTTATCTTATTTCTTTGTCCCTCTGATGATGATGTCATATACTAAAACTATGTGGATCTTGTTTATTCGTTATTTATTTATTTTTTATACCAATGAGTTACTGCTTATCAAGGTCTTGAGGCCACTCGAGGATAAGTGTCAATAAGATTGGCAGTCTGACGATGAACAACACCATGAGAGGATTGGAAACGGACAGAATTGAATTATTTAAGAAGACAGTTCAACAAGTATTTGTTAACATTAGACTTGAAAACGACCATGTTGTAGTGAGCTGGGAAGTAACTCTGCTGTATTGCGTTCCACAGATGAGAAGTTTCAGGAAAGAAACTTTGTTCATGGAAGTTCTGTTCGGTTTTAGGTACACAGAGGAAGAAAGGAAAGTTACGGAAAGCCTTAATCTATATGTATCTAATACTACTAAAACTATGTGGATCTTGTCTGTTTTTTAATCTTGGTTATGTGTCCCTATGCACAATGAATGACGTCAAAAAGGATGATGTCATAAATGATGACGTCATACTACTAAAACTCTGTGGACTTTGTTATCTGTTATCTTGTATGTGCACACTGAGCAAGTGAAGATATCGTGTATGACGTCAGAAATGAGAAGTAACAAAAGGATGACGTCATCGATTAAAACAGAGAATATAGATCACACCTGATCCTTCTGCTGCCATGTGTTTTATAGTTTGTAGAAATTGTCTAACCTATCTCTGACCAGGTCTTTAATTATCTCCCTTTCCCTCAAGTCCATCCTTATCGCATCCTCCCATGTTTTTCTTGGTCTTCCCATGTGAACTTACACTGCTACCTCAATCAATTAGTTATTAATATAAATGAGGTTATGTTTTTGGATAGCTCTCTTCTTTAGGCAGAGTTGATTTGGTAGAGATGCTGGTGGGATGAAAGAATGAAGAACTTTAATTGGACCATTGGTTTGGCTTCTAATGGTGATACTTTATAATATTGTCTGTCTATTTCCGCCATGTCGTTGTTAATTCAAATTAATTCAACAACTCGGAGACGATTTTAAATATAACATTTTGTTCTTTAATATATACAGTAGAAAGGATTAAAAGATTACATTGTCACATGTGTATGTCACTTCGCTTCCAAGCGTTTTTTTTAGACTTCTCAGCATGCTAACGTTCATGTAATTTTTCCACTTCCAGCTACCACAGACTCTCATGTATCTCACATTTGAACCTTAAACTCTATGACAGTCTATATCATGTCTTTGCTTTCTCAAGACCACTTAATATATAGCAACGTTTAACCATAAACTCTTTATTTTATCATTTTCAGCTAATCTTGTTACTTGTATACTTACATTAAATATTAGATAAATAAAAAGCAGTGAGTAAACGGATAAATAACTCTTCATACATAATACATCTGTCTACATAATATAAGCAGAGGCGAACAGTTTAAGTCAGAAGTCAACAATCTTTGTACGAATCTGGAATCGTCATAATGATTTTAAAAAGATTTAGGAGTCATTTCTTTTTTCAGCTGACTTCCGACCTCTTGGTCTTTGGGCTAGGATCAAGGTGTAGTAACTCTTCTGTCCTTCTAGACTGAGGCAATTTAAATTGTTGTCCTAATCCAGACTGTCTCTTTAGGGGAAGCTGGATTTTCCCCACATTAAAAACCGACCTTGTGTCTACGTCTGCCCTCATGGGGAGGCAAGTAAATAGGGACTCCCCGTCTCTGAGTATAAATAGAGTTTGATAGTATTTGCCGTTTAAATTAAAGAGTTTATTTTGAGATTGTTACTAAACACTGACATATGTAAAAAAAACCCAGAATGTAATTGAAACTTTGTTATGTATTCTGTTACACAAAAAATCATTTTTCAACTTCTATTTTTAGATTATGAATCATGCAATTATTGACTTTTCTAACATATAAAGTATTCTTGTGAAATTTTCAAAGTTTGACCTAAATAGCATTTAAACTGACATATAAAGGTAATCAAGGGAAAAGTCTATCAGGCATGTGTACGCAGGTTGATGATGTATGGAAGTGAAACCTGGCCAGTGAGGGTTGGGAATATACGTTGCATGGAGAGAAATGATATGAGAATGATACGATGAATGTGTAATGTGAGTCTTAAAGACAGGCTTAGATCTGATCACCTCAGAGGAAAATTAAATTTGAACAGCATAGGGAGATGTGTGCAGAACAGGAAACTTTGATACTTTAGCCATGTTGAAAGAAGTAATGAGAGTTCTTAGGTAAGTAGATGTAGAACAGTTGAGGTAACAAGGTTCAGTTCACATGGGAAGGACAAAGAAAACATAGGAGGAAGTGATAAGAATGAACTTGAGATAAAGAGGGGAAAATAAAGACTTGGCCAGAGATAGGTTAGTTTGGAAGTCAATTTCTAAAAGCTGTCCAACACATGCCAGATTTAAAACAAATGTTAAACAGAATATGATGATGATCAAACTTTCAATCTGACTAACAAATTTTCATTTCTTATTGTTGTACTATGTTGTTGGCACTTTAATAACGTACTTTGGTGCCATTTATATTTTAAATTATGTTAACTCACCCGGACAACTGGTAATATGAAAATATTTTTCACTTATGACCGAAAAATCAAAAGTAGCAAAAGAGATAACTAATATTTTTAATTGAAGAATATAAAAACAGTTGTCTCCCTTACAACTAAAATTTTATTTCTTTTTCTGTATAAGTTTAGAAAATGTGCAAAAAAATAAAATAACTTCACTGAATCCCGGGCAAAGCCGGGTAGGTAGAGCTAGATCTCAAAATAAAAATGTATTATTTACCTGTTGTGAAAGATTTTTCTTCGAACTGCCAGCAAACAGGTATTGCGTCTCTTCATGTCGAAGCTAATAAGTCTCTGTGATTAAATGTGCCGCTATAAGAATTAGAGAAAGAAATTGTCCAATTGATTTTTCTTCTTCTTTTTCCCCTGGTTGGTCTAATATTGATTTTCGCACCAAGTGTTTCTTAGCGGCAAGCCCATTGATTCTCCTCTCATGAGAATCTCTCTGAACAAAACCTTTAGTGAATCTGTTAGGAAAAAAGATCTAACAGAACAAGAAACGCTGGAAAGACTTGACCTAGATTGTTTTTATTGATAAAATGGCAGATTCTTGTGTCATATGCAGTGCCAGATTTACCTACAAGCTTGGTGGCCTGAAGCCTAGTGCCTCAACATTTAGGGAGCCTCCAGTTACAGTCTATATTTGACACTCTCATAAATCATTCTTATGCGTGCTGTAACAATGCACTGTTGTCTCTAAACAACCTCCCAGTAATTCTCTTTGCACTCCAGCTAAAATAATGTAAAATAATGTTTGCCAGATTTGAAATGCTTAACCTAAGTAGTATTTAGACTGACAAATAAAACTTTGATTCTGACTAGCCAAATTTCAGTTGTTATTTTTATACCATGTTATTTGCTTTAGACTAACATACTTTTCTACAATTTACTTAAAAAAAATACTTAATCCGATCTGGCATTTTTTCTCACTTTGAAAGAAAAATCAGCTATGGGAAATAACTCTTTTTTTGTTGTTGTTAAGATTTATCTGTTCTTACTTGCCTTTTTCCCATTCTTATTTCTTACTTACATCTGGCTTTGTTTTTATTACATCAAAACCGGGTTTACTTTTAGCTTAGATACTGAACATGACAAACAATGAGTTGTTATAGAACATAGAAATAGTTACAAAACAAAGTAAATTTAAATCTAATTGATCTCCAGCCGATACAGCTAATTTCAGAATAATATAATCTGAAGCCAATATCTCGACATTAGCATTGAGGTATGTATTGATTTTGTCCTTTTAAGAAATCAGTGCGATAGATACATAGAAAACATAGCAGTGCAAGTATCTCTCGTTTATCACCAGGGTTAGGGGTAGGGTCAGGGTCAGGGTCAGGGTTAGGGTTAGGTTAGGGTTAGGGTTAGGGTTAGGGTTAGGGTCAGGGTCAGGGTTAGGGTTAGGGTCAGGGTCAGGGTTAGGGTTAGGGTTAGTAAACTCTTATGATTTGTAGTGCCTTTGATTCATGTCTTTTTTATAACTATTAGACATTTATTTTACTTTTTTTTGTCATTCTAATATAAACATATAAAAACGTTTTAAAATAAGAAACATATGAACCTCCAGCTATGGGCAAAGTAGCAACTTGTTTTCAATTAATCGTATGCACATAATCGATTAAAATAGGTTAACATGCGTTTAGGCATTAAATGGATGGTCACATTTAATGCTAACAAGACAAAACTCCTTTTCTTTAACAACTATAAGAAATCTATCTAACCACCGATTGTCATGGCCGATAGCAGCCTTCCCTAGAATCCAACATTCAAACTCCTTGGACTGCCCTCTAAGGCAACATGCAATGGAATAACTTCACAGAAGATGTTGTTATGTCTGCTGCAAAGAAGGTAGGCTCCCCCTACCGGGCTAGATAATTTCTCACATCTGCCAGTATCATATTTCTTTACAAAGTCACTGTTTTCCTGTGCATGGAGTATTGTTGCCATATCTGGGCTGGTACACCAACCACTAGCCTCTCCCTCTTTGATAGATGTCAAAATAATTATTTTTACCTAATGGTCTCGCACTGTCTGCAAAGCTGCAGTCCCTGTCGCATCACTGTAGTGTTGCATCGCTGTGCTTGTTTTACAAATACTTCCATAGAATGTGCTCCAATGAACTTACTGCACCTGTACCCCCTCAACTAAAATACTTCTGACCCACTCAACTAGCAGAAAAATCCCACCCTTTCACTATAGAGATCCCCAGATGTAGGGAGATCTTCTGGGCTGCTTGCCTTTTGTATTCACTTCCTGATTACTGTCTCCCCATCCATACCAATATGTAGAAATTTAAATGCAATTTGAACAAACAGGAAAGTATTAATGTAAATTCAAGGTAAATCATATAAAACTCGACAACTTCTCACAATTTGAGCCAATTATGATAATTTTTACATTTTGTAACATGTGCATGCTCTATTTTTACACAGATTTTAGACTAGCTGTTTCATCATCATCATCATCATCATCATCATCATCATCATCATCATCATCATCATCATCATCATTGTCGGTGGTGGCATTGGCAGTAGTGGCCATCATCATCATCATCATCATCATCATAATCATCATCATCGTCGTCGTTGTCGTCGTCGTCGTCATCATCATCATCATCATCATCATCATCATCATCATCATCATCTTCATCATCGGTTTAACGTCCGTTTTACATGCTAGCATGTTTTGGACAGTTTTAAGAACTTGGCTTCCAAACTAACCTATCTCTGGTCAAGTCTTTATTCCTCCCTCTTTCTTTACAGTCCATTTTTATCACTTCCTCCTATGTTTTCGTGTGAACTAAACCTGCTATCTCAACTGTTCTAAATCTACTAACCCAAGAACTTTCATCCAATCTTTCAACATGCCCATCCTATCGAAGTTTCCTTATATCACTCTTGCTTCCGTCATGCTCTCTCTCTCTGTTTATTAATCAGATTCCGAAGATTAATTCTGCCCACACCCACAACCGGAAGAATCAGACTCCAGACATGAGTGCTGCCCATGTCTGGAACCAAAGAAACCAGCCAAAACACAGACAACTCTGAAACATAACTCACCAGTGGTAAGACACAACTCGCCATCCAATGCGGAAACATCTCTCTCCCGCTCGATCTGAAGACTTTGTCAAATAGTAGAATATGTGAGTAACGTTCAATTCTTTTTTTGCAAAAAGAAAAAACTTTTGATTCCTCCCTGACTGGTCGAATTAATTGTTAATTCGATGAAATGTACTTTAAGGGTGTCCCCTTGGGGTCAGAGTGGATCCTCATAGACTTACACGCACGTTGTCATATCGAAGTATGGATTAATGGATTGTACCCCCCTCCCCATATACACACACACACACACACGCAGACACGCATGGACTATGTATATATATGTGTAAATATCTGACTTTTATTAAAGAGGGGAGGGATGTGCAGTTTAAGCGATTATCACCCTTGCACCGTGCAGTCGGAGTTACGTTCCTTGTATTTATTTTGTATATAAAAATAAATGCTTACGCTGACGTATTTCTTAATGCAGCGAGCGACGGAAGGATATCGAGCGTGTTCTGTCTTTAATTCTTGACTCTGTTCTAACCGTGTATATCGTTTGCGTTTCAGGAGATAAATACAATTTTACAAAGGTTAAGCAAATATTGGACGTTAAATGTTACGAAAGGGTTTCATGCTGCTGATTAGTTGACGTCTTCAAGCCAACTGGTTTAAAAGCTGGAAAAAATGTATAAGTAGTGCAGCCGAAGTATGTCCCATGCAAAGTGTTTTCATTGGATAATAGATCAATCACTCTGCGTAGAAACATTATTTCACATAGAAAATAGTTCATCAAAATGTAACAGAATAATTTGTGTGAAGCTTGTCAGATGGCTTTCTGTAATAGTAACGAAATTGTCCTCAGTCCAGCAGAATCACACAACACACACGCAGGGTGTCGTTCGAAAAAGTAAAGTATGATTTTGAGTTGATTGAAACATTGATTTCTTAAATGACTTTTTGTTTATAGGTAAATGATTACACAGGGGAAACCCTTTTGACTCAGAATAGAAACAAGGTAAGATCTCATGCATAGTAAAGAGAATAAAAAGAAATATATGGAGCAATTGTTCAATGGCAGAGAGATCTTTCGAAGACACAAGACACAAATTAACCATAGATAAAGGCATAAAATGCAGTGGATGCATAGTAGTATCTCCACAAACTCTAACAAAAGACATATTAAATGTAGATGATAAAATACATTGGTGCCTAACAGAAGGTGATAAATGCTTTTAACAGTCAACATCTATGTACTTTATGACAAATACGCATGATCACAGTTTAAATATGATTTACTAACCTTTTTATATTTTCCAAGACTTGTTAGGGTTAGGGTTAGGGTTGTATTATGCAAAGGTGTCATTGGTTTAACAAGATCATGTTTTACATTTGAGAGAGGAATTAAGTGAATCAGTTAAGGCAGTCGACCATATAAGTGCCCTATTGTAAAAGGCTCTTTAAAAAGAAAATTATACTAATGAGTGACTATTTACCAACACCAAAATCCACTTGAGGATAATGGTTAATGAGATTGTTAGTTCGATGATGATCAATACTATGAGAGGATTGAAAACAATGAAGAGAATGGAATGAACAACATTTGATGAGTTAAAAAGATGACTCGACAAGTATTTGTTATATTGGACTTGAAGACGACCATGTTGTAGTCTGTAGGGTAGCAGTCCCATGGTAACGTGTTCCACAGATGGGAATGTTTTGGGAAGAAACTTTGTTCATGGAAATTCTGTTTGATTTTATGTACACGTAGGATAAAAAGGAAAGTTGTTTGCAATTGGGGTTGAAAACGAGTTATTGCTGTGAATGTTTTGCAGGGAGATTGGAGCTCAGGCGAGCACCTTCCATGGAAATAACGGTAGACTAGAGGAAAACTAGCAACGTTTATTCTATTATAAAGGGGATATAGGGAAGAACAGAGATCATCTGCAACTAAATTGCGAACTCTTCCTCATGACCACCTCGAAAAGGGAATAAACAATATGCAGTCCTATGAACTGATGGCGTAACCACCAAACGGTGATTGTTATAAAATAGACTTAATTAATATTATAAACAGAAGTGGGGAATCAGAGTCAGATACTTGTTTATAAGAAAGATTAGGGTTAGGATTAAGGTTAGGGTTAAGTTAAAAAAGGTATAAATATTGTATAAGTTGAATGTTAGTTAATAGTGTAATATAAACAAAAACTTTCTCAGATATTCTTCCTTTGTGATGGTTTTATTCTGGATTTCCACGCGTGAACCGTGTCTGTATCATCATCTTGAATTTTATTCCCTCTTACTCTCTCTTCCTTCTCTCTCTTTCCTCTTTCTCTCTATTTCCCCACTCTCCCTTTTCTTCTGCCTTTTAATTATTTACGTCATTCTCGTACTCCCACTACTTTTTACCATTTGCCTTTTATTTGCGTTACTCGCTCTTCCTTCCTCCAACAATCTAAAACATATACAGATAAAAAGTGTGCACGGTGATTGAACGAGTCAATGCAACGTTTCACAAAAATAAATGCGGCACTTTCTTCTTCTTCTTCTTCTTCTTCTTCTTCTTCTTCTTCTTCTTCTTCTTCTTCTTCTTCTTGTGTTCGTGATCACCTCTCAACGAATCTCCACAAATCACGTTTTTTCGTACTTCTTATAGTAGCGACATCTTACATATGAAAATGAGCATGTAAAAGCCGCCTGCCACCGCTTCCTTTTAAAAAAAAATTAATTAAACTTTTCGTGAATGGGCGTTTCAGGGTTTGCACCCGCAGCTCCTCTCCACACAAACAACAAACCAAACGTCTTCTCTTCGACTGCCGGGGACAAGCATCTTGGTCCACAAAATCAAGCCACCACTGCGGTATGCATGTCAGGTTATCCGCTCGGTTGTGTTCTGACTTTACAAGAGTAATGTCTACTGACAACCTGTACTCTTTTATCAAGCTCGAAAGTGCACCGAATCGTCGTCTTATTAGCATTTCGTTCGCTGCTTTAGTATGCACCCTGGACTTTCCCGTAAGGGTGTCTGTTATCCATTTGTACACACAGGCAGAGTCTGTAAAAAGATGCAATATGGATGCTTCCCACATCAGTGCCATATTAACACCCTTTAGTACAGCATCGAGCTCTGCCAGATTCATGTGCTGTGCATCGTTTGTCTTGCGTAACCAACTTGCATCTTCCATCACAGCTCCATTGTGCTCCACTGACACCCCGGTCGCTAAAGAGCTTGCATCAACCCAAACATCGACCTCACGACCATCAACACACCACTTACCTCGCACGGGGTCTCATTCGTGCACTCTCGTAACTATTCTGTGTCATCATTGTGATCAATGGAACATCATCCACCTGATCGTCCCAGCCCTCAGTGACTGTCACTGCTCTCCTCTTAATAAACGCTGCTGCCATTCTGATCCATTTACCAACCGGGAAGTGCCTGACTAGTTTTCTGCACAAAGAGAATGCAGCATGTCGAATGATGCTGCGTGGCGTACTTGGGATCTTGTTATCTCGTTCCCATCTCAGCATATTGCACTCCCTCCAAACTTTCAGTTCTGCAGCTGTTCAGGTTCCTTGCTTACCAGCCCAAAGTTGGCCAGGTGCTGCCTCACTTTAGCTGCGGACACTATATAGTCTATAAAGACATCATCGATATATGCTGATGTTGCCTGCCTAATAGCGTCGTCCTTTGACAATGCAGCATCTACGATGGCTCGCATAATGGCTAGTGCCACGTTGAGCTCAAAACCCATGTGTGTCAAGCAATACCTTTTCCCCTCTAATATAACAGTCTAGTATGGCCACAGGGATTGATGCACATGCACCTGTAAGTACACCCTCCGTAGATCGAGCACTGACACATTAGAGCCTTTTGTTCGCCACTCTCTCAGCTTGTGTGCAAAGACGTCTGCATGCACAGTATAGGCATCAACGTGCCCATTCAGTTCGCGAAAATCTAGAACTGGTCGTACCATAGATTTGTTTTGCTGGAAAACTGCCATTAGCGGAATTAGGCCCTTTGGGGACCCTAGTTTTTCTTCAGGATAGGGAAGTAGCCATCTATTATCCAGTCACGTGCGTAGCTCATGTCTATAGTCTTGCCGGATTTAAGTGGACACTGAGTATTCAGGCACCCTGTTGTTAAGTTTACCAGGCGGGTGATCACCTGACCACTTCCACGATGCCGTCCACACCTTGGCCTGTTCGTCAAACACAGCGCTAAAATCAGGTTCCTCTATCTTAATTACAGTGCAAACATAAGGATCTGTTTTGTAGAAGATGTCTTCGCCAGACTGGTCAATGCTGACTCCACCCAGCATTTTCATAACATCCATACCAAGCAGCATGTCGAAACCTAATAGTTGACTGTCTACGACCAAGACATCGACATTTATAGGACTTATATTGGTTATTGCCAACAAAATGGTTCAAACGCCATGACTGTGGATAATTTTGCCATCAGCGGTCATGATGTTAGATTTCTGACGACTTCGAGGACTACATATTTGTCCAGTTATCAGAGAATGGGAACATCCAGAGTCCACCAGAGCTCTGCGTTTCTTCCCATCGATCCACACTTCAACAGTAGGGAGTGCCTCTCTTAAATTGACTGAGGAGAAACTAGCACTGATATCTCGCCTCCTTTTTTGTTTCCCGGACACTCAGATGCAATGTGGCCTATCTTCTGACATCTGTAGCACTGCATCTTTCCTCGCAATTTGTATCTGGGCCATTAAGCCCTTCACCATGCTGATACTGGCAGTCTTGCAAAATGGTTTCGACCAGAGAATTTATAGCATTTAATACTATCATTAGCCGACACAGTGAGTAACGTCCGGTTGGTATTAGACTGAACCGGTTGTATAGCTGCCGCAACTAATTCTTTTTCGTCTGCCATGATAGCCTGTGCTCTAGTTAAAATCTGCCCTAGAGTCATGTCATCCCTTCTCAACGACGCCCGAAGATGTTGCTTTACGTGACTCGGCAGTCCTGCTACAAAAGCGCACACCATCCATTTTTCTTAGAGTATCTCCCCAACAAGTAGGGCAAGTCTTCGAAGCTCAGCCAAAAACACATCTACAGTCTCACCGGGTTGTAGCTGTCATGTCGTGAAGTCCTCATATGCCACAAATGAATCAGTTGCAAACGCAGTTATCAGTGCCTGCTTGACATAATTTATATCTGCCCTCTGTTCCTTGTCTAGCTGTCTATACACAGCAAGAGTGCCCCCTCTTAACCGCAAGGGAGGATTTGTGCCACTTCGTAAAATTTGCACAATTCACAAACAAGTTCCACCTGTTCTATCCATTCTACTATCGGAAGATCAGTGACAGTCCCACTAAACTCTGGAATCAATCGAATATCGAACTGCTTGCTTGTCATATTAACGCCAAGATAGCTTGAACAGGTCAATGCAACGTTTCACAAAAATAAATGCGGCACTTTCTTCTTCTTCTTCTTCTTCTTCTTCTTCTTCTTCCGTTCGCGCTCACCTTTGAACGAATCTCCGCAAATCACGTTTTGTTGTGCTTCTTATAGTTGTGACATCTTACATATGAAAATGAGCCGCCCGCCGCCCGCCGCCTGCCGCCCGCCGCCATTTTCTCTTTAAAAAATTTTTTTTTAATTAAACTTTTGTGTGAATGGGCGTTTCTGTGTTCGCGCCCGCAGCTCCTCTCAGCACAAGCAACAAACCAAACATCTTCTCTTCAACCGCCGCGGACAAGCGTCTTGGTCCACAGCAGTCGTCTGCCTCTCCTGCTCTCTGCTACAGTGACAAGTAAGATAACAACAACAACAACAGCATCAGATTTTTAGTAGTAATCTTAGCAGTTATTATTCCACCATTGGCATGCTGGTCTTGGGATGCCATGACTGACGTTCCCTTGGATAGACATGCACCCATGACATTGTTTGTTTTGACTGTGTAGTCCAATACACAAGTGGCAGACAGTAGTTTAATCTGCATACAAGATACCTTCTCCAGTCCTTCATCTCTACCACAAGCTAAAAGGTTATCATGCTCTACCAGCATTACTTATTCTTTTGTTAACTTTAACATTTTCTTTCGATTCTTTATTGATTCTCTAGTCAGCCAACCTTGTAACCCTTCCCAATTGGTCTCTTTAAGAGCTTAGTTTTGGTGAGCCTGCTTGAAGTCCAGAGATTGAACGCTGGTGATGGGATTTCTTTCAGGCTTGTCTTTAAGTGATTCTATTTTCCTCTTCCTTTTTATTATTATGATTAGCTCCTTACATCAAGTGGCTTCATTCCCCTCTTTTCTTTCACTTATCTATCTATCTATCTATCTATCTATCTATCTATCTATCTATCTATCTATCTATCTATCTATCTATCTATCTATCTATCTATCTACTACTAAAACTCTGTGGATCTTGTTTTTTATCTTGTTTGTATGTTTGCCCCCCCCCCCGTGCACACCGGATGATATCATAAAGGGATGACGCCACAAAATGAAAGTGTGATCATTTAGAATGGAAATCGAAAAGATCCGTATGATGTTGTAAATGGATGACATCATCGTTTTGTGATGTCATCTATTAAAGAGTCGGTGGAAGACATTGGGAAGATCATTTGTGGCATCATAAATGGATGAGGTCACAAAACGATGATCAAACTTATTTAAACAATAAAATAGAGAACATAGACGACCCGTGACTCTTCTAATCATGGATTGTCATTGTTTTCGATGGAGCAGAGTCGAATACCACTTATGAAGCCATTGCTTTGCTTGAACAATATGTAAAAAAAAAGCAATGCTTTATTAATACATGAAATTTAGATTTTTCCATTGTTTTGAAAATTTGCAAAAGTAGCTTCACTTAAATAATTGTAATTTGTAAACTAATATTCCGATTGGCGCACATTCTGAGATGTTAATACTTCATAAAATGTTATTAGTGGTCTTTTATTAGTTAGGTCCGGGACTTATTGAGTTATGTGTTAGAGATATATCTATATAAGTGCGGTGTTTATTTTATTCTAATATGAAATTTATTGTTGAATAGATATTTCAAAAATTTTAATCAAAAGTTTAGCCACACATTTGATATTTTTGTTATCACCTACAACTTTTCAAATTCTGTATGAACATTCTAATATCGTTCTACTCATGGTTGTTATCATTTAAATAGCAAACAAACAAAAGATAAATCTCACCTTCTGACTAATCTATTCATAAAATTTGTGTCATAATTTCTATGCAGATAAGTATTATCTTTGTTAATCCTTCTTAATTAGACGAGAGTTAATCTCTATCTGTGTGGGGGGGGGCAGTAAATGAAGAGATTACGTGTAAGCTAGTAAAGTAGTCATTCGATAACTGTTGAAATATTCAATCATGTACTTGAATCACGTTGTAATGAAAATCATACAATTAGTGATTTAACCAATCATCATCATCATCATCATCATCATCATCATCATCATCATCATCACCACCACCACCACCACCACCATCACCACCACCACCATCATCACCGTCGTTGTCGTCGTCGTCGTCATCATCATCATCATCATCATCATCATCATCATCATCATCGTCGTGATCGTCATCATCATCATCGTGATCGTCATCATCATCATCATCATCATCATCATCATCATCATCATCATCATCATCATCATCATCAGTTTAACGTTTGTTTTACATGCTGGCATGTGTTGGACGGATTTTAGAAATTGACTTTCGAACTGACTTATCTCTGGCCAGGTCTTTATTTATCCTGCTTTCTGTCAAATCCATCCTCATCACTTCCTCCTATGTTTTCCTTGCTTTCTTCTGTCAATTGACTCTGCTATCTCATCTGTTCTACATCTACTAATCCAAGCACTCTCATTCATTCTTTAAACGTAATCAAATCGATGAAGTCTCCTGTCCTGCACACATCTCGTTAACTGCATGATGTAATCTTCCTGTGAGATCATCAGATCTAATCCTCTCTTTAATGCTCACATTACTCATCCATCGTACCATTCTCATATCATTTCTCTCCATGCAACGCATATCCTCAACCCTCACTTGCCAAGTTTCACTTCCATACATTATCACACTATACATATATGCTTGATAGACGCTTCCATTGGTCAACAGCGGTAACACTCTGCTCATTAGTAATGGTAAAAGTTCTCTGAACTTACTCTACCATCTTCTAACTCTTACAATCACATCAACACCAGCTCCTCACCGTGCTCCAATGATATCACCAACGTAACAAAGCTTCTCGACAACCTCAATAGCCTTTTCACCCAAATATACTTTCTTCACATCAGTTATAATCCGTCTCCATTGTCTTACACTTGTAAAAAAGAATTAAATCCAGGTGATACAATCAAATCGTAATTGAACATTTTTTGCATGTTTGTTGGTCCATTATAGGCTCCAAAGCTACTTGACAGAATTGCCCTAAATTTTGCATGAAGCATCCTTGCATTCCAGGTGTTCAATGGACTTAGAGTTGGATAAAAGTATACTACTCATACTTATATTACTACTACTATTACCCTCTATAATACGACTACTACTAAACATTTATAGCCTCCAAAATATTGGAGTATAGTGATATTGAATAATAATCCATGGGAATAGATTGTTCTCATTTCGTCAGCCATGACTGGGTGGAAGTGTTTATTCTATTTATTTAAAAAACATTTTTTACTAATGCGTCACCACTTATCAAGGCTTAAAGCTACTCGATAATAAAGGTTAATGAGATGGATAGATTGACAGTCGAATTATGATGAATATTATGAGAGGATTGAAAATAATGAATGGAATGAATAACATTTGATGACTTATGAGGACGGTTTATCCCTAGGTTCTGTTGACATTAGATTTGAAGATGACCATGTTGTAGTTCTCAGTGAAGCAATCTTGTGGCAATATGTTCCACAGATGGGAAGTTCTTTGAATGAAACTCTGTTCATGGAAATTGCGTTCGATGTTAGGCACATGGATGAAAAAAAGAACGTTCTGTGCAGTGTTGGTAGAAGCCGAGTTTTTGTTGTGAAAGTTTTACAAAGGTACCAGAGATTGGAGCTCAGTCGACTATTTTTCATGGAAATAAAGATAGAGTAGAGAAAGGTTAGTAACGTCATTTCTGTGAGAATGGGGCTGTAGAGAAGAGAAGAAATCATCCCCCAGCTAGATTGCAAAGTCGGTTTTGAACACTGTCAAGGTGAGAGAGAGAGAGAGAGAGAGAGAGAGAGAGAGAGAGAGAGAGAGAGAGAGAGAGTGTGTGTTCTGAGTGTGTGTCACTTTGAAGAAACATTTAATTCTGAACCGATATATTTTTTTTGTTCATATTATTTTGATTGATATTGCATTTGCAATAAATTAATTTAGTTATTTTTGAATTGTGAATAAACTAGAGCAAAAATTAAATGATGATGAAAGCAGAAAATCTTGCTTTTAGAGGTTTTAAAAGTAACAAGCTACTTTTTCCCCTATTGCAGTATGTGCTCCAGATTAGAAGAGAGAGAGAGAGAGAGAGAGAGAGAGAGAGAGAGAGAGAGAGAGAAAGAGAAGCAGCAAGATTTTGATCACCAATGTTCTTCGAAGTGCAGCCATAGACAGTTCTGCCGTCTGCATAGATGTCAACAAATGATCTCAGAATATGATTTGGAAGATAATTAATGAAAGTCGGCAAGAGAGTTGAGCCCAGAATAGATCCGGTGTTGATACTATGTGCTTCAGAGTTATACCCATCGACAACTACTTTTTTAGACCTATCAGAAAGAAAGAATTTTACAGTTGAGAAGACATTGCAAGATATTCAATAGCTACCAGGTTTGTGAATCAACACTTTGTGCCAGACCTTTTGATGTTGAGAGCTACTACCCTAGAAATAAGAGAGAGATTCAATGATCGTGTGTGATATTACAGTCAATACATCAGCAGTTGATCTTGCAGTACAAAATCCATAGTGTTATTCTGAGTTATTATCGCCTGTAGTACGATTGGACCTTCAATCTTCAGAAAACTGTCACGTAGAACTGATTGTTAAGCAACACTATTACCTGTTATGCCATGTGTCCATGTGAACAATTCTAGAATGGATTCTGGAAGTCTTAAACCTAATCTTGTCTCGATGTGTATTATACTTATTACTGTTTTGAATTAAATAAAGTGTTTTTTTTACAAACGAGTCACCACTTATCAAGGTTAGAGAAGGAGAAAACCTTCTAGACTGGGACAATTTTAATTTTTGCCCCAATCCAGAGTGGTCCTTTTGTGGAGCTGGATTTTTCCCACATTAAAAAAACACACGTGTTTCACTCTGCCCTCGTGGGGAGGCAAGTAAATAGGGACAAATATTTCAACCAATGCATCATAAAAAACATGGCGGTTAGAACTTGGATTTCTCATCATTTTATTTTGATTAAAAATTTTTTTTTCGAGTTGCGTGTTTGTTCACTTGCCTGTTTGGTCCAAATCTGTTTATATCGAGTTCAATAATCTCGAATGATGACTGAAGCTTAAGCAGGATTATCCAACCTACTTAATTGTTGATTAGTGACCTACTCTGAACTTTCAAGGTTTTCCCCACCTTACAGAGGCCAAATCAGAAATTATGCAAAGATTACATGTCTGCCAGGAAATTTTACATTAAATTTACTTACTTAATTATTTATTATTTGCGTGCATGTCTTCTTTTACTCATTAATCCCATTTCAACTTTTTGGTTAAAAAAGAAAGAAAGAAAGACAGAAAAAATACTATAAACACACACAAACATATATCTATATCTATATATTTATATATATATATATATATATATATATATATATATTTATATATATTTATATATATATATATATATATATATATATATATATATATATGTATTGGGTTGGCCAAAAAGATCATTCGTTTTTTGAATGTCATCTTTCCGTTGATTGTTTTATATTCCTATTCTTCAAATCCTGTATTTGGTGTAGCGAGTATGTTGGCGTTAGTGTGTAATAAGCCTCCAAGCAGAGTTCTTACATTTTTTCTTGTATTTCAGGCCTTGAAATGGAAGATCAAGCAAAGCACTACCGACATCTGATGCTTTTTTACTAGAGAAAAGGAAAAAAAAATCTACAGAAACCTGCATAAAGATATGCCATGTGTATAGGGAGAATACTGTTCCAGAAATGGTTTGCTCAATTCCTAAAAGGAAATTTTTCAGTGAGAGATGTTCCTTGCTCTGGCCGTTTTGAAAATCGCGACTGCCATTCAAATAAATTTCATCAAAGCTTAATTTAAGGAAAGGGTTTCTCTTTCATTTTTCTATTCATCCCTCCCACCCCCATCTTTCTCTAAGTTTACAAGTTGCTGTTGAGATCACAAATGGGGGGGGGGGGTGGGGGTATACATTTTTATTAGACTCCCCTTCCACCCAGGGAAAAATTGTTTGAAATTCAAGGCAATATTGCACAAAACCAAGCCAATAGGAAATTGCGATGTGTACCTGAGCCGTACAAAGTTCACCGCGTCCTTTTTAGATGTTTATGCTTATCTGGGGACTATGAGTAACGTGTCAGCTAAGCATGCTGTTACTGCATCACAGTGTACCAACATCCGAATAAGTAGATTATGTAAGTATTGAGAACGCATTAACTTATTCTCTTTGCTTTACAGGTAATTATAAGCTTACTGTTTGCTATTGAAGAAGATTTAAGTCACTTTTTTGGGGGGCTTTCATTTTTTTTTGTTGTTTTTTTTGTTGTTTTTTTTTTAGTTTTTTTTTAATTTTTTTTTTTAGTTTTTTCTTTTAGTTTTTTTTTTTTAATTTTTTTTTTTAGTTTTTCACGTTATATATCGCAAGGGTAACAAATCAATGGCTTTACTCTAACGTTTGAATTAGCTTTTCCATCAGTCTGTCACACTTCAGTTTAAAATTGTATTTTCAGATGCATTCATGTCTTTCTATAAGATGTGCTGTCTGTCCGTTTGTTACGGCTCTGTTTTAGTACGTAGATATGTACAGGCTGTTTGAGACAATTTTGACACTTTTTTTTTAGTTCTTCACATTATATATCACAAGGGTAACAAAACGATGGATCTATATTCTACATACATACAGAATTACTTTTTTTTTCTTTTCAAAGATGCGTCCTTGCAGCTCTATGAAAAGCTTTGTCAGTTGATATGTCACCCCAAAGTTTGAATTAGCTTTGCCGGCAGGCTTCAGTTTAAAATAATATTTTTATATGCATCCATACATGTCTATAAGAGACTCTGTTAATTGTATTTTAATTTCCGTATATAGATATGTACAAATAGCTATTCGTTTGTGTGTAACACTAAGGAAAGTAATTCATTCAATATTAAATCAAGAGAATTCAAGCAGCCCACGCCCCCAATCCGCCCCCAATCTCCCCCCCCAAGTCCCCCCCCCCCGTAGTAAGGGTGGTGACAACATGGTAGTGTCAGAACTATGCTGTCTGGAACTCCGGCTCCTGGCAGGGCCACCCATGGTGGACTGGTTTGGCACCAAGCAATATAAGGCCGCAACCCAGCTTACAGCGCCCTGCTGAAAATCTAGACGAAATCGACATCAGGATACGTCAACCTCTGGTCGTCTCTGCCTCTGGTCGTCTCTGCCTCTGCGTGCGGCAAACAAAGAAGTGTCAAATGAATAGCGCAGAAAACACACGTTGCCTCTCTCAGAGGCAACGTGTGTTTTCTGCCACCACCAAAAACAACAACAACAACAACGTGCCATGTCTCCATGTCTAGAAAATCATACTTTTCCCTCCAGTGAATCCATGAAACCTTAATCTTAGCTAGGATCTCCATTGAGGAAACAATACCTTGATTAATAATGGCGAAAAAATAATTCTCACTAAAATTCAATTTTGACTTTTTACAGTATACTCACCCAGATGTAATTCATGATAAAATATAGAATCTTAGCCGAAATAAATTTTCTCGAACAATGAGTGTGAAGTGTTAGTAGCTAAGCTGACTTACTGGAAGTCTTAGGTTCAGTAACTCCCCCACACCCAAATGATAGATATATCTGCCTATGATAGGGATTGCCTTGCTTTGAATCTAAAATCGCGACTGCCATTCAAATAAATTTCATCAGAGCTAAATTTAAGGAAAAGGTTTCTCTTTCATTTTTCTATTCATCCCTCCCACCCCCATCTTTCTCTAAGTTTACAAGTTGCTGTTGAGATCACAAATGGGGGGGGGGGGGGTTATACATTTTTATTAGACTCCCCTTCCACCCAGGGAAAAATTGTTTGAAATTCAAGGCAATATTGCACATAACCAAGCCAATGGGAAATTGCGATGTGTACCTGGGCCGTACAAAGTTCACCGCGTCCTTTTTAGATGTTTATGCTTATCTGGGGACTATGAGTAACGTGTCAGCTAAGCATGCTGTTACTGCATCACAGTTTACCAACATCCGAATAAGTAGATTATGTAAGTATTGAGAACGCATTAACTTATTCTCTTTGCTTTACAGGTAATTATAAGCTTACTGTTTGCTATTAAAGAAGATTTAAGTCACTTTTTGGACGTTCATTTTTTTTTGTTGTTTTTTTTTTAGTTTTTTTTTTTAGTTTTTTTTTTTTATTTTTTAGTTTTTTTTTTTAGTTTTTTTAATTTATTTTTTTAGTTTTTCACGTTATATATCGCAAGGGTAACAAATCAATGGCTTTACTCTAACGTTTGAATTAGCTTTTCCATCAGTCTGTCACACTTCAGTTTAAAATTGTATTTTCAGATGCATCCATGTCTTTCTATAAGATGTGCTGTCTGTCCGTTTGTTACGGCTCTGTTTCAGTACGTAGATATGTACAGGCTGTTTGAGACAATTTTGACACTTTTTTTTTAGTTCTTCACATTATATATCACAAGGGTAACAAAACGATGGATCTATATTCTACATACATACAGAATTACTTTTTTTCTCTTTTCAAAGATGCGTCCTTGCAGCTCTATGAAAAGCTTTGTCAGTTGATATGTCACCCCAAAGTTTGAATTAGCTTTGCCGGCAGGCTTCAGTTTAAAATACTATTTTTATATGCATCCATACATGTCTATAAGAGACTCTGTTAATTGTATCTTAATTTCCGTATATAGATATGTACAAATAGCTATTCGTTTGTGTGTAACACTAAGGAAAGTAATTCATTCAATATTAAATCAAGAGAATGCAAGCACTGCCGGGGTCTTGCAGGTTAATTAATAGCTGTGACTAACGAGGAGGACCATGCAAACAAGACAATCCTGAGGCACGATTTTCATGAGCTCTATGCAGAAGAAGAAGAAGAACAACAAAAACAACAACACCACCACCACCACCACCAAAAACAACAACAACAATGTGCCATGTCTCCATGTCTAGAAAATCATACTTTTCCCTCCAGTGAATCCATGAAACCTTAATCTTAGCTAGGATCTCCATTGAGGAAACAATACCTTGCTTTGTTCACCACACAAGTGCAAACATTTTCAGAGAGTAACTGACTACTGAGATGATATTTCCTGTATTTGGTCATGACAGTGCGAGACGCAATTATCAGCATCACCAACATAAAACCAACTATGGGGAGTAACAACAAGAAGACTACTACTATGTGTCACCATGTTAGCGCAAATCTCAATCATCTGTCAAATGGATTCTAGAATCCATTTGACAGATTCTCTGCATGGACGGAAGTTTCCTCTGTTGTTTATTATTTTTGACAAAGGGAAGTTTCTTTTCCCGAAATATTAAATAAATGATTTTTATAATCGACCGGACATCACACAAACAGCTAACACCACACTTGCTATTATGTAAGATTTTAAAGAAAAATAAATAGTAAGTCCCATTTCGAATTCGATTTATTATTTTTGTTTCTTCCAGCTTACATCTTACCCGGAATTTGCATTGCTCACAGCCTTTTAAAAACATACTACTACTATTCCCAGCAATGCTTCAAGCAAATTACCATTCTCTATTATATATATATATATATATATATATATATATATATATATATATATATATATATATATATATATATATGTATATATATATCAATTCAGTAGATTACAAAATTTACAACATAATTAATATTTTGTAATCATGCATGAAAAATCAACAGTCCACAATGTTTATCCATATGTATACGTGTTTCAAAAAATTTTACTCTCACAATTATTTCAGAATAAAACTTAATTTCCAAAGAAAAACCAATGATCTAAATAATAAAACGTGTTTATAGTTAATTTTTTTATGTATATCAGAAGATAAAAAACACTGTTTCATTGTTTCAATTATTTATCTATCTCTGATGTTAAAAAAAAAAAGTTTCATATTAACACGTTCATTTGGCACTTTAAAATTCGCAATAGTTCAAGTTCTTTAACTTAAACTTTTCCTTATATATATATATATATATATATATATATATATATATATATATATATATATATATTAAATTCCCGAAACAGTTTTTCATGGTAAACAACTGATGATCCCTTAAAATAGTGTTAGAAACTAACTAATATAATAACTGTAAAAAATAAATTGACTTACATGAGTGATTTTCCACTGAAAGACTTGAGACTATAAGTTTTTTTTAGTTTTTTTAATTTATTTATTTATTTTTTTTTATATATATATTTTTTTTATATATAGTTTTAATGGTTGAGAAACTTCCGAGACTATATATATATATATACCTTCTTCAGATATGCAAAAGCCAAATAAATATAAAATAAAATCTTTTCACAAAGAAGATAGCATTACAAATGAATAAGGAAATATTATTGACAGGGGAAAGAAAATGAAGGCGAAAAGACAGAAAAGAAAGAGAAGAGAGACAGTATGTAATTTGAAAAAAGATTATTGATTAAAATAAAAGAAGCGTAATACATAAATAAATAGACGCGTACATGTGATTGGCAAATGCGGTAGATTGTTATCTCTGCGCGCACGCGTCGGTGGTTCTACTGACTGCAGTTCTTTCTTTCTTATTGATTTAGTCTATTCTAAGTCGAATTTGGTGGACTTGGCAGATTCCCAACTCAGTAAATCTATGGTTTTAGATACGTCCTCTTTGTAGGTCGGTCGGTAGCTTCGTCTGTCACGCTTCAGTTTTAAATAGCATTATCGTAAAACAGGAACATAGAATGGACGCATCTTATTTCAGGATGCGACCAACCATCCCCATAAGAGGTTCTGTTCGTCGGTGTGTCTGTTATGCTTAAATTTGAAATAGATACTTTCTTTGGTTTATCTTGCTTAAGTTTAGGATGGCAGTTTTAGGAGTGTGTTACGCTCAAGATCGAAATAGAATTTTCTTTGCTTGCTTAAGTTTGTTGTTGTTGTTGTTGTTGTTGTTGTTCTTGATTGTTACGGCATGTCAACCATCGTCAAAATCGTACATGTACACCATTGATTTGTGGATTAATTCGAATTTGAAGAGATTTTTATTAGATACAGCACCTGGTTTTCTTAAATCGTCACTCATTTAGTACTGGCCATGCTCAACGTCGCTTAACTTTGATGATCTTACAGGAACTGGTACTTCAACATGATGATAAACATACGCTTAAGTTTGAAATGACATTTTCTTTGGTCTGTGTTTTTTTTTTTTTTTTTCTAATAGATCACAGCTTATCAAGATCCCAAGGCCGCTCGAGGATAAAAGTTAAGTTACACTTAATTTTGAAATAGCATTTTCGTTTGTCTCTCATGCTCAAGTTTGATATAGAATCTTCGTCGGTCTGTCGAGCTAAGTGTGAAATAACATTTTAGTTGGGTTGGCATGTTTAAGTTTGAAATAGCATTTTCGATAGTCTGTCATGCTCAACTTTGAAATAGCATTTTTATAAGTCTTTCAAGCTGTTTGAAATAGCATTTTCGTTGGGCTGTCATTCTCAAGTTTGAAATAGCATTTTCTTTGGGCTGTGATTCTCAAGTTTGAAATAGCATTTTCTTTGGGCTGTGATTCTCAAGTTTTAAATAGCATTTTCGTTGAGCTGTGATTCTCAAGTTTGAAATCGCATTTTCGTTGGGCTGTTATTCTCAAGTTTGAAATAGCATTTTCGTTGGGCTGTCATTCTCAAGTTTGAAATAGCACTTTCGTTGGGCTGTCATTCTCAAGTTTGAAATAGCATTTTCGTTGGGCTGTCATTCTCAAGTTCGAAATAGCATTTTCGTTGGGCTGTGATTCTCAAGTTTGAAATAGCATTTTTGTTGGGCTGTGATTCTCAAGTTCGAAATAGCATTTTCGTTGGGCTGTGATTCTCAAATTTGAAATAGCATTTTCTTTGGGCTGTGATTCTCAAGTTTGAAATAACATTTTCGTTGGGCTGTCATTCTCAAGTTTGAAATAGCATTTTCGTTGGGCTGTGATTCTCAAGTTTGAAATAACATTTTCGTTGGGCTGTGATTCTCAAGTTCGAAATAGCATTTTCGTTGGGCTGTGATTCTCAAGTTCGAAATAACATTTTCGTTGGGCTGTGATTCTCAAGTTTGAAATAGCATTTTCGTTGGGCTGTGATTCTCAAGTTTGAAATAGCATTTTCGTTGGGCTGTGATTCTCAAGTTTGAAATAGCATTTTCGTTGGGCTGTCATTCTCAAGTTTGAAATAGCATTTTCTTTGGGCTGTGATTCTCAAGTTCGAAATAACATTTTCGTTGGGCTGTGATTCTCAAGTTTGAAATAACATTTTCGTTGGGCTGTGATTCTCAAGTTTGAAATAGCATTTTCGTTGGGCTGTGATTCTCAAGTTCGAAATAACATTTTCGTTGGGCTGTGATTCTCAAGTTTGAAATAACATTTTCGTTGGGCTGTCATTCTCAAGTTTGAAATAGCATTTTCGTTGGGTTGTGATTCTCAAGTTTGAAATAACATTTTCGTTGGGCTGTCATTCTCAAGTTTAAAATAGCATTTTCGTTGGGCTGTGATTCTCAAGTTTGAAATAGCATTTTCTTAGGGCTGTGATTCTCAAGTTCGAAATAACATTTTCGTTGGGCTGTCATTCTCAAGTTTGAAATAGCATTTTCGTTGGGCTGTGATTCTCAAGTTTGAAATAGCATTTTCGTTGGGCTGTGATTCTCAAGTTCGAAATAGCATTTTCGTTGGGCTGTGATTCTCAAGTTTGAAATAGCATTTTCTTTGGGCTGTGATTCTCAAGTTTGAAATAACATTTTCTTTGGGCTGTCATTCTCAAGTTTGAAATAGCATTTTCGTTTGGCTGTGATTCTCAAGTTTGAAATAGCATTTTCGTTGGGCTGTGATTCTCAAGTTCGAAATAGCATTTTCGTTGGGCTGTGATTCTCAAGTTTGAAATAGCATTTTCTTTGGGCTGTGATTCTCAAGTTCGAAATAGCATTTTCTTTGGGTTGTGATTCTCAAGTTTGAAATAGCATTTTCGTTGGGCTGTCATTCTCAAGTTTGAAATAGCATTTTCGATGGGCTGTGATTCTCAAGTTTGAAATAGCAATTTCGTTGGGTTGTCATTCTCAAGTTTGAAATAGCATTTTCACTGCTAAATTTGCAGATCGACTAAACACCTGTTTTTGCTATCTAAATGTGTTTCTATTGTTAGCTTTTCATTCCCTCTCCCTCTCTCTCTTTCCACATACAGTTGTTTCGTCATCTACGACTCATCAGTGTGGCTAAAAGTAACAAATGTATTCACACCAAGATTCGAAACTCGAACGACCAGTCATATCAAAATGTAATCAGCTGTCAAATGTCTAATTCAGTGCGCCAAGAAACTCACCACAATAATAGAAGAAATCATAGTGCTATATGTACTTTCTTTGTTTACATATATTTACCATGTTACTGATAACCTGGGAAATCTATTCTTTACAGAAGAATATTGCTTTATGCTGAATGAAAATTGTTATTTTCTCTACCAGAGAGCTCAATACATAAGTAGTGAGCATCTATATATAAATTTAGTCATCCGCAGAAAGCTGTTTTGTTGTCTACAACTCTTCAGTATGGCTAGACATAGCAAGTATATCCACGCCAAGATTCGAACACGATATATATATATATATATATATATATATATATATATATATATATATATATATATATATATATATATATATATATATGCCGGCTGTCTATTCGATTACGAATATGACCACTTTTGGCGTATCGATGTGATATCAGTGTAAAAGTTCCCAGTGAGAGGCGCAGATATGATTGCTCAAGCTTGCCAGACTTTTATAGACCATACCACAGAGGTAGCAGATGTTGTGATGTGTAGCAGTTACCTCCTCCTTTCAAAACATAACTGCACCGGTTGGCCGTTAGGTGTCGCTTTTTCACCGACAGGTGGCGCTGTAAAGCGACACCAGAGTTATCTGCCCTTCGGACTATAAAACCAGGTGCAAACGGAAATTCTACCTCTTCTCTGGTCAACAGGCATCGACAGAATGACGCTGACACTAGTGCTCCGTTTTACTCTCTCTTGTCTTTTCTCTTGAACTGGTCTCGGCATAACAACTACCAACACGCGTTTCTTCTGTCAACACGTGGTCAAACAACGGTAAGAGTTCTCAACTCATTTTCTTTGTGTACGGCTTTCAATGACTTTTCCCACGCTGGTTTCATTTCTTCTCATACCTGTTCAAGAACTGTTTTTCCATCGACACACATGCATACACCACACACTTCATCATTCCACGTACACACACGTTCAATAAACGTTATTTGAACTACCCCCTTTTTGTTTGTTAATTATTACTCTGTCTTTGCATGCAACATCGCTTGATTATACGAACACGTTTATAATCGGGGGAACACGACCCGTGATACCGAACAGATGAAGTCACCTCTTGTCTGTGCTCGATTTTGCCAAACATGCATTCGTTGGTGATTCAACAAACATGAATGTGACATAGTTACCAAGTCCCAAGCTTGGAATCTTGTGTTCCATGTTTCCTCCATGTGCTGGAGGTGTCACGTCCCGTCTCTTTCTTGCTGCTCTCTTCTGCTGCTGGTGTTTCATCCTATCCTTTTCAAAAATCTTGCTGCCTTCAAAAAGTTCTTTCCTCCACCTTGACCTATCTACAGCCACCCCCTCCCATCCTCCAACATCAATTCCAAAGTCCTTCAAGTCGTTTTTAAGACAATTTTGGAATCGCTTACGAGGTTTGTGCTGAGGGCAATTATTCCCAATTAGTTTCCCATAAATCACCTGCTTGGGCAGTCTGTCATCAGTAAGACGAATAAGATGACCAGCCTAATGCAGTCTGTGTTTACTTATATGAAACTCGATTCTTGGAACAACAGCTCAGGCGAACCTTTACTTTAGGGTTAAAAACTCATAGAACTTTCAAAATTTAATATTTTTTGAAAATTTTTTCAGCCGAGGAGTTTTGGAACCATAGTGAATCATATTCCATAAAAAATTAAAAAAACTTTTTTAGATTTTAGAGGGGGGATCACTTTTCTATATAAATATAACGTAAATTGACCACGTTCAGGGTAAAAAAGCTCATAGCAATGTCTAAAATTTATATTTTTGAAAAAATGTTTACATTTGTTTTCATTTGGACTACTATTCTCATCTTGATTGTTATATTCACAACGTTTCGAAATATGTAACCTTCTTCAGGTACATCTTTTATAACTTGGGGACGGACCTGTACGGAATCTCTAACCGAACAGTGAACTCTTTATTTAATCAACGGGAGTGGATTATTCTCATTCCCTCAGCATGACCCCATGGCATAATGGTTAAGAGCGTCGGTTAATCAGTAGGTCTAAGTAACCGTCTTTTGAGGGCGTTGAAGGTTCAATCCCTACTACAGGCGATAATAACTAAGAATAACAAATTAGCACTAGCACTTCTACCCAATCATGGCTGGTGGAATAAGAACAATCTACCTCTATGGGTTCAATTGGAAATTTTGTTTGTGTTACTAAGTTCGACTAGAAGGTTCCTAAGTTCCTGAAGAAGGCCAGGGGTTACATCGGCCGAAGCATTGTCCAAAATGTTTTTTTATGCCGAAAAAATAAATTTAGGAAATAAAGAAAAACAAATGTAACATTTTATATATGATTCACTATGGTTCCAAAAGTCCTTTCCTGAAATTTTTTTCCAGAAATATAAATTTTAGACACTGCTATGAGCTTTTTTTACCCTGAACTGGGCCAAGAAGTGGGTGGTCGATTTACGTTAGATTTATATAGGAAAGTGATCCCCCGTCTAAAATCTACTATAATAAAAAAATGTTTTTAATTTTTTTATGGAATATAATTCACTATGGTTTCAAAAGTCCTTGGCTGAAAATATTTTCCAAAAATATTACATTTTGAAAGTGCTATGAGTTTTTAACCCTAAAGTAAAGGTTTGCCGCAGCTTGTTCGGTATCAGGGATAAAGCTATCCCAACGAATTTTAAGCAAGTGCCTAAGGCAATTTTGCTGGAAACGCTCTAGCAGGCGATTATGAGCCCTGTAAGTGGTCCATGTCTCACAAGCATATAACAAAGTTGATACAACACAGAGATCTTAGTTTCCAGCCTGATATCACATGGTGCCCACACCCGCTTCTCCAAATGACCAAAAGACACACCAGCCTGCTCAATATGTCCATTTATCTCAGCATCCAATGATCCATTCCTCGAAATAACACTACCCAGATACATAAAACGATCCACTACAGATAATCTGTGGCCTTCAACAAATATATCCGGTTCCTGATACGGTTTGCCAGGGGCTGGGGAAAACATAGCCTTTGTCTTGCCCAGGCTTATTGTGAGACCCATGCTTTTACACGCCCATGCAAAGTGATCCATGATTTCCTGCATATCATTCTGTGAGTGAGCCACGAGATCCACATCATCTGCATAGAGCAAATCTTGAACAACAATGAAGAATGTCGTTGACAAAGTCTTAAAATGCTGTAAGTTATACAGCTGACCTGATGTGAGAAATCGAAGATACACACCTTTGTTACAGATATTGAAAGTCAACGACAGTTACAGCAAAATAGATGGAAAACAAAGTAGGTGCAGGTATATCACCCTGTTTAACACCATTGTCAACTGCAACGGGTTCAGAGAAGCGACCATTGCAGTCGACACGTTCTTTCATATTGTCGTGCAGCTCACGAAGGAGTTTAACAAAGTTAGGAAGACATCTCAATAGTTTCCATAGCGCATCCT
>OY744520.1:16081274-16138774 GCA_963556195.1 Sepiola atlantica
TTCGATTTTGTAACAATTCATTTTTAAAATGGGTACAATTTTATTTTTATTTGTTTTTGTTCGATTTTGTAACAATTCATTTTTAAAATGGGTACAATTTTATTTTTATTTGTTTTTGTTCGATTTTGTAACAATTCATTTTTAAAATGGGTACAATTTTATTTTTATTTGTTTTTGTTCGATTTTGTAACAATTCATTTTTAAAATGGGTACAATTTTATTTTTATTTGTTTTTGTTCGATTTTGTAACAATTCATTTTTAAAATGGGTACAATTTTATTTTTATTTGTTTTTGTTCGATTTTGTAACAATTCATTTTTAAAATGGGTACAATTTTATTTTTATTTGTTTTTGTTCGATTTTGTAACAATTCATTTTTAAAATGGGTACAATTTTATTTTTATTTGTTTTTGTTCGATTTTGTAACAATTCATTTTTAAAATGGGTACAATTTTATTTTTATTTGTTTTTGTTCGATTTTGTAACAATTCATTTTTAAAATGGGTACAATTTTATTTTTATTTGTTTTTGTTCGATTTTGTAACAATTCATTTTTAAAATGGGTACAATTTTATTTTTATTTGTTTTTGTTCGATTTTGTAACAATTCATTTTTAAAATGGGTACAATTTTATTTTTATTTGTTTTTGTTCGATTTTGTAACAATTCATTTTTAAAATGGGTACAATTTTATTTTTATTTGTTTTTGTTCGATTTTGTAACAATTCATTTTTAAAATGGGTACAATTTTATTTTTATTTGTTTTTGTTCGATTTTGTAACAATTCATTTTTAAAATGGGTACAATTTTATTTTTATTTGTTTTTGTTCGATTTTGTAACAATTCATTTTTAAAATGGGTACAATTTTATTTTTATTTGTTTTTGTTCGATTTTGTAACAATTCATTTTTAAAATGGGTACAATTTTATTTTTATTTGTTTTTGTTCGATTTTGTAACAATTCATTTTTAAAATGGGTACAATTTTATTTTTATTTGTTTTTGTTCGATTTTGTAACAATTCATTTTTAAAATGGGTACAATTTTATTTTTATTTGTTTTTGTTCGATTTTGTAACAATTCATTTTTAAAATGGGTACAATTTTATTTTTATTTGTTTTTGTTCGATTTTGTAACAATTCATTTTTAAAATGGGTACAATTTTATTTTTATTTGTTTTTGTTCGATTTTGTAACAATTCATTTTTAAAATGGGTACAATTTTATTTTTATTTGTTTTTGTTCGATTTTGTAACAATTCATTTTTAAAATGGGTACAATTTTATTTTTATTTGTTTTTGTTCGATTTTGTAACAATTCATTTTTAAAATGGGTACAATTTTATTTTTATTTGTTTTTGTTCGATTTTGTAACAATTCATTTTTAAAATGGGTACAATTTTATTTTTATTTGTTTTTGTTCGATTTTGTAACAATTCATTTTTAAAATGGGTACAATTTTATTTTTATTTGTTTTTGTTCGATTTTGTAACAATTCATTTTTAAAATGGGTACAATTTTATTTTTATTTGTTTTTGTTCGATTTTGTAACAATTCATTTTTAAAATGGGTACAATTTTATTTTTATTTGTTTTTGTTCGATTTTGTAACAATTCATTTTTAAAATGGGTACAATTTTATTTTTATTTGTTTTTGTTCGATTTTGTAACAATTCATTTTTAAAATGGGTACAATTTTATTTTTATTTGTTTTTGTTCGATTTTGTAACAATTCATTTTTAAAATGGGTACAATTTTATTTTTATTTGTTTTTGTTCGATTTTGTAACAATTCATTTTTAAAATGGGTACAATTTTATTTTTATTTGTTTTTGTTCGATTTTGTAACAATTCATTTTTAAAATGGGTACAATTTTATTTTTATTTGTTTTTGTTCGATTTTGTAACAATTCATTTTTAAAATGGGTACAATTTTATTTTTATTTGTTTTTGTTCGATTTTGTAACAATTCATTTTTAAAATGGGTACAATTTTATTTTTATTTGTTTTTGTTCGATTTTGTAACAATTCATTTTTAAAATGGGTACAATTTTATTTTTATTTGTTTTTGTTCGATTTTGTAACAATTCATTTTTAAAATGGGTACAATTTTATTTTTATTTGTTTTTGTTCGATTTTGTAACAATTCATTTTTAAAATGGGTACAATTTTATTTTTATTTGTTTTTGTTCGATTTTGTAACAATTCATTTTTAAAATGGGTACAATTTTATTTTTATTTGTTTTTGTTCGATTTTGTAACAATTCATTTTTAAAATGGGTACAATTTTATTTTTATTTGTTTTTGTTCGATTTTGTAACAATTCATTTTTAAAATGGGTACAATTTTATTTTTATTTGTTTTTGTTCGATTTTGTAACAATTCATTTTTAAAATGGGTACAATTTTATTTTTATTTGTTTTTGTTCGATTTTGTAACAATTCATTTTTAAAATGGGTACAATTTTATTTTTATTTGTTTTTGTTCGATTTTGTAACAATTCATTTTTAAAATGGGTACAATTTTATTTTTATTTGTTTTTGTTCGATTTTGTAACAATTCATTTTTAAAATGGGTACAATTTTATTTTTATTTGTTTTTGTTCGATTTTGTAACAATTCATTTTTAAAATGGGTACAATTTTATTTTTATTTGTTTTTGTTCGATTTTGTAACAATTCATTTTTAAAATGGGTACAATTTTATTTTTATTTGTTTTTGTTCGATTTTGTAACAATTCATTTTTAAAATGGGTACAATTTTATTTTTATTTGTTTTTGTTCGATTTTGTAACAATTCATTTTTAAAATGGGTACAATTTTATTTTTATTTGTTTTTGTTCGATTTTGTAACAATTCATTTTTAAAATGGGTACAATTTTATTTTTATTTGTTTTTGTTCGATTTTGTAACAATTCATTTTTAAAATGGGTACAATTTTATTTTTATTTGTTTTTGTTCGATTTTGTAACAATTCATTTTTAAAATGGGTACAATTTTATTTTTATTTGTTTTTGTTCGATTTTGTAACAATTCATTTTTAAAATGGGTACAATTTTATTTTTATTTGTTTTTGTTCGATTTTGTAACAATTCATTTTTAAAATGGGTACAATTTTATTTTTATTTGTTTTTGTTCGATTTTGTAACAATTCATTTTTAAAATGGGTACAATTTTATTTTTATTTGTTTTTGTTCGATTTTGTAACAATTCATTTTTAAAATGGGTACAATTTTATTTTTATTTGTTTTTGTTCGATTTTGTAACAATTCATTTTTAAAATGGGTACAATTTTATTTTTATTTGTTTTTGTTCGATTTTGTAACAATTCATTTTTAAAATGGGTACAATTTTATTTTTATTTGTTTTTGTTCGATTTTGTAACAATTCATTTTTAAAATGGGTACAATTTTATTTTTATTTGTTTTTGTTCGATTTTGTAACAATTCATTTTTAAAATGGGTACAATTTTATTTTTATTTGTTTTTGTTCGATTTTGTAACAATTCATTTTTAAAATGGGTACAATTTTATTTTTATTTGTTTTTGTTCGATTTTGTAACAATTCATTTTTAAAATGGGTACAATTTTATTTTTATTTGTTTTTGTTCGATTTTGTAACAATTCATTTTTAAAATGGGTACAATTTTATTTTTATTTGTTTTTGTTCGATTTTGTAACAATTCATTTTTAAAATGGGTACAATTTTATTTTTATTTGTTTTTGTTCGATTTTGTAACAATTCATTTTTAAAATGGGTACAATTTTATTTTTATTTGTTTTTGTTCGATTTTGTAACAATTCATTTTTAAAATGGGTACAATTTTATTTTTATTTGTTTTTGTTCGATTTTGTAACAATTCATTTTTAAAATGGGTACAATTTTATTTTTATTTGTTTTTGTTCGATTTTGTAACAATTCATTTTTAAAATGGGTACAATTTTATTTTTATTTGTTTTTGTTCGATTTTGTAACAATTCATTTTTAAAATGGGTACAATTTTATTTTTATTTGTTTTTGTTCGATTTTGTAACAATTCATTTTTAAAATGGGTACAATTTTATTTTTATTTGTTTTTGTTCGATTTTGTAACAATTCATTTTTAAAATGGGTACAATTTTATTTTTATTTGTTTTTGTTCGATTTTGTAACAATTCATTTTTAAAATGGGTACAATTTTATTTTTATTTGTTTTTGTTCGATTTTGTAACAATTCATTTTTAAAATGGGTACAATTTTATTTTTATTTGTTTTTGTTCGATTTTGTAACAATTCATTTTTAAAATGGGTACAATTTTATTTTTATTTGTTTTTGTTCGATTTTGTAACAATTCATTTTTAAAATGGGTACAATTTTATTTTTATTTGTTTTTGTTCGATTTTGTAACAATTCATTTTTAAAATGGGTACAATTTTATTTTTATTTGTTTTTGTTCGATTTTGTAACAATTCATTTTTAAAATGGGTACAATTTTATTTTTATTTGTTTTTGTTCGATTTTGTAACAATTCATTTTTAAAATGGGTACAATTTTATTTTTATTTGTTTTTGTTCGATTTTGTAACAATTCATTTTTAAAATGGGTACAATTTTATTTTTATTTGTTTTTGTTCGATTTTGTAACAATTCATTTTTAAAATGGGTACAATTTTATTTTTATTTGTTTTTGTTCGATTTTGTAACAATTCATTTTTAAAATGGGTACAATTTTATTTTTATTTGTTTTTGTTCGATTTTGTAACAATTCATTTTTAAAATGGGTACAATTTTATTTTTATTTGTTTTTGTTCGATTTTGTAACAATTCATTTTTAAAATGGGTACAATTTTATTTTTATTTGTTTTTGTTCGATTTTGTAACAATTCATTTTTAAAATGGGTACAATTTTATTTTTATTTGTTTTTGTTCGATTTTGTAACAATTCATTTTTAAAATGGGTACAATTTTATTTTTATTTGTTTTTGTTCGATTTTGTAACAATTCATTTTTAAAATGGGTACAATTTTATTTTTATTTGTTTTTGTTCGATTTTGTAACAATTCATTTTTAAAATGGGTACAATTTTATTTTTATTTGTTTTTGTTCGATTTTGTAACAATTCATTTTTAAAATGGGTACAATTTTATTTTTATTTGTTTTTGTTCGATTTTGTAACAATTCATTTTTAAAATGGGTACAATTTTATTTTTATTTGTTTTTGTTCGATTTTGTAACAATTCATTTTTAAAATGGGTACAATTTTATTTTTATTTGTTTTTGTTCGATTTTGTAACAATTCATTTTTAAAATGGGTACAATTTTATTTTTATTTGTTTTTGTTCGATTTTGTAACAATTCATTTTTAAAATGGGTACAATTTTATTTTTATTTGTTTTTGTTCGATTTTGTAACAATTCATTTTTAAAATGGGTACAATTTTATTTTTATTTGTTTTTGTTCGATTTTGTAACAATTCATTTTTAAAATGGGTACAATTTTATTTTTATTTGTTTTTGTTCGATTTTGTAACAATTCATTTTTAAAATGGGTACAATTTTATTTTTATTTGTTTTTGTTCGATTTTGTAACAATTCATTTTTAAAATGGGTACAATTTTATTTTTATTTGTTTTTGTTCGATTTTGTAACAATTCATTTTTAAAATGGGTACAATTTTATTTTTATTTGTTTTTGTTCGATTTTGTAACAATTCATTTTTAAAATGGGTACAATTTTATTTTTATTTGTTTTTGTTCGATTTTGTAACAATTCATTTTTAAAATGGGTACAATTTTATTTTTATTTGTTTTTGTTCGATTTTGTAACAATTCATTTTTAAAATGGGTACAATTTTATTTTTATTTGTTTTTGTTCGATTTTGTAACAATTCATTTTTAAAATGGGTACAATTTTATTTTTATTTGTTTTTGTTCGATTTTGTAACAATTCATTTTTAAAATGGGTACAATTTTATTTTTATTTGTTTTTGTTCGATTTTGTAACAATTCATTTTTAAAATGGGTACAATTTTATTTTTATTTGTTTTTGTTCGATTTTGTAACAATTCATTTTTAAAATGGGTACAATTTTATTTTTATTTGTTTTTGTTCGATTTTGTAACAATTCATTTTTAAAATGGGTACAATTTTATTTTTATTTGTTTTTGTTCGATTTTGTAACAATTCATTTTTAAAATGGGTACAATTTTATTTTTATTTGTTTTTGTTCGATTTTGTAACAATTCATTTTTAAAATGGGTACAATTTTATTTTTATTTGTTTTTGTTCGATTTTGTAACAATTCATTTTTAAAATGGGTACAATTTTATTTTTATTTGTTTTTGTTCGATTTTGTAACAATTCATTTTTAAAATGGGTACAATTTTATTTTTATTTGTTTTTGTTCGATTTTGTAACAATTCATTTTTAAAATGGGTACAATTTTATTTTTATTTGTTTTTGTTCGATTTTGTAACAATTCATTTTTAAAATGGGTACAATTTTATTTTTATTTGTTTTTGTTCGATTTTGTAACAATTCATTTTTAAAATGGGTACAATTTTATTTTTATTTGTTTTTGTTCGATTTTGTAACAATTCATTTTTAAAATGGGTACAATTTTATTTTTATTTGTTTTTGTTCGATTTTGTAACAATTCATTTTTAAAATGGGTACAATTTTATTTTTATTTGTTTTTGTTCGATTTTGTAACAATTCATTTTTAAAATGGGTACAATTTTATTTTTATTTGTTTTTGTTCGATTTTGTAACAATTCATTTTTAAAATGGGTACAATTTTATTTTTATTTGTTTTTGTTCGATTTTGTAACAATTCATTTTTAAAATGGGTACAATTTTATTTTTATTTGTTTTTGTTCGATTTTGTAACAATTCATTTTTAAAATGGGTACAATTTTATTTTTATTTGTTTTTGTTCGATTTTGTAACAATTCATTTTTAAAATGGGTACAATTTTATTTTTATTTGTTTTTGTTCGATTTTGTAACAATTCATTTTTAAAATGGGTACAATTTTATTTTTATTTGTTTTTGTTCGATTTTGTAACAATTCATTTTTAAAATGGGTACAATTTTATTTTTATTTGTTTTTGTTCGATTTTGTAACAATTCATTTTTAAAATGGGTACAATTTTATTTTTATTTGTTTTTGTTCGATTTTGTAACAATTCATTTTTAAAATGGGTACAATTTTATTTTTATTTGTTTTTGTTCGATTTTGTAACAATTCATTTTTAAAATGGGTACAATTTTATTTTTATTTGTTTTTGTTCGATTTTGTAACAATTCATTTTTAAAATGGGTACAATTTTATTTTTATTTGTTTTTGTTCGATTTTGTAACAATTCATTTTTAAAATGGGTACAATTTTATTTTTATTTGTTTTTGTTCGATTTTGTAACAATTCATTTTTAAAATGGGTACAATTTTATTTTTATTTGTTTTTGTTCGATTTTGTAACAATTCATTTTTAAAATGGGTACAATTTTATTTTTATTTGTTTTTGTTCGATTTTGTAACAATTCATTTTTAAAATGGGTACAATTTTATTTTTATTTGTTTTTGTTCGATTTTGTAACAATTCATTTTTAAAATGGGTACAATTTTATTTTTATTTGTTTTTGTTCGATTTTGTAACAATTCATTTTTAAAATGGGTACAATTTTATTTTTATTTGTTTTTGTTCGATTTTGTAACAATTCATTTTTAAAATGGGTACAATTTTATTTTTATTTGTTTTTGTTCGATTTTGTAACAATTCATTTTTAAAATGGGTACAATTTTATTTTTATTTGTTTTTGTTCGATTTTGTAACAATTCATTTTTAAAATGGGTACAATTTTATTTTTATTTGTTTTTGTTCGATTTTGTAACAATTCATTTTTAAAATGGGTACAATTTTATTTTTATTTGTTTTTGTTCGATTTTGTAACAATTCATTTTTAAAATGGGTACAATTTTATTTTTATTTGTTTTTGTTCGATTTTGTAACAATTCATTTTTAAAATGGGTACAATTTTATTTTTATTTGTTTTTGTTCGATTTTGTAACAATTCATTTTTAAAATGGGTACAATTTTATTTTTATTTGTTTTTGTTCGATTTTGTAACAATTCATTTTTAAAATGGGTACAATTTTATTTTTATTTGTTTTTGTTCGATTTTGTAACAATTCATTTTTAAAATGGGTACAATTTTATTTTTATTTGTTTTTGTTCGATTTTGTAACAATTCATTTTTAAAATGGGTACAATTTTATTTTTATTTGTTTTTGTTCGATTTTGTAACAATTCATTTTTAAAATGGGTACAATTTTATTTTTATTTGTTTTTGTTCGATTTTGTAACAATTCATTTTTAAAATGGGTACAATTTTATTTTTATTTGTTTTTGTTCGATTTTGTAACAATTCATTTTTAAAATGGGTACAATTTTATTTTTATTTGTTTTTGTTCGATTTTGTAACAATTCATTTTTAAAATGGGTACAATTTTATTTTTATTTGTTTTTGTTCGATTTTGTAACAATTCATTTTTAAAATGGGTACAATTTTATTTTTATTTGTTTTTGTTCGATTTTGTAACAATTCATTTTTAAAATGGGTACAATTTTATTTTTATTTGTTTTTGTTCGATTTTGTAACAATTCATTTTTAAAATGGGTACAATTTTATTTTTATTTGTTTTTGTTCGATTTTGTAACAATTCATTTTTAAAATGGGTACAATTTTATTTTTATTTGTTTTTGTTCGATTTTGTAACAATTCATTTTTAAAATGGGTACAATTTTATTTTTATTTGTTTTTGTTCGATTTTGTAACAATTCATTTTTAAAATGGGTACAATTTTATTTTTATTTGTTTTTGTTCGATTTTGTAACAATTCATTTTTAAAATGGGTACAATTTTATTTTTATTTGTTTTTGTTCGATTTTGTAACAATTCATTTTTAAAATGGGTACAATTTTATTTTTATTTGTTTTTGTTCGATTTTGTAACAATTCATTTTTAAAATGGGTACAATTTTATTTTTATTTGTTTTTGTTCGATTTTGTAACAATTCATTTTTAAAATGGGTACAATTTTATTTTTATTTGTTTTTGTTCGATTTTGTAACAATTCATTTTTAAAATGGGTACAATTTTATTTTTATTTGTTTTTGTTCGATTTTGTAACAATTCATTTTTAAAATGGGTACAATTTTATTTTTATTTGTTTTTGTTCGATTTTGTAACAATTCATTTTTAAAATGGGTACAATTTTATTTTTATTTGTTTTTGTTCGATTTTGTAACAATTCATTTTTAAAATGGGTACAATTTTATTTTTATTTGTTTTTGTTCGATTTTGTAACAATTCATTTTTAAAATGGGTACAATTTTATTTTTATTTGTTTTTGTTCGATTTTGTAACAATTCATTTTTAAAATGGGTACAATTTTATTTTTATTTGTTTTTGTTCGATTTTGTAACAATTCATTTTTAAAATGGGTACAATTTTATTTTTATTTGTTTTTGTTCGATTTTGTAACAATTCATTTTTAAAATGGGTACAATTTTATTTTTATTTGTTTTTGTTCGATTTTGTAACAATTCATTTTTAAAATGGGTACAATTTTATTTTTATTTGTTTTTGTTCGATTTTGTAACAATTCATTTTTAAAATGGGTACAATTTTATTTTTATTTGTTTTTGTTCGATTTTGTAACAATTCATTTTTAAAATGGGTACAATTTTATTTTTATTTGTTTTTGTTCGATTTTGTAACAATTCATTTTTAAAATGGGTACAATTTTATTTTTATTTGTTTTTGTTCGATTTTGTAACAATTCATTTTTAAAATGGGTACAATTTTATTTTTATTTGTTTTTGTTCGATTTTGTAACAATTCATTTTTAAAATGGGTACAATTTTATTTTTATTTGTTTTTGTTCGATTTTGTAACAATTCATTTTTAAAATGGGTACAATTTTATTTTTATTTGTTTTTGTTCGATTTTGTAACAATTCATTTTTAAAATGGGTACAATTTTATTTTTATTTGTTTTTGTTCGATTTTGTAACAATCATTTTTAAAATGGGTACAATTTTATTTTTATTTGTTTTTGTTCGATTTTGTAACAATTCATTTTTAAAAATGGGTACAATTTTATTTTTATTTGTTTTTGTTCGATTTTGTAACAATTCATTTTTAAAATGGGTACAATTTTATTTTTATTTGTTTTTGTTCGATTTTGTAACAATTCATTTTTAAAATGGGTACAATTTTATTTTTATTTGTTTTTGTTCGATTTTGTAACAATTCATTTTTAAAATGGGTACAATTTTATTTTATTTGTTTTTGTTCGATTTTGTAACAATTCCATTTTTAAAATGGGTACAATTTTATTTTTATTTGTTTTTGTTCGATTTTGTAACAATTCATTTTTAAAATGGGTACAATTTTATTTTTATTTGTTTTTGTTCGATTTTGTAACAATTCATTTTTAAAATGGGTACAATTTTATTTTTATTTGTTTTTGTTCGATTTTGTAACAATTCATTTTTAAAATGGGTACAATTTTATTTTTATTTGTTTTTGTTCGATTTTGTAACAATTCATTTTTAAAATGGGTACAATTTTATTTTTATTTGTTTTTGTTCGATTTTGTAACAATTCATTTTTAAAATGGGTACAATTTTATTTTTATTTGTTTTTGTTCGATTTTGTAACAATTCATTTTTAAAATGGGTACAATTTTATTTTTATTTGTTTTTGTTCGATTTTGTAACAATTCATTTTTAAAATGGGTACAATTTTATTTTTATTTGTTTTTGTTCGATTTTGTAACAATTCATTTTTAAAATGGGTACAATTTTATTTTTATTTGTTTTTGTTCGATTTTGCAACAATTCATTTTTAAAATGGGCACAATTTTATTTTTATTTGTTTTTGTTCGATTTTGTAACAATTCATTTTTAAAATGGGTACAATTTTATTTTTATTTGTTTTTGTTCGATTTTGTAACAATTCATTTTTAAAATGGGTACAATTTTATTTTTATTTGTTTTTGTTCGATTTTGTAACAATTCATTTTTAAAATGGGTACAATTTTATTTTTATTTGTTTTTGTTCGATTTTGTAACAATTCATTTTTAAAATGGGTACAATTTTATTTTTATTTGTTTTTGTTCGATTTTGTAACAATTCATTTTTAAAATGGGTACAATTTTATTTTTATTTGTTTTTGTTCGATTTTGTAACAATTCATTTTTAAAATGGGTACAATTTTATTTTTATTTGTTTTTGTTCGATTTTGTAACAATTCATTTTTAAAATGGGTACAATTTTATTTTTATTTGTTTTTGTTCGATTTTGCAACAATTCATTTTTAATGGGTACAATTTTATTTTTATTTGTTTTTGTTCGATTTTGTAACAATTCATTTTTAAAATGGGTACAATTTTATTTTTATTTGTTTTTGTTCGATTTTGTAACAATTCATTTTTAAAATGGGTACAATTTTATTTTTATTTGTTTTTGTTCGATTTTGTAACAATTCATTTTTAAAATGGGTACAATTTTATTTTTCGGACAACAGTGACAGCAGATATTGTTGATGACTGTTTTTGCATTTCATTTTTGGTGATCGAGTGATCTCATTTGTAAAAATAAAGGTGAACGGTGATAACGTACGTACAGACGAAGGTACAAGTATATTATTATACAGATTCTATATCGTTACATTCTGGCCAGGATATTGCTCTCATTATGTTTCAGACATTTACTTATTTCTACGATATGTCATTGGAGACTTAGTGACAACATGTCTATTCAAATCTGCCATTACCCCGATCTCATCAATATCCCTACTGACCTGAGTAATTTAATGAAAAAAAACGTAATTCGTATGAATCAGTATGTTACAACACGTTGACTGGTTTGATTGTGTTTTGTTGACATTGCTTTCACTTATTCTTTTTAAAATCAGGTACTCACAGAAGGGACCACATGAAGGTTGGCAACATCTGTAGTGAAAATGATACTAAGGATAGGACTCGGACACGGCATGATGATTCTTCACTCTGCACTTCACTACAAGCACCACCTTAGGCACAATCCAGTAATGCAGTGATGTGCAAAGTTTCATCTGTTCCCAGAATATGATTCTGACACCATTCCAAGCGGCACCGACTATTATTATAAGCACTGTGTTCTAACCTTCATCATGCACACTTTTCTTTACTACAACGCAAGGTCTTGGCATTTTACCAATTTGATTTCTTATTTATGTTTGCTTTCTTGTTCACCCTGTAAGTCTGTTGGCATAGTGTCATGCCCACAATCTAACGATCTGGTCCCCTCTTGCTATTGAATTTCAACTTCTTGCTAGGATGGGAGAATAGTCAGCAGGATTAGGGTGTCGGACGCACTGCATATCAATTTCTGTGACGTTTGAATACAGACATAAATGTCTGTTTATTTCTAGCAGGCAAAAATATATTGACTGATTTCTTTCTGTACTGAGAGAAAATAAATACCTTCTGAAAGGATATCTGTGCAATGAGGAGTTTATAGTAAAGCAAAGGTTGAACAATCTGTAACTGCATTACTTAAGTTCAGAGACCAAGACAAATCCAAAATGACTTGAAACAATGCTGTGATGAACGGAAAATAGCTGGTATTATTTTAGACATTTATATATATATATATATATATATATATATATATTTTTGTACAGAAAAATTAGTACAACATTAGTACCGTCAGTTTCAAGCTCAGCTCTTTCGGCTTTCTTTTCCCACTATATTACATAAGAAGTTATATATATATATATATATATATATATATATATATATATATATATATATATATATATATATATATTTAATGTAATAATGCTACAGAATAAGCATCGCTATTGTGAGAAAATCTGAAAATCAGTTAGAAACCAGATAACACGATGCAGATTCTTATTTCGAATAAAATAAATTATTTATTTCAATACAAATTTTCGGCTTGATACGCTTTCATCAGGGTGACATACAAACAATTTTTTCTTTTTTTTCATTGTTGAGATCTTACGACCTTGCCGAAGATCGTCGATTTCGTGTGGTGTTGAAGAAACTGTTTTTTAAAATGTCCGGATAGCTGTAGTGAGATATGCTGTCATGCGTGTATGAATATTGACTGTAATAATACTACAGTATAAGAATCGGTATTAAAAAAAGAAAAAAATGTCTGTATGTTATGTTATCCTGATGAAGGCTTTAAGCCGAAACTTTGGATTTAAATAAATAATTAATTTTATTTAAAAGAAAAAATCATACATCGTGTTATCTGGTTTCTAACGGATTTTCAGATTTTCAAATTTTCTTCACTATACCAATGCTTACACTGTAGTATTATTGGATTCAATATTCATACACGAGTGATAGCGCATCTCGCTATGACTCTCCGGATATTTGAAAAGCAGTTTCTTCAACAACATTGCAAGCAAACGGTGATCTTCGGAAAAGTGGTAAGATCCTAACAATGAAAACAAAAATTCATACTTAATAGTATACAAGTTGAAAAATTTCAACATCAACAAAGTTATAGTGTACACATGTTTTTGAGATAAATTTATTAAGTCTTCATCAGCACATATAAGAAGGAGAGCCATCAACATTTCGCTAAGAGTCCAGTAAGATAATTAGACCAACTCTTTGGAAGAACTGACTTGATTTTATACAAGTTGCTATCCATTTATAAATTGTAAGTTAACAAACACTCACCATCGTCCAGGAAATTGATTGGTTCTTGTTTTTTTCTTTTCTTTACATACATATTCAAAAGATAAATAAATTTGTATAAAAATTAACAAAATGATATGTTTGTCTAGTTCTGCAAATAAACGCGAAAGTGTTTGTTAAATGTTTATTAATTAAAAGTTTTATTTCAAGTATTTTAAATAACTAACTTAATTAATATTTTTTCTTGTATACTTAATAATAAATATGCCATCATTTAGCATTTTTCTAAGTTATTATATATAAGCTCTGGTTGACCCAACGCCCTAACCATAGAGCTGATTTAATACCTGAAGTATTTATTGGTATTTGACGGCCTTGATTTACTTTGCCTTTCATCTTTATAACTTTGAGGTGATGTTTTCTTTGTCTAATTAGGATACTATCTAAGGCTAAGCACTTGGCTTTACTTATATATATATATATATATATATATATATATATATATATTTATTTATAAAATACAGAAATTCAATGTAACATCAGTACCGTCGGTTTCAAAGCGGGAGGTTGATCCCGATTATCGTCAGCTGATAAACATATTCAGGAATGGTGGGACTTATTCCTGAATATGTTTATCAGCTGACGATAATCGGGATCAACCTCCCGCTTTGAAACCGACGGTACTGATGTTACATTGAATTTCTGTATTTTATAAATAAATATTTACGCTCTTAATCCTTCGAAATCTCGGATTTCTTAATTAATCGAGCACTCTGCTGGATTTTTCCTGCCCTGCCACACAGCACTCACACACACACACACACACATATATATATATATATATATATATATATATATATATATATATATATATATATATATGAAGTGTGTTTAAGTCTACAATGTTCAACGGTGAACTTTTTCTTATATTTTCAACTTCTCTCTGCATTGGACATTTTTTTAATTTGTTTTTATCTTATATTATCTTTATATCTTTTCAAATTATGACTTTTGGTAATTTCCTTTTACCAACTTATCTGTTGATAAGATAAGTGCTACACCGGCCGTTCTTACACAGGAGAAACTACACCGGTTGTCACTATAAATAGTGCGAGTCACCAGAGACACTGCGAAGACTAAGCACAGTCTTGTAACTGTCTAGCCAAGTGCTAGTCACTTTATTACTTTGTTAATACACTTGTTAAACTAACCCTCGACTTGACTTCCTTTATTTATTATTTACTGTTGGACAACTTCACAACAATAAGATAAGATAACGATAAGATTTCATTCTTTGAAAAGCTATGGCTTAAGGGAAGGAAAATATATTCCTTTTCTTTGAAACCCCTGATTTTGAACAACTGATGACTTAATAAATGTTGTATTTTCACAATATTTACTCTAATCTTTTACTTGTTTATATAATTGCTCTATCTCGTATATTAAGCATCAATATTTCATGATAGGTTCTACTTTAAACGTATACATTATATATTTATTTTCCTGTTCTTAACAATGCGAAAATAAAAAAATCGACCGTTGTGAACGCAGATTATAAAAACTGTAAGTGAACAAGGAAGATTAATATTTATTTGAGGTTGACAACAACGGGGAGATGGACAACAAAGTAGGACGAGAGAGAAAAGGAGGAACTAAAGGTATATATATGTATGTATGTATATATATATATATATATATATATATACAATATTTATTTATTTATTTTTTATTTTTTGATGTGTTGATGTTTTTTATATTTATAATATAAAACTAAAAATAATACATTAATCACTTAAATAATAGTGTCATGGATTCGTCCAAACACTTTAAAATGCAGCAACATTTTTGTAAGTAACGGATAAATTTTATTAGACAGACGAACAGCACAGGTAAAGAATTTTTTTTTTTTGTGTCTTAAATAACTAATATAAGTTAGCAAAACATTTATATGGAACAAAACGTAGATTTAGTATAAGGAACGTTTATGTTTTTGTCTTTTAAGGGAAGTGGGATCTGATCAACTCTGCTGGGAAGTCATGAAATTAAATACTGTCTTGTTTTTAAATTCCCGAAACAGTTTTTCATGGTAAACAACTGATGATCCCTTAAAATAGTGTTAGAAACTAACTAATATAATAACTGTAAAAAATAAATTGACTTACATGAGTGATTTTCCACTGGAAGACTTGAGACTATAAGTTTTTTTTTTTATATATATATATTTTTTTTATATATATATATATATATATTTTTTTTTTTCTATAGTTTTAATGGTTGAGAAACTTCCGAGACTATATATATATATATATATATATATATATATATATATATATATATATAATTAAGTTCAAATATCAACAAAATGAACAAAACTATTACTTTTCAAAAGTGCTCAATATATATTAGAGCTTTTATATTAAAATAAACATAGTTTGAGTATCCGACAATTGTTTCAGAACCTTCTCGGCTCCTCCTCAGGGATATACCGATGAGCAAAGATTAGATCCGCCAATACACAATCACAAAAAAAACAAAACAAAAGACAAAAAACAAACAAACAAATTACATTTCAAAATTTTCAGACGAGAAACCCTTTTGCATAAAATGACACCTTTGACACCTACCTATCGACGCTTAAAAAAGTCGGTCAGCTCAAACTTTTGGCTTGACTCGGCCGTCTCCTAACTACATGCGCACACATCAAGACACACTCACACATACACACACTCACGCTTATACGCACACATTTATATACTCACAAACCCACATAACACTTATATATAGATGTAAAAATAAAATAAAAACATAAATACATATATAAATATACACATACACACATACACCCAGATATATATATATATATATATATATATATATATATATATATATATATATATATATATATATATATATATATATATATATACATACACACATACACATATTTATCTATTTTGCGTAATATATCAAGGATTTAATTTTTCATTTTATCTTCTTACTAAACATTTTCCCAATAAGTGTTATATACATTAAGACAATCGCTATTTATTATTTAATTAAAATTCATGATAAATATCAATCATATTCCCCAGCGAACTAAGTTGATCCAATCACAGTATTATTCACTAATTAATTGAGAATTAGAAACCAGGTTTTTAATATCGACTAGTTATTATTTTTATCTATTTTTTTATAATTTCCTTAAAACTTTATTTTTTGTAATCATTTGTCGTTATTTTATAAAGGAATCGAATTTTTTATTTTATTTTATTTTAGATTAATTATATTCTCTCTTTCTGTGTCCATCTATATTGATTTAGTCTAATGGACGTTTAATTGATATTAATTTAAGTTCACTAATTTTATCATTATGTTCACCCTTAAATAAACCTCTTCTTTTAATACAAATTCTAAACCTTGTAACTTATTAACTCCTGGTTACTAATAGTTATCCCATCATTCGGAGTCATACCAATAAAATCAGTTGCATAACCTATTATGTATAATAATAACCCACCAAAATAATCTGAAAACTATATCTATAATACTAACATTAATATCTATACATTCCAAAATTTTAATTAATAGTGGTTTTGATTAACCTATCTTCATTTTCCTTAAGAAAAATGTATTGTTGTTATTAATTATATATTCAAGATCTCTACATCAAGTTATCCTATGATTAAATTAGTTAACTCAATTCTACTTATAATTGTTAATTATGATACATTAATTATGCGATCCTTTATCATTTGTAATACTTTAATGTTATGTTTTGAGAGATATTGATTTTAATTTCTAATTTTTGTTTTTATTTTTTATTTATTTATTTTATTTATTTATTTATTTTATTTATTTATTTTTATTTTTTATTTTATTTATTTTTTTTTTAAATTTATTTATTTTAAGTTATGTTTACATCGTTCTCACAATACTTATCTAAGGTGAACTTTTTGAAGTGCCTGCAATTGTAACCTACCTCGTCCCTCTGGTTTAGTAGAGCATTCTTATTAGGAAACAAAACTATAGCCAGTTTTTCATTTAAACACAGAAAACAGGTAGGGTTGTTTAGTGTAGGTATTCGTGTTTTTTTTAAATACTCCATTTCACTACAGGAACTATGCCATTTCTTTTTAGGGATAAAATATATCTAGATAATAAAGTGCCTTTTTATCAGTATCTATGTTGTTAAATGAGCATTTATGGTTTCTATACCTATCCTTAAAATCAGTACTAATACCCCCTATGTAGAATTTTTTCAAATTAGGATCATTCTCTGGGAAAACTGTACTTAGATATACTACATTTTTCATTAAACATTTTTCTTGTAACGGGCACTCACTTTTATTTCTACAATTACATTAATTATCCTGTATGCTACTTACATTGTTTGTATCATTATCCTTTAGTATTTGTCTATTGTGACCTTTGATTATTTTTTCTAAATTATTAGTGCAACTATAACTAAGTTTAATTGTGTTTTTGTTAAAGAGTTTATGTAATGGGTTATTAATAGGGAAATGCTTATTTAACAAGTTAAGGAACATATGTCTAATAGTTGATTTAACTAGTTGGTTAAACGGATGTGTATACCATATAATTTTTCGTTTTCTATTGGTCCTACTTTTATTTCTATTCCTATTATCTTGATATTCGATAGTCGTGTTAATATAACCACTATTACTTAGAGCATTATTGTAAGCACTACTATTGTTATTGAAAATTTCTTCATTAGAAGAATTATTGCTAATTCTATGTTCTATGGATAACGGTATGTGTTTAATAACGCTCGGTAGATGGTTTGATTTTGGATTTACGTATATTGGATCATAGTTATCTTTCATATGTGGTTTGTATACTCCTTGGTTAAGATTAAGGGTAATATCTAAAAAGTTTGTAATCTTGATACCTGCAGTTATTTCAACTTTGAGTCCTAACTCTTTCATAGTTCTGAAGATGAATTTTTTAGTCAATTCAACTTTAAGGCCATTAATATCTTCAATAACTGCCAAACCATCGTCTCTATATAAGCCTATATTCCTAACACTAAACATACCTGTCTCAATAAGCTTGTATAATATAAATAATCCAACCAGATCAGACATTTCAGCCGAATCCAAAGAACCCATTGCAACATCAAAGGAATCAGTAGAGTCTTTTTTTATCCATTGTTCTCCATTCTTAACCAATACAGTTTTCCGGCATTAGGAATATAGGCTTATATAGAGACGATGGTTTGGCAGTTATATATTATACAAGGACAGGTAAAATGAGTTCTTTGAACAGAACAGTTTGGCACAAATTTTATGTATACTTACAAAGATTAAAATGCTGCTAAACCTTATGTCTAAAATCCTTATTCCAATTTTGATCAAAATCCATTACATAATTTGGATTCTACAAAATGTGTTAGATTTAAGGCTTAATTTTAAGGGAGCTTAAGAAGAAATTGAAATTCAAAGAATTTTACTTAATAGGTGTCTAATGACTATGAATCAAATTTAATTAAAATCTGAAATATTGGAATTTTCAGATAGGAAGTTGTGCTCAGATCATGTCTCTTAAAAACCCTTTAAAATACACCGAAAAAACAGAAATTTTGGGAATATTTATTAACTAGCAGGAACCTGAGGAAATTCCACGGTGCTTTCTACCTTAATCTGTATAATTAATTGTTAAAAAATAATATTCTTTCTGAAATAGTAAATGTCTGTCAGGGTCAATACTATTATGAAAAAAAAATGACTTTTTCTTTTTCTGCAAAAATAATTGTCTTCTCAGCTTTAAATTATTTAAATAAATAAAACGAATCTTGTATGTTTATTTAAAATTGTAGTAATTTAATTCGTTTTTAAACAATAAATATTCTCTGTTTTATTACCGTAAAAATAATTACCAAATTTTTTTACCCCCTTAAAAAAAATCGAGTGCGAACGCAGATTCCACGCTATATCGAAGAACCAGTTTTGATACATAGCTTCGTTTTAAGATCATTCATTGCTAAGTAAAAAAGGTGAAAAAAGCATTTATTTAGCATAAGTAGTTAAATCAACATCGTTCTTATAACTTTATGACGTTTGCTCAGTCGGTACAGTGTCGGACATATTCGTCCAAATTACCTTGTGGCGTTATGGTTATGAGTTCAAATCACGACCTCAGCGTCGAAATTGTTTATTGTTTATTTAGTTAAGATGTGCCATAATGTATTTCTTATGTTTACAAACATTCTCCCTGACTTGAAAAATTAGTTGAATAGTAATTACCCGCGGCCCCTTACAAAAATCATTTTTTTAACTTGTCACGTTTACTCAGATGGTAGGGCGTCGGACCAATTCGTCCAAATTACCTTGTGGCGTTAAGGTTGCGAGTTCAAATGACGACCTCGGCGTCGAAATTATTTATTGTTTATTTAGTTGTTAAGATGTGCCCTAAGGTATTTCTTATCTTTCGGACTTGGAAATTAATTAAATAGTAATTACCCCCCCCCCCGAATGTTTACAAAAATTCTCGCCGACAGACAGACAGAATGACAGACAGAGAAGGTGCTCGTTATATTATGAGTGGACTAGCGAAAATAGACTCCCAAACGGTCGTCTATTTTTGCTAGGCTGCCGCGTTCTTGGGTAGTGAGATATTGATTTTCTGTTTTGGACCAAAAATATTTTTAGTTTAAAAAAAAATTTGTCTCCCTATATTTTTTGTTAAAAAAGGGAAAAAAATTGGGGGGGGGGGAAATTTTAAAAAATCGAGCGCGAACACAGATCCCACACTCGAAGAACCAGTTTTAATATGTAGCCTCGTTTTATAATCATTCATTGCTAAATAAAATAAATGAAAAAATCATTTCTCTAGCATAAGTAGTTAAATCAAAATGGTTTTTTTAAGTTGTCACGTTTGCTCAGTGGTAGGACGTCGTACAAATTCGTCCAAATTTCCTTGTGTCGTTGCGAGTTCGAATCACGACCTCAGCGTCGAAATTATTTATTGTTTATTTAGTTGTTAATATGTACACTAAGGTATTTCTTATGTTTCTGACTTGGAAATTAATTAAATAGTATAGCACTCGAAAGACTACATCAAAGACTTTTATGAAAAACCTTAAAAATTAACTGGCAATATCGTCGAACCAACATCAGTGTCCTGGAAGAGTCTGGTTGCTCTAGTATAGAGGCTTTAATTGTTAAAAATCGTTTGAGATGGACTGGTCACGTAAGAATTAGCGACCAGTCCTATCCTAAGAAAATATTTTATTCCGAACTGAATGTGAGAGCTGGGAGAGTTGGAGGAGAGAAGAAGCGGTTCAAGGATTGTTTGAAGGAGGATATGAAGAAGTGTGGAATTGATCACACAACATGGGAAGCGAGTGCACTTGGGAGAGTGGAGGAATGGAATAAGGAGTGTTGTGGAAAGATTTGAAAGTGAACGGCGTCATCACGTTGATGAACTGAAAGCAGCAAGAATAGTGCACCACGAAAATCAATTGCCAAAAGATGATGCATGCCCGATTTGTGATGGGATGTGTGGATCTAGAATTGAACTGTTTTCTCATATGAGAAACCACAAATGAAGCCTCCCCCCCGGATACTCGATCTGAGTGACGGCCATGATGATAAAGATATTAAAACTTATTCTATTCTTATACTTGATAACGGCCATACTACCATTAATTTGTTCATACTTCTTGGCTTTTATATAGTTTGTTTGTATCACATTGTTTTGTGCAACTGTCAATAGCGATTATTATTATTATTATTATTATTATTATTATTATTATTAGTAGTAGTAGTAGTATTGAGCTGTATACTTAATACTTTTATTGCAAAAAGTCTTATTGATCAGAAATTGATTTTGCTGATTGAAATTCACTTTTTGATGAAAGACTGGAGTTAATCTGGTTTAATCACTGCTAATTTAATTAGCATTTATGACATTCAAATCAGTTAGCGTGACGTTTTAAATTTAATCAACTAAGAATAGCGCATATAAAATTTATTAATAACCTACAAAATTTGTCAAAATACAAGCTAATATAATACTCTTTGTGTGTCTGTTTAAAAGCATTCTGTTTTTGTATGATAATATTTAGATGCGGGTGTGTAAAGATAGGGTTAGTATGGCAAATTTCCATGTAAGGTTAAAAATGGAGTGGAGAAGAATTTTCCAAGTCCTAAGAGCTACGTGTTCCATCAGTGACGTCACAGTCATCGGAAGTCGTTAAGCTGACAAATGGGTAGAGAAGACCTTTCTCTTTGACTGAATCACCAGAAGAATCAGTTGGGTTTTGATAGCTGCTGTCTCTCCCCCATGGGGAAGGGGATTGGGCGTTTTACGTATGTAGATGTATGCTATAAAGAAATAATAAAAACCCAAAGAAGTTTTATAAAACCCAATTGCATTTGTGATGTTTCTTTATTAATAACGTTCATGAAAGCTGTTATTGAGAAGAAAAAGATGAAGAAGAAAATTAAGAAGAAGAAGAAGAAGAAAAAAGATGAAGAAGAAAAATAATAATAAGAAGAAGATGAAGAAAAAAAAATAAGAAGAAGATGAAGAAGAAAAAGATGAAGAAGAAGAAGAAGATGATGAAGAAGAAAAAGAAGAAGAAAAAGAAGGAGATGAAGAAAAAGATGAAGAAGAAAAAGAAGGACATGAAGAAGAAAAAGATGAAGAAGAAAAAGAAGGAGATGACAGAGAGAATAAAAGATAGAAATTTCTGCTGCCACATCACCCTTGCGATTATAGAAATACATACATGAAATGGACGCACTGTGGCGATTGAGAAACACTCCAAACTACATACTTGATAACGGCCATACTACCATTATTTTGTTCATACTTCTTCGCTTTTATATAGTTTGTTTGTATCACATTGTTTTGTGCAACTGTCAATAGCGATTATTATTATTATTATTATTATTATTATTATTATTATTATTATTATCATTATTATTATTATTATTATTATTATTATTATTATTATTATTATTATTATTATCATTATCATTATCATTATTATTATTATTATTATTATTATTATTATTATTATTATTATTATCATTATCATTATCATTATCATTATTATTATTATTATTATTATTATTATTATTATTATTATTATTATCATTATCATTATCATTATTATTATTATTATTATTATTATTATTATTATTATCATTATTATCATTATTATTATTATTATTATTATTATTATTATTATTATTATTATTATTATCATTATCATTATTATTATCATTATTATCATTATTATTATTATTATTATTATTATTATTATTATTATTATTATTATTATTATTATTATTATTATTACCCATTAGGACGTATGAAATAGAAAGAAAGAACGATAAATCTTCAGCTATATTCTTTATCTTTGTTAATGTTATAGTTATCTACCCTATTACGTCACTATATGGATTCTTTCCGACACTATGAATAGTCATAATGGTGGTAACAGACAGAGTCGCTATGACTAAGCACAAAGCAGTCTCCGGCAACGCATTAATTCTGTACTTTATCTTGTTAACTCTACCTCCTAGTTGTCTTATTTATTTCCGGCCCTAAAAGGCCACAACAGTTAATTAAAAATTCAGGTTTTTAGATGCGTCATCACATCTCTATGATAGGCTTTGTCTGTTGGGCGGTCTGTCATGCTTTAGTTTAAAATATTATTTTCATCGTGAAACACACAGATTAAAGGACGCAGCTTAAGAATATCTGTGTGTTTGAAAAGTAATTAACTTAATTAATTCGGAATTAATTTTCTTTTATTTATCCATTCTTTCTCAATGGGCTTTAAATTTTTTTAAATATCATAAATTTGTTTCCATAGTCATAAACAAATACACGGTAACGTAATCGATTATTCAAATTTTAAAATCATTTATAATTATCTATCTAATACTAAAACTCTGATGATGCTGTTATCTTATTTGCTTGCTTGTCACCGTGAACACTTTTCATCTGTACATGAGTGTTTTAAATGGTAGGAGGAAGGGTGCATAATGTAAATAAAGCACAAATGATAATAGAAGTAGTGAGAGGAACGGAATGATGTAAATAATTGAAAGAGGAGAGAGAGAGGGGGAAGAAAAGAGGAGAGATATAGAGGAGCAGATAGAGAGGTAGAAAGAGATGGGAGAGAGAGAAAGAGAGGATAAGAGGGAGAGAGAGAGAGACGGAGGGGAAGAGAAAAAGAGAGGGGAGAGAGAAAGAGAGAAGTGGAAAAAGGAGCAAGAGTTTCTAATATGATATCACAATGTAAATCTAACATAGACATATTTCCAAATATTTATGAAAACATTTTGGAATTTCGAAATATTTCTGAAAAAAATTTAGAATTTCCAAAAGATTTTTATAAATATTTAATAATATATGTAACAAATGCTGACTTAATGGTTCACGTGTGGTCTAGTATTATTAAAATTGTAAATTTTATTCAAATGTATGAAAAGAAAACTTATTTTTATGCACACATACAATAATACTTCATTATAAAAGTTATAACAATCTAAATCTAACATATAAAGTTAACTTTTCAGACTAGCCAATTTTCATTTGTTATTGTTGTACCATGTTATTGGCAATATAATAATGTACTTCGCTATAATTTATTAAAAAATTCTTTAGTCCAACCCAAACAACTGCTAGTATGAAACATTTTTAAATAATCACCTAAAACTAAAAATCAACATGGGGGATAACTCATATTTCAGTTTGGATAATATAATAGGAGTTGTCTACCTTATGTGCAAACAAATAAGAATACAAAACTAAAATTACCTCACTGCATCCCGACCAACGCCGGGTAGATACAGCTTTTTGTTTTATCATGGGTATGCTAGTAAATAAATTAAATAAAGGAAATTTATAGAAGGCAATACTACGCAGTGGTGTAACGGATAAACACGAACTGAAGTAAATTAAGACCTATAACGGTGGAATGCGTTTCAAAGTCCAGCTTCTTCGGATCATATTAACTAAACTGCCAAAGTTACAGCTGAAACGTATAACCATGGAATGAGTTTTGAAGTTTCCACCTTTTATTAGTGTTGTAGACCCGTGCTAGGGGTCACAAAGAAATAAACCACAAATAGTGACAGGGTTAAAATATAACAATGTATTTATCATAAAGCAATACAGAACGCCACTAATGTGGTAGGAGATGAACGGGTTCATAACATGCGGTAAAACATGGTATGAAAGTCTCTCCTGGGTCTCTGCAACCAGTGGTATTTATTAAACCTGGTTGATACCATCAGTTCTCCAATAGGGGTGATTTGTACCCCACAACAATTAGTATAATTTTTTTTTCTTAGGTGGAAACTTTAAAACTCATTCCACCGTTATGTCTTAATTTGCTTCAGTTCGTGTGTATCCGTTATACCTCTGCATTGTATTGCTTTCTATAAATTACCTTTATATACACACTAAACAATGCTTCAAATAAACTACATTAACCTATTAAAATAAAGGAGATTGTTTCAATATAAATTGATGAAAAGAGCGAAAATGGTGTTTTATTATGTATGATGCGAATTAAAACCTATTAAAATCTGTTTATTTGTTTTGTTTTACAGCATATCAACCCCTTTTTAATGCTGACTCCAGTAATTCATTTTCATTTTATTCCAAGTATCTTCAAACATTTATTCATGTTTCTTTGTTTGTTTCGTTTAACCGCATATCAACCCATGAAAGTTTGTAGTAATTACACCTGTTAGATTCTGTTGTAAACACCATTTTTTTTTAAATATTCAAATATTTTGCCTAGATTTACCTGTAGAAATACCTCCCTCAGGTCTGTTTCTTTGTAATATTTTTGTTGAATCTGTTCTAGGTTCAGACAATTCGTCAATACATGAAGTATCGTATAGGCCCCCTGGCATGGTATGCAAATTTGAGCTGCTTCCCTCCCAAGGAGGTAAGAATAAGTGATATTAGCGTATCCTATGAATACAATTCTAATTTTATGCTATAAAATTTTTTATTGTATAGGAAAGTAATATTTAGAATGTTAATCTATTATATAAAGTGCAGTTGTGTGTGTGTGTGTCCAGCTAAAGGTCCCAAACTACAAAACAAAGACCCACAAATTTGATATATTCTTGATCAGCATTGCCCGGTTGAATAATATCTAAAATTTATAAAAAATATTCATTCTTTGACCCTTAACTAGCGCAGATTTCCAGCTACTAACTAAAGGGAAATAACTCTGATTTTTTTCACAGAGTTAATTCCCTTATGGCGACTCATTCCTCGACTTGTCTGTGTATCCACAGTGAGGAATGGGCTGGACAGAGAAGAAAGAGGGGTGGGGAAATGGAGGGGGAAAGAGAGAGAGAGATAGAAATTTTAATAGAAATATGTTACACGAGCAACGGCGGGTAACTACCTAAACCAGACACCCAACTAAAAACATCTTTGCCTTCGCCATTAGCGACATAGAAACTTTTCTCTTGACAAACTCCCCAGATATCCTAGCTCTAAGTGAACCGAACCTTCAATCCTCAATTCCCTCTCATCACTTTGACATGACTGATTACCTTCCACTCTACCATAAGTACTCTGACAAACATATGCACGGGCTAGGAGTTTATGTTCGGAACACCCTCCCCTTGACTAGAGAACATAGGTTAGAATCAGATGACCAAGCCTACATGTGCTTTAGATTGACTCTACATCACAGCGTTAGTTACTTATATTTCTTATATCGTTCTCCTTCGACACAGGACTGTACCCTGCTTGACTCTGTCTCTGAAAGCTAAGATAGAGGCCTCTCACTCGATGCGAATGCCCAAATACATGTATTTGGGGATTTTAATGCACATCACCGTGACTGGTTGGGATTTTCCAGCGTTACTGATGCAGCTGGGAACTCTACGTTTAATTTCTCCTCAGCTCACGACCTCTCACAGACTGTCACTTTTCCGACCCGCCTTCCTGATCATGTGGACCAGCAAGCCTCACTTCTCAACCTGTTCTTGACCTCACTATCTGATGCTTGTTTAGCTAATGCCCATAGCCCGCTCGGAAAGTTTGATCACGTTGTGGTAATGATACTTATCACTTTAAAAACTCGCCGAAAAGCTGAAGAGCCGTTGCTCAAAACGACGAGAAACTAGGAGAAGGCTGATTTTGAATCCCTCAGGGATCACATCAGCAACGCACCATGGAGTGAAACCTTCTCACTCCCTGCTAATCAGTGTGCAAATGAGCTAACCGAATGGGTCAAAGCAGGCATTGATGCTTATGTCCCCTACGCGAAAATTCTTCAGCAAACCCCACTCTCCTCAATGGTTCACCTCAGAATGTGCAGCTGCTATTGCTGAGAGGCAAGAAATGATTGCCAAGATAGATGAAGCAAAGAGAAGGTATACAGACATAACCAAAAAACGCATCCAGTCACAGAAACTAGGTATTCGTGATTTCTGGAAAATCAACAATAGTGTGATGAACAATGGACAATCGAAAATTCCCCTGCTATCAAATCACAACAATGTTGTTTGCACGCCAAATGATAAGGCTGAACTACTGGCCAAGCGTTTTGCCTCTAACTCCACTTTGGACCCAGCAAACCACCCCCTCCCCAAATTCCCATTGCAGACTGAAGCCACACTTGAGAACATGGTTATCATCACCCCATCTCAGGTCAAAGTCATCATAAAAAACCTTGACACCTCCAAAGCCTGTGGGCCTGATCTTATACCAGTAATAGTAATAAAGAAATGCTCTGCTGAGCTGGCCCCTGTTCTCTCCAAACTATACAACCAATGCCTTGCTGAATCTTGTTTCCCTGATAGTTGGAAAATTGCCTCTGTGGTACCAGTCTTCAAGAATTCTGGAGATAGAACTGATCCTCTAACTACCGTCCAATTGGTCTACTCCCGATCTTTGCTAAAATCTTTGAATCCTTAATCAATCTTGTCATAGTCCGGCACCTAGCTAATGCTAAACTTCTTTCTGACCATCAATACGGATTTAGACAAGCACGATCTACCGCAGATATACTAACGGTCATCGCTGAACGCATATATCATACACTGGACAAGGCAGGTCAAGCTAGGGCGGTAGCGCTTGATATATCCAAGGCCTTTGATAAGGTCTGGCATGAAGGGCTTCTCCTAAAACTGCACTCATATGGTATTACTGGACATATATTTGATATAATTAAATCCTTCCTAACGAAAAGAAAGATCTAGGTTGTCCTCGATGGCCGTTCATCTAAGCAACATGACATAAATGCTGGTGTACCCCAAAGATCCATCTTAGGACCTCTACTGTTCCTGATTTTCATAAATTACCTCTCTGATGCCATTGAGACTGAGATAGGAATATTTGCTGACGACACTATGCTCTACTCTCGTCATGTAGGCAAAACCAACGCGCACATATCTGAGGCAATGGCTGAATCCTTAGAAAATGACCTCCAGTCTGTAGTGGATTGGGGTCAAAAATGGATGGTAACTTTTAATGACGCAAAGACAAAACTACTTTCCGTCAATAACTACAAGAAATATCTTCAACCACCGATTACCATGGCAAATAATCTGAGAGCCTATCTGAGAGTTCATCATTCAAACTCCTCGGCCTAACCTTCACAGATAACATGAATTGGAACAAATACATTGAAGACATTGCCAGGACTGCTGCAAAGAAGGTGGGCTCCCTCTACCGTGCTAGTAAACTTCTCACACCTGACATTATCCTATATCTCTACAAAGCCACCATCCGCCCATGCATGGAGTATTGTTGCCACATATGGGCTGTTGCATCATCCACTAGTCTTTCCCTCTTAGACAAGGTCCAAAAAAGAGTCGCCTACTTAAAAGGCCCCTCACTATCCACCAAGCTCCAGCCCCTATCCCACCACCACAATGTTGCTTCCTTGTGCCTGTTTTACAAGTACTTCAATGGACTGTGCTCTGATGAACTTGCTACTCTGGTGCCCCCACGATGTAAATTCATTAGACCAACCCGACAATCTGCCAAATCCCATCCATTCACTGTGGAGGTCCCCAGATGCCGAAGAGCTTTCTACTCCAATAGCTTATTTCCTCGTGCTACTGGACTCTGGAACTCCCTCCCTGCTCCCTGTTTTCCTGACGGTACTGACATGCAGAAATTTAAAACTAATGTAAACAGACATCTTGCTGCACAGCTCCCAATTTAGTTTACCCCCCCCCCCCCCCCACCAAAAAAAAACTCTCACCCTTTTTCTCAGTAGCCCCTCAGTGGCGGTCTGCCTTGTTTGGGGTGAACTATGTTAAAAAAACAAAAAATATATATTGCAAACAAACAAGTGCAGGATGTCCCAAAACGAAGGAAAAAGTTTTGCTTAAAGATATTTGTGAAATATAAGTGTAGTCGAAAGTACTATTCAAGAGGTTTTCAGAAATGCATGTATTAAACACAAGATCAAGGTTTTACAGCACATTCACAAAATCAAAGTTTACATAATTTTACAGCACATTCTCAAAGTGCTTCCCTTTTACACTCAGCATCAAATTAACACACATTCTTGCGCATTCTTCTTCAATGCAACTTTGAAGTTCTTCAAGGCTTCTCGGTAGCTGATAGTGAAACACTCTGACCTTCAACGTGCCCCTAAAACCAAAAGTACACCAGTGTGAGATTGGGGGAGTGAGGCGGCCAAATTCGCTTTCATCCTTTCAAGATAATATTTTCTTCTCCGAATGATGCTCTAAAAACTGAATAAAACTACTTAGTGTTAACCTTCTATACTTCAACTGTCTGACATAAAAAAAACTCAATCTCTAATTTTTTACGGATCATATGAAAGAGGCGGTCGAACACGTAGAAAAAGATAGAAACTTCCGAGAATGAAAATTCGATCAAGAGTTTTAGTCAAATCGAATCGTTGTAATTGAAATCGAGTTATCGTCCTTTAGGAGTTTTTGTCTTTTCTCTGGCCGTCTTCCAGTTTTAGTAAGAGGGCTGTTTCTTTTATCTCTGTGTAGAGGCTCTAAATTTCTTGTAAAATCATACGAGGAAGCATTTTTATTGGTTCCTTTATATTTTGGACATCTTATCGTTTGTATTTTTTTATTTAAAATTTTCACATTTTCTTATCGCACGAAAGAGGTGGTCGAACACGACCATATTATTATAGAAAAAGATAGAAACTCCCGAGGATGATAATTCGATCAAAAGTTTTAATCGAATCAAATTGTTGTAATTGGAATTTCTGTCCTTTCTTAGACAAAACGACTGTCTTCTGGTTTAGTAAGCGAGCTGTTTCTTTTATGTCTATGGAGAGGCTCCAAACTTATAAAATGATGTTGGAAGCATTTTAATTGGTTAATGAACACAAGATTACTTTTTAATTGTAAAGTGGTCATTTGACCCAGTTTTACGGACGTAGTTGTAGACAATGGTTATAATTATCTCCCATTTCCATTTTTATTTGAGAATTTCATTAATCAGGGGAAATGAAAGAAAAGCGAAAGAGTGAAGAAAAACGAGAAGAAGAGGGTTGGCAATGACTCAACATATTTTTACTTTTGCTCGTCTTACGAAACGTACTACAGTCGACTACACCATCTGCTGTTGTATCCGTCTGTCATGCTACCTGTTGTCGGATTAAAAAAGAAGAAGATTTTAATTGATTGGTAAGCTGACAACAATTATTTCAATAAGCCATTGCACTGATTCGCAATGATGGTGTACCCTGCTTGAAAGGATTGATTAATTAGAATAATTGGAATTTTCAGAACGATGACAAACAGAATATTCACTTTATATAATAGCTTTCCCTTTCTTTTGATATTTGCTTTTTCTTGGACAAAACAATCCCTCCACCACCTCATTTAGCCAGACTCTTTTGGCTATCAACTCCCCATGGTCAGTAAAAGTGTTGGAAGACAAAGTAACCAATCAGATTGATAGCATTTGATATTGATTGTCATCATTTACATACTACAGTCCTGGGTATTTAGATTATTCATTATAGCAGCCATATTTGTTTAGTACAATTACTACAAGCAAATATGACAACAATAAAATTCAATAACACTGTCCCAGAGAGAGAGAGAGAGAGAGAGAGAGAGAGAGAGAGAGAGAGAGAGAGAGAGTAAGAGAGAGAGAGAGATGACATCTTCAGTACATACACGTCTACTGGAAAAGAGATGTGTGTGTGCACTGACTTGGACATTTTGTGAGAATGCATGATCGTAGAATCCCAACAATCTCCTTTACAATTAATCTCTGCAGAGAAAAAGCCCCAAAGGAGAGCACCAGCTGCATTTCAAAGATGTTTGCAAAAGAGATCTGAAGATCTTGGTAATTTAAAAAACATTTTTTTTTACTTATGAGTCACCACTTATCAAGACCAAAAGCCACTCGAGAATAAGTGTTAATGAGGTGGATAGAGTCTCAGTTGAATGATGAAGAATATTATAAGAGGATTGAAAATAATGAATGGAATGAACAAATTTTATTGCGTATGAGCACGGTTTATGACAAGTATTTGTTGACATTCGATTTGAAGACGACCATGTTGCAATCTGCAGGGAAGCAGTGCCGTGGTAATGTGTTTCACAGATGGGAAGTTCTTGGAAAGAAACTCTGTTCATGGAAATTTGTTTGACGTTAGGCACACAAAGGAGGAAGAAAGCCCCAAGTAGATGGGGAATCTAGGCTCCTGTTCAATCTACTTTGAAGCATACTATGCAGTATGGTTGTTTCCATTGCAAAGTGACTCTTGTGAAACAGACTTAGGAAGAGGCAGAAAATGAAGCATTGAGTTTTTTTAGTGCTGATATCACGAAAATCAGATTTAAAATCGTACATTGTAATAGTCAGGTGCCTATGGCAACTCATCACTGATATCACGAAAATCAGATTTAAAATCGTACATTGTAATAGTCAGGTGCCTATGGCAACTCATCACTGATATCACGAAAATCAGATTTAAAATCGTACATTGTAATAGTCAGGTGCCTATGGCAACTCATCACTGATATCACGAAAATCAGATTTAAAATCGTACATTGTAATAGTCAGGTGCCTATGGCAACTCATCACTGATATCACGAAAATCAGATTTAAAATCGTACATTGTAATAGTCAGGTGCCTATGGCAACTCATCACTGATATCACGAAAATCAGATTTAAAATCGTACATTGTAATAGTCAGGTGCCTATGGCAACTCATCACTGATATCACGAAAATCAGATTTAAAATCGTACATTGTAATAGTCAGGTGCCTATGGCAACTCATCACTGATATCACGAAAATCAGATTTAAAATCGTACATTGTAATAGTCAAGTGCCTATGGCAACTCATCACTGATATCACGAAAATCAGATTTAAAATCGTACATTGTAATAGTCAGGTGCCTATGGCAACTCATCACTGATATCACGAAAATCAGATTTAAAATCGTACATTGTAATAGTCAGGTGCCTATGGCAACTCATCACTGATATCACGAAAATCAGATTTAAAATCGTACATTGTAATAGTCAGGTGCCTATGGCAACTCATCACTGATATCACGAAAATCAGATTTAAAATCGTACATTGTAATAGTCAGGTGCCTATGCCAACTCATCACTGATATCACGAAAATCAGATTTAAAATCGTACATTGTAATAGTCAGGTGCCTATGGCAACTCATCACTGATATCACGAAAATCAGATTTAAAATCGTACATTGTAATAGTCAGGTGCCTATGGCAACTCATCACTGATATCACGAAAATCAGATTTAAAATCGTACATTGTAATAGTCAGGTGCCTATGGCAACTCATCACTGATATCACGAAAATCAGATTTAAAATCGTACATTGTAATAGTCAGGTGCCTATGGCAACTCATCACTGATATCACGAAAATCAGATTTAAAATCGTACATTGTAATAGTCAGGTGCCTATGGCAACTCATCACAGGCTAGAAGGTATAAATTAGCTGGTCTAGAATTGAATCAAACTAGTTACACTAATACCAAATTCTTTGTGATACTTCACTTGTGATCAGGTTAAATAATTGGAGCCACGTTTTCAGTGGAGGGGCCTTAAAGTTCGGAGGTCACCTCCGACAGAAGTTGAGGAGGTCACATGACAAACCCCTTTTTCTCTCTCTCTTAGCTGGTGATACTTGAACAAGGAAAGACGTGTTTTGCGTGCTTCCCCAAAAATGGGGACAGCACGTATCGGCGGCTGATGTAGTGAAATCTCTCTCTCTCTCTCTATCACGCATGTGCGAAGTTTCTGTTTCTGTCTTTTTGAATACACCCTGAATAAACTAAACAAGTGTTGGTGTAGTTTTGTATCAATGGACGAAAAAGCAACCTGGGCTCACAGCGATGATGGTGGTGATAACAGCGACGATGGTGGTGACGAAAAGATCAACCAATGTGCATTTTATCGACAACTAGGGTTCACAACGACGACGACGACGACGATGATGATGATGATGATGATGATGATGATGATGATGATGATGATGATGGCGGCAACACGGGGTATAAAGGATGTGTGCACACATCGGTGGGGCGTTATGTAACAATACAAATCCCTCAAGCAGAATTCTGCTATTAGCATTCCTTTCAGGGGCTCTAAACTGACACCAAACATCTGTGGCTATTTTCGAAAATCTGATCAAAAACTGTAGATCAGTGGTCACTAACTTTTGAAAACATTCCCTCAAAGAAAAAATGTTTATTAAAGTGGAAATAACAAAAATGTTACTAGAAGCGATTATTGAAGAAGGCTGATCTCATGGAGGGTGGAAGTGTTAATAACACTTTAGAATAACGAGAAATAAAAGTGGATGGTCATTAACGACTTCCAAACCATAAATAGATACACTCTCCTTGGTGCAAAAGGTAGGTGAAGCGCACTTTAGTCCTGGTAGGCACTCAGCTAGAGTTTTTAGTTTCTAGTATCACTAAGTAACCCTAACACTTACCCTAACCCTTACCCTTACCCTTACCCTAACCCTAACCCCTAAACATAGATCTTGTACAGCTTTTGAAGCCGACGGACAACTATTTTAGCTACAATGAATCCTGTTTGGAGTCACCAACAGGGTTTCTAGTTTCCAGAGGATACTTGATAAAATAATTTCTGATGAAAAACTACAAAGGGCCATGATGTTGAACGGCTAAAACTATTGATAGATATACCTATTACAAATACCTCCACCACCTTTTGAATAACTATGTTCACCCACTATTTTCAATGGATATCCTCCTTTTAAGAAAAGCTATACCACCTTAAGAAAACTACCCAACTTTCCCTATGTTCAAGCTCAGACATTTGGATGGCAAGAAGGGGGCATATGCTATATTTGAGGCCCTTAAAATGGCGAAGTTAATTGGACACTGGTTAATTAATCATTGACCAAAGGCCAGCCACTTTTCTCTTCAATCTCAAAACATCAAGCAAAGTCGAAATAAAAAGATAGCAAGATTGAGGGTAGAGCTCTTTTGTTTTTCGTTCGACATTTTCTACCAATCAGAAAAAAGAAAATGCGACTTCGGACAAAATGTCAAGAGTTTGTTGCTCATCCATGAATAGCATCAATAATCTATAAAAGCTACATAACGAATTATGTCACCCAGAATTCAAGACAGGAACCTTTTTCGATTGAGGATGTGAAACAAATGACAAACTGCTGTCAGATTTGAGATTTGAGCTTGAATGAAAGCAAGGTTCTACAAACCCGAACCGGAAGCCCTCGTAAAGGTTTTTCAGAAGCTGAACTTTAAAGGTCCTATTCCATCGAATTCCCGAAACAAATATCTACTAACTGTCATCGATCAATACTCGTGATTTCCCATTGTGTTTACTTGTCCAGATGTAAGTGCAACCATAGTCATATCTTTGCTTACTGTTTTCATTTGAAAAACTTGTGTACATTCACACAGATCGCGGGATCTTCGTTATTGTCTGAACAACTAAGAAAATTCTTATTGGAACAGAAAGTGGCAGTAAGTTGGACTACCCCTTAAACACTCAAGGTAATGTGAATAATATAATTGGATCATATAAAAGACTGTAAAGTTGGAACTCGAAAACCAAAAACTCCTAATTAGACATTGGGAAGATGTAGTACACTAGTTTATTAAAGTATGATTCTTCTGTGGTTCAAGTATGCCAAACCATTCTATTTCCCTCAGAGGTTTGGCCCCCTGCCAATCAGTTTCCAACATATCGATATGGGTAACTCTGCCTGAAAGTAAATCTAACTTTATTGATAGTAACGACAACACAGTGACATTAGATTCTTCCCAAGAACCAAGTTCTGATGATAGCAATGATACCGAGATCGATACTGCAACATAGTCTAATGGACAGCTTTCCAAACATTGTTTTTAGATAAATTTTAAGTAACGTCTTTTCCACTCATTTCTGAGGAAATCTTTCAATAATAAAGATGGAATATTTAAAAAATCTCACACACACACACACACACACACACACACACACACACACACATATATATATATATATATATATATATATATATATATATATATATATATATATATACATACGGCACAAGCATGTTGACACACCGGTTCCCGTTAGATCACCGAAATTAAGCGGCGTCGAGCCTGGCCAGTACTAAATGGGTGACCATTTGGGAATACCAGGTGCTGTATATGCTCTCTGCTTATCTCGGCATTGTGTCCAGTCGTCTTGTATTACTACTTGCCATTGGAATCAAGCAATGCCGACTCAGGAGAGCGGTTGTTGGGGATTGCGCAACCCTTGCAATTACAAATTCACGCGCGGGCAGTCCCTGACGGGGCACTCATACGTCGAAATCGACGGGAGAGTCCATCATATATATATATATATATATATATATATATATATATATAGTGATTATTTAAATTCCAATCACACAAAATATTCAGTCTTTACTCATATAATTTATTTTTTGAAATGACAAAATTGACGATGGTCTTATAATTATTTCGCAATGAGTAAAACGCAGCCATTAAATGCAATTACTCGCTGTTCTTCAGAAACTATAATGAAAGGCATTTACAAGATGTTGTATCGAACACAAAATCCGTGGAGAAAACAAACAAAGCCAACAACACTCATGTGTGATCCCCCCACTCGGCAATAGGATGACAGAATTCTTATCAGGGCGCCATTTTGAAATTGGCATATGTAGGTATAAATAATTTAATATTTATTTGTAAATATTATTATTATTATAAAGCTCCTTTAAAGTTGAGCACTGTTCGGAGATATTAAAAACAGATTGTGACTTAGCTATAAGCAAGTTTCCGATACCGTTTGTGAAACCCTCTAGATTGTCTGCTGTTTACTGCCCGCTGTATTTAGGCATAAATAGAACTTAATTTATCCTGTATCCCGTGATAATTTTTGATGGCTGTGGGGATAAAGCAAAATCATTCGGAGTCTTAGTTGACTCTGTGAACCGGGTTCGCACCCCGTGACCGTCTGGAATTGTCACTTCCTACACTGATGAAAGCGTAAGCTTGAAACGCTGGTGTATGTAGGTACAAATTTAATATTTATTTGTAAATTATATATATGTATATATATATATATATATATTTAAAGTTAGGTATGTTTATATGTTTATAAATTTGTATGTATCGGATTCACTTCTAAACTAATTGACTGATCATTATGATGTTTGGAACATAGCTGCTAGGCGTAAAGCGTCCAAATGTAGTCTATATTGAGTTTAATATAGTTTTATTCAAAGACGGAAAGAAAGGAGTGGAATCCTTCATAAAAATTCAGATACCTCCGATTTTTGTGAAATCTTAACATCAGTTCATGAATATTCCTCAGATTTCAGTTTCATTGGTGTATTTTAAAGAGTTTTTAGGGGGCATAAAATAGGCATAATCTCCCATTTGAAAATTCAAATGTATCAGACTTGCATTGAATTTGATCCATTATATCTGGATTTTAATCTGTTCTGTTTCAGGAATTAATTTTACGCGTCCTGAGACGGGTATTTTTCTATATAAAGTTAGGTATGTGTATATGTTTATATATTTGTACGTACAACATTCACTTTTAAACTAATTAACCGCTTATTATTAATTTTGGAACGCAACTGCTAGGTGTAAGGGCTCCAAATGTAGGTTATATTTAGTTGGATTTAGTTTTATACAAAGGGGGAAAAGAGAGGATTGAAGCTCTTCGTGAAAATTTAGATACCTTCGATTTTTTGTGAAATTTTAACAATAGGTATTAGACATTAATTAATAAATATTTCCCAAATTTGAATTTCATTGTAGTATTTTCAATGGTTTTTAGGGGTATAATATAGACATTTAAGTTCACTAACAATAATATAGACACAACCTCTCATTTGAGAATTCTAATACTTCAGATTTGCATTAAATTTTGATTCATAATCATTAGGAACCAATTAAGCAAAATTCCCTAAATGTCAATTTCTTCTTAAGACCCCTCAAGCTTAAGTCTTAGATTTTAGACATTTTCTAGAATCAAAATTATGTAATAGATTTTGATCAAAATTAGAATAAGGATTCTAGACATAATGTTTAGTATCATTATATCTTGCTTTTAATTTTCATCAAGGGGTATAAAAATGGTGAAAAACTATTTTGTTCGGAGAATTCATTTGACCTGTCCTGTAACGGGTATTCTTCTAGTATGTATATATTTTTCTAGTGTGTTAGTAAATTCCTATATACTTAAAAGTCAAGAAAATGCTTAGATAATTGTTAGTGAACTTAAATGTCAGAATTTTAATTATTCCTCATTTTAAGCAATTAATTAATTTAATCGTAAAAGTCACTGAGATCACTCTGATCACCAACCACTCCACCATTTATTAAAAACAACAGACATCTTCTGTCTGTCCAAAAGTCAGTCAGGAAAAGAACATCATTTTTGCTTTCCGAAGTCTCTTATTTTTCGAAGTAATACATTTTGTAATTCATACTAAAACTCTAAGGATGTTGTTTTGTTATCTTGCTTGCTTGTCACCGTGCACACTTCATTTGTACATGCATGTTTTAGATAGTGGGCGGAAGGGTGAATAGCATAAATAAAGAGTGAATGATAATACGACATAAAGAAATGGAATGAGAAAGAGGAGAGAGAGGGGAAAAGGAACAGAGAGAGGGGGGGGGAGGGAAAACAGAGAGAAGAGGAGAGAGGTTTTCATATGACATCACAAGATATTCTGGCTTTGTGATGTTGGAAGAGAGAAGGACCTATTATGACATTACAATGTATTCTGATTTAGTGAAATCAGTAGATATTGTAATCCTTGTAAAACCATGATCATCAACCATGTAAAATCATGTCACAGTTAAGAAATTATATATTTAATAATGTATATATCAAATACTGACCCAATGGTTCACAGCTATGCAAGCATGCTAATCACTGTCTTTCTTTTTTGCTATACTTCATTCAACTACCGGTCCTAATTTTCCATTTACACCTCATTTGTATGTGATTTTATTAATATTATAAAGGTAGCTCCTATAATTTATAGGAAATAATTTTTAAATTCTTAAATGCTTCTCATCTATTTGTTATATTTCATCTTATCTCTTTGATAAGCTTCATAATTTAAAGTTAAAATCTCTCATCATGTAAGATTTCTCTTTAATAATTTACTGGATAGTAACATAGTGAGTACTACTAAAATACCCTCCCCAAAACATATGTTTATACTTAAAGTGAATTACATACTAATTACATACGTTCTTAGTCTCTGTTATAAGATAGTTGATAGTTATTAAGAGTTCAATGCATATTATATTGAAGTTTAATATTTGCTCATAATCTATTTAATACTGATGTAACCTATTCATAATTACTACTTAGTTTATTAGGGAGGGAAAATACTATAATAAACGTTGTCAAAAATGTCTATCTTACCCCCATAAAACATCAAAACTAATGGGGTATAAAGTGCAATCATTACCCACATTATCAGGTTTAATCGAACCCCCTACCCCACAATAACCGCTACACAATAAACTTAACCTCAAAAAGAGCTCATATACCTATTTCAGAAGATGACAATTTACCTTACGTAAGGAGCAAAACTATCCTTTTCCGTGTGCTCAAAATGCGCAATACCCATTTAGAATTTATATTTTCATAGTTTGACTAGAATACTTAACATCGAAGATGAAAAAATGGCAATTAAGTCTTCGGTTCCTCTATGGCTAATTTTTTAAAGTTTATGCTAAAAGCAATTGAGAAAGTATACATAATTTATTAAAACTTATACTTCTTGTATAATATGCCCATTCACTATTATCTAATTATCATCCATTATTTATGTATTATCCAAAACCTAAAATTAAAATAAAAAATTCGACATCCCCATGCTCCACAAATAATCAAGACTAATCGCAAAAATATCCCTTTATTTAAGATATACTAAAAATATAAGGCAAACTATCTGGAAGAGGTCGTTATATAGTTGCATATTGTTTCCGAACTAACGAATTACTTTTATATTCAATTAATTCATTATATAAGTTAATTGAATTATTCCTAGGTTTTACAACTTTTATCTAGGCCGAAAATGAGATAGCATATACCTATTTCGATGCAAATAGTTTTGTAGAATCTCTTGCCTAATGTTTAACAAATTGCCACTAGATGTAATTATATGGTATGATTCTAGTGTGCACACATTACACTTTTTCCTTAGTATTCGCTCTACTTAATATAGATCACTTTAACTGAAAATGAGTTTTCTTACTAATTAGTCCCTAACATATTTAGCTAGTGAAGTAAGAGTTTTTCGGAATCTGGATTAAGCTTATTTCTAAAAAAAAGCAAGAATGGTTTCTATATATGTCCTTAAAGCTGTGGATCCGACATAAGTACAGGTATTATTACCAGTCATTTCATCACATTTATATACTACACCTGAAACCAGCATTTAAAACTCCTACTTGACTAGCTTAATATGTTAGGGAACTAATTAGTAAGAAAACTCATTTTGAGCTGAAGTGTTAGGTAAGATGAATAAATATATACCAAACAAACGGAAAACGTGTAATTTTCAAATGAGTTATGTCCCTTCGTCTCAAAGGCAAAGATGTGTTTAATGTAAAAGTATATTTTTGGAATTGTTTTCTTGAATTTAATTGGAAAAGCAAAATAAATACTTGAATATTAAATTTGATTAACTATAATTTTAATTTTATTTTCATTAAAAATTGGAAAAATAATAATATACATGGTGATCTCATTGATCTTTCTGGAATTTACGACATGCAGGTTCGCACTTAATGATCGTCTTATGTTGCTGCGGATCTAATGCTGAAAGTAAATAGCCTTATAACATCAACCGCATTTTTGTATTACATTTTTATAGGAATTAACATTTTTTTAATGTGCATTTTTTAATTTCAGGATTAATAATAATTTAACAATTGGTTTTGAAGGTTTATTTTGGGGAAAATTATTTAATAATAGTTCTGCTTAGTAATTAGGGCAATTCTAGGCTAATTCAGTTTGGGATTAAATTAGAAGCTACCGTTAATAGAGCCGTTTACAATCTTGGGTGTTGTTTCTTTTTTGGAAGGCGGTCTTTGGATTTTGTCACCATTCTTCATGTGAGCTTTTCTTATGTATTTCGGCTTGCCACATTTTTTGATCAGTGTTCTTCTTGGATTCTTCCCATTTTCCGTTCTCCTGTTTTGGGAATAATATATTTTCCTATTACTTGTAAATTAACTCATTGCTCTGATGATCAGCAAAGTAGGAGCAAAGTCTATATATTTTCCCTTGACTTTGCTGTGAAACTCGCTTAAGAAAATGTTTTAATTTTGAAATAAATAAAATAAAAGAAAAAAATGAAAAAATACAATGGTTTTGTTTGTCCAAAGAATTAAGAAAAAATACAGTATTTGCCGAAATATTAAAATAAAGGAAATTAAAGTGAATATGGGAATTATGATTTTGAATTGATTTTTCCTGTCGTCATTGGAATGAAACTATAAAGTATATATGCTCTGAATCTTGTAATACAACTTCATCGAGCTTGCAATTGGAAATATTTCGGAAATTATAAGGAGTATTGAACTTGAGTTGAACATAGATCTGAAGAAGGGAAGAGTTTCCGAAATATAATAATATCATACGGATTTTCCACCAGACTATTTCGATGCAGGTATTACATAACATTGTAACATTGTGTAGATAAACAAATATATGTGTCTGTAAATAATATATATACCTTGCATCGTTTAATCTGATCTCTATCCGATTTCATATTTTTAACTAACCGACGCTTATAAATGTAGCTCAACTCATTTCACACTTCACACACACACACACACACACACACACACACACACACACACACACATATATATATATATATATATATATATATATATATATATATACATTGTATTAAAGGTGAAACTATTTAACCTGTTCCACCATTATATGTCTCATTTTGCCCCAACTTGTGTCTATCCGTCACACCTCTGCATTGTATTGCCTTCTAAGTATCACCTTTCTATATGCAAGTAAACCATGCTTCAAGCGAACTACATAAACCTCTTATTTATATATATATATATATATATATATATATATATATATATATATATATATATCAGTGTTTCTCCCGTACTTTTGTGATCAATAACGTTTTTACTACAGGCTACACAAAAAAATATCTGTTTCGTAAGTTAAATATATCAGATATTGGTCCATGTTGTTAAAATAACAAATTTATTTTTAATCGATATCTTCGATTTCAGTATTTTTAGTCAAATTTAGAGGAAGGTGGCAGAGTATTTATACAAGTATTTGGGATCTACTTTCGCCCCATTGACACCGGTTGTCAATCATATTTCAAGCATTTTTATTGGTTAAAATGGTTGTAATACAGCCGATGAAAAGGAAATGTATGGCTGGTTTTATTTCCTGTTTACTAATATCAAAAACACTTACGACATTTTCTTTAATTTCTTATTACTTTGTGACAACTATCATAATTTTATTACTATAAAGCCTGCCCCAAAAAGTTTTTGCTAATTTAATTGATTTTTTACTTCGAAACCACACACAGAAAGCGAAAGATATATATATATATTTTCTCTCTCTTTCTCTCTCTCTCCTTCTCTCTCTCTCTCTGAATGATTTGCATAACTTTGATGTAATTATATAATTTTATTACATATATAATAAATAAATGTGTACAACTATTTGTACACAAACAACAGCAGTCCTTCTAACAAAAACCGTATCAGATCACAGCCCTCAAGTCAGACATAATTTTTGGGTCGATAAAACATTAACAATGACCCAGGGCGCCCCAACAGTACTTTATTAAATTAGTAGGTTTTCTTTGTGTTTTTACCAATAGCATACAAACCAAGTAGCTTCCGCTTGATTTGGGAATTTTTTAATATATTCCCTCTCAAAGCGGATGTTTACTACCTCCGTGCCCCCAATAGTCCTGATCTTGTTGGGAACAACAGAAAGGATGATTTCAGCAGTGCTCTGGAGGCATACGTAGTTTTATTTTGTGTCCTCTTAAAATGTTGTCAAAAAATTATATAGAGACGATTTTAATATGAAATATATTATGTGTATAATATTTCTGTATTTTCTGATAATGAAATTCGTCGTTCACATGGGAAAGGTATATGCGAGCTGAAAAATATATTCCACAGTGCTTTATCATAAAAATTATAAAACGGATTTCCATCTTTTTCAAATCATCTGCACCACCTACAAATAATTTTCCCTTCAGCCAAATTTTAAATTCTCTGACTCCAAGCAACCGTTCAACCCATCGCGACAAATATGCCATTGCAAACCAAATCTCTGGATGTAAAACTTGAGAAACAAGCTAAAAATGAGACATCAAGAAGTGTGACAAGAATAAAATCTGTTATTACTTTTATACCAAAGAATCTTGCAATGCAACAAAAAACTTCACTTTCATCAACTTGTAAAATCCAGTCCTCTTAAGTAATCCTCTGCCCATTCCATGTCCAACGTCCAACCAGTAAGCGGTAATTCTTGATAAGCGATAATTCATCAGTAAAAAAAAGAAGCTCCCTTATACCTCTCCTATCTAAGGGACGAATTGCGTTATTAGAAAATACAGAAACATTACACACATTTTTTTGTTTAATAAATAACTCACAAGAGTTTACTACGCGCAGAAAAACCCAACGTTACCAGAGATCCAATGAGAAACCCTAACAGCATATTAACCTTTTTATTCTTTGCTTTTTGCATTTTATAATATTTAATTTTTTTTCGGGAAAAGCGCACTCTGACCAACAAAAAATGCCTGAGCAACCCCGTCGTCATTCACCTATTTATCTACGTCCCACAAAGTAGAATGTGACACAAGGTCGGAAGGTGGGAATTTTCACTCTAGAGGAAGAGTGAGGTGAATCTCAAAAAATTGCCTGGGCAGGGCGCCTCAGACAGTAAGAAATAAACTTACTCCTCCCCAAAGAGGGGAGGCAAAGCATGGGAGGGGTTAACCTCCCATAACTGCACAGGACAGTCAGAACAGATACTACACTTTGATCTTAGCCAAAAGACCAAGGAAGCATCCGAAATTCACCGGTAGGAGCGCCTCAGGCGATTAGCAATATACTAACCCATTGGCATAGAGAAGGTAAGGCCTGGGAAGGTGGATCTCCTAGGACTGAACAGAACCATACATCAGGCCGACAGAAACAATGTCACTGTCAGACTGATTGTCGAGGATGTATCCCCAACTGATATGAACCTCTCTTAATAATGATTTAATGAATCAGATTTAAGTTAATGGGAGCATGCATCAGTTATGACACTTTCTAACTTTTGTATGTAAGGATTTTATTAACCTCCTCTCCAGGAGGTTAGACACAAAGTGTGGGTTTTGATGAAAGTGTTTCTGTGGAACGAACTGGATTAGAACCCGGCACACCCAGGTCCTCAGTCCACGTTGTTAACCACTTAGCCACCGTGCCATGCCCCACTTTTGTATGTAAGTATATACTTAGCATTGATTTGGTGGAAGGAATTGTAAGTGATATTAATAATTTTAAGTAATTTCATAATCTGTATACCCTCCCTCCTTCGAGGCACACCCAGCGTTTTCCAGGAATCAATATAGACATATGTGCACTAGTACTTAAAACTCGGAATCGTTTATTCTAGTCTTATATTTTTAACTTCCACAATTTTCAAATTATGATAAAAATAAACTATCCTTTTTATGGATGTCAAACCCCACGATAATGTTGTGCTTGATCAAAATGAAATATACTTGTCAATGTCCAAGTACCTTGGGAAATGTACTTTCAAAATATATGTTTATATGCATCTATCTCCAAAACCCTAGCAGGAGTTTGTGAACAAATAGACAGAAACTAAAACTTTAAATATATATCTAATATATAAAGAAAAGTCTGTCAGATTCTTGAAGATGGACATAAATAGTATTGCATCTAACAAATCCATATTTGCTTTTGCCTAGCCAATTTATCTTGTGGATCGTGACACCATGTTTTTGAGTATTATACATTGTAATTCAATTTGAATCCTTTCGGAAAAAAAACTTTATCTGACTCAGAATTAGCAGCAACACATTTTAATTAAAATGGCCGCTGTAGCAGCAGCTAATTTTAATTAAAATTGCCACTTTCTTTGAATTTTGTTCTCAGCAGGAAATCCAGCTACTAATACTTACTACTAATATTAATGCATTCTTGCACGGATTCTTAATAGATAATGCTTACATAATATATTATACTTACTATAGTATCAGAGGTACAAAGAAGTTTGAAATCCCTGGAAAGTATTACATCTCTCAGCAAAATCCAGGGCAACGCCGAGTTATATATATACAAATATCCTATTCCTTATAAAATATATAATTTATAGAATAAATGTTGAAAATTTCATTAAAATTTGATAGTTTTTTGAACTATGGCGATTAAAAGAATATTAATGCATTAAGAAGTCTCCTAGTATATGTGGTAGGTTGACTCATGTTATGGACTCGAGATGGGGGTCATCAACATTAACAGCACCACCTTTTTGTATATGCGTGGGTGAGCATCACGCTTGTGTGTATTCACATTATCAGAATAATAGGCTCTAAATCAAATATTAATTGTTGCAACAAAAGTTACAAAGTGCCATTATTTATGCATGCTCTCATAATTGACTTACCTCTGATTCATTAAATCATACATAATTAAAAATATAACATAATGTTTAGTATATAAAAGAAACTAATAACGAACCTTAAAGCTGAGTGCCAGTACTAGTTTTGCTAATGATAAAATATTAACAATACCCTAGGATACCTCAGTAATCAGTAGGCTTTCCGTGTATGTTGTCTCCTGAAAAGCATGCCAAGTCTGGTTTATTGCTTATACCCGTCCTAGGAGGAGTATTCTACTTGCATATATATAAAAAGTTATTTTATTTATGAAATAATCATCCACGGATGTGCGTTTCACCGTCTACGGCTCTTCAGTATGGCTGTACTTTTGGCGAGATTCGAAACTCTTAAACTTATTAAAGGAACATAAAAATGGTGCAAAACTGTTTTGTTCAAGGGATTAATTTTACCCGTCTTAGGACGGGTATTCGCCTAGTATATATATAGTCTTGGAAGTTTCTCAACCATTAAAACTATATTAAAAAAAAACAAAAAAAACAGAACCTTAAGTCCCAAGTCGTTCAGTGGAAAATCACTCATGTAAGTCAATTTAACTTTTACAGTTATTATATTAGTTTGCTTCTAACATTATTTAAGGGATCATCAGTTGTTTACAATGAAAAACTGTTTCGGGAATTTAAAAACAAGACAGTATTTAATTTCATGGCTTCCCAGCAGAGTTGATCAGACCCACTTCCCTTAAAAGACAAAAACATAAACGTTCCGTATACTATACCTAAGTTTTGTTCCGTATAAATGTTTTGCTAACTGATATTGTTAAAAAAAAAAGAAAAAAGTCCTCCTTACCTGTGTTGTTCGTCTGTCTAATGAAATTTATCAGTTACTTACAAAAATGTTGCTGCATTTTAAAGTGTGTAGACGAATCCATTACACTACTTTTTAGGTGATTATATATATATATATATATATATATATATTACTACTATTGTACACTCTCGTGTACACCCATTGTTGACAATGGAGGAAAAACATTATGCTTTGCCAGTTTTCACACTCATATTATATTAAGATTATTATTAAAATATTCATATAGAATCATAGAATTACACCAGTAATTTAATTTTTCATATATAAATTATTGTTATCATTTCTGATGACCTAAAGAAAACACCCACTGTTGACTTTTTATTATAGAGTGGGGTTACTTTTCGAATTAATTTCAGGCAGCAGGTCTGAGATGTTTGTCTGACTTGCAATTTGCTTTCTTATTTCTCCTCACCACTTGAAATGGTTTCGTCCGAGGACTAGAAACAAGCATATGTTTTACTCACTAACTTTTGTGTGATGAGATGGAAGTACATATATGTATTTATATACAAATAGATACACATTGTTTTTTATCATAGAGTAGAGGATACTGAAATTGACTCAATGAACGTTTGTTTCCTTAAGTTTTTTTTTTCCTTTTTTATCACACAAAATATATGCTTAAAGTTCTGGAACTGAATTATGTTTGAAAAAATTCTGTTTTACTTGTTTTAATTAGCCATAATTTCTAATTAACAGCATAAGCCACTCATCTCTCTCTTAACTATCTATGTATTTCTCTCACTCTTTCTCTCACTGTATGTTGATTCAGCTACTGTCTAATAGTTTTAATGTCGCTGTGAGCCTTTAGAGAAAGAGTGACTCTTTTTCTCCACCATTTCCATATATACATGTATCTGTAAACACCAAAAACACGTATCTAAATTAGACTCTGTCCTTGGTTGACAGTGGTAACACTCTGCTGATTGGTAATGACAGAAGTTCCCTGAACTAACTCGATTCACTCCTAATTCTTGCAATCATACTAGAATCTGCTATTGAACAACTTCAAGAGCCTCACAATCCAAATATATTTATTCCACATCTGAGTTCTCGGCCGTCTCTATTGTTTTACACTTCTTGCACACAAACTGGTCATCATCTCTCAACCTACCTACAATTCTATTGCATTTCTGGTGTAACCAATGTTTACAATTACTACAAAAAATGAGTTTCATCCACAAAATGAGCAGAGGAACTGTCCTCTTTCGGGGCTTTTCGACACTACAACCACTGATCCTCACGTTGATCACGGTAACATTCACTCTAAGATCTTTACTTTTCATAGAAGTGCTTCAAATCTTTAACTTAAATAGATCGTCCATTGTTTCATAGGCAAATACTAAGCATCTTTTCCTGACAACCTCTATGAAACTCCCTGGACAACGCTTCTAAGACACAAATAAAAAGCAACAAATTCAATACAGAACCCTCATGTACCACCACTTTAACATTAAAGCTGTCACTAAATGTGCTGTTAATTCTAACGCGAATTTGATTATTTCTGTACATTGCTTGAACAACCTTCACCAGTCATTTGTTTGCCCCTAATTTATGCAAAGCCCAGTAGATATTTTTTGGCACTTTGTCAAAAGCTATCTCCAAATCTACAAAAGCAAAATACAGGTTCTTCTTCTTACCAGGATACTTCTCCTACATTTGTCTCAGAGTAAATATAGAATCAGTGGTACTATGCCTAGACATAAAACCAAATTGAATTTCATCTATGCTTATCTGACTTGATTTCCTGCTCAAATTTTCTCTTTAAGCCTCTGTAATTACTTCTATCTACAGCTTCTCATTTACCTTTTAAATTAGAAAAAATAGTTTCTTTCTTCTTCTTCTTCTCTCTCTCTCTCTCTGTCTCTCTCTCTCTCTGTCTCTCTCTCTGCCTCTCTCTCTTTCTCTTCAACTACGGGTTAAATAGTATTACTGCCTATGATGATATTCCCTTTTGTTTATAATGGACTATTTCGGTCGTTTTATTCTTTCTTTTCTTTATTACATGTGACGGTTAATAAACAGAGAGAGAGATAGATAGATAGATAGATAGAGAGAGAGAGAGAGAGGGGGAGAGGGGGGGGAGATATATAGAGATAGAGATATAGACGACGTATAGAATAAAAGTGAGGGTTGTTGGTCAAACAACGTACAAGGAGAGAGGTTGAAAGTGATAGATAGAAAGTAAGAGATGATTCACTTGATGAGTTGTTTGCAAATGATGGCTAACTAGCCAACCCTACCCGCCTTCCAGGCAGCAATTAATTGTGTGGAAGGAGGGCGTTAATTAAAAAAAATGTTTTTTACTCAGAGAATTCCGTTGCTAAATTTGTAGATTAACATCCTCAGCTAAATTACCCCCCCCCCTTTAAAAATTACATTCTTTTTAGGGTAATTCTAGATTGTTAGGCAGTTAATATGTTTTTAACACTAACCCTAAGTTTGACTGGCAAGGTCGTAAAACCACACGCAATCGCCCCCCCCCCCAAAAAAAAAATAACGCACAGAATTCATCTTCAATGGCAAAAAAATGGTAAACTGCCATAAAACCCTAGAATGGCATGAATATAGAGGATTATTTTATGTTTTATGTTAAATTTATATGCTAAACTGATATCCCATTCTAAATTCTAAAATATATTTTGTTAGTTCTTTTTCGGACAGGTTTTTCAGGGTATCCACACGTAATCGCCTGAAAAAGTAAAATCTCATTTTATTGGAGTATTAATCTACAATAATATTCAAACTTTCAATGTTTTTATTTATGCCATATAAATAAGATATTTAATTAGATCATTTTAAAGTTATTTATTTAATTTTCACTGGAAAGATAAACAGAACTAAAATCAATTGCGTCAAATTAAAATTAAAAAAAGGGACGTATAGTAAAAAAAAAAGTATAAGATTTAAAAAAATTAAATATGGGTAAATTTGAAGATTAACACCATCCATTAATAATCCACCACCCCGAAAAAAATGACATGCCGCTTTTTTAGGGATTATGTGTTAACACCATGGAAAACAGAAAGAAAGAAAAACAGATATTTTAGAATTTAGACTGAGGGTTCAGTTATTTCCGGGCTATTATATTTTTTTAGGGAACTCACCAACATTTTTTTACCACTAACCCTTAGTCCGAGTGGCAGGGTCATAAAACCATACGTAAAGAAGCGCCCCCCCCCCCAAAAAAAAAATAATGCAGCGGATTTAACTCTCATAACAAAAAAGAATTTAGTTAACTGCCCTAAAACTGGCCCGAAAAATTGAATTTTTATACGAAAATTTTCCCCACTTTGAATTATAAAATAATGTTGTTTTTTTCTTTTCTTCTTTCCATCAAGTTAAAAAAGGTAAAAACTGCAAAAAGAGGGCGAGATAAAGGAGAGAGAGAGAGAGAGAGAGAGAGAGAGAGAGAGAGAGAGAGAGAGAGAGAGACAACCACACTCTCCCTCCCACTTCCCCTTTCTCTTCTCTCTTCTGCCTAGCTTGTAGCAAGCGCATGGAGTTAAAACTTTTTTTTAGTTATTTTTCCGATTTATTTATTAAATAACTTTAATTGATTACTGTTAATATAGACGAAACTATTGCATATAAATAGCCAACATAAGCCAATGCAATTCCAAAATAAAAATACTAAAAATCAATTGATTATGAATGGTTTTAAAAATAGTTATGCTAATTAGGCAGTCAAAATATTCTCTTAATATTTTGTCTCCACTATATATACAGAATATCAAGACTTTATGTTGTATTCTTGATTTAACTCGTTTTGATTATAATATAGGAGTGATAAATGAAAAAATACTTTCGCATTTACTCATTTAGATTAGAACAATAAAATTGTAAGTTTCTTCAAGCATAACTCAATCCCAAACCTGAGAAATATTTTAGCATGTATTTTGTGTGATTAAAATACATAGGGGAAAAAAACTAGAAAAATAATAGATATAGATGATGAAAATGAATTGGAGATGCTGCAGGGAGACGTGACCAATCACTACTGCTTGTTTGTTTGCTTGTTTGTTTGTTTGCTTGTTTGTTTGTTTGCTTGTTTTTTTGTTTGTTTGTTTGCTTGTTTGTTTGCTTGTTTGTTTGTTTGTTTGCTTGTTTGTTTGTTTGTTTGTTTGTTTGCTTGTTTGTTTGTTTGCTTGTTTGTTTGCTTGCTTGTTTGTTTGTTTGTTTGCTTGTTTGTTTGTTTGTTTGTTTGCTTGTTTGTTTGCTTGCTTGTTTGTTTGTTTGTTTGCTTGTTTGTTTGTTTGTTTGTTTGTTTGCTTGTTTGTTTGCTTGCTTGTTTGTTTGTTTGTTTGCTTGCTTGTTTGTTTGTTTGTTTGTTTGTTTGTTTGCTTGTTTGTTTGTTTGTTTGCTTGTTTGTTTGTTTGTTTGTTTGTTTGTTTGCTTGTTTGTTTGTTTGTTTGCTTGTTTGTTTGCTTGTTTGTTTGTTTGTTTGTTTGCTTGTTTGTTTGTTTGTTTGTTTGTTTGCTTGTTTGTTTGTTTGTTTGTTTGTTTGTTTGTTTGTTTGCTTGCTTGTTTGTTTGTTTGTTTGCTTGTTTGTTTGTTTGTTAGGCGAGTCCGACTTCTGCATAGAGCTCATGAAGATCGTACTTCAGGATTATCTGGTCTGCATGAAGTTCTCCTCGTTGGTCGCAGCTATTTGTTAACCTGCAGGTTTGCAGGTGTTCACCCCCGACACGGAGAATTGCAAGGCTCAGCGGTTGCCTATAAAATCGGAAAAGATTTGGCCCAGAACACACAAAGGAATGGCGCAGAAGTAACTTTGCCACTTTCATTCCATTGATTTGCGATTCCACGCTTGCCATATGCAGAGGCAGAGACGACCAGAGGACGACGGATCCTGATGCTGATGCCTGCTGGATGTTCACCAGAGCCCCGTTAGCCGGGTAGCTATGCCACTATATCGTTGCCGTCGCACCAATGTGAGAAAGGGTTGGAATTTGGGGGGGGGGGCCGCTGCTTGACATCCAACTTCAACAGGAAATATCTTAATTGTCTAACCTTTCTCTATACATTATGTCCTTTGCTCTTTAACATCTGTTCCTTTTCACTCTCGTTTCGTGTATATTATGCATGTCTGCGCGCTTGTTAGATTGATGATGACGTCAAAGAACAGTTAAATGTCGTTTCATGTTCTTCATTTATGAATCTTAAGACCAAGAAATTAAAGTAATTAACATTTGGGCAAACATATTTTAGAATGCAATTATGTAAATTAACATAAATTAGAAAAAAAAATTCTTCCTTAATTTAATAAAGAAGTTAAAACGTTTTTTGAATGCAGTAAATGCAGAATTATAGGTAGATGTGTGGCTGAATGGTTATAGTGTGGATGTCCTGATCACTCATACATAGGTTTGATCCCATCTAATGCCAACACAACATTCGATTTGCTAATCCTCCACTCTATAATAAAGACCAATGTGTATTTATATAAAATTAGGTAGGTGTAGATGTATAGGATTCACTCCTAAACTAATAAACCACTACTAGGCGTGAGTGTGTGTAATATTTAATGTAATTTAGTTTTATGCAAAGGGGGCAAAGAGGTGATTGAAGCCCTTCGTGAAAATTCGGATACCTTAAATTTTTGTGAAATTTTAACAATAGGTATACATATTAATTAATGAATATTCCCCAAATTTCTTTTTAAAGGGGTTTTAGGGGGCATAGTATAGGCGAAACCTTCTTTTTCAAAATTCAAATATTTTAGATTTGCATTAAATTTGATCCATAGTCGTTAAACATCTATTAAGCAAAATGCCCTGAATTTCATTTTTTTCTTTAAATTTTCGACATTTTCTAGAATCAAAATCAGGTAATGGATTTTGATCAACATTGGAATAAGGATTCTAAACATAAGGTTTAGTATCACTATATCTTGATTTTAATCTTCATAAGGCTTGAGTTATGGTCCTACCACAACCTTTGCATAACCAACACATTCTCTCCAGCTGAACTTATCACATGGAGACCTCACTGAACTGCGTTTTCACCACACATAGTTACCACAGTGCTAACTGTGACACCGACCATTCCATGATTAGCAGTAAAATCCATCTATCGTCCAAGTGGATCCATCAATCCAAACAAAAAGCCTCCCCACCCCTCGCATTAACACCAGCAGGAGGGCAATACCAGACCTGTGAGAGTGCTTCGCCAACATCACAGAGGACACCCTCAAAGACTGCTCGTAATGCTGAAGAGTGGGTTCACATCCGTGATGCCATCTGCAACTCCACAGTGAGCCGTCATTGCTGAATCAAGGTCAAAAAAAGATCCCTTGTCAACTACAAGAGGAAGCATTCTGAGAAGACAGTCACTACACTCATGGAGGCCAGGAACGATGCTCAACAGATCACTCGGCACTGGCTAAACCTCTGTGAGAGTATTGAGCTCTCTGCTGACTGTGGCAACATTTGTGGCATATACAATGGCTTGAAGTAGGACTTCGGCTCAAGCATAAACAAGATTGTACTCCTGAGATCAACTACCGGTGACATCATTTTAGACTGCAACAGGCAGATGGAGAGGTGGGCTGAACATTACCAGGAACACTACTCTGAGACCACCATCAACCTACCTGTTAAAGAAGAGCTAGACGCCCCCCCCCTCCTTCTGTAGCAGAACTAAACAGCTCCAGGAAATTATAGTATCCCACCTGAAATCATGAAGGTAAGAAAAGAAGACCGCCATGCTCCACCACCTGCACCAGCAATGCTGGGAAAAAGAAACAGGTGCCCAGGAAATGCGTGATGCAAGTATCATCACTCTGAATAAGAATAAGGGTGTGCATGGAGACTGCAACAATTATCGTGGAATATCTCTCCTCAGTGTTGTTGGGAATGTCTTCACCCGTGTTGTCCTAAACATCCTGCAGTTGCTTGCAGAGCGTGTATACCCCAAGGCATGGTGTGAGTTTAGAGCAGGAAGATCAACCATCGACATGAACTTCTTACAACAGCTCTATGAAATTGGATATCCTTCTCCTGAAAATGATCACGTTTGCATGATGACATGCAGGGCTCAGTATAGTACAATGGCTCTTCTTCGGATCCTTTCTCAATAAAAAGCAGAGTGAAACAGAGGTACATACTCGCTCTAACACATTTTGTCATCTTTCTCTCTGTTTTTGTCCTATGCCTTCAAGGATACCAGAAGCAATGAAAGCCTCTTCAACCTTTCCTGTCTCCGAGCTAAGACCAAAGTGTGGAATGTACTTATACGTGAGATGCTCTTTGCTGATGATGCAGCACTGACAACACACCCTTAAGAAGCATTACAGCGACTAATCAGCTGCTTCGTGCATGCAGAGAGTTTGATAAACATTCTCGGCCAAGATGTAAGCAGTATTCTAAACATCACACTCAAGGTTGTTGAGGACTTCACATACTTTGGCTCCACAATTTCCAGGAATCTTTCTTTGATTACTGAACTCCACAAACGTATCGACAAGGTGGCAACAGCCATGGCTCATTTAACAAAAAGAGTCTGGAACAACAAGATGCTAACCACCAATGCCAAGATGAAGATGTACCGGGCCTGCATGCTCAGTGTGCTGCTCTATGGCACAAAGAGAACAGACTCAACACCCTCCACCTACACAATCTCAGGAGAATCCTAGGAATCACCTGGCAGGACCACGTCTCAAACAAGAGCATCCTTAAACAAACGGATAGCCCAAGCATGTTCGTTCTGCTCACCAAACGACTACTCTAGTGGCTTGGTCATGCTAGGTGAATAGATGATGGAAGGATCCTAAAGCATATTCTATACGGCAAGCTCGCAACGGCTCCAGACCAGCAGGAAGACCTGTCCTCTTCAATAAGGATGTCTGCAAGCGATACATTAGGGCAGGTGGCAACGGCCCAGCAGGCTGGGAGTCTGTGGCTGAAGATCCTAACCGCTGGAGAAGTGCTGTGAAGGCATGCTTCAAGAAGAGTGAGGAGAGGAGAGACCAGCAGTGAAGAGAGCACAGACGGCAGACGGCTGCAACTTAGAACCAGACACAACCTACATGTGTGGCAACTTCAACTATCGATTCAGGATAGGCTTGCACAGTAATAGCAGACGCTGCAATTCGGCAACTGACTAATCTGATGCGCAGAAATCCATTGTCTCCTGAGACAGACGGATGCTAAGGAGACATAAACGTGATGCAAGACTGTTCCGTTTAGGGAATCAATTTTACCCGTTCTGGGACAGGTATTCTTTTAGTTTATATATAGAGATATATGTGTACTTTCATGCTGTCCCAAAAAAGTTAACGAATAAAAACTGTGATGGACGAAACCATTTTAAGTTTTGAGGGAAAGTTAGAAAGCAAATAGCAAGTCAGACAACCCTCGTCGTCTAAAATAAATTCGGAAAGAAATATTTCACTGTAAATAAAAAGTCAATGGTTGGTATTTTTTTCTTTAGGTCACCAGAAATGATAGTAATAATGTATATATCAAAAATAAAGTTACTGACTTAATTCTATGATTTTATATGAATACACTGGCGAAACATAATTTTGTTCCCGGCATTTTTGAGAGAGGGTGTACACTAGTGTTTTATAATGAGCAATCAGTGAAATGACTGCGGTAGAATTGTGTTTGTAAATAGGAAAGTAGTAGTGCCCTTTTGAACTGCCCGAGACTACAGTCGGTAAATTTGATTTTAAATTCAAAACAAAACTGAATACGATTCAAAGATAAACACAACTTTCCTGAGTAAAACTTTACGAGTAATCCAATTGTGCTTCTATAAAGCTAACAATATTTTATATTCTAGCTGTTACGTTTTTAGCAACCACGTGTTTTAGCATGTGTTCCTGCACACCAGGTCGACATTTTGTGTGTTGTGTCAGAAGTGAATAAACAGTTTGATTTACATATACATACATTTATTTTCACATAAACAGTTTGTCGAAGACAAACGTAAAAGGGATAATGGAACATGTAAGGTGATACAGATTACAATATACAAGAGGAGAACAATAGACATAAGTACCAAAGAGAGAATGCATTGCAGTCCAAAACACAATCGAGAAAGAACACATGTTGCTGGGTTCATAGAGACAGAGAAAATGTCTGAGCAATGGATAAATAGTACACACACAGATGAAAAGCTGGTCGGACTATGTCTGACAGCTTTGAAAGACAAGCCAGAAAGTGTATAAGATCTCGTTCTAAATTGCAAAAATGTGTGGAACTAATTTTCCAAACAGGAGAGCGTATTCACTAACCATTTTCTCGTGATATTCAAACTAATATTCCGAGGAATTCTACAGAATAATTGGTAATAACTTTAAAGCTCACCATCCTAGATATAATAGACTTTTAAATAAAAATACAATATGGATATCTTATTCTACAGTCGCAAACCTAGACGAAAACATAATTGTGTCTAATCATAATAAGATTTTATTTTATTTTATTATTTTTATGGAAATCGCTCCAGACAATGCACGAAGCCACTTGATATAAAGAGCTAAAAATACTACTTCAATGTCAAAAATATCCAACGATAAGTGTTAGATGGATAGATTCCAACCACGAAAACAGCAATTCTTCCCCTTTTGTCAGAAACATTGCCCATGAAATGTGAGGACTAAAGGACAAAATAAAGGAAGCGAGATTTACGAGGCTGTCGAAAGTAAACACAAGGTCCCCTCTACTCTCCTAAAAAGAAATTCCAAACAAATAAAAACTTTAACATAACAATGGCGCCTTGTAAATGTAAGACTGAAAGCAACCACCCTTTTAATAATAAATGCATGCATAAGAATGTGGTTTACAGGTTTGTCATGTTAGATTATGACTGAGCCTGTATTTTAAAATGTGTAGATCCACTAGTATGAATTGTGAAGGAGGTGGAATAAGGAACAGTTGGAGTGCTTTGTGATTTTGGGACAAGCAGGCCATGAGTCATTAGTGAATCATTTTGTAAAGTCATAACAAATTTGAGGATGGGAAATGCTCAGATCAGAAGGTCAGAGACAAAGGTGATCTGAGTCTGTTATGACATTCGTTCGAGGGGCCGGGTGAGGGCTCTGTCGTCACAGATCCTGTATGTGAGAAATAACGTTTTTAGTCAGTTCCCGATCCTCGAGGCGACAGGATCAACGGACTCAACCATGTAACTTTGAGTAAAAACTTAGTTTTGAATTGAGTTCGGGACTCTGGAAGCGAGAGTCAAGATGCTTAGTATGGAGTTGCTAAAAATTAGCTAACTGCCCCAGCGACCCACAGTATGGATGAGGAGAAGATGTGAATGAAGAACCGACGAATGGAAACTTCTCCAATCGAATGTGTGAAATAAAAATGATGAAATCTCTCTCTAAAAAAAAAAATCGTCTCCGAATGTTCTTGTCTTCATGCTTGAAAACCGAGTCTGCCACATAAAACAGGTACCCCACCACGATCACAGCCAGCAGCGGACCAGCGATGAACGAGAACTGCAGAGGTCACTCTCTTATAAGGTAAAATATCTGGAAACTGTGTTTTAAAATGACTCTTGAGAAATGTGTTTAGAAATCTGTTAAAATGACTCTTAAGAAGGTGTGTTTAAAGGCCCTGTTTAAAAATGACTCTTCAAAATGTGTTGAAAATCCCTGTTTAAAAGTGACTTTTAGAAATCTGTTAAAATGACTTAAAAAAATGTGTTTAACACGTTTGTTTGAAAATGGTTTACAGAAAATGTTTTACCAAAGTATTAAGAAAAAGATTGTTACCACTATTAATCCTCTCATAGACTTTTCGCATTATATATTTCAAGATGAAATCCGAACTGTTGAGGTGGTTTCGGAGGACTGCCTCAGTCGGAAGGATTTCTGCCTGTAGTAATAAATAAGCTCCCCCCCCCCCTGTGGTTCTCGTGGCGTTTAATTTTAGTAGTTATGCAACAATTAGATCTGGTTCGAATAATAATAACAATAGTAATATTTATATCAATAATAATAATAATAATAAATAATAATAATAATAATAATAATAATAATAATAATAATAATAATAATAATAATAATAATAAAAATAATAATAATAATAATAATAATAAAAAAAGTCTGTTGTAAAGTAGATTGAATGCGAGTACTAATAAATTAAAAATTTTTTTTTGTAAGCTACATTAATGAAAAAGATACATTTTGTTAAAAGTTTGTCAGTGCTTGATAAATACAATCTTTTTCAGAGAAATAGGAATTTATTTAAAAAGAAACAACTTAAAATTGAATATTTATTCACTTTTAAGTTTTTCTTTTTTTAAATAAATTCCTATTTCTTTGGCACTTGAAAGAAGCAAAAATCCCTTAGCTAACCGCGTCGCTCCCACCTATTAGTACACCAACCCCAAAGGCAAAGTGACTCAGTTTGGCAGAGACCTCGCGAAGAAATTACTAAAAAAAGCCTTGTGGTAAAGTAGGTTCAATTCAATAAAGGCCGAATTCAAACTAGCCATCTAAACTCCCTCACGTGCATGAAGGGAACCTATCTTAAAGTTTCACTGGAAAAAGCATGGAAACTTATACTAAGTAGATACGTAATGTTTTGTTGTGTAACTGTCTCGTCTGTAACTGTCCCTTTTTTATGTTCGTGTGATGTGCACCATATCTCCTAGTTTTATGAGAAATAAACATTATCCCTATGACAGGATCACAGGTAAAGCAATCCTGGGCCTGGTGTTGTCACAAATATCAAAACTATGCAAATGTCAAAAAATCAAAATAAACTCTGTGGAACTCAGAAGAAAGATTTGTGTTATGATCGGCAAGTGCTCCCTCGTTGGTCAACAT
>OY744520.1:16143774-16166274 GCA_963556195.1 Sepiola atlantica
TTCTAGTCACCGCCTTCGCCTGTTAAATTGTGACTTAAACAACTACTTGTGTAAAGAATTCGCACACACTGAGAACTAGCGAAATAACTAAGCAAAAAAAACAACCCTTGCTAAAGACATTTGCGAGCACGGTAGACATTAATCCTACCATTGACCAATGTAAAATCAATTTTTTTATTTTATTAATAATTACTCTTCTATACCAAAAAAAAAACCCAGACCGAGTTGTTGAACATTGTTCTTTTCCTTTTGTTCTGCTTAAAATGATCTTTCGCACCCACAGACTCAACCGGTCGCTTTTCGCATAATGATCGCTCGCTGATATAAACAGTTTCAACGTGGGAGTGTGTTTGTAGCTGGACGAGACGACCAGATCGGCGACGTCATCGTCATCATCATCATCATCATCATCATCATCATCATCATCATCATCATCATCATCATCATCATCATCATCGCCATCCCAGCCTAGAGGAATTTGGATCTATATATTTTTTATTGCCACGACGATCGGCACAGAGTGGGGTGTACATACCTATGTTACTCATCTAAATACTGACCTGGCTCAACATTGCTTAACTTTGGTGATCTGACAAGAAACTCTATTTCTTTATATTTGTTATAAATATGTTATAAACTATTATGATTCCAACGGCAATCTATTTTCGGGCCATTGTGTGCAAGTGTGAAATATACGGATATTAATGCTAATTCTATTATGCACCGCCATTTATTGGTTCTGTGAAATTCTTTCAAGATTATTTTTGAAACTTTTTTTTAATCAACTTTGTGCTATTTGTATTGCATTCAAAACATAATGTTATTAAAGCATTTTGTACGATTGTTTATTTTGGGATCATGATGTTTGCAATACACAAATGATTCTTTTAAGTATCAGACAGATTTAATTTCCATTATAAATATAAATAACATGCACACACACACAGACACACACAGACACACACACACACACACACATATATATATATATATATATATATATATATATATATGGTAAGTCAATGAAAATTGAATAGACCTGCCAATGGAAGCAAATCAATATCCTCAGTTGTTCAAAACAAGGAGGAGTTTAGTTAATAAATACATTTATTTTTCTTCTCTTTCATTCCTTAAACCAGGTTTTTCAAAGATTAAAATCTTATCATCAGAGGAGATTAATGATTGATAAGTTGACAGAAGAGGACTGTCAAAGTTTTAAATTTGAAAGAGTTTTTAAAAAAAATTTTGAAGATCAAACGGGTATGAAAGAGAAGAAAAATAAATGTATTTATTAACTAAACTGCTCCTTGTTTTGAACAACTGAAGATATCGATTTGCTTCCATTTGCAGGTCTAATCAATTTTCATTGACTTACCATATTTTTGCTCTATCCAGTATATTGAGCTTTCCTTATTGCACAATAGGTCCAACTCTCTAAAAGTTTACCTTTTAGTTATAATTTTCATATATATATATATATATATATATATATATATATATATATATATATATATATATATATATATATATAATCCAGGCATATATATATATATATATATATATATATATAATCCAGGATAGGAATCTAAAGAATTTTAACCGTGCTCAATATCAAATAGAGCTTTTATATATATGATTATTTTTATTTATACAGACATGTACAAAATATGCGACACTGGCATGTCGATGTTATCGATCAACAGATGTTATAAACTGAGATCTAATCAGGCGTAGTTAGAATCTGATTTTTACCTCAGATCATATTTGGGAAGAATGAAATGGGGGAAGAAAAGGAAATTTAACATTTTTTAAATTTCCTTTTCTTTTCTTTTCTTCCCCATTTCATTCGGTCCAGCCTTTGGTTAGACATCTAGAAACATAAGTGTTGTGGGGTACAAATCACCTCTATTGAAGAACTAATGGAAGCAACCATCTATAATAAATACCATGGTTGCAAAGACTCAAACAGAGGACATTCCTATTCATGTTTTACCGCATGGTAGGAATCCGGTCATCTCCTACCACATTTAGTGGCGTTACTGTATTGCTATGAATAAATACATTGTATATTTTAACCTGTCACAATTTGTGGTTGTTATCTTTGTGACCCCTAGCACGGGTCTACAACAATAAGTATATTCTATCTTCTTTTCTTGGGGATTGAAAATTTTCAATGATCCTATCACCTTCTTCAGTCAAGAATGAAATAAACGTTGCAGTAAGCTGTTTTCGGTTTTGGTTATTTTTCTTGCTTGTAAAATTTGATGCCGTTAGAAACACGTTGTTAATTTTAAACGTTTTTGTTCACAACGCATTAATTTGCACGAAACTTGTACATGTGTTTCAAACGTTCAATAGATTTGAAGTTTGTTGATCATAGGAAGCTCCTGGAAAAATTGTTATTATGTAGTGCTCCTATATCTGAATTAAGACTGTTGTTGCATACGTTAATTTTCTCCCTCATCTGTTGTAGAGGGTGGTGTGTCGTCTAGTGGATGAATTCTTTCTTCCTGCTGTGAACCACGCCGTCCGTTGTCTGCAACAAAAGCCTCATGACGCACTCCGAGACAAACTCTTTTTAAATTTAATTCATTTTATTACAAGCGTTGTTATTTCAACTGGGAGTCATTCACTTTGTCGAGAGAGACGGAGAGAGCAAATCACTACTTTATCGTAGTTAGTTAACAATTATTTTCTTGACCATTCATAGAGAGGGGTGGAAAGGATTTCTCTCGCTTGTAATTTTCTTAGGGGAAATATTTCCCTTATCTGTTGTAAATTACATTTTAACAATCACGTCTCATCGGTTTGCTTCCATTTACCCAGACTGGCGAAACTCGCTTCTCACGAAGAACGAGTGACGTCACGGATCCCTCCGTTTCTCACGCAAGGCCTGTGACGTAACAGAGTCTCTCGCAGATGCAGACTGACCCTTGATCTGGGGTCTTGTCACACGGTAACCTTGTCACGTCTGTTAGCTCTGACTGTGAGAACAGGCCCTAGTCTGCACTCGACTGCACCCGCGTTAATTTGCACAAGTCAAACCAACGATTCTCAACAGATACGTCCATTCCCATAGGGCCATTATCCAACACTGTTAGTATGTGTGTGTGTGTGTGTGTGTGTGTGTAATTTATCTATCCATTTATTTTCGTTTTTTTTCTGTGTCGTTTAATGGAACTAAATTTTGTCTGTAATAGAATGATTTTATGCTGTCTATATTGTCGTAATATGGCATATATAACTAGTCGTACGTATCCGGCGATGCCTGGGAGTATTTATTTTCATTCTTATTTCGCTCATTGAGGAACCCCTATTTATTAATAAAATATTTACATATTTTGAAAGATAATTCAATAAAGGATTCTAAGAAAATAAAACATCTGTTTTGTAATAAAATGTGACTAACGTTTAATGAAATGTTGAAAATTCTTTACAACCAAAATTAAATGATTGGAAATTCGTTTAAGTCTTTAACTTCAATTTTTTGTTTAGCTTATACAGCTCATCCCTTACTAATAAAATATATAAAATGGAAGTTTCAATTAAATACTCAACCAGTTAATCAGGATGCATTTTTCATTTCCCAATTTTAACGAACAGAGCAATTTCATTGGATAATCATCAGAGATGAAAATAAACGGGGAATCTCTGTAAGTTTCTATTACTGAAAGATTTGTCGGGTCGGGTAAAATGTGCAATCGGTGAAATCGATTATATTTTTTATCTAAAGGAAGCAGACTGAAAATTTCCGTATTTCACTGGCTAGGCAAGGCTAAATCCGACTAACTTGTCTCTATACATTAGATAACAAGAGAAATAACCTCTCAAAATCTAAACAAGTCCGAATTAAGAAAGCAGATCTTGAACAAACAAAGAGCTCGATATCAAGAATAAATTATAATAAAGTGTACTAAGCTTAACACTTTAGTGCAATTTCATGACATTATAAGTGTATCTCACTGGTCTTTATAGTTTTGCATTACTAATAAAGTAAAGTTTTAAGCTTAGTACAATTTTATATATATATATATATATATATATATATATATATATATGCTATTACTATTTCATATATATACTTATATTATAAGATAATATAACCTGTATATAGTTTGTTTCAGTATTTATTTCAATAGTACTTACTATATGAGTAGAGATTAGTAGGTTTTACCTTCTCTCTGAAAAGAGGTTAGTTTATTCCTAATCGGACAATGCCGATGGGACTGCTCATGCATTTTTTGTAGGCCAAACTATGCTTACCATAGTACACTGGCCTCTCAAAACCACACCTGACCTATGTCTGATCTCCTGCCTGTTAAATAATAATAAGGGATTGAAACAAAGATCAAAATGAAAAATTAACAAAATGTTATTTGCTTCGTCTCAGTTGTTTTCATCTATATTTCTAGTTGTGTTTAAGAAGTGCTACTTTATTTTTATTACCTGTGGTTGGGCATCATCATCTGGCTATTTATGTTGGTTTCTACACTCAATGATTTTTCTTAATATTTCGGCTGTTTTAATCAGTGCTGTCGTTTGCATCGTGTCAATCTTTCCATTGATTCCAATTTCTTGTAGCCTTTTTTGTTCAGCATTTGTTGAACTGTTCCTATAATTATTAGTATTGTGGTAGTTTTCTATATGCTTCATATTCTCTTGACCTCTCTAAAGCTCTGTATCTTAGTTCTTCTGTTGCCTTAGACTTCATTCTGTGAACTGCTGGGATGCCGAAATTTACAGTTTGGCGTTTTTTTCTTTTTTGTTTGGTGTTCTTGCTTCCATGTCCCAGAGGATTTTATGCCTTTGATTTTCTAATATTGGCTCCGGTTTGTGCCTACACTATTTGTTTTCATGTTCAAAGCGCATACGTTTGCGCAGTTCCTGGTGGACAACCTTCTCGACCCAGTCATCTCTGTTTTAATATTCCTTTTGGATTAATTTGCTGCGTTTACCATTTTCAGTGTTGCGATATACCGTTTTATCTATTTGTCTACGGAGTCTACATTTATTGTTTTCATGGGTCATGTCTATCTTAGCTTTTATTAAGTTAGTTCTGGAGGTGTTTTGTACAGCTATCAGTAGCAATTCCGTTTCTTTGTTCAAGTGTCCTTTGTGTAGCAACGTCCATGTGTTTTTGTGCGCTATCTTTTTAGTGATCAGCCTCTCTGTATTTTGTGTGCTCTTATCACATCGCTCACATAATCTTAAATGCTTAACAGTCGTATTTCCACTTCTTTCCATTTTCTTTACATAAAGTCAGTTAGTATCATCTTTCAGGTGAAATGTGTTGTGCATACTCATTAGTTTCCTGGTTCTTTGATCCAGTTACTTGAGTTCTTCTTTTGTCCAGTTTATTAAAGGTCCAGAGTATCTTACTAGGGATACTGCTCAAGTATTTATATCTTTTATTAAGTTTCTACTACATAATTGAAGGTGACGGTGGTCAAGTGGACACGACGTGGATTGACGACCTGGGTGTGCCAAGTTCGAATCCAGTCGGTTCCATAGCATCGCTTTCACTTAGGATGTTGTCAATCTCGACGTGGCCCCTCCTATTGTGGTTTTGAAAATCCAACACACTAGGGGACGTGCACTCTGGCGTACAAAAATATGCTGTTGGCATTCCCCATAGGAGCGCCTCAGGTGATTAACAATAAACTAACCTCATTCTCAGAGAGAATGTGAAGCTTGGGAGGATTTCTAACCCATTTACTGTAGAGATCCCTAGATGCAAGAAGATTTTATACTCTGATAGCTTTTTTCTCAGATCGCTTGCCTTTGGAATTCCCTCCCTACCCCCTTTTTCCTCGACAGTACCAACATGCAGAAATCAAAATTTAATGTGAACAAACATCTTGCTGCTCAACTCCCCACCCAGGTTGACCTCTATAAATCTGGCCCCTATCACAGTAGCTGCTTATACACCAATGGCAATATGACCCCTTGTTGGGGTGAATAAAAGTAGAAAAGAAAGTTTCAGATCTGTATCATAGGGGGAAATCGGTGAACGTATACGACCCCCCCCCCCCCCCGTTCACATTTTCGCTTTTTCATTTTAAAAAAGATTAGCATATAAAGGTTTGGGCTATTAAGCTATTATGCAGACATGGACAATCGTCTTTACTTTATTATACAGATTATTTATAATATAAATGTATATACATGAAATTGTAAAAAAAATATACAGTTTGATTGAATTCCTAAGCTAAGTAAAAAAATTGCTGTTTGTTTTAATAAATAACTGACTATTTTATTTTTTCCCTATTTCTATTATTACACTTGTTCAGAGTATGCAAATTTCTTCTTTTCAGCCAAACCTCCCTTTACATCCTATGCCAAATTATGTTTCACATAAAGTGTATGTGTTGCTGCCCACAATTTGCTTAATCTGAACTTTTAATAAAATTCCTCATACTATTTTAGAAGTTATTTACACTCATATAATGGCTGTAAATCATGCCCGTGTATTGCCATTCACTGATATTTGTATTATTAAACATTCGTAGAGTCAATGACTTACATTCTCTGGTACAAATATAACAAGCACATAGAACTGCTTCATTGTTCTAATGGATCCTCATGTGATGTTAGTAGCCTCTAAGTGAAGTACACTCTTTTCCACATACTCTGCAGATAGAAACTCAGACCAAACACGTTCATGCATTTGTAACTTATTTGGCGACTTAGAAGTCCACATTCATTACAGATCAAATCAGTTTGGGATCTCACAGATTCTGATAGAATGAAGCAAAACCTCTTGCATACGTATCTTTTAGGTTACTCACTTTTTCGACTAGGAAGATTATTAAATGGAAACATTTGAAGTAAACAGTAACATAGCTTTACAACATTAATAAAAATAATTCTACATTATTCTATTTCAGCTTTCAGATAAACAATTAGTTATGTTTCTTAAAATTACTTTTATTTCATAATAGTAGGTAAAATATCTTTATTTCAAACAATTTGCCTACAATTAAATCCTATCTCATCTCTCTGGTTCAGCAAACAATTTTTATCAGGGAACATAACAATAGCCAACTTCTCACCCAGACAAAGAAAACAGGTGGAGTTGTGCAGTGTAGGTGTTGAAGCCTTTATTAGAATGCTCCATTTTAGTACTGATACTATATTTTTTAGAAATAGTATGTAGTTAGATAATGAGGTGCCTATTTTACTATTTAGGTTATTAAATGATATTTTTTGGTTTCTGTATCTATCCTTAAAATCAGACTTGTACCCCTACATAAAACTTTTTTTTTAAGTTAGGATTGTTTCTGGAAACCCAGTTCTGAAATATGCTATACTTTTAGTTAAAAAAAGTTTGAAAAAATATTGGTTTTGTGTGGATTATGTAAATATATTTGAACTTAAATAGTTATATATATATATATATATATATATATATATATATATATATATATATATATATATATATATATATATATATATATATATATATATATATATATATAGTTTGTTGGGGTATGTTAAAAGAAATCAATAAAGTGCTCGATCGTCAGAATGTGAGAGATAAATACAAATTATTTATTTAAACACTATATGTTATATATTCCTGAGACGTTCTATAGTTTCATTGACATGGATAAACCATTCATGCTTTTAGAAAGGGCTCTTATAATCCATCCCAAATCCTCGGCGATTCACGAAATGAAAACATACGTCTTACTAATATAAAAGAATAACAATATATATTAATATTTTTTATTCATACAAACATGTAAAAAAGCTACACATCCATGAAAATGTTTTGATCATTAGCATGTCTGTTTTTATATAATGTTCATATATATATGAACCTTATATTCTCTGTATCCCTACATCATTATAGGAAAAGCTAAATCTTCCTTTGATTGTTGTCACACGTTTCGTTCGTATTTCATATTTAGTCTTACAAATATATATTTATTTGAAAATTATACCGTTTTTCGTTGATTCTCTTCTGCATTTGATGTCTTTGAATGAATTTCGAGAAAGGATTCAATTTTTCCTTTTCTTTATATTTGTTTGAACCTGCGGTTAGATTATATGTCACAAATTCGCAACAGTATATAATTACTAAAGTTACAACTCACCCATATAACATACATTACACCGGGTTCCATGCATTCTGGAGGAAATCGTCAAATGTTGCTTCTGTCTTAGTTTGGTTCTTATTTAAATAACAACAATACGAAACTATGAAAAGGTTTGAATATATCGAACCTAGCTCTTACTGGTGTGACGTCAGTAACATGACTTCATTATTCTCTTTTCACAGAAACACTCGAGGTGACCAGATGTTCGTAAGACCTCCTCTTCTTGTACCAGATTCTTTCAACCTGACAAGATGTACTATTGTCACGTCCTAGAAGATGGGTACCCATCTTATCGACACTCTCTATATATCCATACACATATCTACATCGTCTCTCGAACGTCTCAACAATTAACCCCAAATCTATCTAATTGTAACGCACACTCTCTCCCTCTCAATTCTTTATACACATGTGCACAACATCTCTCTCACATCACACATCAAATACATATTGCTATTTTTAACCACGCCTCATTGTTTCATCATTTTTTTCCTTCAAAGGATTTTCCATTCCAGCTTCTGTCAATCAACTGGCTCTAATTTATCATAAGTCCGATTGTTGGAAATATTTTGTATTGGGAAATATGAACATCTGAGTGAAAGATCAGATTTTTTTCGCCTGATGAGATCTTAGTTTCTAATAACTATTAATCGATAACATTGAGCCAGTGTAGCGGCATTTTGTACATGCCTGTATAATTACAAACAATTTATATATATATATATATATATATATATATATATATATATATTTATATATATATATATATATATTTTTTTTTTTTTTTTCTGACACTTATTTCGTGTTCCCATTAACTATCTGTTGCCTTTTAAAGATTTGTTTTTGTAGGTTTTTATTTTTTCAATAAAATAATTTCCACATATGTATCATGATAAACAGGCAATAAGAAGAAATTGTTTAAAATTAAGAAAAAATACATCAACTTTACTTAAAACAAAACAAAAGTGAAAATCTTACATTCATCTTCATTTCTCTATTAATTATTATGTGATTTAATAAATATAAGATTCAATCTTTTATTCTTTGATATATTTCTTCTTCTTTTTCTTTTTGTATGCGTCCATGCATATCTATAGAAGGCTCGGTCGGTTTGTCGATCTCATTTGGCCGGACAGTGAGTCAATCAGTCAGTCTTCCACAATAAAGTTTGAAATAGTATTTTCAACGCGAAACACACAAAATTGAATGGAGGCATTTTAATTTTAGTTACGTTTAAGCATCTTTATAACAGGCTCTGTGTGTCTGTCACACATAAGTTTGAAAAAAAAAACAACGTATAAACAAATTAAAAGCCTCTATAATGTTAATAATATAATGTTAATAGTATAAATCTTAGATCTCATGTGTGTAAAATAGATATAACAATTTAAAAAAATGGCGACACTTAACAAAGGAACCACGGGAGTAAAGTAATGACCCAGTACCGTTGGGCCAATCCTGGCAACTTCATCCTTTCTTTGTTTGAGCCAATTAAAAGTTAAGAGCGCCCAAAACGTTTTTAAACAATGGGAGCAATACTCATTGGCTTAAGGAAACGAATAGGCAGTAAGAGGTAATAAAATCAAGGGCTCTAATTGGTTGGAAGTTGGAGTGAACACTGTTTATAAAAAACGACCCTAGAATGTAAATCCTAGATTTAGCCTGATGATTTACCTCGGGAATGAAACATAAACGTTTCTGTGTAGCTTACTTGCCGTGAGTATATTTTTATACTACTATATATATGTGTGTATGTGTGTATTGTTCAGTTGTTCAGAAGTTTGACAGAAGAATACTTTTTTAAGGTAAAATAATGCTCTGTTTTTAGTATGAAATTTGTATTGTTGTATTGTTTCCTTTCTTAAATAAAGACGAAGCGTCTTCTTCTTTTTCTTCTTCTTCTTCTTCTTCTTCTTTTTCTTCTTTTTCTTCTTCTTTTTCTTCTTCTTTTTCTTCTTCTTCTTTTTCTTCTTCTTCTTTTTCTTCTTTTTCTTCTTCTTCTTCTATTGTTTTTTGTTTTCCTTCTCTTCCCTTTCAAAGTTTGGTGATGACATTGTTATCATCCGTGAAGCCTGCATTGCTATTCTCAGTACTATTCACATTCGATTCTGAATCATCTGAAAAAAAAGAGGAAAGATAAATAAAATTATGAAATCAATATGAAATCAATTTTTCATTTTTTGTTTTCTAAATTGTCTATATTCCCATATTAACTTATGCTTTAAAAATTTTTTAATTTTTTTTTACTTATGTTCATGGTTTTGTCATGAAGACCTAACGAAATTATGGAGAAATGGTTTCCTTGGACGAAGCGAGATAGATTTTTTGATATAGCCAGACAGTCTCTCTCCCCCAACTCTCCTTATTTCACTCCCTTCTCTCTTTCTCTCTCTTTCTCTCTCTTTCTCTCTCTCTCTCTCCTCTCTCTCACTCTGATCACCATTTCTGGCATCGTCATTTGCACTCAGTTGGGTTAGTAAGTCTTTGGACCTAAAACGCCTATTGAGACTAAAACATATCTATCTGTTAGAGCAGGGTTTTTTTTAATATATTTTGCACTCCTGTATATTATTCGCCAACTCGCTATTGCTTTGCCATTACATTCCTTTTCACTACTTGAAATCAACGAAACAAAACTAATAAACAAAAAAGAAGACAAAACTACTGCTACTGCTACCTTAAACTTAAGTGTGCACACTGCGTCTCTCCCTCTCTCTCATTCACTCACAGAGACATAAATACACATATATAAAGAAATGTTACATTTTTCGAGTTTTGAAAAATATTATTTATATATTTAAATAAAATCTTAATTCAACTTCTAAAAGGTAAATAAAATGTTAATTCGTTTAAAAAATGCTATTGCTATTCCAAACTTAGCCCCCCTCTCTTTCTCTCCCCCCCTCTCTCTCTCTCTCTCTAACATACAGAACTTTGAATGGAATGAACAGATTGGTCAAACATAAGTGTCGGACACATTCTGTCAGAAATGTTTCACTTTACGAACAAAGCAATCAAGCAATTGAAAAAAAAATTATTTATTAAGTAATATTGAGCATTCCAAGCAGAAGCAACAGCAGCTAACAGATTAAAAACTGAATTCTGAATTGTTGACCGGTATGAAGCTTTGAAAGAAGCAGCAGCAGCAGCCGCTGCTACTCTGCCTACTAACCCTTTTCACCTTTTTATTTATTCCTCTCCTCCAACCTCCACTTCTTCATATCATGAATCAGGCCGGACACACATACGTTTACTTTTATTATATAGATGAACCAATGAATTAGTTGCCATATTAATTCCATTGTTCTTAATAGTATTCATGACGTGGAATCTTTATTATAATTGAGCATTTTTATGTGTCTTTGGGTTACTAAATTTAGCATGAAGCATTTTTTGAGATGTCGTATTACGATTACAATTACTACTACTATTAATACTTAAGACAATAAACTCTTATAGGGTCCAAATCTATTTGCACAGAATTGCACCAAATTTGCATGAAAACTATTGAAATGCCATCCTGAAAAATCCATCCTTTATTTGTTTGACCCACTTATAAGTTAAGTGTGCCAAAAACTTTTTAAACAAAGGGAGGAAAATTCATGAAACGAATAGGTAGTGAGAGGAAAATAAATTCAAGAGCTCTGATTGGTTGGAAGATTGAGTGTACATTGCTTCACTTAAAAAATGATCTTAGAATGTAAATCTGAGTAATTTTCCTGATGATTTCTCTCAGGTTGATGAAGGAAGTAATAAAACAAAGAGAGAAGCAGGAAGTGTTGTAATAATTAGTAAAAGTAGTTAACAGACACGAAGATATTTCCCTCATATTAGTATAAATTCTATTCCCCTCATATTAGTATCAATCCTATTCCCCTCATATTAGTATAAATCCTATTCCCCTCATATTAGTATCAATCCTATTCCCCTCATATTAGTATAAATCCTATTCCCCTCATATTAGTATCAATCCTATTTCCCTCATATTAGTATAAATTCTATTCCCCTCATATTAGTATCAATCCTATTTCCCTCATATTAGTATAAATTCTATTCCCCTCATATTAGTATCAATCCTATTTCCCTCATATTAGTATAAATCCTATTCCCCTCATATTAGTATCAATCCTATTTCCCTCATATTAGTATAAATCCTATTCCCCTCATATTAGTATCAATCCTATTTCCCTCATATTAGTATAAATTCTATTCCCCTCATATTAGTATCAATCCTATTTCCCTCATATTAGTATAAATTCTATTCCCCTCATATTAGTATCAATCCTATTTCCCTCACATTAGTATAAATTCTATTCCCCTCATATTAGTATCAATCCTATTTCCCTCATATTAGTATAAATTCTATTCCCCTCATATTAGTATCAATCCTATTCCCCTCATATTAGTATAAATCCTATTCCCCTCATATTAGTATCAATCCTATTTCCCTCATATTAGTATCAATCCTATTCCCCTCATATTAGTATCAATCCTATTTCCCTCATATTAGTATAAATTCTATTCCCCTCATATTAGTATCAATCCTATTTCCCTCATATTAGTATAAATTCTATTCCCCTCATATTAGTATCAATCCTATTCCCCTCATATTAGTATAAATCCTATTCCCCTCATATTAGTATCAATCCTATTCCCCTCATATTAGTATCAATCCTATTCCCCTCATATTAGTATCAATCCTATTTCCCTCATATTAGTATAAATCCTATTCCCCTCATATTAGTATAAATCCTATTCCCCTCATATTAGTATCAATCCTATTCCCCTCATATAAGTATCAATCCTATTAACCTCATATTAGTATCAATACTATTCCCCTCATATTAGTATCAATCCTATTCCCCTCATATTAGTATCAATCCTATTTCCCTCATATTAATATCAATCCTATTTCCCTCATATTAGTATCAATCTTATTTCCCTCATATTAGTATCAATCCTATTCCCCTCATATTAGTATCAATCCTATTTCCCTCATATTAGTATCAATCCTATTCCCCTCATATTAGTATCAATCCTATTCCCCTCATATAAGTATCAATCCTATTCCCCTCATATTAGTATCAATCCTATTCCCCTCATATTAGTATCAATCCTATTTCCCTCATATTAATATCAATCCTATTCCCCTCATATTAGTATCAATCCTATTTCCCTCATATTAGTATCAATCCTATTCCCCTCATATTAGTATCAATCTTATTTCCCTCATATTAGTATCAATCCTATTCCCCTCATATTAGTATCAATCCTATTTCCCTCATATTAGTATCAATCCTATTCCCCTCATATAAGTATCAATCCTATTCCCCTCATATTAGTATCAATCCTATTCCCCTCATATTAGTATCAATCCTATTCCCCTCATATTAATATCAATCCTATTTCCCTCATATTAGTATAAATCCTATTCCCCTCATATTAGTATCAATCCTATTTCCCTCATATTAGTATAAATCCTATTCCCCTCATATTAGTATCAATCCTATTTCCCTCATATTAGTATAAATCCTATTCCCCTCATATTAGTATCAATCCTATTCCCCTCATATTAGTATAAATCCTATTCCCCTCATATTAGTATCAATCCTATTCCCCTCATATAAGTATCAATCCTATTAACCTCATATTAGTATCAATACTATTCCCCTCATATTAGTATCAATCCTATTCCCCTCATATTAGTATAAATCCTATTTCCCTCATATTAGTATCAATCCTATTCCCCTCATATAAGTATCAATCCTATTCCCCTCATATTAGTATCAATCCTATTTCCCTCATATTAGTATCAATCCTATTCCCCTCATATTAGTATCAATCCTATTCCCCTCATATAAGTATCAATCCTATTAACCTCATATTAGTATCAATCCTATTCCCCTCATATTAGTATAAATCCTATTCCCCTCATATTAGTATCAATCCTATTTCCCTCATATTAGTATCAATCCTATTCCCCTCATATTAGTATCAATCCTATTTCCCTCATATTAGTATAAATCCTATTCCCCTCATATTAGTATCAATCCTATTCCCCTCATATAAGTATCAATCCTATTAACCTCATATTAGTATCAATCCTATTCCCCTCATATTAGTATAAATCCTATTCCCCTCATATTAGTATAAATCCTATTCCCCTCATATTAGTATCAATCCTATTAACCTCATATTAGTATCAATACTATTCCCCTCATATTAGTATCAATCCTATTCCCCTCATATTAGTATAAATCCTATTCCCCTCATATTAGTATCAATCCTATTTCCCTCATATTAGTATAAATCCTATTCCCCTCATATTAGTATCAATCCTATTCCCCTCATATTAGTATAAATCCTATTCCCCTCATATTAGTATCAATCCTATTCCCCTCATATAAGTATCAATCCTATTAACCTCATATTAGTATCAATACTATTCCCCTCATATTAGTATCAATCCTATTCCCCTCATATTAGTATCAATCCTATTTCCCTCATATTAATATCAATCCTATTTCCCTCATATTAGTATCAATCTTATTTCCCTCATATTAGTATCAATCCTATTACCCTCATATTAGTATCAATCCTATTTCCCTCATATTAGTATCAATCCTATTCCCCTCATATAAGTATCAATCCTATTCCCCTCATATTAGTATCAATCCTATTCCCCTCATATTAGTATCAATCCTATTTCCCTCATATTAGTATCAATCCTATTCCCCTCATATAAGTATCAATCCTATTCCCCTCATATTAGTATCAATCCTATTCCCCTCATATTAGTATCAATCCTATTTGCCTCATATTAATATCAATCCTATTACCCTCATATTAGTATCAATCCTATTTCCCTCATATTAGTATAAATCCTATTACCCTCATATTAGGATCAATACTATTCCCCTCATATTAGTATCAATCCTATTCCCCTCATATTAGTATCAATCCTATTTCCCTCATATTAATATCAATCCTATTTCCCTCATATTAGTATCAATCCTATTTCCCTCATATTAGTATAAATCCTATTCCCCTCATATTAGTATCAATCCTATTCCCCTCATATTAGTATCAATCCTATTTCCCTCATATTAGTATAAATCCTATTCCCCTCATATTAGTATCAATCCTATTCCCCTCATATTAGTATAAATCCTATTCCCCTCATATTAGTATCAATACTATTCCCCTCATATTAGTATCAATCCTATTTCCCTCATATTAGTATCAATCCTATTTCCCTCATATTAGTATCAATCTTATTTCCCTCATATTAGTATCAATCCTATTCCCCTCATATTAGTATAAATCCTATTCCCCTCATATTAGTATCAATCCTATTCCCCTCATATAAGTATCAATCCTATTAACCTCATATTAGTATCAATACTATTCCCCTCATATTAGTATCAATCCTATTCCCCTCATATTAGTATCAATCCTATTTCCCTCATATTAATATCAATCCTATTTCCCTCATATTAGTATAAATCCTATTCCCCTCATATTAGTATCAATCCTATTCCCCTCATATTAGTATCAATCCTATTTCCCTCATATTAGTATAAATCCTATTCCCCTCATATTAGTATCAATCCTATTTCCCTCATATTAGTATAAATTCTATTCCCCTCATATTAGTATAAATCCTATTCCCCTCATATTAGTATCAATCCTATTCCCCTCATATAAGTATCAATCCTATTCCCCTCATATTAGTATCAATCCTATTTCCCTCATATTAGTATCAATCCTATTCCCCTCATATAAGTATCAATCCTATTTCCCTCATATTAGTATAAATCCTATTCCCCTCATATTAGTATCAATCCTATTCCCCTCATATTAGTATCAATCCTATTTCCCTCATATTAGTATAAATCCTATTCCCCTCATATTAGTATCAATCCTATTCCCCTCATATAAGTATCAATCCTATTAACCTCATATTAGTATCAATACTATTCCCCTCATATTAGTATCAATCCTATTCCCCTCATATTAGTATCAATCCTGTTTCCCTCATATTAATATCAATCCTATTTCCCTCATATTAGTATCAATCTTATTTCCCTCATATTAGTATCAATCCTATTCCCCTCATATTAGTATCAATCCTATTTCCCTCATATTAGTATAAATCCTATTCCCCTCATATTAGTATCAATCCTATTAACCTCATATTAGTATCAATACTATTCCCCTCATATTAGTATCAATCCTATTCCCCTCATATTAGTATCAATCCTATTTCCCTCATATTAATATCAATCCTATTTCCCTCATATTAGTATAAATCCTATTCCCCTCATATTAGTATCAATCCTATTAACCTCATATTAGTATCAATACTATTCCCCTCATATTAGTATCAATCCTATTCCCCTCATATTAGTATCAATCCTATTTCCCTCATATTAATATCAATCCTATTTCCCTCATATTAGTATAAATCCTATTCCCCTCATATTAGTATCAATCCTATTCCCCTCATATTAGTATCAATCCTATTTCCCTCATATTAGTATAAATCCTATTCCCCTCATATTAGTATCAATACTATTCCCCTCATATTAGTATCAATCCTATTTCCCTCATATTAGTATAAATCCTATTCCCCTCATATTAGTATCAATCCTATTTCCCTCATATTAGTATAAATCCTATTCCCCTCATATTAGTATCAATCCTATTAACCTCATATTAATATCAATCCTATTTCCCTCATATTAGTATAAATCCTATTACCCTCATATTAGTATCAATCCTATTTCCCTCATATTAGTATAAATCCTATTACCCTCATATTAGTATCAATCCTATTTCCCTCATATTAGTATAAATCCTATTTCCCTCATATTAGTATCAATCCTATTCCCCTCATATTAATATCAATCCTATTTCCCTCATATTAGTATCAATCCTATTTCCCTCATATTAGTATAAATCCTATTCCCCTCATATTAGTATCAATCCTATTTCCCTCATATTAGTATCAATCCTATTCCCCTCATATAAGTATCAATCCTATTAACCTCATATTAGTATCAATACTATTCCCCTCATATTAGTATCAATCCTATTCCCCTCATATTAGTATCAATCCTATTTCCCTCATATTAATATCAATCCTATTTCCCTCATATTAGTATAAATCCTATTCCCCTCATATTAGTATCAATCCTATTAACCTCATATTAGTATCAATACTATTCCCCTCATATTAGTATCAATCCTATTCCCCTCATATTAGTATCAATCCTATTTCCCTCATATTAATATCAATCCTATTTCCCTCATATTAGTATAAATCCTATTCCCCTCATATTAGTATCAATCCTATTAACCTCATATTAGTATCAATACTATTCCCCTCATATTAGTATCAATCCTATTCCCCTCATATTAGTATCAATCCTATTTCCCTCATATTAATATCAATCCTATTTCCCTCATATTAGTATAAATCCTATTCCCCTCATATTAGTATCAATCCTATTCCCCTCATATTAGTATCAATCCTATTCCCCTCATATTAGTATCAATCCTATTTCCCTCATATTAGTATAAATCCTATTCCCCTCATATTAGTATCAATCCTATTTCCCTCATATTAGTATCAATCCTATTCCCCTCATATAAGTATCAATCCTATTAACCTCATATTAGTATCAATACTATTCCCCTCATATTAGTATCAATCCTATTCCCCTCATATTAGTATCAATCCTATTCCCCTCATATTAGTATCAATCCTATTTCCCTCATATTAGTATAAATCCTATTCCCCTCATATTAGTATCAATCCTATTTCCCTCATATTAGTATAAATCCTATTCCCCTCATATTAGTATCAATCCTATTCCCCTCATATTAGTATAAATCCTATTCCCCTCATATTAGTATCAATCCTATTTCCCTCATATTAATATCAAACCATATTTCCCTCATATTAGTATCAATCTTATTTCCCTCATATTAGTATCAATCCTATTTCCCTCATATTAGTATCAATCTTATTTCCCTCATATTAGTATCAATCCTATTCCCCTCATATTAGTATAAATCCTATTTCCCTCATATTAATATCAATCCTATTTCCCTCATATTAGTATCAATCCTATTTCCCTCATATTAGTATCAATCTTATTTCCCTCATATTAGTATCAATCCTATTCCCCTCATATTAGTATAAATCCTATTCCCCTCATATTAGTATCAATCCTATTCCCCTCATATAAGTATCAATCCTATTAACCTCATATTAGTATCAATACTATTCCCCTCATATTAGTATCAATCCTATTCCCCTCATATTAGTATCAATCCTATTTCCCTCATATTTATATCAATCCTATTTCCCTCATATTAGTATAAATCCTATTCCCCTCATATTAGTATCAATCCTATTCCCCTCATATTAGTATCAATCCTATTCCCCTCATATTAGTATCAATCCTATTTCCCTCATATTAGTATAAATCCTATTCCCCTCATATTAGTATCAATCCTATTTCCCTCATATTAGTATAAATCGTATTCCCCTCATATTAGTATCAATCCTATTCCCCTCATATTAGTATAAATCCTATTCCCTTCATATTAGTATCAATCCTATTCCCCTCATATAAGTATCAATCCTATTAACCTCATATTAGTATCAATACTATTACCCTCATATTAGTATCAATCCTATTCCCCTCATATTAGTATCAATCCTATTTCCCTCATATTAATATCAATCCTATTTCCCTCATATTAGTATCAATCTTATTTCCCTCATATTAGTATCAATCCTATTCCCCTCATATTAGTATCAATCCTATTCCCCTCATATAAGTATCAATCCTATTTCCCTCATATTAGTATAAATCCTATTCCCCTCATATTAGTATAAATCCTATTCCCCTCATATTAGTATCAATCCTATTCCCCTCATATTAGTATCAATCCTATTCCCCTCATATTAGTATAAATCCTATTTCCCTCATATTAGTATAAATCCTATTCCCCTCATATTAGTATCAATCCTATTTCCCTCATATTAGTATAAATCCTATTCCCCTCATATTAGTATCAATCCTATTCCCCTCATATTAGTATAAATCCTATTACCCTCATATTAGTATCAATCCTATTCCCCTCATATAAGTATCAATCCTATTAACCTCATATTAGTATCAATACTATTCCCCTCATATTAGTATCAATCCTATTCCCCTCATATTAGTATCAATCCTATTTCCCTCATATTAATATCAATCCTATTTCCCTCATATTAGTATAAATCCTATTCCCCTCATATTAGTATCAATCCTATTCCCCTCATATTAGTATCAATCCTATTCCCCTCATATAAGTATTAATCCTATTTCCCTCATATTAGTATAAATCCTATTCCCCTCATATTAGTATCAATCCTATTCCCCTCATATTAGTATAAATCCTATTCCCCTCATATTAGTATCAATCCTATTCCCCTCATATAAGTATCAATCCTATTAACCTCATATTAGTATCAATACTATTCCCCTCATATTAGTATCAATCCTATTCCCCTCATATTAGTATCAATCCTATTTCCCTCATATTAATATCAATCCTATTTCCCTCATATTAGTATCAATCTTATTTCCCTCATATTAGTATCAATCCTATTTCCCTCATATTAGTATCAATCCTATTTCCCTCATATTAGTATCAATCCTATTCCCCTCATATTAGTATCAATCCTATTCCCCTCATATAAGTATCAATCCTATTCCCCTCATATTAGTATCAATCCTATTCCCCTCATATTAGTATCAATCCTATTTCCCTCATATTAATATCAATCCTATTTCCCTCATATTAGTATAAATCCTATTACCCTCATATTAGTATCAATCCTATTTCCCTCATATTAGTATAAATCCTATTACCCTCATATTAGTATCAATACTATTCCCCTCATATTAGTATCAATCCTATTTCCCTCATATTAATATCAATCCTATTTCCCTCATATTAGTATCAATCCTATTCCCCTCATATTAGTATCAATCCTATTCCCCTCATATTAGTATAAATCCTATTCCCCTCATATTAGTATCAATCCTATTCCCCTCATATAAGTATCAATCCTATTAACCTCATATTAGTATCAATACTATTCCCCTCATATTAATATCAATCCTATTCCCCTCATATTAGTATCAATCCTATTTCCCTCATATTAATATCAATCCTATTCCCCTCATATAAGTATCAATCCTATTAACCTCATATTAATATCAATCCTATTCCCCTCATATTAGTATCAATCCTATTTCCCTCATATTAATATCAATCCTATTTCCCTCATATTAGTATCAATCCTATTTCCCTCATATTAGTATCAATCCTATTTCCCTCATATTAATATCAATCCTATTCCCCTCATATAAGTATCAATCCTATTCCCCTCATATTAATATCAATCCTATTCCCCTCATATTAGTATCAATCCTATTTCCCTCATATTAATATCAATCCTATTTCCCTCATATTAGTATCAATCCTATTTCCCTCATATTAGTATCAATCCTATTTCCCTCATATTAGTATAAATCCTATTCCCCTCATATTAGTATCAATCCTATTCCCCTCATATAAGTATCAATCCTATTAACCTCATATTAGTATCAATACTATTCCCCTCATATTAGTATCAATCCTATTCCCCTCATATTAGTATCAATCCTATTTCCCTCATATTAATATCAATCCTATTTCCCTCATATTAGTATCAATCTTATTTCCCTCATATTAGTATCAATCCTATTCCCCTCATATTAGTATCAATCCTATTTCCCTCATATTAGTATCAATCCTATTCCCCTCATATTAGTATCAATCCTATTCCCCTCATATAAGTATCAATCCTATTACCCTCATATTAGTATCAATCCTATTACCCTCATATTAGTATCAATACTATTCCCCTCATATTAGTATCAATCCTATTTCCCTCATATTAATATCAATCCTATTTCCCTCATATTAGTATCAATCTTATTTCCCTCATATTAGTATCAATCCTATTCCCCTCATATTAGTATCAATCCTATTTCCCTCATATTAATATCAAACCTATTCCCCTCATATTAATATCAATCCTATTCCCCTCATATTAGTATCAATCCTATTCCCCTCATATTAGTATCAATCCTATTTCCCTCATATTAGTATCAATCTTATTTCCCTCATATTAGTATCAATCCTATTCCCTTCATATTAATATCAATCCTATTCCTTTCATATTAATATCAATCCTATTCCCCTCATATTAGTATCAATCCTATTACCCTCATATTAATATCAATCCTATTCCCCTCATATTAGTATCAATCCTATTCCCCTCATATTAGTATCAATCCTATTTCCCTCATATTAGTATCAATCTTATTTCCCTCATATTAGTATCAATCCTATTCCCTTCATATTAATATCAATCCTATTCCTTTCATATTAATATCAATCCTATTCCCCTCATATTAGTATCAATCCTATTTCCCTCATATTAATATCAATCCTATTCCCTTCATATTAGTATCAATCCTATTTCCCTCATATTAATATCAATCTTATTCCCCTCATATTAGTATCAATCCTATTCCCTTCATATTAGTATCAATCCTATTCCCCTCATATTAGTATCAATCCTATTCCCCTCATTTTAGTATCAATCCTATTCAGGGTTTTAGACTCATAAACTTTGAGAAACAAAATGGTTGCATCAGATTTTTAGAAGCGTCACATCGTTATAACTGGCTGTTGGTATAACCTTGACTATCACAGCTACTTTGCTTTTCTTTGTTTTTGAACAAGTGTGTTCGAATTAAGAAAAGACTAGCATGAAAACCCGACGTTGCTCGGGGGGAGGGGCGGTTAAACACATGCATATCAACTTAATTATTGATGACCATAAAGTGGGTGGGACCAAGTCAAAAAGTAAGGGGGGGGCTGTAGCCCACCCTCCCCAGTGCTGCCGTCCATGACTTCTATTGCCTTCTTTTGTAAGTTTGACATATAAATACACTTTTGGTTTTATATAGATCTCTAATCTTTTTTTCTATTGGACACACACACAGACATTGACATTTATATGTATAGATAATTATTTTGTTATAGTTTTTTTTTAAGTTTCTTTTCATCAATTTTATATTTAAAAATACTAACTATAAAGTAATTAAAAAAAAACACAATTGAATAATTATAAAAAATGATTTTATTAATCATGAAAACTTAAAAAAACATTTTTTTATAAACAGTGTTTATGGCAAACATTTGGACATACTGATACTAACTATCTGGATTGTCACTTTAATAAATCAAACTAAATTTCTCAGTGAAGTTAGACACT
>OY744520.1:16171274-16176274 GCA_963556195.1 Sepiola atlantica
TGTATTACGTCAGTCAACGGATAATGAACAATTGGAATCTGGTAATCAGATAGCTCTGCAAAGTGGGTCAAGTAATTTATCCGAAATTTTATATATTATATGAAACCAACTTGAGATCTAGCATGATGGCAAGAAATTATAATTGCCCTCAATTTAAAAATTAAAACGGAGCAAAGGCGATAACTCAGATTCCGAAATTTGCACTGGTGTTTTTATTGCTTGACGAGTGGCTTTCCTTTTGATCGGTTCTCTGTTGTTGATCCCGAGAAAGCAATCATAAACAATTTATTTGTTAGTTATAAAAAAAAGTCTTCCTTATGTTTATTTATCGTTTATAAAACACAAAAGAGTTTTCTTTTTTTGCTAACAATTCATTTAATGCTTCTGACCAACAGTCAGCCACAACAGCCGTATACGCCCGTGTTTATGTCTGTCAGTGTCTCCTGGTTATTCTGTGCAAACTTGCTTGTCACAGTATCCGATATCTCTCTTTTCTCTAGCGTTTCTGTATTTATTTACTCCTCTACAGGAGTTAGGCACAAGGCCAGTTTTATCTTACTCCCACAGGTAAGATGTGACCCAAGGTCGGTTCGGGAAAGTGGGATTTGAAAAGCAGCGCCCGAGAAAGTGAGCTCTCTGGCCATTAAAAATTGTCTGGGCAGCCCCGTCGGCATTCCCCGGTAGGGGCGCCTCAGGCAGTAAGCAATAAACTTACTCCTCCCCAAAGATGGGAGGCAAAGCCTGGGAGGGTGGACCTCCTAGAACTGCACAGGACAAACCCACAGACCGGCGGAATCAAGCCTCAAAGGACACGACGACACCGGTCTATGGGGTGCAGTATCCATCGGAACAGATACTACACTTTGATCTTAGCTAAAAGGCCAAGAAAAAAACTCGTATGCGTCAGATCTACGTCATAGTTTCTTTGTTTCAATTTCGACACGATCTTTCTGTGCTTATATCAAATTTCGGATAAATTACTTGAACCACTTTGCAGAGCTATCTGATTACCACATTCTAATTGCTCATTGTCCGTTGACTGACATAATACAAACACCCAACACAAAGTTTCGTTTTACAAATTCCCTAAACAGCAGCGTTTCAATAGTCCTTCGAATTTTATTCTATTTTTGTTTATATGTTTTCGAGATTTCGAGTTTTTGTCCATGCTTTCTCCCTAAAATATGCGTCTCTCCGACTCATCATGTTACAGAAAGTATGACAGATATAACAAATATATAGGGAAGCTGATAGAAAACATGAATTGACGATTGAATCCAATCAAGACAACCGTCCTCGTTGGGGAAAATCTTTGTCACGTTTTGTGTTTTGTCTGTGGTGATAAAGGGACGGTAGTTTCCCCCCAAAATGACTAAAGTCAGCATGCACCCTAGAACGCATGGATGTGAATAAATAGTCAAGTAATCCTTTTCGTTGGCTATGCAAATGAATCGCGTCGTTGGCTATGCAAATGAGTTGTTTCACTAGTCAATCGTTGACGGTAGTTGACTGTGGTGAGTGTAATATTGGGCGAAATGCAACGAAGAAGACGCAGTGTCTTGAACATATAGCCGTGTTGACATCTCTCGGTTTTCTGCTGTTCCGTTCTGCCGATGATAGTGCTACCCCCTAAAACAGGGGCGGGTAACCTTTTCAAAGTGAGGGCCAGATAAGACTTTTGGAAGGAGATCGCGGGCCGGAGTGAAAAACGAAATCTCAGAATTACTATATTTTGTTTACATGAATAAATTGTACAAAAATTGCATTGAACACTCTACAAATCTGATATTTTTTCTCAAGAGACTTTTGTATGTAATGTTATAAAAGGCGCCGACGAAGAGCCATTTTGGAATCATAAAAAATAATGACGGGGGAAGTAGCAAGTTGATCCAGCATTCGTTTTGACACACCTCGCATAAGTTCTCTGTTTTATACCCTTTCCTCGTATCTCGTTTCCTCTTTGCCTCTCTCTTTCTCTTGTTCTATTTTTATCTCAGGACAAGGATTTGAAATTAATAGTTAAAGAAAAATGAAATATACATGCATCATCGCTCGCTGATATTCATACATTTTCATCCCACTGTAAATCTTAATTGAAACCAACTCTTACGTGTATGTCACAAAATGATATGAGTTTTACTGGGAGGTCCGCGGGCCGGATTGCAATAATAAAGCATAGCAGGGTGGCGGACCGGACGCTCAGCTTTCGCGGGCCGGAGGTTGCCCGCCCCAGCCCTAAAAGATCTTCCAATTGACGATTGCCCCTCGTTTCCTCTTGTTCCGTGTTAACGGTGTTATTCTTATTTTCGACCCTCTCATTTATCTTGTTCCTGTTTCTCGTTCCTGTCCGTTTCTCATGATCTAAAACCCGTCGTTCATTCCTGTGTCAGTTGTGTAACTCAACCCTTGAAGTGACCCGAAATCAAATGGCGCAGATTTAAGTAGAAATAATATACGAAATAGAGTGAAGAATAAGTAGAAATGATATACGAAATAGAGTGAAGAATAAGTAGAAATGATATACGAAATAGAGTGAAGAATAAGTAGAAATGATATACGAAATAGAGTGAAAAATAAGTAGAAATGATATACGAAATAGAGTGAAGAATAAGTAGAAATGATATACGAAATAGAGTGAAGACTAAGTAGAAATGATATACGAAATAGAGTGAAGAATAAGAAGAAATGATATACTAAATAGAGTGAAGAATAAGTAGAAATGATATACGAAATAGAGTGAAAAATAAGTAGAAATGATATACGAAATAGAGTGAAGAATAAGTAGAAATGATATACGAAATAGAGTGAAGAATAAGTAGAAATGATATACAAAATAGAGTGAAGAATAAGTAGAAATGATATACGAAATAGAGTGAAGAATAAGTAGAAATGATATACGAAATAGAGTGAAGAATAAGTAGAAATGATATACGAAATAGAGTGAAGAATAAGTAGAAATGATATACGAAATAGAGTGATGAATAAGTAGAAATGATATACAAAATAGAGTGAAGAATAAGTAGAAATGATATACGAAATAGAGTGAAGAATAAGTAGAAATGATATACGAAATAGAGTGAAGAATAAGTAGAAATGATATACGAAATAGAGTGAAGAATAAGTAGAAATGATATACGAAATAGAGTGAAAAATAAGTAGAAATGATATACGAAATAGAGTGAAGAATAAGTAGAAATGATATACGAAATAGAGTGAAGAATAAGTAGAAATGATATACGAAATAGAGTGAAGAATAAGAAGAAATGATATACTAAATAGAGTGAAGAATAAGTAGAAATGATATACGAAATAGAGTGAAGAATAAGTAGAAATGATATACGAAATAGAGTGAAGAATAAGTAGAAATGATATACGAAATAGAGTGAAGAATAAGTAGAAATGTTATACGAAATAGAGTGAAGAATAAGTAGAAATGATATACGAAATAGAGTGAAGAATAAGTAGAAATGATATACTAAATAGAGTGAAGAATAAGTAGAAATGATATACGAAATAGAGTGAAGAATAAGTAGAAATGATATACTAAATAGAGTGAAGAATAAGTAGAAATGATATACGAAATAGAGTGAAGAATAAGTAGAAATGATATACTAAATAGAGTGAAGAATAAGTAGAAATGTTATACGAAATAGAGTGAAGAATAAGTAGAAATGATATACGAAATAGAGTGAAGAATAAGTAGAAATGATATACTAAATAGAGTGAAGAATAAGTAGAAATGTTATACGAAATAGAGTGAAGAATAAGTAGAAATAATATACGAAATAGAGTGAAGAATAAGTAGAAATGATATACTAAATAGAGTGAAGAATAAGTAGAAATGTTATACGAAATAGAGTGAAGAATAAGTAGAAATGATATACGAAATAGAGTGAAGAATAAGTAGAAATGATATACGAAATAGAGTGAAGAATAAGTAGAAATGATATACGAAATAGAGTGAAGAATAAGTAGAAATGATATACGAAATAGAGTGAAGAATAAGTAGAAATGATATACGAAATAGAGTGAAGAATAAGTAGAAATGATATACGAAATAGAGTGAAGAATAAGAAGAAATGATATACGAAATAGAGTGAAGAATAAGTAGAAATGATATACGAAATAGAGTGAAGAATAAGTAGAAATGTTATACGAAATAGAGTGAAGAATAAGTAGAAATGATATACGAAATAGAGTGAAGAATAAGAAGAAATGATATACTAAATAGAGTGAAGAATAAGTAGAAATGATATACGAAATAGAGTGAAGAATAAGTAGAAATGATATACGAAATAGAGTGAAGAATAAGTAGAAATGATATACGAAATAGAGTGAAGAATAAGTAGAAATGATATACTAAATAGAGTGAAGAATAAGTAGAAATGTTATACGAAATAGAGTGAAGAATAAGTAGAAATGATATACGAAATAGAGTGAAGAATAAGTAGAAATGATATACGAAATAGAGTGAAGAATAAGTAGAAATGATATACGAAATAGAGTGAAGAATAAGTAGAAATGATATACGAAATAGAGTGAAGAATAAGTAGAAATGTTATACGAAATAGAGTGAAGAATAAGTAGAAATGATATACGAAATAGAGTGAAGAATAAGAAGAAATGATATACGAAATAGAGTGAAGAATAAGTAGAAATGTTATACGAAATAGAGTGAAGAATAAGTAGAAATGATATACGAAATAGAGTGAAGAATAAGTAGAAATGATATACGAAATAGAGTGAAGAATAAGTAGAAATGTTATACGAAATAGAGTGAAGAATAAGTAGAAATGATATACGAAATAGAGTGAAGAATAAGTAGAAATGATATACGAAATAGAGTGAAGAATAAGTAGAAATGTTATACGAAATAGAGTGAAGAATAAGTAGAAATGATATACGAAATAGAGTGAAGAATAAGTAGAAATGTTATACGAAATAGAGTGAAGAATAAGTAGAAATGATATACGAAATAGAGTGAAGAATAAGTAGAAATG
>OY744520.1:16178774-16258774 GCA_963556195.1 Sepiola atlantica
AATAGTAATAATAATAATAATAATAATAATAATAATAATAATAATAATAATAATAATAAGAAGAAGAAGAAGAAGAAGAAGAAGAAGAAGATACGGACAGACTCTACATGAAAAGAAACGAAGGGGAAGAGGACTGGTAAGTATAGAAGATTGTGTGGAAGACTAAAAAAAAGAGCTGAAGAAATACATAACTCAGAAGACGGAAAGGGTAATCACTGCAGCAAGACACACCGTTCCAATGAGCAACTCAGGAAGCACTGAAACCAGAAACAAAACAAGAAAAGGAAAGTGGGAAGCACAACAACTACATGGACGCTTCATTAGATTGACAAGAGAAGAAACCAACGAAAATAGCTGGACATGGCTAAGAAAAGGACACTTGAACAGAGAAACGGAATCTTTACTGATGGCGGCTCAGAACAATGAAATTAGGACAAACTACATTAAAGCTAAAATAGATAAAACCCAGGAAAACAGTAAATGCAGACTGTTTGGACAAAGAGACGAAACAGTAAATCATATAATAAGTGAATGTAGCAAACTAGCCCAAAAAGAATATAAAAACAGACATGACTGTGTGGGGAAAGCAGTACACCGGGTACTGTGCAAACAATTGAATTTCAAATACGCAGACAAATGGTACAAACATAAACCAGAAACAGCACTGGAAAACAAAATCATCTGTGATTTGGATATACAAACAGACAAACTCATAAAAACAAGGAGACCTGATGTTATTATAGTCGACAAGAAGGAAAAATCTTCGCCGTTCTAGCAGACCACAGAGTGAAGATCAAAGAGACGGAAACACGAAGCAAATACACGGAACTAGCCAGAGAACTAAAAGGAATATGGAGCATGAAGAAAGTTAGTATAATACCAATAATCGTAGGAGCACTAGGAACAGTCCCAAAAAACCTGGAGAAAAGACTGGGAGAAATTGGAATCAAAGGAATCACTGAAACTATACAAAGGACGGCAATGATCAAAACAGCTGCAATCTTAAGGAAAATCCTCGAATGCGGAAACCAACCCGCATAAGATACAAAGGGTAACCAGTCTCATTGAATTTACAACAGGAAGAAAACAAAACCACATGAAGAACACCACATCACGAACCAAGGAACAGAAACTGCAAGAAACATCACATCATACGTTCCCCCCCCCCACCAAAAAAAATAAATGGTGCCGGCCTATGCTGACACCACACAAAATATTTGTAGAGGGTCAAGGAGAATGAGAAGATCGAGGAGGGACAGCACAAACCAGACCTCCCCTGGAAGAGTGCGGAGAATGCTGGGACCTTGGAGAGACTTTTTGCCACCCACATCCCAGAGAAGACCAATGGTCTTTATCAGTGAGAAATCAATGGTAAGCGGCTGTTGCGATACCGCAAGGTTATTTGCGATAGTTATCGAAAAGAGGTTGAGAATACTGGAAATCTGAGGAGGCTTGTTGTCACTCAGACTCCAGGGAACACCGCCGGTTGTTGTCGGTGAGCAATCGCTGACGATGACCTGTGTGATAACTCCTAGTGAATAATAATAATAATAATAATAATAATAATAATAATAATAATAATAATGTGGTGTAAATGAGGAAAAAGAAGAGAAAACAAGAACGACCGACCGCGTTTTTGCGTGGCTTACCTCGTGTGAAGAAGAAGGAAACAAGAATGGCCGACTTGTTTCTTTAAATGCCTACAGGGTGACTACGAGGTATGCAAATGAGATGCTCCTGATTGGAAATGGAAGAGATAAAAGAGGAGTGATTGGGGGAGGAGGCAGAGGGAAGTTAGATTGCGAACAGAGAAGTTTGATCAAAGGAGAAAAGTCGGATCCATAGAGAGTGAAGAAAAACGTTGCAGAAATTCGTTTCGGAGTGGATAGAAAGCGGAAGTACGGCCAGCAGTGTCGCGTATATCACAAGCTATTTCGGCGCATCGAGCAAATTACCATGGCTGAGTGGAGACTGAGCACTCACATGCTGAGACCCTTTACTGGGGAGGGTGACCTGATTAAGTGGCTGGAGAAATTAAAGATGGTGGCGAAGCTGCAAAAGATAGAAGATGTGGTCACCCTGCTGCCGCTATACTTAGAGGGGGAAGCCCTCACGATTTACCAGCAGATGCGAGATGAAGACAAGGAAGACCTTGCCTCAGTGGAGCAAAGGCTGAAATTGGCCTTCGCTGAGGGTCCATTCGAAGCACTTGGTAAGCTTTCCAGTTTGAGGTGGACCGGCGAGTCGGTTGACGTCTTTGCGGCAGAGATCAGGAGACTGGCAGGGTTGGCTGGTTACGTGGGGAGGAGCCTGGAGATGACGGTAAAGCTGTACCTAGTTAACGGCTTCCCAGAGGAAATCTCTACGAACATGCAGAGAATCACTGGGATCCATACTATGGAAGTGGACGATCTCTTGGTTCACGCCAGAGTCCTAGTGAAAAATGTTAAAAGCCCAATCGTGGCTGCAGCTGTGGGTGGAAATATGTGCATGAGGCCTCACTTGAATGAGAGGCAGCCGGCGAGGCGACAGGAGGGGAGACCTGCAATCAAGTGCTTCCGGTGCCAGGGCCCTCATCTGATCAAGGACTGCAAAGAGCCGAGACCGGGGATCACGTGCTACCGATGTGGACAAGTGGGGCACCTTAGCCGCTATTGTGTTGCTGCACGGCACCAGGGAAACGAGTGAAGGGGAGCTATTGTGCCAGTGGTTACCCCTTCTGTGCGGAGATGGCGCATGATGGAACGTTGCCTCGGTTACCGGTAGTAGTCAATGGGAAGAAAGCCATAGCCCTTGTCGACACAGGCTGTACTACAACGTTGTTAGCGAGGAATGTCGCTAGGTCATGGAGCGGAACCAGGACTATTAGGACCGTGGATGGCAGGGATGTGAAGTGCCTAGGTGAGACGACAGCGGAAGTAATGGTGCAAGGGGTGTCCATTGGACTGCGAGCCTTAGTGTTGAATCATCTGGTCGGTGGTGTTGACGTGATTATAGGTATGAGTGCAATTAACCGACTGGGTGGCGCCACGTTACGAGGGAGCCAAGTGACGTTCGGACGTCTCGGCGCAGTGGGGATGGCAGTGGGGATGGCAGAATACCAAAACCGGAGGTTTGCTGCATTGAGGACAAAGATTTCCTGGCAAAGTTTGATGGCGTGAGGTGGACGGTGGAATGGAAATGGATCTCCGGACCCCCGGAACTACAGAATAAAGTGGGCTGCTACGAAAACACCCTGCGAGGAGAAATAAGAAAAGGATTTGAGGAAGAAGTGGAGAGGTGGATAAAAGAAGGAATTCTGAAACCGTGGACAGGGGAAGAAAAAGGAGTGTTGCCACTACTGGCGGTTGTTCAGCCTACGAAAAACAAGATTAGGCCCGTACTGGACTTCAGAGAATTGAACAGACACGTAGCCTGCCACACTGGAACGGGGATCGACGTATGTGAGGAGGTCATGAGGAAATGGAGAAGAATGGGACGGGCCACAAAAATTGTCGATCTGAAATCGGCATATCTGCAGATCCATGTAGATGAAAAACTCTGGCAGTACCAGCTGGTCCGGTACAAGGGGCGAGTGTATTGTCTGACGAGGTTAGGCTTTGGGCTGAGTTCAGCCCCCAAAATTATGACTGCCGTGCTGAAGACAGTGCTGAGCAAAGACCGTTCAGTGGAGGAGGTCACTAGTTCGTACATTGACGACATTCTGGTGGAGGAGGCAGAGGTGACAGCGGAGAAAGTAAGAAGCCATGTCGAGAAGTATGGGTTAACTGCAAAACCGGCGGAGGCCCTGGATGGAGGACGGGTGCTGGGGTTGAAACTAAGGCGAGATGGAAAAGAAAGCCTTGTCTTCGAACGAGGGAGTGTAATACCCGAAGTCGGATCTGAGCTGACGAAGCGAGAACTTTTCTCAGTCTGCGGGAGGCTGGTCGGGCACTATCCTATCGCTGGCTGGCTCAGGATAGCATGTAGTTTTATTAAACGACTAGCAGGCACTGCTGACTGGGAGGGCCGTGTAACGAAGGAGGTTATGAACATGCTGCAAGATATCATTGCGAGGGTGAGGAATGAGGACCCAGTGAAAGGGGACTGGTATGTCAGCAGCGGAGATGCGGGTGTGATTTGGTGCGATGCCAGTAACCTGGCGTTGGGCGTCGTACTAGAGATGGGAGGCGTAACTGTGGAGGATGCAGCATGGCTAAGAAAAACCAACGACTTCTCCCATATCAACGTAGCAGAACTAGATGCCGTTATGAAAGGACTCAATCTGGCCCTGAAGTGGGGATTGAAAATAATTGAAATTAAAACCGATTCGGCAACGGCAGCATCGTGGATTCGGTCGGCAGTAACTGGCGATAAGAGAGTTAAGACCAAAGGTGCTGCGGAAATGCTGATCAAGCGCAGACTCGGAGCGCTCGCCGATCTAATAGCGGAGTTCCAGTTAAGAGTATCTGTCGTGTTGGTCCCATCAGAAAAAAACAAGGCGGATTCGATGACACGCGTGAAGAAGGCCTGGCTGCAGGAGGGAAAGGAGGTCTCCTCGGTATGCTATGCAGGGGAAGAAGTCAAGGAGTCACACGAAATGCACCACTTTGGTCGGCAACGAACGTTATTCCTAGCCAGAGAGGTTTACCCGGAGACCACTGAGGAGGAGGTTAGGGAAGTGGTGGAGAACTGTCGAGAGTGCCAATCAATTGACCCTAGACCGTCCAGACACGAAACAGGACAGTTGCACGTTGCGGAGGACTGGAAGCGATTGGCTATTGATGTGACGCACTATCGCCACAAATTGTATCTCTCGATGGTCGACTGTGGACCGGGAAGGTTTGCCATCTGGAGAGAAATCAGGGCAGAAGCGGCATGGGCGATCGGAGGGGTCATCGAGGAGATATTTTTGGAGAAAGGGCCGGTTGAGGAACTCTTGATGGACAATGGGCCCGCTTTCCGATCTGAAGCCTTTAAAGGGGTATGCGATAAGTGGGGAGTAAGGCAATTTTTTAGAGCAGCGTATCGGCCGAGTGGCAACGGAATAGTGGAGAGGAATCATCGCACCATTAAAGCCGCTGCGGAAAAAAGCAACGTATCACCCATAGAGGCGGTGTTTTGGTACAACATCTCGCCAAAAACCAAACAAGACGAGACAACTGTCCCTCATAGGGCCGTTTTCACATATAAGTGGCGGCACCCATGCAACAAAACAGCAGGAATCGAGAGTGAGGAAGCCACTATCAAAGTAGGTGAAGAGGTATGGGTGAAACCCCCTAATGCACAGTGTACCACTCGTTGGAAAAAAGGGGTCGTAACGGGATTGCGGTCGAAGAACAATGTGATGGTGAACGGCGTTCCCCGGCATATCCTAGACCTGCGTCGCATGACACTGCCGGTACGCAGTGAGGGCAGTAAAGAAGAGGAAATCGAGGGCCACCGAGAAGCAAATGATGCGACTCTACCTGACTTAGACCCACGTTGTAGTGAACCTGAAAATGTTAACCCCCAAGAAGTTGTTCCCCAGAGGCCTCGACGTGAGAGGAGGCGGCCTGCTTGGATGGAGGATTACGAAGTATCCTATTGATCTCGAAGATCAAGGGGGGCGTGTGGTGTAAATGAGGAAAAAGAAGAGAAAACAAGAACGACCGACCGCGTTTTTGCGTGGCTTACCTCGTGTGAAGAAGAAGGAAACAAGAATGGCCGACTTGTTTCTTTAAATGCCTACAGGGTGACTACGAGGTATGCAAATGAGATGCTCCTGATTGGAAATGGAAGAGATAAAAGAGGAGTGATTGGGGGAGGAGGCAGAGGGAAGTTAGATTGCGAACAGAGAAGTTTGATCAAAGGAGAAAAGTCGGATCCGTAGAGAGTGAAGAAAAACGTTGCAGAAATTCGTTTCGGAGTGGATAGAAAGCGGAAGTACGGCCAGCAGTGTCGCGTATATCACAAATAATAATAATAATAATAATAATAACTGAACTAGCGGAACCCGTGTAAATTACATGAAATGATGTTTTCAATACGGGTCCTAATGTAACAAAGCACCCTCTATTGGTTAGTAAGTTACGCTTGCTTTATTATGAGCCCCCCCCTTCTGGATAAGAGTGAAATAATTGTTTAAAATAGTAACTCGTGTACGATGGACACTGCGCATATCTACTAAAAAAGGTTGATATGCCATCCGTTCAAAAAAAAAAAACAACAACAAAATAATACTGACCGATACCCTTCTTTTTAAGCAGTCAACGTAATTAAATAGACAATGCCATTAAAAACGCCAACATAAAAACAAAAAATAGTTTTAAGCAACACAAAAAAGTAGTTTTTAACCAGGTGATAAAAAAATATATTATTTCTTCCCCTTCCTCTCGAAATGTAGAATAAAAATCTTAGAGGTTGGTTGGGATCGAACTATAAACCAGTCGGGCCGAAGTAAAAAATATTACCTCGCTAACAATTGCGCCAGAGGGAAACACATGTAAATATTCCTAAACGCAGGCTACTTGAATGTTTTTCAAAATTTAGGTGCGGCACGTATGCGCAGAGCTTTTGCCGGAAGCGTGACACACGAACACACACGCTATCGTATTAATATATAGATGATAATAATAATAATAATAATAATAATAATAATAATAATAATAATAATAATAATAATACAATGCGATTTGAATTCATAAAAGAATGGTAATCAACAAACTGCCTTAAAAACATACTTTGAAAAATGTAAAAAAAATGTCATTTTTTTGATAATTTTAGATGTTTTACACTGATCTTTTGTATATGAATTATTACTGCTATAATACCTTTTGTGGAGTTCGAAAATCAAGACCCCAAAATACAGATTTTGTAACTCCCACCTCCCAACTTACATGGTTTTCTTGAGCGGACATCTTTGCTCTTTTTCGAAAGTTTTACTTTTGCAGAGAATTCTAAAAATAGAAAGAAAGAAAAATGGTGAAAAAAATGTATTATGAAAAAAAAAAAAGAAAAACTAGAATAAAAAGGTCTATATTCACCAGACAGTGATAATAATAGGATAAAAATATGAGATTATTGTTAATCACATGATTTATGTTCAAGTTCAATGCTTTTAGAGTCGTTATTACATACAAAGAATGTCAGAAAAGGCTGTCCAGTAGAATCAAGGATGTACTAATATATATATATATATATATATATATATATATATAATATTTGTTACTGTTTATTATCTATGTATGTATATGTTTCGTCCTTTATAAGCGGGACTCATCAGCATAGAGATATGCCTATTCACTACCGGTCATGCGATTCGAAACCCCGGATTACGAGTATTTTGCAACTCAAATCCCGACACCTGAACCACTTGGTCAATGTTGAACAGCGAATAAATCGTGATAATTTTAACACTTTATGCGGCGGCTTGACGTCATAAGAGCGTTCTACTTAATGAAAGGAACGATGCGTTTAAAGCTAGCGACGTCATTGGCGACTAATAATGCAATTTTCTACACTTAATCACTTAGGAAGTGAGACAATCGAAATAATAGTAAGCAAAGAAACAACGAACGCTGCAATCACCAATACAAATAATTACATAAAATACATTAAATATATAGGTGATAACAATCGTACATATTTCTAGACAAGCGTCTTGGTCCAGTGGTAAAGACGCTCGACTATAGACATCAATATCGAAGGTTTGACCCTTGTCTAAGTTAGCCATGCTGATGACGGCTGTGAGCCAGAAACGCGTGTCCATGGATTACTTTTAAATTAATATATATATATATATATATATATATATATATATATATATAAGGTATGAAACTAAAAGTAGGATGTATACTTTTGAATCTCTCATGTAATGATTAAAGCTCAATATACGGAATAGAGCACTTATATAGATAAATGAGAGAAGGGAAATAAAAAATGTAAGAATGACAAATCTATTTCATCTTCAGTTATTCAATGCAAGGTGTATTCAATAAAGCGTGTTTATTATTTCTTTCCTTAACCCAGGCTTTATATATATATATAGTACATGTATTGGTTTCTGTAAATGTAAATCCGTAGAAACTCAAGTGTTTATAAAAAGTGCTCAATACCAAGTAGAGCTGTTTATAAGTATAATTTTTTATTTATACAAACATTATTGGTTACATATGTGCATACATGTTTCGGTTGCACTTTCCCAAGAAAGTCAACCTCATCAGACCGAGAATCTTTCAGTTTCCTGAAAGATTCTCGGTCTGATGAGGTTGACTTTCTTGGGAAAGTGCAACCGAAACATGTATGCACATATGTAACCAATAATGTTTGTATAAATAAAAAATTATACTTATATATATATATATATATATATATATATATATAAGTATATATATATATATATATATATATATATATATATATATATATATAGTGTGTGTGTGTATTTAGGCAGCATTTTCTCATTTATGCAAACATTGTTCAAAATAACAGAATTCGTCTGTTTAATTATAACTTTTTTATTTATTCAATCTAAAATAAAAAGAATCACGGATGAAATCAGTGGAAAGATTTTAAAATGTGATTTTATTCTGTGATGCCACTCTGGCGTCACTGAATTTAAATTGTCAACGTCTTTCCTGAAACAATGCGAAAACGTTCTTTTACGTGCACGTTTCTTTGCTGTCTTTTTAAAAACTCTCTTCTTTCTCCAGCTTTTTTGTTCATTTGCTTTTGACACCTGTGGATTATTCAACGAAGAATCGAAAACGCTCGTGAAACCTATGGAGCATTTATTAATATTTTTGATTTTAATACAAAAAAGACCATTAGAAAAAATGAAAAAATAAAAAAGATATAATTAAACAGACGAATTCTGTTACTTTTAACAATGTTTGCATATATATATATATATATATATATACACAAGGCCTGTCTAAAAAGTATCCGACCTTTATTTTTCCGTGCCAAATAGAGACGATAGGGCGGCACCACTCTACACAGTGAAGGAAGACACCTTCATGCGCATGTGTGAATTATTTTATCACTGCCTTCCTGCGTGTTAGTCGCTGCCTATCAGTTGCTGAGTGAGGTGCTACACAACGTGTTCGTCGGATTACCGATTCTCTCAAGATGACTGAACGTGTTGAGCAAAGGTACTGCATCAAATTTTGTCAAAAGCTTGGTGATTCTCAAAGCAAAACAATAGGTAAGATTCAGCAGGTGTTTGGAGAAGATGCGATGGGTGTAACACAAATTAAGTTCAACCGATTCAAAAATGGCCGCACATCAGCAGAGAGTGACCAGCGTTCTGGCAGGCCCCAAACTGCTCGGAGTGCAGCTGTTGTTGAGAGGGTGCAAAATTTGGTGATGGAAAATCGTCGTTCAACCGTGCGGGAGATCGCTCAAGAGGTCGGAGTGAGTAAAGATTCTGCACATGCAATTTTGCCTGATGATTTGAACATGCACAGAGTGGCTGCAAAATTTGTGCCCAAGTTGTTGTCGCAGGAACAAAAGGATCTCCGTTTTCAAGTTGTACAGGACCTTCTGGAAAACGTCAACACTGATCCTGAGTTTCAGTCATTGCAATGAAAGCATCCCGAATCTCCAAGGAAAAATAAAGCGCGACAGGTGCGCAGCAAAATCAAGATGATGCTGACTGTCTTCTTTGATATCCGTGGAATTGTGCATCAGAAATACGCACCGGAAAGACAAACAGTGATAAAGGAGTACTATCAAGATGTTCTCTGGCATCTCCATGACGCAGTTTGGCGCAAAGGACCAAACATGTGGATGGTGAAAAACTGGCAACTTCATCACAACAACGCCCCCACACATTCATCCAAAACATGGAATTCCAGTCGTTCGCAAACATCCCTACTCTCTAGACATAGCTTCTTGCGACTTCTGGTTGTTTTGAAAATTGAAGTCGCCACTGAAAGGTTCCCGTTTGTTTACTATTGTGCAGATTAGCTTAGAATTTTAGATCTGCGCATGTGTTAGTGTTGCCATATAACGTGCCAAGTTTCAGTTGCATATAATTCTGGTACGCAGTGTATACACATGTCCCTAAAAAATGAGGCGACATTATGTATGTAAGAGAAGCAAATCACCAGTAGATATAACACAGCGATTTATTGCTAACAATAACAACAACAGAAGAAAAAACGAAACACATTTATCAGATAGAGAATTAGCACATATTTACGACAGGACTTGTAGCTTGGTGGTTGAGCACTCGATCGAAGTTTCAAATCGTGTCATCAATAGCCATGCTGATGAGCTGCAGTAATGGCAAAACATGTGTCCATAAATAACTAATTTCTCTCTCTTTATCTATCTATCTATCTATCTATCTATCTATCTATCTATCTATATATATATATTTATATATATATATATATATATGACTCAAATGTGATGAAATTCTTCACTTTTAAACAAGAAAAACATTATATACATATATCCAATATATAAAATGAAGTCACTTTATTTTTCAGTTTGTTATTGACAGCTTTGAATCTGACAGAATCGATATTTGATTCTTCCTAGACAATTTGTCTTTTTCTTCTTTCCACCATGTTATTTACAACACATTACTGTATTTCACTTCAGTTTCTTTTTAAACTGTACATATTAAGGGCTAAGAAGATTATTGAAATGAAGACATTGTTCAATAATTACCAGAGCAGTAACGTAAACTTAGGGCATTAATAAAAGAATTGCACCTGTTTGATCTATTCCAGCTATCAGATGAACAAGTATATGCGTTTAAAATAAATATGAGCCTATTTATTTCTTACAATTACTTGGATATCATAATAGTATGTAAACAAATTTGACTCATACAACCTAATTAAAATGTCTTCAAACAATGTTACAAGTGTCCTTTCGTGTCAATCGTTTACTTGTTAATCCTGCACACGGAATTTTTCTCATAGTAAATCCATTATTACTTATTTAACTAATGTAGCCCACAAATAATTTTAATGTGTCTTTCTTTAAATTACTAGCAAACTAAAAAAATCATTAATAACAAAAGGCACCTTCTCCACGCCGCCCCCTAAAAAAACTACATTCAGTTTAATGAGGTTAACATTTACTTTTCTTTGACACCTAATATTCTCCCTGTTATTAACTCACCCCTAACACCGGATTTATTTTTGCATTACTTTCACACTACATATACAATATTCTTCCAATTATTATTTTATTCATTCAACAGGTAGAGAAATAATCATTAAAACTTTAAAATGCAATAACATTTGTAAAGGCACACATATTCAAAGATGGTGTTGTCTTCTTAAACTCTCAGATAGGCAGATAGGGAGACTAGAAAGACACACACCGACAAGTATAAGCATATAATAAATAGGGAGAGCTATATATATATATATATATATATATATATATATATATATATATATATATATATATGATTATTTTTATTTACACCAGACATGTACAAAATCTGCGACACTGGCATGTCGATGTTATCGATCAACAGCTATTTCCAAATATGATCTAAGGTTAAGGTCGGATTCTAAATCTGCCTGATGAGATCTCAGTTTATAATAGCTGTTGATCGATAACATCGACATGCCAGTGTCGCAGATTTTGTACATGTCTGTGTAAATAAAAATAATCATATATAAAATCTCTATTTGATATTGGGCACTTTTTATAAACCCGGTTGAAATTCTTTGGATTACTACCCTGTGGATGTTTTACCTGGATTATATATATATATATATATATATATATATATATATATATATAATTATATATATACTGATGATTCCGCAAAGATGAAACATATACGTATGTAGATAATAAGTAAAAATATTTATTATTAAATAATTATATATATATATATATATATATATATATATATATATATATATATATATATATATATATATATATATATATATATATTCGTTTTATTCCTGGGAATTGATTAAAAAATCCTGTGAATCCATCTGTTTATATGATAGTGCTCAAAAACAAGTAGCGCAGTATATTCATTTATTTATACAAACATTTCTGGCTTCATATGTGCATACATGTTTCAGCTACAACCTTATTAAGCTCAGCTTCCTTGTGTCCTGTTAACAGTTAACTGTGGAATGTTAGCCTAATCAAGCTGTAGCTGAAACATGTCTACACAGATCATCTAAAGATCGATACATTTCTGCTGCCAATTTCACTATTTTCCACTGTACTATTAGTGATTTATTACTATGTAGTCGTTCTCAGAAATAAGTAGATACTTATGTATCATTTTTTATATATAAAAATAAATTTATGTTTAATACATTTGATACAGGGGAAATGTTCGGTAAGTTCGCTAGTGTAAGAGAAATAGTTGTGTATTGATTCATGTAACGGAAAAGTTTTATGTTAGATAAAATATGTCCAATAAATAGTTGTGTATTGATTCATGTAGGTGAAAAGTGTTATGTTAGATAAAATATGTTCAATAAATAGTTGTGTATTGATTCATGTAGGTGAAAAGTGTTATGTTAGATAAAATATGTTCAATAAATAGTTGTGTATTGATTCATGTAGGTGAAAAGTGTTATGTTAGATAAAATATGTTCAATAAATAGTTGTGTATTGATTCATGTAGGTGAAAAGTGTTATGTTAGATAAAATATGTTCAATAAATAGTTGTGTATTGATTCATGTAGGTGAAAAGTGTTATGTTAGATAAAATATGTTCAATAAATAGTTGTGTATTGATTCATGTAGGTGAAAAGTGTTATGTTAGATAAAATATGTTCAATAAATAGTTGTGTATTGATTCATGTAGGTGAAAAGTGTTATGTTAGATAAAATATGTTCAATAAATAGTTGTGTATTGATTCATGTAGGTGAAAAGTGTTATGTTAGATAAAATATGTTCAATAAATAGTTGTGTATTGATTCATGTAGGTGAAAAGTGTTATGTTAGATAAAATATGTTCAATAAATAGTTGTGTATTGATTCATGTAGGTGAAAAGTGTTATGTTAGATAAAGTATGTTCAATAAATAGTTGTGTATTGATTCATGTAGGTGAAAAGTGTTATGTTAGATAAAGTATGTTCAATAAATAGTTGTGTATTGATTCATGTAGGTGAAAAGTGTTATGTTAGATAAAGTATGTTCAATAAATAGTTGTGTATTGATTCATGTAGGTGAAAAGTGTTATGTTAGATAAAGTATGTTCAATAAATAGTTGTGTATTGATTCATGTAGGTGAAAAGTGTTATGTTAGATAAAGTATGTTCAATAAATAGTTGTGTATTGATTCATGTAGGTGAAAAGTGTTATGTTAGATAAAATATGTTCAATAAATAGTTGTGTATTGATTCATGTAGGTGAAAAGTGTTATGTTAGATAAAATATGTTCAATAAATAGTTGTGTATTGATTCATGTAGGTGAAAAGTGTTATGTTAGATAAAGTATGTTCAATAAATAGTTGTGTATTGATTCATGTAGGTGAAAAGTGTTATGTTAGATAAAGTATGTTCAATAAATAGTTGTGTATTGATTCATGTAGGTGAAAAGTGTTATGTTAGATAAAGTATGTTCAATAAATAGTTGTGTATTGATTCATGTAGGTGAAAAGTGTTATGTTAGATAAAGTATGTTCAATAAATAGTTGTGTATTGATTGATATTGATGCAAGAAAAGAAAGTGTTAAATTCGATCAAGTGTGAATAATGTTCGATCAGATAATAAGGAATTGGTGTTTAATTTCTGGCTTCATATGTGCATACATGTTTCAGCTACAACCTTATTAAGCTCAGCTTCCTTGTGTCCTGTTAACAGTTAACTGTGGAATGTTAGCCTAATCAAGCTGTAGCTGAAACATGTCTACACAGATCATCTAAAGATCGATACATTTCTGCTGCCAATTTCACTATTTTCCACTGTACTATTAGTGATTTATTACTATGTAGTCGTTCTCAGAAATAAGTAGATACTTATGTATCATTTTTTATATATAAAAATAAATTTATGTTTAATACATTTGATACAGGGGAAATGTTCGGTAAGTTCGCTAGTGTAAGAGAAATAGTTGTGTATTGATTCATGTAACGGAAAAGTGTTATGTTAGATAAAATATGTCCAATAAATAGTTGTGTATTGATTCATGTAGGTGAAAAGTGTTATGTTAGATAAAATATGTTCAATAAATAGTTGTGTATTGATTCATGTAGGTGAAAAGTGTTATGTTAGATAAAATATGTTCAATAAATAGTTGTGTATTGATTAATGTAGGTGAAAAGTGTTATGTTAGATAAAATATGTTCAATAAATAGTTGTGTATTGATTCATGTAGGTGAAAAGTGTTATGTTAGATAAAATATGTTCAATAAATAGTTGTGTATTGATTCATGTAGGTGAAAAGTGTTATGTTAGATAAAATATGTTCAATAAATAGTTGTGTATTGATTCATGTAGGTGAAAAGTGTTATGTTAGATAAAATATGTTCAATAAATAGTTGTGTATTGATTCATGTAGGTGAAAAGTGTTATGTTAGATAAAATATGTTCAATAAATAGTTGTGTATTGATTCATGTAGGTGAAAAGTGTTATGTTAGATAAAATATGTTCAATAAATAGTTGTGTATTGATTCATGTAGGTGAAAAGTGTTATGTTAGATAAAATATGTTCAATAAATAGTTGTGTATTGATTCATGTAGGTGAAAAGTGTTATGTTAGATAAAATATGTTCAATAAATAGTTGTGTATTGATTCATGTAGGTGAAAAGTGTTATGTTAGATAAAATATGTTCAATAAATAGTTGTGTATTGATTCATGTAGGTGAAAAGTGTTATGTTAGATAAAATATGTTCAATAAATAGTTGTGTATTGATTCATGTAGGTGAAAAGTGTTATGTTAGATAAAATATGTTCAATAAATAGTTGTGTATTGATTCATGTAGGTGAAAAGTGTTATGTTAGATAAAATATGTTCAATAAATAGTTGTGTATTGATTCATGTAGGTGAAAAGTGTTATGTTAGATAAAATATGTTCAATAAATAGTTGTGTATTGATTCATGTAGGTGAAAAGTGTTATGTTAGATAAAGTATGTTCAATAAATAGTTGTGTATTGATTCATGTAGGTGAAAAGTGTTATGTTAGATAAAGTATGTTCAATAAATAGTTGTGTATTGATTCATGTAGGTGAAAAGTGTTATGTTAGATAAAGTGTGTTCAATAAATAGTTGTGTATTGATTCATGTAGGTGAAAAGTGTTATGTTAGATAAAGTATGTTCAATAAATAGTTGTGTATTGATTCATGTAGGTGAAAAGTGTTATGTTAGATAAAGTATGTTCAATAAATAGTTGTGTATTGATTCATGTAGGTGAAAAGTGTTATGTTAGATAAAGTATGTTCAATAAATAGTTGTGTATTGATTCATGTAGGTGAAAAGTGTTATGTTAGATAAAGTATGTTCAATAAATAGTTGTGTATTGATTCATGTAGGTGAAAAGTGTTATGTTAGATAAAGTATGTTCAATAAATAGTTGTGTATTGATTGATATTGATGCAAGAAAAGAAAGTGTTAAATTCGATCAAGTGTGAATAATGTTCGATCAGATAATAAGGAATTGGTGTTTAATCGTACAAATGAAAAAAGGCGTTAAGTTATTGACAGATGTAAAAAAGAAAGAACGAGAAATGAAGTTGTAGTATTTAGATTATTCGGACTACTAGTCTCATCTTGGTTGTTACTTTCACAACGTTTCGGCCGATGTAACCTCCTACTTCTTCAGGCGCAACTTTTCGAATATTTATCTCGAACTTGGTAGCCTATATGGAATTATAAACTGAACTCTTTATATAATCGACGCGACTAGATTGTTCTCATTCCGTCAGCCATGTCCGGGTAGAAGTGCTTATTATTTTGATGTTATTCTTAGTGATTATCTTCTGCACAAAGGATTTAACCATTATGCCGCGGGTCCATGTGGGCAATTCTAGTGGGAATTTTGTGAGCTTTAAACATAATCTCAGAGCAACAGATCACAACGGAGGCTGAGGAGAGTCCATAAAGGTCGGTCACGTGCTGTTCCCTCTTGTTAGATTTGAAACCGACGGTACTGATGTTGTTCTGATTTTCTGTAATACATATATAAATAAATATTATGCTCTTATTTTTGAGTTTGTCTTAAGAATCGAGCACTGCTGGGGGTTTCTCCCACTAATCTTACAATGATATATATATATATATATATATATATATATATATATATATATATATATATATATATATATATATATATATATATATATAAGTACTTAATGTATGCACATAAAATATTCTAAGGAGATATACTTTTTATGTATCAGTTTTCAGTATTTACTTCAACAGTGCTCGATACGTAAGTAGAGCTATGTAGTAAGCAATGAAAATATATATGGAAATTAAGCTACACAGAGGCTCCCGCGTTTCATCCCCGGGGGTAATCTTTAGCTTGAAGATTCCCCCCCGGGAATGAAACGCGGGAGCCTTTTTGTAGCTTAATTGCCATATATATTTTCATTGCTTACTATATATACATATATATATATATATATATATATATATATATATATATATATAGGTAGGCAGCATCTTCTCTCGCAAGCAAGTGTTGTTGAATATAAGAGACAACTCATGTCTAGATATCCTTTGGTAGATCCTTTCAATAGTCCGAATTAGGATCTTAGTTTCGAAGGGGAATTGGCTGATGAATTTGCCATAATTTGGATTTGTCTCCCAAGTACTTTTGGACCCATCTGGGTCCATCTTCGGGGGAATGAGGTTAATCAAGTATAGACCATGTGTTAGTATTTATAGAAGGTTTTTTGGTGGGAATTATGTATATTCAACAATATATATATATATATATATATATATATATATATATATATATATATTTATATATATATATATGTGTGTGTGTGTGTGTGTGTGTGTTTCACCAGCAATTGATAGATGATTCAAGACAAGAAGAAGATATATTTATATAAAGTTAGGTATTTGTATATGTTTATACATTTCTATGTATAAGATTCACTCTTAAACTAATTAAACGATCATTATGAATTTTGAAGGAAATCTACTAGGCATAATAGTAAGTAATATGGGCAATATTTAGTTTTATTTGGTTTCATGCAAAAAGGTAAAAAGGGGATGGAAGTCCTTTGTGAAAATTTAGATACTTCAGATTTTTGTGAAATTTTAGCAATAGATATTAAAAATCGATTAATAAATATTCCCAAATTTGAGTTTTTTGAGTATTTAAAAGGGTGTTTAGGGGCCATGATATGGGTACAATCTTCTATTTGAAAATTCAAATATTTCAGATTTGCATTAAATTTGAATCATAGTTATTTGACACCAATTAAGCAAGATTTTCTGAATTTTAATTTCTTCTTAAGACTTGTTAAGCCTTAAACTTATCTAGAATCTAAATCATGTAATGGATTTTTATCAATATTGAAATAAGGATTCTAGACATAAAGTTTAGTAGAATTATACCCTGATTTTAATCTTTATAAGGGGACATAAAAGTGGCACAAACTGTTCTGTTCAGGGAATTAATTTTCCCCGTCCTGGAACAGGTATTCTTCTATTTTGTATATAAAAAGATACACCTGAAAAAGTTTGGAGGTTGCATCGGCCGAAACGTTGTGAAAATAACAATAAAGATGAGAGTAGTTGTCTGAATAATCCGAATAATACAAATTATGAATCTTAATTTTTAAAAATCCAAAAGAAAAATCAATTTGCTTACTTTTATCAAACCTTTCCAATTTCTCTGATTTCGGCCAGCAATGGAATAACTGTATTAAGTTGTCTCGGGATTCTTTTTTATATAAGCAATAAAAAATGAATATGAAAAGCCCTTGGAGGGAATTGAAAATCGTGAAAAGATATGTGAATATGAGACCAGCTTCTCCGACTGCTAGGAAAGCCATTGTCCAAGTTAGACCCAGCAAGAAGAAAACTCCCACGATTCCGATGAGGCGGATCTTTTTCCGATTGTGCTCGTATTTTTTAATCTTCTGCATGGCGAGAAGGCGCCAGACGATGATGCAGAATATGGACACGTTGAAAAGGAGGATGGCGGAAATGGGGAACAAGAAGGATGTGTAAAAAGCAGATTGGGACAGCCAGCATCTTGAATAGAAAGCAAAAAGGAAACAAAAGATGAGACCAACATTTTAGTTTTTAATGTTTATTAGTAGCAATTGAAAACTAAGCCCTATATCAAGATTAAACGCAACTTTTCTCAAGTAAAATCGTATGAGGAATACAATGGTGGTATTTACTTTTTTTTTATAGATCTTATAATAACACAGGGTCTGTGTTCGCAGTGGACATTCATAAATAGCAAGGATGGCTTTTTTTCTTTATTTTAGACTAGCTGACCCGTGTCCCGGCGTTGCCCGAGAAAGTGGATTGACTCAAGAAATGGCCAACCTTGAACGATTGAATTATTTGCTGTTTATGATTTTCCGGCGCGAACACAGACCCCACAATGTTAATGTAAAACAGCAATCAGAAAAGTAAAAAAAACAAAACTTTCGGGCTGTGTGTATCTTATGAGGAATACAATGATTGTACTTATTTTATTTTAGAGAGATGCTAGAATAACAACATAGGGTTTGTGCTGGCACTGGACATCCATAGACAGTAAAGATGACGTTTGTTTTCTTTATTTACGCCTTAAAACAACGTTCTTATGTAAAGAGCACTTTTTTATGAATAAGTATTGAAAAATAAAGTAATAGTCAGATTTTCACAAATTTTTCAATACTTATTCATTATTGGACTAACTTTACTATAAAATGCTTATTTTCGTAAAATCTATTAGGGAAAATATTTTTTCTACGTGATCCCCCCCCCCCCCCCCATTATTTCATTTTATGAAATCTGAAAAAAATATATTCTGATCGATCGAAATTTTAATGTTATATAAAGCGAAAGAGTCTTAAAAAGCACATCAGATTTACCTTTTCTTTTATTGGTAAACACTTTTGGGTAAAATATTCGTGAATTACTATACAGAAAAGTGTAAATAAATACGATATTTTTATGTTTTTAATTGTTTACTTCATTTTCTTGTTAATATACACTCTGATCTGGTGAATTGCAAAAAAAAAGAAAATGTTCTAAATAATAATTAATTTTTCAGAGATTTTAATTCATTTAAATGATATCATTTAGACACTTTAAAGTTTAAACATCTATTTTGAAAATATGTTTTCCCAATTTTTCAAAATATTTGAATATAATATTTGAATATAATATAAATCTGTTATTAATCGTAAAAGACCGACATCTCCTTCGACCGATTAATTTGTGTTTTTTTTATAGAATGTTTATTTGATTGAGTTAAGCAAGAGTTTGTTGAATTCCGGACATTGTCAAACTATGGAAGAACATAATAGACTTTATTAACTATGGAAGAACATAATAGACTTTATTAACGTCAACTCGTAAGGAGAAAGTTATCAAACGCACATGCGTTAATAATTTTATTCGGCGAAAATGCCACATGACTTAAAACTTATTTTCACTTTAAAATGGTCTCATTTATTTTTAATTGACAAATAATATTGTTAATTCATTAACAAACCACAATATTTTTTAAATTTTTATTTTTAATTTGATTTTTATTATATATAAAATTCAAGCCAAACACTAACAAAACAAAATAATAGCAAAAATCGTAACTTCCATTAGTCCTTTTAAACTATTTTTTATTCTTATTTTGATGAAATTCAAACTTTTTCCCCTTAAAAGTGTTCACCTCAGTTATTTTTAGTTATTGTATGTATTGATGACGTCATTTTATGGTGCACTTTGGAGGTCCCTAGTGAGACCATATAAGAAAACATGAAATGGGTGTAATTTTGAAGATAATAATTGTTCACCATGAACAAGTGAAAGATTATCACTTGAACTCGTAAAAAATAATGAACGGCAAGAGACTCACATTTTTCCTTTGAGTGTATAGTTTTCCGTCTTGTTTATTCCTAGGGTCAAAGCAACGATACCAAGCGGAAGACCTTTGAAATAAAAACATATTTTTACAGAAGTTTCGTTTGGATTTTTTTGGTTTATTTGTTCGTTTATTTGTTTGTGTGTTTGCTCATTTGTTTTTTCTTCATATATTTGTTTGTTTATTCATTTGTTTATTGTGTGTTTGTTAATTTGTTCATTTGTTTATTTTTTATTTGTTAGTTTGTTTATTTGTTTGTTTATTTGTGTGTTTGTTATGTCTCTTTAAGCGTCTCTCTTCCTTTATTATTATTATTACTTTTTAACTTTTATCCACCTTAAACAAGACGTATTGCCATTGGGCAGCAAGATGTTTGTTCACATTACATTTAAGTTTCTGCATGTTGATACAGTCGGGAAAACAGCGAACAGAAAGGTAATTCCAAGGGCAAACGATCAGCAAAGGGTGCTATCGGCTATGACAATCGGTGGGTTTTAACTATCTCCTTAATTGGACCCTTAAAAGAAAAAGAGGGTTGCACATATATTTGCTCGATAAATACAAGATCAATATACAGATACAATTCTCTCTAGTTTTCTTTAGATGTTTTGTTCATCAACGATATTTTTATCATATTCAATGCTGCAATTTATTTGTGTATAGTTTATTTTGATATATTCGTGAACACTGAACAGTCAAGGATGACCTGACAAGCAATCATGTAGAGCGTGACATGGTCGTTCTTATTTAATAAAAACATCGACGTTTGTTTTTTTAAATTATAGTTCACCCCAAACAAGGCAGGCCACCACTGTAGATGTAAGGGGCTACTGAGAATTAGGGTGAAAGTTTTGGACGTCATCCTAAATTAGGAGCTGTGCAGAGAGATGTCTGTTCACATTAATTTCAAATTTCTGCATGTCAGTACAGTCGGGGCAACAGGGAGCAGGGAGGGATTTCCCGAGTCCGGCAACACGAGGAAAGAAGCTATTGGAGTAGAAGGCTCTCCGGCATATGGGGACCTCCACAGTGACTGGATGGAACTTAGCTGATGTCAGGTTGGTCTAGTGTATTTACGTCAAGGGGACACTAGAACAGCAAGTTCATCAGAGCACAATCCATTAAAGTACTTGTAAAACAGTCACAAGGATGCAACATCGCCGCAATGGGATGAGGAATCTATTAAATTAGCGATTCTTTTTTTTTAACCTTGTCTAAGAGAGAGAGACTAGTGGATGGTGCACCAGCCCAGATGTGGCAACAATACTTCTTTGCAGCAGCCTTGGCAATATCTTCAATGTATTTGTTCCAATTCATGTTACCTGTGAATGTTAGGCCGAGGAGTTTGAAGGTTGAACTCTCAGGTAGGGCGTTATTGCCATGGCAATCGGTGGTTGAAGAGGTTTCTTGTAGTTGTTGAATGAAAGGAGCTTTGTCTTTGCAGCATTAAAAGTTACCATGCATTTATGACCCCATTCCACTACAAACTGGAGGTCACTTTCTAAGGATTCAGCCATTGCCTCGGATATGTGCGCATCTGTTTTGCCCAAAAGACAAGAGTAGAGCGTGGTGTCGTCAGCAAATATACCCATCTCAGACACAATGTCATCAGGGAGGTCATTTATGAAAATCAGGAACAATAAAGGTCCAAGGATAGATTCCTGGGGTACACCAGCATTTATGCCATGTTGTTTGGATGAACGTCCATCGAAGACAACCTGGATCTTTCTTTTGCTTCAGAAGGATCTATCTATATATTATATTGGTTCAGTAATACCATATGAATAGATTTTTATGAGAAGCCTTTATGCCAGACCTTGTCAAAAGCTTGTGATATATCAAGTGCTACCGCCTTTGTTTTACCTGCCTTGTTCAGTGTATGGTATATGTGTTCAGAGATGACCATTAGGATATCTGCCTTAGATTATGCTTGCTAAATCCATACTCAGATAGATGTTTAGCATTAGTGAGGTGCCGGACTATCACTAGATTGATTAAGAATTCAAAGATTTTAGCAAAGATCGAGAGTAGACTGATGGGGCGATAATTATGAGGATCAGTTCTATCTCCAGAGTTCTTGAAGACTGGTACTACAGAGTCAATTTTTTAGCTATCAAAGAAGCAAGATTCAACAAGGCATTTGTTGTAGAGTTTGGAGAGGACAGGGGCCAGTTCAGCAGAGCATTTCTTTATTGCTATTAGTGGTATAAAATCAGCCCCACATGCTTTGGAGGTGTCACGGTTTTTTATGATGTCCCTGACCTGAGATGAGGTGATGACCAGGTTATCAAGTGTGGCTTCAGTCTGCAATGGGAATTTAGGGAAGGGTTGGTTTGATGAGTTCAAAGTCGAGTTTAAGGCGAAACGCTGGGCAAGTAGTTCAGCCTTATCAGTTTCCATGCAAACGATAGGGGGGGGGGAATTGTTGATTGTTCATTGTTCACCACACTATTGTAGATTTTCCAAAAATCGTGAGTACCTAGTTTCTGAATGCGTTTTCTAGTCATCTCTGTATACCTTCTCTTTGCTTCATCTATCACTGCCTTACAATTATTTTTGACTCTATGAATTTCTGTCTATTCGCAGTTGACTTATTTTTGACTCTATGAATTTCTGTCTATTCGCAGTTGACTTATGGCAGCCGAATTGTCGGAATGCTTACTGCCTCTGTTCAATAGCAGCTGCACATTCTGATGTACACCATTGAGGAGGGGCTTGCTGTAGAATTTTTGCATGGGGATATATGCTTCAATGTCTGCTTTGACCTATTCGGTTAACTCATTTGCACACTGATCAGCCAGCAGGGAGTGAAATCAAAATCAGGCTGCTTGTAGTATCTCGTTTGTTTGAGCAACAGCTCATCAACTTTAGGACGAGTTTTTAGGGTGATATCAATCATTACTACAAGGTGATCAGCGTTCCCGAGCGGGCTATAGAAAATCAACACACAAGCCTTGGACAGTGAGGTCAAGAACAGGTCGAGAAGTGAGTTTTGCTGGTCCACACAATCAGGGAGGCGGGTCGGGAAAGTGACAGTCTGTGAGAGGGAGTGCGCTAAGGAGAAATTATACGTGGAGTTACCAGCTACGTTTGTATAGCTGGAGAATCCCAGCCAGTCACGGTGATGTGCATTAAAATCTCCAAATACATGTATTTGGGCACTCGAGTTAAGTGAAAGTGCTATATCTATGCTTTCAGAGGCAGAGTTAAGAAGGGTACAGTCCTGGGTCGAAGGAGAACGATATAAGAAATATAAATAACTAACGCTGTGTTGTAAGGTTAATATAAAGCACATGTAGGCTTGGTCATCTGATTCTAGTCTATGTTCTCTCATCAAGGGGTGTTCTGAACATAAACTCCTTGCCTGTGCATATGTTTGTCAGAGTCTTTACGGTAGAGTGGGAGGTAATCAGTCACATCAAAATGGTGTGAGGAGATTGAGGATTGTAGATTTGTTTCACTTAGTGCTAGGATAACCGAGGAGTTTACTAGGAGAAAGGTTACTACGTCGTTGATGTTGGTTCTCAGCCCTCGGATATTTGTGAATGCTAGCCTCAAGGGCGGAGGTGAAGATGTTTTTTGGTGGGTGTCTATTTTTGGTTTGTTTCATTTTTCTTTGTATTGTCATTTTGGTTTTAAGATAGAGGGGGGTGCAAAGTTGGTACAACGATTTAATTGAAATATAAATACGACTCCCATTAATCAAATAAAGGGTGTAGTTCGAAATTCTATACAGATTCCAGACTTTCACATAAAGATTCACATGTTTGACTTGAAGGTTTCCAAGTTTGAAAAAAATGTTGTGTTGTATAAATTGCAACACCTGGAGATTTCAGCGTTACTTACCCCATGCGAACAGTGAACATCGAATGATGAAGTGAGACAGGTACGTTCGGAAGACGACCACCATCGCCAAGTAAATATGAACAGCTTCAATGGCCATCCACATCATGGATGCCAAGAGTGTGTAATGAAGTAGAACAGCCACAATCTGAATGGAAACAATTGTGTTCTCGTTGAAATATTTGGAGAATATATACAAAAATGGAGATTTTATGATCAAAATAGGGTAATTTGGATTATTTCGATTATTCGGACTACTTTTCTCATCTTAGTTGTCGTCTTCACAATGTTTCGGCTGATGTCATTTTTGTGACCTTGAAGGGCCGATAATAATTCCGACAACATGATGGTATTTATAGAAGAACAGAAATAGTATGTTACAGAAAGTCTGTGTCCGATACTGTGGCTATGACTGTCACAAATGACTTCCATGACACTTAGTCGTAACTCTATTCATAGTGTCGTTAAGAGTCCATCTAATCCCTAAATAGGGTAGATAAAAATCACACCATCACATTTATCCGTATTTCTTATCTAATTAACAGTTGTGCCAATGAGATTTAAACATTTTCCCTAAATCAAATACCAAAATCTATTATCATAATTACATAAATTTAAATAGAGTAGATCAATATCACACCATAACAGTAATCTCTGAGCTTCTTCAGGTGCATCTTTTTGAACTTGGGAACCGAATAGTCAAACTTGGGAATTTTTGTGCCCAACATGAGAAACTGAACGAAATTCCAAACTGAGTCCTTCATTTAATCCATGGGGTAGATTGTTCTCATTCTGTCAGCCATAACCAAATAGAAGTGTTAGTTTATGTTATCCAATCATGGATGGGCAGAATGAGAACAATCTATGCCCATAAATTAAATAAAGGGTTCAGTTAAAAATTTCTATATAGCTTCCCAAGTTTGACTTGAAAGTTCCCAAGTTCAAAAAGATGCACTTGAAGAAGATCGAAGGTCACATCGGCTGGAAGGTTGTGAATATAACCACCAAGATGAGAGTAGTAGTCCGAATAATCCAAATGATAAAAATTATCAATCTTCATCTAAAAAATTCTGAAACATAAAAAAAAGTAATAAATATTTTTACTAAAATAGATATCCTGTTGTGATGTATCATGTAAGCAGTCTAAAAACATTTCGATTTTGTAGGTTTTTGGTTTGTAGAATTCTGGTTTAAATAAATAGAAAATGAAAGACTGTTCCTATTTACTTGTCTCCCCTACGAGGGCAGAGTTAGACACAAGGCTGGTTTTTAATGTGGGAAAAATCCAGCTACCCAAAAAGAGACACTCTGAAGTGGAACAAAAATTAAAATTGTCTCAGTCTAGAAGGATTTCTTCTTCACTGACCAAGGACAGAAAAGATGAATTGCAGCATCCGAACAGATACTACACCTTGCTCCTAGCGAGGAGGCCAAGGTTTAAGGACTGTTTATCTGCAACAATTCTTAAAAAACAGAAACAAAAAGGCAAGAGGGGGAATCAATATAAACTACTTCTCTTCCTTTTTCTTTCTTTCAATCCTTGCAAAATTCTAAACTTCTGTTTCACTTCATTCTACTCCTTCCATTCCTCTTCTTTTTTCCTTTCTTTCTTCTTTTTTATCTTCTCTCAGTCCTCTTTCTGTAGCAGTCATAATGCTTGTGTCTAGTCAACACTGACTGAAACCCCAAAAGTACTGTATACTTAATCTCTCTGCCTTTTATAGCCTTTTTCTACCCATAATTCAGTGTTATTCACCTTGTCCATGAAAGTTTCTATCCACAACCATTCAGTTCCCCTACCGACACCAAATGGAAGTAACAGTCCTTCTATTCATTCATTTTAATGCCACTTCCTTTTACTTAAAATTCCTATGTTGATCATCTAGGATCTTCTTCTTCTTCTTCTTCTTCTTCTTCTTCTTCTTCTTCTTCTTCTATCTAATCTATCTTCTAATACATAAAGTTAAGACGATTTTCCCCCTGTACCTCCTTGAAGAATAGGAAAATAACCACATGCATCACAGGCTACTAAACTCAGCACTATACTACGCTTATTCACTCGAGCGTGTTTTAGTAAATTTGTTATTACTTTTCTCTAGCTAATACTAAATATTACTTTTTGCCACACTATCTTCGACTCTCTTCAAAACATACTCCATATAGCTGGTAGCAAACACTTATTCCCCTAACAATTAAGTACCATCGACACCGGGAATTAATAAACAACATCTACTTTTCAAAAAAGTGTCCGTTATTACTTCCTATTTGTCTGCTATTAATTTACTACAAAATACAAAACATTACACACACATTTAATGGACGCTCCCGCTAATTCCACTGATTTTGGAGAATATCGGATTACATTATTTCTACCTATTACATATACATTTATACTCATTCCAGTTTTCAGAGAATGCAATTAACGAACACAATTCCTTGAAGTGTTTCATTATCCAACATGGCAGCTACAATTTCTTCAGCGACTCGACTTCCGACTTAAATCATATATGCAAAGATATAAATTTGACATTTTTTGAAACCTTTCATATGCATAATATCCAAAAATTGGAAAAAAAAAACATCGATTTCTTCTTATAGAAATGACCCAAAATGTGTGACTGGTGGACCCTACTTTTGATCACCTTCTGGTCGATCGTAACATAAAACACCTGCCAGCTTAAAGGCTTCGTTTACCTATTTTTCAATCGATTTTCTGCTCAATTTCGTAGCCCAGTGGTTACGAACGTAGATCCAAGACCGAGAGGTTTAGAGTTCGATCCCAGTCGACCCATGCAATTCTTTTTTTAACATTGTTACAGATCCCCATTTGTGGGAGGGGGGAAGGAGGTCTATGGGCCGGGTTTTTTTAAAATTCAACGTTATTATGTAGGAATTTTAAAAGCCATCAATGCAATACATAGTACTTTAACTATTGTGAATATTATCATTTCTAATCGATCATACATCGTTCATTAGTTCTTTGCCGGCCATCTTAATTATATTTGTGTGTTTCAGTTGTGCTCATTTTTCTTTTTTCTTCTTTCTTCCTCACAAAAAAAGAATTTCTATACAAAGATAACGGGGGGGGGATTGGTTTTAATAGGTCTCTGTAGGCCTCTTTAACTTTAAAAGTGTCCATTATCATAGATAAAGCAAGTGTTTAATCATAAAGAAACATTCTGGGGAAATACCGGCACCATGGGATGGGCAGGCAGACGCTTACAATCTCGTCTCCTAGCTTCCTTCATCCCTTTCTTCATTCTTTCCTTCATCCCTTTCTTCATTCTTTCCTTCCTTCATTCCTTCCTTTATTCCTTTCTTCCTCTTATTCCAAACCGAACATTACAATTGTCCGATGTGACCTATTTGCTTTTTGTTGGATGTTGACAAATTTTGATTCATTCTTTTATATTTCTCCCGGGCAACGCCGGGCGACGGGTTCAGCTACTTAGTAAATGAAATACTATCAAGGATAATATCCTCATCTTTGTTTATTGTGTCTTTGTCTTCGCTTTTGTATTCTTCAGTGGTATATTTAATTGAAAAAGTTCAAAAGAACGTCCACCAAGGAGATGGGCTGACCAGATAAGGGTTGCTACTGGTATGCCGCCTCTGACAGCTGAAAGACTGGTCCAAGACCGTAATAAGTGATGGAACTTTGTTCCCAAGCATGTGGCGAAGCTCAATGGAGTATGCACATGATAAATAATAATAAAAATGATAAATAATAATCAATAATAATAAAAATAATAATAAATAATAATAAATAACAATAAATAATAATACAAATAATAAATAATAATAAATAATAAAAAATAATAATAAAAATAATAAATAATAATAAATAATAGTAAATAATAATAAATAAATTAAATAATAAGAAATAATAAGAAATAATAAGAAATAATAATAAAATAATAAATAATAATAAAAATAATAAAAATAATAAATAATAATAAATAATAATAAATAATAAATAATAATAAAAATAATAAATTATAATAAAAAATAAAAAATAATAATAAATAATCATAAATAATAAAAAAAATAATAAATAATAATAAATAATAAATAATAATAAAAATAATAAATTATAATAAAAAATAAAAAATAATAATAAATAATCACAAATAATAAAAAAAATAATAAATAATAATAAATAATAAATAATAATAAAAATAATAAATTATAATAAAAATAAAAAATAATAATAAATAATCACAAATAATAAAAAAAATTATAAATAATAATAAATAATAAATAATAATAATAAAAATAATAAATTATAATAAAAAATAAAAAATAATAATAAATAATAATAAATAATAAAAAAAATAATAATCATAATCACATTCCAACTAGTAACAACCAAGGAAGTTTAAAATCAAACTCTGTATTTTTCTCTCTGAAAAAAACAAAAAACAAGTCATCACTGCTAGTGCGATCTTCCAAATGTCAGACACAGCATAAGCAACCATGTCAATGAACCTTTTCTACCACTTCTCCTATAATTGTCTTTGGTCTTCCACTCTTCAATATCGCAAGACAAGAACAAACTGGTTCACACTGACAGACATCAGTCTTACATTAGTTGTGGCCTTCATTATAGATCAACTAGAAAAATACCCGTCCCAGGACGGATAAAATTAATTCTTTGAACAGAACAGTTTTGCACCACTTTTATGTAACCTTACGAAGATTAAAATCAAGATATAATGGATCAAATTCAATGCAAATCTGATATATTTTAATTCCCAAACAGGAAGTTGCACCCATATTATGCCCCCTAAAACCCCTTTAACCTGAAAGAAACTGAAATTTGAGGAATATTTATTAATTTATGTCTCCTATCTATTGTTAAAATTTCACAAAAAATGGAGGTATCCGTATTTTCACAAAGGGCTTCCTTCCCTTTTTACTCCCTTTACATAAAACTAAATTAAACTAAATTAAACTAAATTAAACTAAATATAGCCCACCTAACAGCTGTGTTCCAAAATTCGTAATGATCAGTTGATTAGTTTAGGAGTGAATCCTGTACATACAAATACATAGACATGTACACATACCTAACTTTATATAAATAGATTATGATTGGCTAATAAGCAAGCATCAACATTCCTATGCAAATTAGTGTTACAACAAAGTAATACTTCAATAGATCTTGGAGGACACTTTCTCTCTTACACTCCCCCCCCCCTGGTCTCATGAGTACAGCTCTGGTTGTTGCTGTTATATTCTCCACCATATTGTCCTATACTACTCTGTATATAACCTTCATAGCAGCTGATGGGCTACTCACTTGGCCTTTTGAGTTCCCAAGGTTTGTAAAATCTTCATCTGTAGATAAAGATGAAGGTTGTCCGAAGGAACTCACCTGCCTAAATAAAAGAATACCCCGCCTAATAACTCCGGGCCTTTGGGTCTGGATTTACGCCGGTCTATTGGGGGTTGTCTGGTCCTGTGCAGTTCTAGGAGGTGCACCCTCCCAGGCTTCGCCTCCCCTCTTTGGGGAGGAGTAAGTTTATTGCTTACTGTCTGAGGCGCCCCTACCGGGGAATGCCGACGGGACTGCCCAGGCAATTTTTAAATGGCCAGAGTGCTCACCTCTCGAGCGCTGACTTTTCAAACCCCACTTTCACGACCCGATCTTGGGTCACATCTTACTTGTGGGAGTAAGATAAAACTGGCCTTGTGCCTAACTCCTGGGGAGGAGTAAATAAAACCTGCCTAAATAAATTGTCTTTTTGGCTAAGATCAAAGTGTAGCATCTGTTCTGATGGATACGTCACCCCCATAGACTGGTATTGTCTTGGCCTTCGGGGCTTGATTTACGCCGGTCTATGGGTCTGTCCTGTGCAGTTCTAGGAGGTCCACCCTAGGAGTAAATCAATACTCTTTATGCCATTCTCATATTAGCCGAATGTTGAAATAACTCGAAATAACAGGCGCAGCGTAACCACGTAAATGAGCCTTCGTTACTGATTCTCTTACAATTATCTTCAGCCTTCCACTCGTCAATTCCTGATTTACAATAATAATCATCAGTCTTTTATTGCCGTGATCTTTACTGCAGATTGATCGTGATTGGTCAACAAGCAAGCAGCGCCATTCCTATGAAAATTAATGTCTCAACGGATTTTGTTGGCCTTTTACTTTTCTACATCATCATCATCATCATCATCATCATCATCATCATCATCATCATCATCATCATCATCATCATCATCATCATCGGTTTAACGTCCGTTTTACGTGCTGGCATGTGTTGAACCACTTTTAGAAATTGATAAAATAAAATGAGGCAGGGAAGTAGCCATCGCCAACTGAAATAATTCTAGCACACAACAATAGATTAGACTAACAATGACATTGTATTAATAAATATGCATCCATTAAGAAATCGTCATATTCAGTTTAACGTCCGTTTTACATGCTGGCATGTGTTGGACAGCTTATAGAAATTGACTTTCAAACTGACCTATCTCTGGCGAGGTCTTTATTTATCCCTCTTTCATGTTTTTCTTAACATTCCCCTGTGAAATTGACCCTGCTACCTCAATTGTTCTACATCTACTAACCCAAGAACTCTCATCCATTCTCTCAGCGTGACCATACCATCGAAGTCTCCTGTTCTGCAGACATATCCCTATAATGGCCATATACTGCTATTGAATCTATAAATAATAAAATAATAATAAATAAATGGATTGACCAGAGTCGAGAACGACATGAAGATTCCTTTTTCATTGGCTACTACACCGAGATGTAGGGGAGGGCGCAACTTCTTTATCTGAATTGCTTCACTAACCTTTGATCCTCACCTTATAATACTGAGTGTATAGCAAGGAGGCATCAAGTGCCATTCTTTGAGTCTTTGGTATGACTCGACCGAGGATTGAACCCCGGTTCCCCGGCCCATTAGTGAACACTCTAACCATTATACCAAATTAAAAAATACATGTTTAAAATAATCTAATTAAATTTATTAAGTCATTCGGAAAGTTCTGAGCGTTTTTGAAAGGATGGAAGCAAAACAAACTGATATTTATCCACAAAAACAAAAACTTTTGCTTTAGTTTGTCCGTTTTATGGCACCTTAACCCCTTTTGGGAAGTTATTTAATGTCAAAACACGATCTCATTGGTTGGTTCATTTTTGTCTGTTTTAAGGCATATCAACCCTTTTGAGCCTATTTCATGTTGAAACTGTAGTGAGAATAGTAATTTATGAATACAGCCACGTAAAAGAAACTGTCTTTATATTTTTTTAAAAATTTACTGATGAGTCACCGCTTATTAAGGTCAAAAGCTGCTCAAAGATAAGCGTTAATGAAATGGATAGATTGTCAGTTGAATGATGAATAATATTATTAGAGGATTGAAAAGGATTAATTGAATAGAAAAAATGTGATTACTTAAAAATCACAGTTTGACAAGTATTTGCTGATATTGAATTTGAAGACGACCACGTTGTAATCTGCAGGGAAGTAGTCTCGTAGTAATGTGTTCCACAGATGGGGGTTCTTTGAAAGAAACTTTGTTCATGGAAATTCCATTTTGTTTTAGGTACATGGAGGAAGGAATGAATTTTTTTTTTTTCAATCGTGGTAGGTAGACGCGCACTTGCTGTGAATGTCTTAAAGGGAGGAACAAAAAATTGGAGCTCAGTCGAAATGGAAATAAGGATAGAGAAGAGGAAGACTAGCGATGTATCTTCTGTGAGGAACGGGCTGTGGAGAAGAGGAGATAGGATCCTCCATTAGATTGCGAAGTTGATTTTGTATTCAAGGCAAGAAAAAGTGCTCTGAGTGGCATCTCCTCAGATGCAGCAGCAGGTGCTCCATCTTAGCACGTATCTGACTCTCATGCACTTGGAGATTATAAATGTGAACAACTAGTATCTTTAATCGAACATTTCTATGCGCAGTGCCAATCCTATGTACCGCTTGGGATAGAACATTTATTGACTTACCTTACAAGCCACAATTTCAGTGATTGTATAAGGTTGCATTCCGACTACAAATATTAGATTGGATGCAGCAAGGGTCAGACACAAACTGACCAGAATATGAGAAACAGCACCAGAGCGGAGTTTCCTACCAAAAGAAAGATTTCACTTTTTTAAACAACATCATTGCAAAAGTTTCTAGACTTTTCTTTTAACAAAATATGAAATGAAATGTAAATGAGTGCAAATCTATAATTTAAATGTGGTATCTCTGAATTTATGTATGTCCAGGGATGCAATTGAAAGACAAAGCCCTATAACAAGATCAAACAATTTTTCATAAGTAAAATTTTGTCTGCATTCAATCTGCACGTTTTGCAGTGCAAATGTTATTTTAAACTTAAGCGTGACCCATCGACAGACGAACGGAGCCGGATATAAAAATGTGTGGAAATGTGTGGACATATCTAAACAGGCTAATTCAAACTTTAAGGTGACAGACCAAAGAAAATATTATTTCAGACTTGATTGACATACAGAGCCTTTTATAGTGATGCATAGGTATATCTATCACAAATCAACTTAGGGATGGGCAATGAAACAAAAAATAAATACCCCTGATTAAAAGTTCCATCAAAAATCAGAAAAGAATCTTAATGAAATTTTCAGTATTTATTAATTAATAAATAAATGTTAATACAAACTATTATTTTATTACCCCAATAAAACTAATAGATTACACTTAAATTAAAGGGTATTTTATTACCCCCCCCCCAATAAAAGTAATAGATTTCACTTAAAATAAAGGGCATTTTATTACCCCCCAATAAAAGTAATAGATTTCACTTAAAATAAAGGGTATTTTATTACCCCCCCCCAATAAAAGTAATAGATTTCACTTAAATTAAAGGGTATTTTATTACCCCCCCCCCCAATAAAAGTAATATATTTCACTTAAATTAAAGAGTATTTTATTACTCCTACCAATAAAACTAATAGATTTCACTTAAATTATGGGTGGGGACTTCATTTCAAGGACGAAATATGTCTTATTATTTTATTTTTCTCCTCTCCAGGATGTTAGACGCAAGGTCAGGTTTGGGTTTGTTGAAAATGTTTTTGTGGAACAAACTGGATTCGAACTTGCACACCCAGGTTTCCAGTCAGTGTAATTAACCATTTAGCCACTGTCACACACGAAATACGTCTTATTATACTAATGGATATTACACTGAAGATGCAAATGAAAAAATTACAGGCAGCTCTTGATAGAAAATTATACTTGAAATCGGAAATTTAAATGTAAAAGGTATTAAAATGTTTTGAGAGCTTTAAATACTAGCTTTCATTCAAATCTTCTGGGTGTTATGTATTTGTAAAGGTGTTCCTTTTTTTAATAAAATAAATACTTTATAATAAATTCATTTATTAATTAATAAATACTTTATAATTAATTCATTTATTAATTAATAAATACTTTATAATCAATTCATTTATTAATTAATAAATACTTTATAATAAATTCATTAATTAATTAATAAATACTTTATAATAAATTCATTTATTAATTAATAAATACTTTATAATAAATTCATTTATTAATTAACAAATACTTTATAATAAATTCATTTATTAATTAATAAATACTTTATAATCAATTCATTTATTAATTAATAAATACTTTATAATCAATTCATTTATTAATTAACAAATACTTTATAATAAATTCATTTATTAATTAATAAATACTTTATAATAAATTCATTTATTAATTAATAAATACTTTATAATAAATTCATTTATTAATTAATAAATACTTTATAATAAATTCATTTATTAATTAATAAATACTTTATAATAAATTCATTTATTAATTAATAAATACTTTATAATAAATTCATTTATTAATTAATAAATACTTTATAATAAATTCATTTATTAATTAATAAATACTTTATAATAAATTCATTTATTAATTAATAAATACTTTATAATAAATTCATTTATTAATTAATAAATACTTTATAATAAATTCATTTATTAATTAATAAATACTTCATAATAAATTCATTTATTAATTAATAAATACTTTATAATAAATTCATTTATTCATTAATAAATACTTTATAATAAATTCATTTATTAATTAATAAATACTTTATAATAAATTCATTTATTAATTAATAAATACTTTATAATAAATTCATTTATTAATTAATAAATACTTTATAATAAATTCATTTATTAATTAATAAATACTTTATAATTAATTCATTTATTAATTAATAAATACTTTATAATAAATTCATTTATTAATTAATAAATACTGAAAATTTTATTATGATCGGATAAATCTCTGATTTTTAGTGGATTATTTTTCAACCAATTCATTTTTTGGTTAAAAAACATGTCAGTTTCACTTTTGTTGGCCGTCCCTAAATTAACTGATATGACATATCCGAGGCATGGAACACGGAATTAGAACAATCTACCACAGAGGATTTAATAAAGGGTTCATTTTGAAAAGCCCAAAATGTCACCACCTACGACAAAAGGCATGTGAAGAAGGCCAGAGAGTAAAGTGGCCGAAACTTTGTGAATATAACAACAACTAAGGTGAGGATAACAGTTGAAAACATGTAATTAATGTAAATCAAAATATTATTATTCAGTCATCAAATTGTTTTTCTTAGTGTTTTACGAACATGTTATGGAGTAGTGTGATGTTAAGAAGACTTTTCTGGAAAAGGACACTGCCCTCTCGGGATTAGAGCTTCTGGATGCAATGAGCGAGCGAGCATCATGGTGCACAAACTTCACGAATGTTTCACCATCAATTGATGGATGACTCAAGACAAGAATACAAGAAAGGTAATTTTACATTTTATTTTTTAATAAATGAGTCACCACTTTTTAAAGCCAAAGCCACTCAAGAATAAAGGTTAATGAGATGGATGAATTGTCAGTTAAATGATAAAGAATATTATGAGAGGATTCAAAATGATGAATGCAATGAGCAACATTTTTATAACTTATGAGGAAGGTTTATAACAAGTATTTATTGACATTGGATTTGAAGACGATCATGTTGTAGTCTGCAGGGAAGTAGTTCCGTGGTAATATGTTCCACAGATGGAAAATTCATGGTCAGTTGAAATTAGGGTATCAGAAGATATTCATATTAGAAAGTAATTTGGAAAACATGCAATGTGAAAGAAAAAGCTACAAGTTTAAATGTTCTTATGTATTTCGTTTTTTTTATTATAGTTCACATAGACATGTGAGGATTCACAAAAACTAACCGTCAAGAAAGTTTGGTTTGTCAGCTCAGTTTAAAGGCCAGGTTATGTAAGTCTGTTATTTTTGTGCTAAACTCAACTACAAAATTGAGACCAATTTATAGCGGATTGTGATTTGTGATTATTATTTTAGGCATTGCCTATCAAAATTTTTATGAATGTAAGATGTTACTCACCTGAAGCCTAGGTAAGTGAATATAGTGATAAGAAGAGCAACAAATGAAATGCCACAACCGATAAATGAAAGCATAGATAAAGCTTTACTGTGCCTAGGATCAACTTGATCTCCATGGTTGTAAATATCCTACAAGAAGAAGAAAACAGAAATAATATAGAAAAGACATAGTTAATATTCAATTATAGTTTGTTGATTAAGTTTGTTTTTTCATCCGAAATTACCTAATCTAAAATCATGTCAAAGAATGAATGGGTTTCTACCACGTCGCACTTACTTTAGCTAAAATAATACTTCAAGAAAATAACATAGATTTAGACCCTGGATAAAAAGTCTCCATTTACACATCTGTTTTCGAAAATCCAATTTCTTTCCCCGGTCTCATCCACGTTCTACTACTGGCATTTGTGCCAGTTTTTGCCAATGCATTACATTCCCACATTCTCTTTCTCTTTCCTTTGTCTTCTTCTTCCTATTTTTATCCTGTCCCCTTCTCTTTCTAACGTCTATATAATTTCTGTTAATTTGAAAATAGCATTTTTTCACTCATTTTTGATGAAGTCATTTTTATAATACAGACGAAATATAAAATCTCACCATATGAATTGATGTGATTGTATTGTATAGTCTATCCGCTTTTTCCATTTATCTCTACATTTTGCCGTATTGTGTTCAAACATTTTCTTTATCTCTCTTTCTATCTCTATCTCTCCCCCTCTCTCTCTTCACTTATTATATATATATATATATATATATATATATATATATATATATATATATATATAACTTTTTTTTTACTATTTCATGAATATACACATATTATATTCTAAGGTAATATAATATAGTATGTATATATATATTCAGTATTTACTTTAACAGTGCTCAGTAGATGAGTAGAGCTTAGTAGTAGAATGAAAATATATCAATGCAAGTAAGCTACGCATAAACGTTCATGTTTCATTGCTACAGGAAGTCAACAGGCTAAATGCATGAATGCTTCGTTTGTGATTGCTTTTATATCTAAATAGTGTTTACTTTAACTAACTAACCAATCGTATTCGTTGGTATAATTACTTCCTTTCGGACTACTATTTTCATTGGCCAATTGCTAAACTCTCAAATAAACGCTTGACGGCCCTTTTTTAACAGCCCTTTGTTTAAGAAGTATTTTGTTTGAGACCGTAGGTCAAATTATCAGGTGATATTGCCTTAACATTTGCCAACTAAAATAATTTCTTTATTTTCTTAATTTTGTTACCCGTCGCTATTTTAGATTTATTTAGTTTATTATTTTATTTATTTATTTTTTATAGTTATCCTAAAGTAAAGTTTATTCTGTGTTTATTTCACTTCTACAATTTAGGAATTTTGGGTAATCTTTATAATCCTAAAATTTCTATCGTTTCGTTCAAGAATAATCTACACAGGTCGTCTAAATATCTGCCCATCGTAATATTATCCACTTGATCATTGTCAGGCATTCACTTTGTTTGTTCTTCAAACTCCCTATAACTCACTTTTATATGTCCTCTTCACTAACCTTACTTAGAGCTACCTCCACCCAGATGTGGAGGGGGAGGCAAGTAAATGGGGATAGCAGTCTAATGTCAACATCTGTCTTGAGTATGACACAAAACTGAATCCGGTAGTGATGGCCACAATTTGAGAGCTTCGTTATGAGCAGGTGTACTATCATGGTGAAGAAGAGAAGATGTAAACAAAAGCATATGAAAAAAAATATAGTTATGTACTCTTTGTATATCATGTGATATGACACACAATCTGCTCATCCCTCTTTCGCCCATAGTTCACGCAACACACAGTACATCTATTTCTGTTACTTTTCAGAGAGACTTCATGGATAAATTTAACTTGTTGCAAATATCCAGTATTTTTTATCCCATTGTTGGGTCAGCCAACATTAAAATGTATTAGAAACGAAAAAAAAACAAAAAAAACTATCGCCAAACAAATGATGACACCATCGAATCGCAATGCTGTCCTTTTACGGATATTGACTCTTGCTGATGCTGACCTATCAATTTTTCAGAGGACCACATTCGGATGTACAACATCGATGAACATGTTGACATTATGAATTTATCGGTGACATTATCAGGAAACTCCTGAGATTTCTCAGCAAAAACCTGTGAAAAGGTCCAACGAAATGACGAACTCATCAGACAAAATTGGCAAATAACAAAAAAGAATCTTCTCTACTAGATGCGCCGATTCAATTTGCGTGTTTGGCGATGAAAACGTTATGTTTACCTTAAGCGTGACAGACCGACGAATATTCTTAAGATACAGCCAGTAAATCTGTGCATATGTGATGAACATACTATTTCAAACTTAAGTGTGACAGACCAATGAAAATCTAGTTCAAATGTATATGTAGTGGATCAACTAAAATATTATTTCAAACTTAAGTGTGGCAGACCAATGAAAATCTAGTTCAAATGTAAGTGTGGTGGATCAACGAAAATATTATTTCAAACTTAAGTGTGGCAGACCAATGAAAATCTAGTTCAAATGTAAGTGTGGTGGATCAACGAAAATATTATTTCAAACTTAAGTGTGGCAGACCAATGAAAATCTAGTTCAAATGTAAGTGTGGTGGATCAACGAAAATATTATTTCAAACTTAAGTGTGACAGACCAATGAAAATCTAGTTCAAATGTATATGTGGTGGATCAACTAAAATATTATTTCAAACTTAAGTGTGACAGACCAATGAAAATCTAGTTCAAATGTAAGTGTGGTGGATCAACGAAAATATTATTTCAAACTTAAGTGTGACAGACCAATGAAAATCTAGTTCAAATGTATATGTGGTGGATCAACGAAAATATTATTTCAAACTTAAGTGTGGCAGACCAATGAAAATCTAGTTCAAATGTAAGTGTGGTGGATCAACGAAAATATTATTTCAAACTTAAGTGTGACAGACCAATGAAAATCTAGTTCAAATGTATATGTGGTGGATCAACGAAAATATTATTTCAAACTTAAGTGTGACAGACCAATGAAAATCTAGTTCAAATGTATATGTGATGGATCAACGAAAATATTATTTCAAACTTAAGTGTGGCAGACCAATGAAAATCTAGTTCAAATGTAAGTGTGGTGGATCAACGAAAATATTATTTCAAACTTAAGTGTGGCAGACCAATGAAAATCTAGTTCAAATGTAAGTGTGGTGGATCAACGAAAATATTATTTCAAACTTAAGCGTGACAGACCGACGAATATTCTTAAGATACAGCCAGTAAATCTGTGCATATGTGATGAACATACTATTTCAAACTTAAGTGTGACAGACCAATGAAAATCTATTTCAAATGTAAGTGTGATGAATCAACGAAAATATTATTTCAAACCTAAGCATGGCAGACCAAAAAAAATGCTATTTGAAAAATAAGCCTGACAAACCAATAAAATTGTTATTTTAAACTTCATTGCGACAGACAAAAGAACATTCAAACCGACTGACAGACAAAGCCCATTATAGAGATGCTTGGACGCATTTAAAATAAGATGCATCCATTAAATCTGTGTGTTTAATGATGTAAAATGCTATTTCAAACCAACAAAGATGCTACTTCAAACTTAAGCAAAACTCGACTTTTGTGCAAACTCCTGAGAACTTCGCCATATACTTGAGAACAAAATTTTACCACTCATCACGGTCTTGGGACAGTCTTTCAACTGTCAGAAGTGGCATACCAGTCTCCATCCTTATCTGGTCGGCTCCTCTATTTGGTTGTCGTTCTATTGATCTTTCTTCAATAAAATATTCTGTACATAATTTGAGTCTGGCATCCACGAAACATGTCCCAACAACGTTAATCTCTTTTTCGAACAACCGTGACACACAAATAGGAAGGCTATTCGAAACTTAAGCATGACAGATGAACAAAAATACTTTTTCAAACTTAAGTGTGACAGACCAACAAAAATTAACAGACAGACAAATTGAAACGCTATTGGAAACGTAAGCGAGACAGACTGACGGACATATACATCTAAAATAAGATACGTCCAGTTAATACAGTACAATAAAATAAGATACGTCCAGTTAATAGAGTATAATAAAATAAGATACGTCCAGTTAATAGAGTACAATAAAATAAGATACGTCCAGTTAATAGAGTACAATAAAATAAGATACGTCCAGTTAATAGAGTATAATAAAATAAGATACGCCCAGTTAATACAGTACAATAAAATAAGATACGTCCAGTTAATAGAGTATAATAAAATAAGATACGTCCAGTTAATAGAGTACAATAAAATAAGATACGCCCAGTTAATAGAGTACAATAAAATAAGATACGTCCAGTTAATAGAGTACAATAAAATAAGATACGCCCAGTTAATAGAGTACAATAAAATAAGATACGTCCAGTTAATAGAGTACAATAAAATAAGATACGCCCAGTTAATAGAGTACAATAAAATAAGATACGTCCAGTTAATAGAGTACAATAAAATAAGATACGCCCAGTTAATAGAGTACAATAAAATAAGATACGTCCAGTTAATAGAGTACAATAAAATAAGATACGCCCAGTTAATAGAGTACAATAAAATAAGATACGTCCAGTTAATAGAGTACAATAAAATAAGATACGTCCAGTTAATAGAGTACAATAAATAAGATACGCCCAGTTAATAGAGTACAATAAAATAAGATACGTCCAGTTAATAGAGTACAATAAAATAAGATACGTCCAGTTAATAGAGTACAATAAAATAAGATACGCCCAGTTAATAGAGTACAATAAAATAAGATACGTCCAGTTAATAGAGTACAATAAAATAAGATACGTCCAGTTAATAGAGTATAATAAAATAAGATACGTCCAGTTAATAGAGTACAATAAAATAAGATACGTCCAGTTAATAGAGTACAATAAAATAAGATACGTCCAGTTAATAGAGTATAATAAAATAAGATACGCCCAGTTAATACAGTACAATAAAATAAGATACGTCCAGTTAATAGAGTATAATAAAATAAGATACGTCCAGTTAATAGAGTACAATAAAATAAGATACGCCCAGTTAATAGAGTACAATAAAATAAGATACGTCCAGTTAATAGAGTACAATAAAATAAGATACGCCCAGTTAATAGAGTACAATAAAATAAGATACGTCCAGTTAATAGAGTACAATAAAATAAGATACGCCCAGTTAATAGAGTACAATAAAATAAGATACGTCCAGTTAATAGAGTACAATAAAATAAGATACGCCCAGTTAATAGAGTACAATAAAATAAGATACGTCCAGTTAATAGAGTACAATAAAATAAGATACGCCCAGTTAATAGAGTACAATAAAATAAGATACGTCCAGTTAATAGAGTACAATAAAATAAGATACGTCCAGTTAATAGAGTACAATAAATAAGATACGCCCAGTTAATAGAGTACAATAAAATAAGATACGTCCAGTTAATAGAGTACAATAAAATAAGATACGTCCAGTTAATAGAGTACAATAAAATAAGATACGCCCAGTTAATAGAGTACAATAAAATAAGATACGTCCAGTTAATAGAGTACAATAAAATAAGATACGTCCAGTTAATAGAGTACAATAAAATAAGATACGTCCAGTTAATAGAGTACAATAAAATAAGATACGTCCAGTTAATAGAGTACAATAAAATAAGATACGTCCAGTTAATAGAGTACAATAAAATAAGATACGTCCAGTTAATAGAGTACAATAAAATAAGATACGCCCAGTTAATAGAGTACAATAAAATAAGATACGTCCAGTTAATAGAGTACAATAAAATAAGATACGCCCAGTTAATAGAGTACAATAAAATAAGATACGTCCAGTTAATAGAGTACAATAAAATAAGATACGCCCAGTTAATAGAGTACAATAAAATAAGATACGTCCAGTTAATAGAGTACAATAAAATAAGATACGCCCAGTTAATAGAGTACAATAAAATAAGATACGTCCAGTTAATAGAGTACAATAAAATAAGATACGTCCAGTTAATACAGTACAATAAAATAAGATACGTCCAGTTAATAGAGTATAATAAAATAAGATACGTCCAGTTAATACAGTACAATAAAATAAGATACGCCCAGTTAATAGAGTACAATAAAATAAGATACGTCCAGTTAATAGAGTACAATAAAATAAGATACGTCCAGTTAATAGAGTACAATAAAATAAGATACGTCCAGTTAATAGAGTACAATAAATCTGCTAATGTATAATAAATCAGGTTTCTTCTAAATTTACTCAGCTTTGGACCATGCAATGTTTTTGTTTTTTTACTAATGAGTCACTAAGGCCAAAAATAATTAGAGGATAAGGGTTTATGAGATGGGTGGATTGTCAGTTGAATGATGAAGAATATTACTAGAGGATTGAAAGTGATGAATGGAATTAACAAAATTTGATAACTTATGGGGATTGTATATAACAAGTATTTGTTGACATTGGATGTGAAAACGACCATGTTGTAGTTTGCAGATAAGCAGTTCTGTGGTAATGTGTTTCACATATGGGAAGTTCTTACTTGTTTTTAATAAAAACAAAGTAGGCTTGGTTTGATTTGTCTGCTTCATAGTATATCGACTCATTTTCAGATTATTTAATGCCAAAACAATATCTATTTTTTAAAGATTCATAATAGACAAATTCCTATTTAAACTATAGTTAGGGGGAAATGTTCCAAATGGCATATTGGAGGGTGTGTGATTGATCTAAGGGATAACATCACAGACATCGTGCCAGCCTTGCTTATTGTGGAAAGAACCACCGTCACACTTCCACCGCAGACACAGCACACAAGGTGGCGGCACTTCGCCCAAGAAGGATGGCTGTCACCACTGGAGGCAGTGAGCAATTCATTTTGCGTATCAGTTGAACTACGTTATGTATTTTAAAATTTGCTCAAATGTTTAGCCTAGGTTGATGTCTGCTACTTTTGGATCAAATTTAAATCAAAGCTGGAAATAGTCGTTTGACGGGACCTGCTTTTAAACGCTCCAAAGTGCATTCATTTAACAATAGGCACTCCATCTGATACTTCTCCTTTGTTGATCGATACCCCCTTTAAACCATCTATTCAATGCATTGCCACATCAAATAACACTCGGATGATTATCTTCCTCATCCGTAGATCTTTCATCAATAATTAAGTGAACACAGGTTGCTATTTTACCCATAGTAAGGAGAGAGGGTGGAAATTGTAGCTCTGCAACTTGTTTTTACTATCAAAATCATCACTTATGAAAGCCAGGAGCCACTCGAGGATAACGGTTAATCAGATGGGAATGAATGCCAACCAAAAGATGAGGAGCACTATGGGAGTACTAACATTGATCAATGGTATAAACTGTGATTGATTACTTTTGGGCAGTCTATGACAGGAATTTGTTGACAGTAGATTTCAGGATGACCAAGTTGTAATCAGCAGGGAAGCAGTCCTGCAGCAATGTGTTCCATAGGGAGGGGGGTTCTTGCAAAGCTCTGAATATGGAAATTTCGCCTGATGTTAGGTACAAGGATAGAGAAAGGGAAGTCTTTTTTCGTTGTGGTAGAAGACGAGTTCTTGCTTTGAATGTCTTACATGGTCGAAACCAAAGACTGGAGAGGCTAGCAACGTCTCTTCTTTGAGAAAGGGATTATATGAAAGAAAAGGTTTGCTATGTCAAACAGAAGTGTACAGTGTGATAGACCTCCTGACCGACGGACGATCGAAGCCTTTCAGAAAAATGCTGAGGCGCATCTGGAAAACAAGGAAGAAAAGAAATTTGAAAAAAAAGGAGAAGACCTTACCATTAATAACGCAAAACTAGTGAGGTGCAGACACTGGCAAATAGTTAACTTTCCAGGTAAGTTATAATGAACGCTGCATCCTTCGGTTGACCAATGTGGAAGCGCAGAAGATGAATCCTGCCAAAATACACATTGTGGATTTGTTCCATTCTGAGGAGAATAAAAAATGAAAAATAATAATTATATTATTTCACTATATATATATATATATATATATATATATATATATATATATATATATATAATAAATGCTATTTGGGTCTGAATTTGAAAATCTGACAAGATAATTTTATATGTTAAATCTATGGCTCTTGTATATTAATATCTATGACTAATTTATTTATTGGATTATTTCAGCCTAACATGGACGCTGATTCCATCAACCATCTTATATTTTGTTAATGTCCTCTATCTTCTATTTTGACTTGACCGTGACCTTCTCCTACAATGTAAGCCACATTCTAATTCTTCTGTTACCTTAATTCAATAACATGCCTCCGAAATAACAAGTTGAATCAACGTTTCTAATAGAACTTAATCGAAATATATTGGCCCATATAATGCTGATGGTTTTGAAACATGAAAGAGAGAGTGAGCTAAAAAAACAATGTCTAAATTCTGTGTAATTCTTTCTTTGCCAAAACAAACCGTTGAAAGATGAAGGAATCGCATGGTGACAGGATCTTTTAACTGGGTGAGATGTACCCCTGAAACCGTAGCTGCAAGCACTTGACTGTTGATGCGTTGGACGATACGGTTGCTATTGCTGCTGCCAAACGAACCAATATTTTGACTATCTTTGTTCCCCGTTGCTGCCTTTTCAATCGCCTGAAAGAAAATTGGACGTTACATAAGGTTTCAAGGTCTGTCAATAAAAGGAATGAAATCAAAAATTGAATCGTAATTATTATTATTTTAGTCTCCCTTTGTTTTGCCCTTTCGCCATTTTCCTGTTTAACTCTCCTTTTCGATTCAACCCTTTACAAAATTGCACATATATTTATACTATTAATACACTATCGGTGAATGCCCTGAGAATGTCTCTTCTGATTATAGTTTAAGCAAATATTCAGATTTGTTTTATAGATTTTATAAATTATGTAATTTTGTGAAATAATACAAATAATAAAACGAAGCCTTTTTTCATCTTTCAGAATTCATGAATATTTAATTAACCATTTTTTTTAAACAAACAATCAACGTTTTAATTTCTTAATAAAAAAAAATGATGAAGTGAATTTTGTTTATTTGTCAGAATTTTTAAATAAATACTCAATAATCATTCAGTTATCTGCAAGGAAAAAAGTAGATAAGCAGTAGTGAACGGGAATTGGTAAATAAAAAAAAACGAAACGCGAATTTTACTAAAAAAAATTATATATTATTATAATATAATTATAATATCAATATATTATTAACAGTTATGGTGTTTTATGAGTTGGTCTTTTCGTACACAAATAGAAACATGTGATTGGCTAACAAAAAAAGGAATAGGCAGAGTACACATTACTAAGGCAGTAGTTTTTACGATGCCAATACCTGAGTTCGAATCTCACATAAGTCGAAAAGGTTTTGTGTTTTAACTGGATACATATTTTATAAATTTAATAAATTAAAATAATATAATAACATAAAAAATATTACAGAAACTATTATTTTTAAACTAAATGACATTTTTTTTGCTAATCCGGGCAAAAGGGCAAATTATTTTTGCTTAAAAACATAATTTCTAATGTCTTTTTTTGCAAATCAAAACAATATATAAAAACATCATCGTAGTTACTTACTCTCTTGTGCAAGTACTAAATAGTATTTTTTTTCATAAAATTTCACAAATACTTTTCTTTGTACTAACTATAAAGCTGTAGAAGCTAGGTAAAGTTGGAAATTGACATACCAAATTACTGTGCTAACACAACTCAAGGTGCGGATATAAACTACTTCTATTAGATATTTCATCCGATAGGTCCTAAAAATTATCATAAAATTCCTGATATTTATAAGGAAAAAAATATTTTCCAAAACGTTTAATTTTTTTAACATTATAATTTATTTAATTCTTTACAGACTGTAACAAATTTAAAATAAAAAATGAAGTTAAAACAAACTAGTCAATAATTTAAGAATAACAAATTATCAAAAAGAAAATGGTTAAATCATCTGTTTTAACTGAGAATTTAAAATAAATAAATAAAAATCACTTTTTTTCATGGAGTGATTGTAAAGAAAAAGCAATTAATTTTGAATATTTTTCTTTCTCTTAAAATCTTTAACAAATTCAAAATAAAAAATGAAGAAGTTAAAACAAACTAGTCAATAATTTAAGAATAACAAATTATCAAAAAGAAAATGGTTAAATAATCTGTTTTAACTGAGAATTTAAAATAAATAAATAAAAATCACTTTTTTTCATGGAGTGATTGTAAAGAAAAAGCAATTAATTTTGAATATTTTTCTTTCTCTTAAAATCTTTAACAAATTCAAAATAAAAAATGAAGAAGTTAAAACAAACTAGTCAATAATTTAAGAATAACAAATTATCAAAAACAAAATGGCTAAATAATCTGTTTTAATTGAGAAATTTAAAAAATAAATAAAAAACACTTTTTTCATGGAGTGATTGTAAAGAAAAAGCAATTAATTTTGAATATTTTTCTTTCTCTTAAAATCTTTATTCAATAACAAAAGTTAACAAATTTAAAATAAAAAATGAAGAAGTTAAAACAAACTAGTCAATAATTTAAGAATAACAAATTATCAAAAACAAAATGGCTAAATAATCTGTTTTAATTGAGAAATTTAAAAATAAATAAAAAACACTTTTTTCATGGAGTGATTGTAAAGAAAAAGCAATTAATTTTGAATATTTTTCTTTCTCTTAAAATCTTTATTCAATAACAAAAGTTAACAAATTTAAAATAAAAAATGAAGAAGTTAAAACAAACTAGTCAATAATTTAAGAATAACAAATTATCAAAAACAAAATGGCTAAATAATTTGTTTTAATTGAGAAATTTAAAATAAATAAATAAAAATCACTTTTTTTCATGGAGTGATTGTAAAGAAAAAGCAATTAATTTTGAATATTTTTCTTTCTCTTAAAATCTTTAACAAATTCAAAATAAAAAAATGAAGAAGTTAAAACAAACTAGTCAAAAGTTTAAGAATAATAAATTATCAATAAGAAAATGGCTGCAATACGTAGAATAATTGACATTAAAGTTCAAATTTATGCACATTAAAAAATTAATGCAAACATTTATTTTGTTGCCGCCCTATTCTAAATAACCGACCAAATTAAAAAGACTTTTGTGAATATATCAGAAATATCAAGAAGTTTTGCTAACTTGGTAGGCCAAGCAAACTTGAAGCATTCACTCAAATAATGACGATGAAGAGATACTCAAAGAGCCAAGTCAGCGCACGATGATGGATGAAATTCAATTTTAAAGCTTTGAGATAGGGTCTCATTTCTTCCTTGCTCTTTTGGTTAGGAGGAAAGTGTAGTATCTGTTCTGATATTACATTTTATCTTTTCTGTCCTCGGTCAGTGAAGGAAAATTCCTTCTAGACTGAGGTCATTTTTATTTTTGTCCCAATCCAGAGTGTCCCTTTTGGGGGAGCTGGATTTTCCCCACATAAAAAAAAAACGATTTGTGTCTCACTCTGCCCTCGTGAAAATAGGGACATACAAAATGGAACGGATTCATTTTTAAGATGGTTCCATTTAGCGATGAACGTTCTATTTCAAACTGAAGCACATTTGGAGAGACAGACAGAACCTCTTATAGAGATGCGTGGACACACCTAAACATTGATAAAATCTAATCTTTTATTTCATGTATTTAACATAAGTGATAAAAAAGAAGTAAGAAAACTTGATGACACCAACTTACTGTGAATAGTTTGTCTTGCTTGAATAAAAGAAAAGTAATTCGGGTGATTTCCGGTTTTATGAAGCGCACATTGTCAAAAAGAGTTTCAGGAAGTGAAATTGATACATGATCATCTTCGTTGTTAATTGGTAAGTGTTTGGGCCTCACCAGCTGGTAAATAAAAGGGGAGATAAATCAGTAGACATTAATTGGAATCGGAATCGGAAAAATCGGAATTTTTTGGAGTATCAGAATTGGTATCGGTATTGGAATTGGAAAAAAATTTGTGCCTATTTGCCGATGCCAAAAACGATTCTTTTAATTGTTTTTTTTTTTTGTTATTTTTATTTGTTTTTTGTTTAAAACTTAATTTTCAATTGCTGGTACTATTGATAAAATTATAAATATTTATTGATTTTAAACTATCAGTAAAACTGAAATCTATACATCCCCTATTTTTACGTTTACGAAAATATATACACATATTACATGGGCTTTACGGTAATCCGAAAATAAAAATAAATATAAAATGATAACTCTATAGCTAAATATTTAGAGGTTTTAAAAGAATCGGAATCAGTAATTGTATTGGAATCATGAAAACTATTGGAAAACGGAAAGAGGAACTAGAAAAGAAATAGCTGAAAATCTTAGTTAAATTAACTAAAACTTATTTGATAAATTAATTGAATGATCATTTTTTTTTTATCAGTTTTGACAGGGGATTTTTCTTTAATCAGTAAATTTTTGGTTAAATAGTTTTGGCTGTTAAAATAAATATAAATATGGATGAGATTTATAATAGTATGAACCATTGACAATATGTCTGCCGTCAAGTAAAGAATATGGGTGGATAAATCTACTCTAATCTACATACAAGTTGCCATTTTGTTCGAAATTATAACACTGTGGCGGAAACTTACCGGTATGATCTCAAAAGAGGCCACAAATTGAATGCATGTTTACTTATTGAAAACAGAAAGATTTGATAAAGAAAATGATGCCAGAGAAGAAAGCTTTAACATACAAGTTGTTTAGCAGTCAGTAATATCCAGGTTTTTCTCATCATTATTAGAAAGTTATGGCACATGCTTTCAAATACAGGTTTTCTGACAGTTGCCTCATCTGGGTGTTTCTTCTCAGTGGAAGAAAACCTCAACATCTTGTTAGATAGCAAGAGGGATTCTCAGTTTGGGTGGCGTCCTAGAAGGAGGAGGGTGCTAAAAGGAAATCACATGATTTCTGCCAGAGGAGGTCCCATTCTCTTTTATTGCTGACAACTGAAGTGAGTGGACACGAGGCGTCGCCATTTGTGTGGGGCGGCCGGGTACAATGTAGTTAAGTGTAAGGACACAGGCGATTTATCTGGCTATCTATCTATTTGCCCCTCTCTCTCTCTCTCCCTTTCTCTCTCGCTCTTTCTCTCTCAGGTACAAAGTTTTCTGTTCTGTTTTAAATAAAACATTTATAACCAAACAACAAGCGTCCAGTCTCGCTTCTGAAAAAGATGTATTCATCTAAAGTCTTACCAAAAAATAAATAAATGATTTTATCATTTTAAATCGCACCATTTTTATTTTTAAAATTTCAATATAAATATTTTGACACGTGGTACTACAAAGATGTTATCAATTATATATATATTTTTCTGAAGACGTTCGTTAACACGAACGTACCGGTCAAATCTCTTGTTTTTGTTTTTCTCCTGCACTTTAACCTGTTTTCCGTTTGCCATTTTTCACACATTTTGTCTGCCACGGCATTTAATTTTCATGACTTATCGTGTACCTTACCATATATATATATATATATATATATATATATATATATATATATATATAATATTATAATATAAAATGAAGTAATAAAATAAGGTGTCAATCAAACTGTATGGATTCAACAAAAGTATGTTTTTGGATTGATATGTTTGATGTTATGTATTTTTATATATTTGTGTATATAATTTTATATATTTTCAAAGCGTAATTTTATTGCCTGTAGTAGTATAACTGCGATAATGGTCCTCTGAAGAGAAGAATTATCTTTGAAAACTCATGAGCTAAGGACTTAAGGATGCTTTGCATGAACTTTGAATTTAATAAAATTTGATTGACACCTTATTTTATTACTTCATTTTATATTATAATATTAATGCTCTATCCAGTATATTGAGCTTCAGTTTTTTATCCGGATGTTTCACTAATTATAAGATATTAGTTGACGCTTATATCTTTTGTTGGATTGCTTCATATATATATATATATATATATATATATATATATATATATATACATTTTTTTCATTAAACGTTAAAGTAAGATCATTGATTAAAATAAGAGATGCACAAAAATGTAGAAAAAATAATTATATAAAGGAAATAAAGAATATCCTACAAATATAATTTTACATGTCGTTGACGATACTTGTTAATCTTATCTTTCTTCTTTTCTTATTCTTATCTTATATATAAAGTAAAGTCGTTTTCCCCTTTTATCTTTGACAATTATAGACTTCACATAAAAAACATAATAGGCTACACCAACATCAATTCCTAATGCTTGTTTTAGGAAAAAATAATTACATTTCTTCTCCTTTAAAAAAACTCTTACATTTAGTCCGATCCAAATGCTCTCACAAAAACATCTTCCACAGAGAAGGTAGCAAACCATTTTATTCGTTCATATGTATCTCCTCCCATGAAACTCAAATTTACCGGGGAACTTTTCAAACAGGATAAATCCCATCTTTGTCCCATAGGAATACTGGATTATTGGAATGAATATCAAATACAATTACCGGTATACATATTATACACAACAGCCTTATTCTGGAATTTAGGATTACATTCTCTAACACATCTACCTCAGCAGATATGCTCAGACACAATGGCGTCGTTTAGTGAATCATCGATATGTTAATTCTTACACTTTCTAAAAGTTTACTTTTTGAGACCTTTTAACTACAGTATTCGCTAAACTTCAGCATTTAATACATTACTGATATAGTATTTTTAATGAACATAACTTATATTGTATTTTCGAACAAACGCGATAACATTGATTATGAACAACCAAAAACAGATTGAAAAATACTCTTAAGATACCATTTTCATTAGTTCTTAAAATGATCCCACCTATTTTACTTTCATAGGAGGTTTTTGGAATATTTAATCTAAAAATGATTTTCTTATCAAATAAAGATAGAGAAGAGAGATAGATTATCACAAAAACCGACCTTGTGTCCAACTCTGCCCCCGATTTTAATCATTACCGATTAACGACTATCTTTTAATAAACACTACTTAAATCATATTTCCGAACTAACACGATAACATTATTCATAAACAAAAACCAAATGATTAAAATAGACACTCTTTACATGCCATTTTCAATATTTCTGACAATTAATGCAAACACGCTGGTTTCTGAGACTCCTTTTTCGGTTTGCACATATATAATCTGTTTTCTTAACACAAATAGGTCACAAATTATTAGGTAGTTCCTACGATTTATTTTGTTGTATACTTTTTTAACTAACAAAAATAGGTCGAAAATACGTACCTAAAAAGGCATGATGTTTCGAAAATCATACTCTCGCAAAAAATTAACAGTGGGATTTCTTAGGAGGAATAATATTAATTTGTTCAGAAATATTATGTATCTGATCCTATGCTTGATCAAGAAATTTCTTGATTTAATTGACTTTCCCAGGCAACGTTGAGACACGGGTCAGCTAGATAACTCATAAAATATCAAAAGCAACTTATAACATATATACACCATGTTTCATATACAAAAGTAAGATCATTTTAAATCACTTATCTAGGACAGTAAAGATCTGCTCACCGGCATTCTCATCGTCAAACCTGATGTTTTAATTTTACATGGCCAATCTTATTTTCTCAGCAACACCTTTTGCAGTTGGTAACAAATTCTATATTGCAAACCCTGTTCTTTTTTCCCTATCTTGGTGAATTGGGTCCCTAATTTAGCATCAAACTTCCAATCATCATAAGATGTTGTTTCAGCCTTCCAATCATCATAAGATGTTGTTTCAGTCTTCCAATCATCATAAGATGTTGTTTCAGCCTTCTAATCATCATAAGATGTTGTTTCAGCCTTCCAATCATCATAAGATGTTGTTTCAGCCTTCCAATCATCATAAGATGTTGTTTCAGCCTTCCAATCATCATAAGATGTTGTTTCAGCCTTCCAATCATCATAAGATGTTGTTTCAGCCTTCCAATCATCATAAGATGTTGTTTCAGCCTTCCAATCATCATAAGATGTTGTTTCAGCCTTCCAATCATCATAAGATGTTGTTTCAGCCTTCCAATCATCATAAGATGTTGTTTCAGCCTTCCAATCATCATAAGATGTTGTTTCAGCCTTCCAATCATCATAAGATGTTGTTTCAGCCTTCCATGCTGTTGAATTCAGAAAATTGTTTTCCTTTCTCTTATCAGTCTCTTATTTTTTTAACTCATTTTCCACGGTTTCTTTTCTATTTGTTTCTATTTTTGGAAAAAAGAAATCATTTCTTTTAAGAATGCTGTAGAATAAATTAGCTTCTTCTTTGCGTGTCTTCTGAACCAGTAGAGAGGACCTCAAAAGGTTGGGGGGGATTCCCATGCCAGTAGGTGGGGGGGGACAATTCTCTAGCCGTCTGGTCCACAGCTGTAGTCTGATCTCTTCCTGAGATGTTGTTAGGGGTTCGACATGGCTGAGGAAGCTTCTCCTTGACTTCAGTCCATGAAGGAGATGGCGTTCATTAATGATAGCCTTTGTTATCTCAACTCGGCTGGAAACTTCCCATCTCATATCTGAAGGGGCAATGCCAGTGAGAAGATACAAGTTGTTCAGGTTGGTAGACTTCAGGCAGCCAGTGATCAAGCGACAGGTGTTGTTAAATGCTGAGTCTATTCTTTGGCATACGTTGATCTCTCCCAAACAGGACAAGCATACTCCACAGAGGAATAGCACAGGACTAAGGCAGTACATCTTAGTGCAAATTAGCTAAAACACTGATCAGACCCCCCCCCCTAAAAAAATATAATTAATTTAGTCTGTAAGTAATTTTTGATAATTCAAACAGATTTAACAAACCATTGCTTGTTTCGTGTGACCATTGTGTTTTTCTGTGTTCATTGAAAAAGTTGCTCCCTGAAACATTCTGGGCTTGGTTCGGACAAGTCCGACATCCAAATTGGAGTAAGACATAGACAACTCTGATTCTTCAAACTGCATTTCTTCAGAAATATCCTCTACCATTTCTAGTAATCTGAAAAAGGCAAAATAAAAAAAAAGTTGCGTAAGTTGTGTGTTTTGTGCATGACTTAATAACACACGTTCAACAATGGTCTGAGATTTGTAACAAAAAAGCAACAGGGATCAAATGAAGAATTAGTAGTCATTAGTTCAATATCCTGAAGCTTTTTTATCCCAGCACTTTAGGTTGATACAATCTTTGACTACTTGTTGAAACCATATGAAATGGAAATTAAGAAAACGGAATTCCATGCAATCCCATTAAGAATTGTTATCTGGGTTTGTGTAAGATATTGCGTAGGGCTAGTCAAAATGGTTGATGCTTTAAAGGAAGTAAAATAGTTGACCCCTGTGAGCTAAGGAACGAACAGATGATTTTAAGGATGAGTAACGCATCAGGTGATATTTTGGAGCACACTAAGTGTGGGTATGCTCCGTACATAAAATAGGGAATAAAGGCACACAAGTAATAACTCAACAAGACAGATGTAAGAATGTAATTAAAGAACCAGCTTATACCAGCCTGTGATGATAACCATCTCTACAGCGTCTTCACCCAACCTTAACTCGAACACGTCTGATGACGAAGTTATTTACGTTCCTCCCACAGCGGTAAGATGTGACACAAAGTCGGGAAAGTGGGATTTGAAAAGCCAGCGCCCGAGAAAGTGAGCACTCTGGCCTACAAAAAATGCCTGGGCAACCCCGTCGGCATTCCCGGGTAGGAGCGTCTCAGGCAGTAAGCGATAAACTTACTCCACCCCAAAGAGGGGAGGCAAAGCCTGGGAGGATGGACCTCCTAGAACTGCACAGGACAAACCCACAAACCGGCAGAATCAAGACCTGAAGGCCAAGACGACACCGGTCTATAAATTGCAGTATCCATCGGAACAGATACTACACTGTGATCTTAGCAAAAAGGCCAAAATAATATATGAAAAAACATTAATTTTTATATGCACACATACAACGAAGAAATAAAGACTTATTTTTATAAAACTGTGCGGATTGTGGAGTGCATAGCCGTAAAAACCTAAAAACGTTAGCGGACAAACAAACAGACAGTTATCGTATTTTATATATAGTAATTATGCTTCACTTTTTTTTTTTTACTGTTGCTTCATCATCACCATAATCCTTTAAGTTGCTGTCAAACTCTAAGGCAGATTGATTTTGTTTTGATAAAATGCAGCAATAATTTAATGGTATAAAACTAGTGAGTAAAACATACTGAAAAACATTTGTTTTAACAAAATGTCTTTTAAAGTCTTTATTATATTTTCATTTGTTTGTTTTGTTTTATGACACATCAACCCTTTTCAAGTTATGTAATGCTGTAGTGAGTGATTTGGATAAAACATTTGCTGCTTCTACTTCCTTATATCTTCAGATATTTATTCAAAGAGTTTTATTTAACTAATTATTTATGGTGTAAATTCATCGCATATTTGAAATAGAATTTTTTAGTCTGTCATGATTAAGTTCGAAAAAACATTTTTCGCCGATCTGTCAGGAATAATTTTGAAAAAACATTTTTCGCCGATCATCATCAAGTTTGAAATAGCATTTTTTTGTCTGTCATAATTAGCTTTGAAAAAACATTTTTCGCTGGTCTGTCATTCTTAGGTTTGAAATAGCATTTTTAGATGTCCAGCCGTTGATTGCTTCATCACTCTGCTATGTAAAGTTTATAAAATCATTTTCATCGATCTATCACGTTTATGTTTGAAATAGCATTTTCTTTAGTCCATCACAATTAAGTTTGAAATAGCATTTTCTTTAGTCCATCACAATTAAGTTTGAAATAGCATTTTCTTTAGCCCATCACAATTAAGTTTGAAATAGCATTTTCTTTAGCCCATCACAATTAAGTTTGAAATAGCATTTTCTTTAGCCCATCACAATTAAGTTTGAAATAGAATTTTCTTTAGCCCATCACAATTAAGTTTGAAATAGCATTTTCTTTAGCCCATCACAATTAAGTTTAAAATAGCATTTTCTTTAGCCCATCACAATTAAGTTTGAAATAGCATTTTCTTTAGCCCATCACAATTAAGCTTGAAATAGCATTTTCGTCGGTCTGTCATGAATCAGTTTCAAATTGCTTTTCTAAATTTGGCCATGCATCTCTATAAGAGGTTCTCTCCATTTGTCAATTGGTTCATTGCTCTGTAAGACTTAAGTTTAAAATAGCATTCTCGTCAGTGTGTAACACTTAAGTTTGAAATAGCATTTTTGTCAATGTGTAACACTTAAGTTTAAAACAGCATTTTTGTCAGTGTGTAACACTTAAGTTTAAAATAGCATTTTCATCAATGTGTAACACTTAAGTTTAAAATAGCATTTTCATCAATGTGTAACACTTAAGTTTAAAATAGCATTTTCATCAATGTGTAACACTTAAGTTTAAAATAGCATTTTCATCAATGTGTAACACTTAAGTTTAAAATAGCATTTTCATCAATGTGTAACACTTAAGTTTAAAATAGCATTTTCATCAATGTGTAACACTTAAGTTTAAAACAGCATTTTCATCAATGTGTAACACTTAAGTTTAAAATAGCATTTTCATCAATGTGTAATACTTAAGTTTAAAACAGCATTTTCATCAATGTGTAACACTTAAGTTTAAAATAGCATTTTCATCAATGTGTAACACTTAAGTTTAAAACAGCATTTTCATCAATGTGTAACACTTAAGTTTGAAATAGCATTTTTGTCAATGTGTAACACTTAAGTTTAAAATAGCATTTTCATCAATGTGTAACACTTAAGTTTAAAACAGCATTTTCATCAATGTGTAACACTTAAGTTTGAAATAGCATTTTTGTCAATGTGTAACACTTAAGTTTAAAATAGCATTTTCATCAATGTGTAACACTTAAGTTTAAAACAGCATTTTCATCAATGTGTAACACTTAAGTTTAAAACAGCATTTTCATCAATGTGTAACACTTAAGTTTAAAACAGCATTTTCATCAATGTGTAACACTTAAGTTTAAAACAGCATTTTCATCAATGTGTAACACTTTAGTTTGAAATAGCATTTTTATCAATGTGTAACACTTAAGTTTAAAATAGCATTTTCATCAATGTGTAACACTTAAGTTTAAAATAACATTTTCATCAATGTGTAACACTTAATTTTAAAATAGCATTTTCATCAATGTGTAACACTTAAGTTTAAAATAGCATTTTCATCAATGTGTAACACTTAAGTTTAAAATAGCATTTTCATCAATGTGTAACACTTAAGTTTAAAATAGCATTTTCATCAATGTGTAACACTTAAGTTTAAAACAGCATTTTCATCAATGTGTAACACTTAAGTTTAAAATAGCATTTTCATCAATGTGTAATACTTAAGTTTAAAACAGCATTTTCATCAATGTGTAACACTTAAGTTTAAAATAGCATTTTCATCAATGTGTAACACTTAAGTTTAAAACAGCATTTTCATCAATGTGTAACACTTAAGTTTGAAATAGCATTTTTGTCAATGTGTAACACTTAAGTTTAAAATAGCATTTTCATCAATGTGTAACACTTAAGTTTAAAACAGCATTTTCATCAATGTGTAACACTTAAGTTTAAAACAGCATTTTCATCAATGTGTAACACTTAAGTTTGAAATAGCATTTTTGTCAATGTGTAACACTTAAGTTTAAAATAGCATTTTCATCAATGTGTAACACTTAAGTTTAAAACAGCATTTTCATCAATGTGTAACACTTAAGTTTGAAATAGCATTTTTGTCAATGTGTAACACTTAAGTTTAAAATAGCATTTTCATCAATGTGTAACACTTAAGTTTAAAACAGCATTTTCATCAATGTGTAACACTTAAGTTTAAAACAGCATTTTCATCAATGTGTAACACTTAAGTTTAAAACAGCATTTTCATCAATGTGTAACACTTAAGTTTAAAACAGCATTTTCATCAATGTGTAACACTTTAGTTTGAAATAGCATTTTTATCAATGTGTAACACTTAAGTTTAAAATAGCATTTTCATCAATGTGTAACACTTAAGTTTAAAATAACATTTTCATCAATGTGTAACACTTAATTTTAAAATAGCATTTTCATCAATGTGTAACACTTAAGTTTAAAATAGCATTTTCATCAATGTGTAACACTTAAGTTTAAAATAGCATTTTCATCAATGTGTAACACTTAAGTTTAAAATAGCATTTTCATCAATGTGTAACACTTAAGTTTAAAACAGCATTTTCATCAATGTGTAACACTTAAGTTTAAAATAGCATTTTCATCAATGTGTAATACTTAAGTTTAAAACAGCATTTTCATCAATGTGTAACACTTAAGTTTAAAATAGCATTTTCATCAATGTGTAACACTTAAGTTTAAAACAGCATTTTCATCAATGTGTAACACTTAAGTTTGAAATAGCATTTTTGTCAATGTGTAACACTTAAGTTTAAAATAGCATTTTCATCAATGTGTAACACTTAAGTTTAAAACAGCATTTTCATCAATGTGTAACACTTAAGTTTAAAACAGCATTTTCATCAATGTGTAACACTTAAGTTTAAAACAGCATTTTCATCAATGTGTAACACTTAAGTTTAAAACAGCATTTTCATCAATGTGTAACACTTAAGTTTGAAATAGCATTTTTATCAATGTGTAACACTTAAGTTTAAAATAGCATTTTCATCAATGTGTAACACTTAAGTTTAAAATAGCATTTTCATCAATGTGTAACACTTAAGTTTAAAATAGCATTTTCATCAATGTGTAACACTTAAGTTTAAAATAGCATTTTCATCAATGTGTAACACTTAAGTTTAAAATAACATTTTTGTCAATGTGTAACACTTAAGTTTAAAATAGCATAGCATTTCATCACTTAACGCACAGATTGAATCTTATTTACTTACTGGTTTGCGCTGAATTTAGCTTCTTCTGCTTCAATCAGACTCTTTTCAGGGGAGTTAATCATGTTGTTGAGAATAGGGAAGACATGACCAGTGGTTAGTTGTGTACTCAAGTTGGATATATGTGGCATGATTCGTTGCAGGATTTGAACACTCAACTCAACATCGATTTGCTTGAAGAAGATGGCATTCTCAGAAATATTCAGCAAACGAGCCGTTTGCATTTCAATACTGTCTGAAAAATTGATACAATTTCTATTATTACATTTATTATTATAAGCAAGACCTGTGAAAATGTTCACAGATCTGAGTGGAATCATTCTATGTACAGCATTTTAGAGATATCTCACCTTCAATGTTATTTAAATACACACGGAATAAGGGAATACAAGTAGATATATACAATAGAATTAATATGTATATATATTTAAAAAAATAACAACAAAGCATCACTTAATATTTAGGTCATAAAAAAATCGTACATAGTTCAGGCAAGGCGCTGTAGCCCACTGGTAACATGTCAGACAATGTCGTTGTGGGTTCGATTCCTGCCAAAGTCAGCCATGCTGATGATTCGTGGAACCGAGAAACTCGCATCCATGGATAACTTTTGTGCACATAAAAATTAAATATATAAATATATAAAATAAATACATCCCTTTAAGGGGCGACGTAACGCCAAAATTGCATGTAAGGGAGGTAACTCTCTTATCACTTAGGAAGTGGGTCAAAAACAAGATAGCGTTCATATGCTATCACTATCGCCAAAAATACAACAACAAAGCATAACTTAATATTCAAACATACAAAATTCACGAAGAAAGTAGGAAATTTTTTTTGGGGTGAAATCTTTACACTGATAACAGTTTGTTATTTATTTTTTGTATGGTTAATGTTATATGCTGGCGTGACTGTGTATAGCAAGATGTAATTGTGCAGGACTAAATAGAACATATGTGAGACAGTGGCATGTACGTATGAAAAGCTTAATAGTAGTCGCCGAGAGAAAAGTTCAAATAAGATGTGATGAAAAAGGAAGAAGAAGAAAAAGATATTTAAGTGTTCTTTGAAGATAGACGCATGGGTTGGTGAGATGACGAAGTGAGGTGCTTGAAGTAAGGCGTTGGAAATATTATAACAGACCTTGACTTCTAAATCCTACTTGTCAAATTTGAGGATTTTGTCGATTTTTATGATCTTGGCGAAATCTCAAGGGCTTGCAAGATACACAACTTTGTATTTAAGAGACACTTTTGATTGGGTTTAAAAATTTGTAAACATCTATTTTTTGATCTTGTTGAAAATGCTGTGTGGAGCCACCTGCGTATGTACCATTTTTATTTGGACATTGCAGAGTGAAAGTCCGGTGCTCTGAATGTCACTACAGATCAATTCAAATATAGTTTACAGAATGGTGTTACCTTGAAGAGTTTTACTTTTAGATCTTGTGTCCAATCATTCTTTAAATTATTACCACCTCCCCCATAACCTTTCCACAATTTATACACCCCATTTTTTATTTTCTTGATGTATGGAATTACCCTCAAAACATTGACATAATACTTTAATCCTATATAAAGATTTTTTTAAATTGATTTGTATTTCGTAATGTTTTGAACTTTTGACTCCATAAAAATATGGAATGGTTCATTAGTAACTTCAGTTGTATAGAATGACACCAAAAAATACCACCTATGGAATCGTTAATAAAATTCACAATATTCCATGAAATTTGGTACAAATAAACTTCAGTCTATGCCTGAATTGTCCACCAAGTTTCATTCATGAATACCCAACAGTCTTATCGCCATTCCAATAATAACTAGCACACCTGGAGCAACATACACAATTCATAATAACTCTGAAACACTTCTTCCTTGGCACTGACCTGATTTGTCTGTAATACCCCTCTTCAGTTCAGAAAGAGTCTTGGGAATTGTTTTAATAGACATTATCTTTGAGATAACCCCACAGATAAAAATCTGTGTGGTTATTGTCCGGTGAGTGTGAAGCCCATTCAGGATCAAACCTCCTACTGGTGAGACGATCACCAAAGTGTCCCCACATATTATTGAACGATGATAAAACAAAAGACTGTTGGATATTCATTACTGAATCTTGATGGATAAGTCAGGCATAGACTGAAGTTTGTTTCTTCCAAATACAGTATAGTTGGATTGCAGAAAGAATTGTGAACTTTATTAACGAATCCATGGGTGGGTGTATCATAGTTACAGGGCATGACACACCAAGGTAGGTACATATACGATCGTACTAACATAGTAATATATAGACTAGGAGAATGAGACTCACAAAAATCCAACTGTTTGTTGAATTGAAAAACAAACAGTTTTAATTTTATTATCTTACATATTTAGATATTTTATATATTATATGCCTATATATTTTATATATTATATGCCTATATATTTTACTTGTTTGATGTCCTGAAATCTAAATTGAGATAATTCTAAATATCAAGTAAATAAACAAAAAATGAGCTTTGAAAATTAAGAAGAAAAATTTACATATTTTTCGCACTTGAAATAATTTAAATGAGAAAACATGATCAATTCATTTTTACTAAGTTAATCTCTATTTATTTGCAGTTAGGTATGTGCAGATGTTTATATATTTATATGCAAAGGATGCACTCCTAACACCAATCATTATGAATTTTGAAACACAGCTGCTAGACGTAAAGGTGGGTAATGTAGGCTATATTTAGTTTAATTTAGTTTCATGTAAAGGGGGCAAAGTAGGGTGGAAGCCCCTTATGAAAATTCATATACCCCCGAATTTGTAAAATTTTAACAATAGGTATTAGACATCAATTAATAAATATTCCCTAAATTTAAGTTTCTTTGGGGTATTTTAAAGGGTTTTTAGGGGGAATGATATTGGCAAAAGCTACCATTTGAAAATTCAAATATTTCAGATTTGAATTAAATTTGATCCATAGTCATTAGACACAAATTTGAGCAGGATTTACTAAATTTTAATTTCATCTTAAGACCCCTTAATCTTAAGCCTTAAATTTAAGACATATTCTAATTTTTGCCGACAATTTATTTTGTGTCTATTTCGTACGATTTTTAATGGTTGGAACAAATTCCATTGTTTTTCTTACTCGGTCGTCTGATTTTTTTAATTTTCTGGCCAAAAATGTTGGTTGCTAACATCCATAAGTTGAACCGCTGCATCAAGTCTACACCAAACAAATTTTGGGTGTTTTATAATACAAACATTTTTGCTTTTTTGGTAGTTCTGTTTCAAGTAATGTCGGTAATTATTTCACCCTCGAATTTAATTTTTTACCAGTCACCGTTCTGACTATTTGGTTTGTTCTTAGCATGGTCGGGTTTCCCAACCTTCTCCACGTATGCATGTTGAAAATCGACACGTCTGAACCAGAATCCAATTGTAATTTTACGTTTTTATTCACTTTTTTTTACCTGAACATATTTTCTTATAACTCTGCCGCCACGTTCGTTCGTTTTTGTGGATTTAACCCGAGTTTTATTTCCTCTATTCGTTCTGCAATATGATTTTTGTGTATTGATCCTTTTTATATATATCTATGTAGTGTTTTAGTCTAACTAAATAACCAATCACATTCGTTGTTATTTATATCTCACGGATAAATCTTTTCATTGAGCTTGTCTCAAACAATTGACTTGCCGACCTTTACTTGGCGCCCTATTTACTTTTATATTATTTAACCTGTAAATTGACACATTTACAAAAACTTGCGCCACACGCAAACAAAACAAAAGAAATGGGCCTCAAATAAAGTGTCCGACTTAATTGGAAGTTAGACAGGTTTTGAAACGACATGGGCAATCTGTTACCCAATGAAAGGATCCACAACAGAAACAGGGGATCGGCGGTAATTTATCCCGTTTTTTACTGAGCTGGTTTGTATTTTATTGGAGCGTGAAAATTATCCCTCTTTTTGTTTGGAATTGTTTTTGAACGAGAGTTGAAATGTGTTTTCTGACGTACCTTTCTTGTATACGCAATGCCTGAATGTTCTTCAAATCTTGTTTAACACTTACAAATCTCTGGCAGTTTTCAGCTAATTTCTGTAATGTTAAATTTGGTTCACTCTCTAATTTATTTAGAACCCTCTGCATGATTTCTGCCTCTTTTCCTGATACGAGTCCTTGCACGAAAATGAAACATTTAAAGTTATCAACACTAAGTCAGACTGATTTGAAATCGTCACAGTGTTTATTGGCGATTGATGCGAACGTTGAATAATCTTCGTTGCCTTTTTTGATCAAGTTGAAACATTTCCAACGTTTGCGAAACAGTAAAGACTTGGGGCTAAATAATTCAGTTAAAAGATTAACAGCTTCAGCAAAAGTCAAGTCGCTCGTTTTTCGGGGCAAAATGAAGTCTACGAACTTAGTATTTTCGGTGGTCACTAATTTTCGGTGCAGTAGGCGAACCTTTTTAGAGTCTTCCCTATTTTCACAATCTATGTTGTATAGATCCTTGTATCATCTAAAATACGAAGCAACGGTTTTATCCTCGTCTGGGGAATAAGTGAAATTATCAATTGCCCTCAAAACGGCATTCTGCGAAAAAGCATTATCGTTTTCGTTACTTTGACCCCTAACCGATTTTGTTTGCATTAATGCTTCAATCTTTTCGTCGGTTTCTCTCTTTTGTTCTAGAAGTATTTTCTTCTGTCTTTTGTAGCCTGTCGGTGGCTTCTTCTTTTTTTGTTCTAGTAGTTTTTGATTGTGTTCTAGTAGAAGCTTTTGAAATCTTTCTTCAGTTTTCTGTTGCTGTTGCATTTGGAACTTCACAATAGTAGCTTTAAAATCTTCCATGTTTAAAATGTGTCCGTTTAGAATCCAGCTTTTAGAAATCTTTTCTTCTATTCTTGCTAAACGTAATCTTAGTTATAAAAAGAGAAAGAGAGTATAAAATCTTCCCCCCCCCCAAAAAAAAAAATCACTTTTTTTCCATTTTTTTAGTACGCTTTTCACGTAACCGTAACCAGCATTTTAGTCAACAGGAAAAAAAATAAAAGTACGGTTTTAATTTTTTTCTTTCGGCAGTACAACATGTTATTTTTGGGAGAGAAAAGTAAATATGTATTTCTTTTCTTGTTAAAAATCAACACAGTCGGAATAGCAATGAAAAAAATCACTGACCTTTCTTTAATGAGAGAAAAATAAGTTGGTCTTTTACGTGTTTTTTTTTTCACCAATAAAGCCAGTGTTTAGAACTAGGACGTTGTCGGGTGAATTAACGGTTGATTTCTCTACGTTTGTCCTTTTTTAAGGTTCTAAAAAAAAAAACGTTAATATATTTTGTCACCAGTTGTGGCATCCATTTTAAGGTTCTCAAGAATCCCTTACTGTAAGCACGTCGCCAGTTGTTGTGGTGGTGTAAGTTCGAAATCCCACGTCGCCAGTTGTTGTGGGGTCTTTTTTTAAGGTCCCTAAGAAAGACCCTTAATGCTGTTGTTGTGTCCCGTGTAAGTTCGAACACCTCATCACGAGTTGAAAACACGAACTCAGAGTTTAGAGAAAACAAGTATAATACAACAGAGAAACAAGAGTGGGTGTACGTCAGTCTTGACTGCCAGTATAGACTTTGTGGGACGTAGATAAATAGGTGACTTGGGTTGATTCAACACTGAGGAGCAGGTGCTTCCAGTATTTATGCTGAATGGAAGAGTCGAAAGTCAGTTATAGGTAAGGTATTATAACAAATGTACAGAAACAATGAAGCATTTGGAATAATCAATTAAAGCAGAAAAATAATTGTCTTTAAAAAAAATTCCAGTGATTGTAAAAATGGTAATAAATCTAGAAACAGTTCCGCTGAACTTCAGTAGATATTTCGAAAAAAGTGTACTATTTCACAACAGCTACAAAAGCAAAATGCAATTTTAATAATTTTATATAAAAATAAATCCAACAGGAATTTGGCAGCTGTGTGCACGTCTATTTTAAGCAGAAGTTTGTCTTAATTTATACAATTGTGATATTTAAAATAAATGTTTACTAATAATACCCCACTTATCAAGGCTAAAAGTCCCTCAAGAATAAGAGTTAATGTCATATGAATGATGAAAATATTATGAGAGAACTGTAAAATGATGAATGGAATGGAAAAAATTTGATGACTTATGAGGATGGTTTATAACAAATGTTTGTTTGACATTGCATTTGAAGACGACCATATTGTAATCTGCAGGGAGGTAATCATGTGGTAATGTGTTCGATAGATAGACAATTGTTGGAAATAAACTCTGTTCACGGAAATTCTGTTTGATGTTTGCCTTAATTATATATAATTGTGTCATCTAAAAAGAATACTTTTACTAATCAGTCACCACTTATCAAAGCCAAAAGCCACTCGAGGATAAGGGTTCATGAGATGGATAGATTGTCAGTTGAATGATGAAGAATATTATGAGAGAACTGTAAAATGATGAATGGAATGGAAAAAAAATTGATTACTTATGAGGACGGTTTATGACGAGTTTTATTTCGACATTGATTTGAAGACAACCATGTTGTAAGGGAAGCAGTCCCATGGTAATGTGTTCAACAGATGGGAAGTGCTTGTATAGAAACTCTATTCATGGTAATTACGTTTGCATAATAGGCACACAGATGTAGAAAGGAAAGCTCTTTACAGTTGTGGTAATAAAAGGAGTCTTTGCTTTGAATGTCTTACAAGACGGAACCAGAGATTGAAGCCCTGTCGTGCAGCTTCCATAGAAATAACGATAGAGTAGAGAAAGACTAGCAACAACTAGAAAGACTATGAAAATCTTTTTCAACTACCAAATTTAAAAAGCCTATATTCAAGGCATTTCATCAGGCGTCCTGTTTGCTTGGCAAGCTGAGATCAGGCTCCTGGTGTTTCCTCGATTAGTGGCGATGGAGAAGTGCTCATAGAGCCAAGTAAATTCACGATGGATCCTAGTATGGGGCGTCATTAATAGACCAAGGTTGTTTAGGAATCCCTGCATAGCAGGGTCTATTACTCCACGTGTCTCTATAGCAGGGCCTATTACTCCACGTGTCTCCATAGCAGGGCCTATTACTCCACGCGTCTCCATAGCAGGGCCTATTACTCCACGCGTCTCCATAGCAGGACTTATTACTCCAGGCGTCTCCATAGCAGGGCCTATTACTCTACGCGTCTCCATAGCAGAGCCTATTATTCCATGCGTTTCCATAGCAGGGCTTATTACTCCACGCGTCTCCATAGCAGGGTTTATTACTTCACGCATCTCCATAGCAGGGCCTATTACTCCACGTGTCTCTATAGCAGGGTCTATTACTTCACGTGTCTCCATAGCAGGGCCTATTACTCCACGCGTCTCCATAGCAGGGTCTATTACTCCACGTGTCTCCATAGCAGGGCTTATTACTCCACGTGTCTCCATAGCAAGGCCTATTACTCCACGTGTCTCTATAGCAGGGCCTATTACTCCACGTGTCTCCATAGCAGGGCTTATTACTCCAGGCGTCTCCATAGCAGGGCCTATTACTCCACGCGTCTCCATAGCAGGGCCTATTACTCCACACGTTTCCATAGCAGGGCTTATTACTCCACGCGTCTCCATAGCAGGGCTTATTACTCCATGCGTCTCCATAGCAGGGCCTATTACTCCACGTGTCTCCATAGCAGGGCCTATTACTCCACGTGTCTCCATAGCAGGGCCTATTACTATACGTGTCTCTATAGCAGGGCTTATTACTCCACGCATTTCCATAGCAGGGCTTATTACTCCACGCGTCTCTATAGCAGAGTCTATTACCCAATGCGTCTCCATAGCAGAGTCTATTACCCAATGCGTCTCCATAGCAGGGTCTATTACTCCATGCGTCTCCATAGCAGGGCTTATTACTCCATGCGTCTCCATAGCAGGGCCTATTACTCCACGTGTCTCCATAGCAGGACCTATTACTCCACGTGTCTCCATAGCAGGACCTATTACTCCACGTGTCTCCATAGCAGGGCATATTACTCCACGTGTCTCCATAGTAGGGTCTATTACTCAACGTGTCTCTATAGCAGGGCCTATTACTCCACACGTCTCTTCAGAGAGAGAAGTTTTAAATGAAAGATGATACACACCCTTTTTAAACACTTCTATTTTGTTATCAGTGCTCCCATGCAATGCCGGCTAAGCTTGCTAGTATAAATATAAAACGAAGGACAGTTTGTATCCACCAATTTCTGCAGCAGAAAAAGGAAAAAGGGAATACAAAAAACAAACTAATATTGAGGAATGCAATATCAAAATCCTCAGTTTTTAATTCTCCCATTTACTCTAGCTTTCTTTTCCTCTTTCTTTCCCTACTTCTTTTCGGTATCTCTTTCTGTCTTTTTTTTCTTCTTTCCTTCTACATTCAACTTTGTCAGTCACAAAGCTTGTGTCTTGTCAACACTGACCAAAAAGCAAAAAAAATCCTTTGTGCCTTTTTCTACCCACAATTCCTTATTCAAAAACTCTTTCTTCACCCAGTTCCCCTACTGCCACAAAGACGGTTCTTGTATTGGTTCATTTAAACCATATTCTTTACACACACCGTGAAGAAGTAAAAAATTCCTGTTTCATAAAGATGCTTAAATAAATGTATTTTTGTACACGCTTATTAAGATTAAAAGTAAAATCTGGTTCCTACCATCATCGACATCTTCAAGATCCAGGTCGTGAAGCTCTCGGGTAATCCAATCATCTGATAGACATTGGCTTGTATCAGGTTCCGCCCACACGGCACTGCTCGAAGCTATTGATTCTTCAGTTGATTCATCTGACTCAGAATCTAGTCTGCGCTTTCTTCGATTCATAATGCTGTCAAAACATAACATAAAAGATGAAAATACATTAAAAAAATAAGCTCTAGGTAATTTCTTACTGTGATTATCCGCACTAGGTTATCTGCCCTTGGATTTTTCATAATTGCTGCGTTTAGATAAAAGGAATTTTTACCTCAATCTTTTCATAACCGAGGAAATTTCTTATAAAATTCATGATATTGATTGTTTTATAATAGAATTCTATTGTTATTCGGTAGACTTTTTAAAGAAGAAATAAAAAGAAAAGGAATAAAAGATAAGTCAATGGAATATAAGTGAATTTAGGTGCCATATTAAGGATAAGCTGCATTAATGATATCAAACAATAGCAGGAATTTTCAAATATCTATAAATTTTTAAGAAACGTTTTTTTTTCATGGACCCTTATCACAGAAGAATACATCTAATAATAAGTTCCAACTGAAAAAGAAATAGACAACGTCGAAAGACTGTTCCTGTTTACTTGCCTCCCTACGAGCCGGGTTTTAATGTGAGGAAAATCCAGCTCCGCAACAAGCGATACTCTGGTTTGGGACATAAACTAAAATTTCATTAGTCTAGAAGGATTTTTCCTTCACCGACCGAGGACAAAATAGATGATGTGCAGTATTAGAACAGATACTACACTGTTCTCCTAGCCAAAAGGTCAAGGATTAAATACATGAAGTCAAAAAGAAAAAACCCACAATTTTTACAGTCAACGTGCAATAAATAAAATTAGTAAGGCCCCTATTTCTAAAATGAGAGTTATATTCCCTTAATAAATGGTAAACCGAAGAGAGACTTACAAAGTAAACACTTAACGGCTCCTGATAATATATATATATATATATATATATATGAAGCAATCCAACAAAAGATATAAGCGTCAACTAATATCTTATAATTAGTGAAACATCCGGATAAAAAAACTGAAGCTCAATATACTGGATAGAGCATTAATATTATAATATAAAATGAAGTAATAAAATAAGGTGTCAATCAAATTTTATTAGAATTCAAAGTTCATGCAAAGCATCCTTAAGTCCTTAGCTCATGAGTTTTCAAAGATAATTCTTCTCTTCAGAGGACCATTACCGCAGTTATACTACTACAGGCAATAAAATTACGCTTTGAAAATATATAAAATTATATACACAAATATATAAAAATACATAACATCAAACATATCAATCCAAAAACATACTTTTGTTGAATCCATACAGTCCATCCAGGTCATACAAGTTGAGAAGCATAATCAGGAAGGACATTACTCCAAGATACAAACAGCTGTCAAAATATGTGAAATTGATATATATATATATATATATATATATATATATATATATATATACTAGCAGGGCTACCCGGCGTTGCCCGAGGCGATAAAAAAAACAAAGTAGTAGAAATTAAATAGTGTGTGTAACATCTTTATATAAAAATTTCAATCTCTCTTCCTTTCTCTAGCCGTCTCTCTTTCACTCGTCCCAATTATTTCCCTCCATCCCCAACCCTCTCTTTCCCCTTTTTCCCATCTGATTCTTCTCTAAAAGTTTACAGATGGCCCCTGTTGTACAAACGAACTAAAAGTTTAGAGACACGCCCCTCACGTACCAAAGAACTAAAAGCTTAGAGACGCCCTCTCCAACTTCCTATGGCGTTATTTCCTGATTAGTTGTAGGAATGACATGAGTATCAAAGTAAATCCTGGGAGAGTGGACCTCCTCCTTCCTAGAACTCGTCTCATACCGACAGAATCAAGGCCGGTACCGGAATTTCCCCAGAATTAGCGTCTATTAATCTTTAACCCTCCCCTCCACAGCCTTACTCTGATGTAATTTCCGGTTGAATTTTAGGGAATGATTTGCATTTTTTTCCAGGAATGACTTGCAGTTTTTTTTATAAACTACTAAATAATATAATTGTTTTCTATTTAAATTAATACATAATTAAATTGAAATTAAACTGAAAATATCTTAAATAATCGCCCCCCCCCCCCCCCGACGAAATCTGCCCCATAGCCCCCTTGCATTTAGAGATTCAGGAATACTACCATTATCTTTCTCGGTTAATTTTACATAAGAATACACTTTTAGATTTTATCTAGATTCTCTAAGTTTTTTTCTACACACACCCACACACACACACATACATACATACATACATACATACATACATACATACATACATACATTGAGTTTTATATATATAGATATATTTATATGTTTAGGATTCACTCCTAAACTAATTAACTGATCATTATTAATTTTGGAACACAACTACTAGACGTAAGGGTGGACAATGTAGGCTATATTTAGTTTAATTTATTTTTTATGCAAAGGAGGCAAAGATGAGATTGAAGCTCTTTGTGAAACTTAGATATCAGCGATTTTTATGAAATTTTAACAATTTATATTAAGCATCAATTAATGAATATCCCCACAATTTCAAGTTCAGTTTCTTTGGAGTTTTTTAATGGGTTTTAAGAAGGCATAATATGGGCACAATCGCCCATTTGAAAATTCAAATATTTCAGATTTGCATTAAATTTGATCCATAGTCATTAGACACCAATTAAACAAGATCCCCTAAATTTTAATTTCTTCTTAAGACCCCTTAAGCTTTAAATTATCTGAAATCAAAATCATGTAATAGATTTGGATTAAAATTAGAATAAGGATCTTAGATATATGGTTTAGTAGCATTATATCTTGATTTTAATCTTTATAAGGAGACATAAAAATGGTGCAAAACTATTCAGTGAATCATTTTAATTTTCAATTTTAAAAGTTAAATATAAAACCAAAGGCGAAGTTTAAAATTCCTATATTCTTTTTTCGACGACTTTATCAAAATATCTTTCGGTAATCTCTCTGTTTTCTTAATTACTTGACTTCACCACTCCTGGTTTTCACTACTCTCGTGTCTTTATATAGTTATAAACTATCTTTATCGTATTTTAGAAAGCACTAGATACCAATAGACTATCTTATGAACATGTCATCATCATAAACAGTCCTCTAATCTGTCTATTATCATTTTTTATTTTATTTTATTTTATTAAATACTAGCGTTTACTGGCGGAATAGATAACAGAGAAGCGGTTAAAAAACTTCTGTGTGTGTGTATATATATATATATATATATATATATATATATATATATATATATATATATATATATATATTCTGGTGCTACCAGATCAGGCTGTCTGAAAAGACTGACCTCCTGACCTAAAATGCACCAAACATTGATGTTATCGTTTCTATCCTTTCCTTTTGCAAAACTCAATCATGTTCTGCAAAGTCAAAAACAAAAACAACAATTTTTGCTACAAAACAATCAAACTAAACACCATGAAAAAATTTTCGAAGATATAAAGAACTTGAAGCATAAAAGTTTTTACTAAAATGACCACATTTGGCATTAAAATAACCCGAAAAAGGGTTGATATGCCGTAAAAGAAAACAACCAAACCAAACATCATGATTAACTATTTAAAAATATAAAGAACTTGAAGCATAAACACTTTTACCAAAATGACCGGATTTGGCATTGAATAACCCAAAAAGGGTTGATATGCCGTAAAACGAAACAACCAAACCAAACTCTTTATATCTCTCTCTTTCTCTCTCTCTCTCTCTCAATTTTTCATTTCTAATAACGTCCTCTTTCTCTACCACTGGGAACTTTTCTTTCTACCTCTTTCTTTTCTTTTCTTTCTTTTCTTTTTCTTTTCTTTTCTTTTCTTTCTACCTCTTCCTCCGATTCTCTCGTTTTCTCTCTGGCAACTGATTCAATATAATAGAAAAAATAAAAAAGAAAGAAACCAAGAAAAAAAAGGAAAAGAAAAGAAAAGTAAAGAAAAGAAAACTGACTGTTTTGCCTAATTTCAATATTGTTTTTGTAAAACTACCAGTAAGAATGAGAACAAGGTAATTTGTTTTAAAATCCCTGTTGCATTAATTTGGTCCCTGCTGACCCCAAGTATTAGAGTATTTTTAGCCATAATCAGGCCAGTGTTACACTGAATCCTATGATGTGAGGTTTGTAAGTGTACATATGTAGTTCTTGACTTTTAGCCGTACAAGCACACAGAATTACGACTTTTCGGTGCCATTATAGTATGTGGTCTATCTTTTTTATTCTGTTGTAGTATATGGCCTACAGGTTTGAATGTGTCCTACCCCAGTAAGATTATATTTATAGATATTACTAGTAGGCAATTTACTAAAACTAATTATATTTTATATACATTTAATTTCAATGATTAAAAACTGAACTGAATTTCTTTTGTAAATTTTAGCACTTATTTTAGAATTTTAGCATTCTTAATTGCTAAATACAGTTTATGACTGAATTGTATTTCTTGAAATTAAATTTGGGGAACATTCATTAATTGATGTCTAATTACAATTCAGTTATATTTAGCAATTAAAAATGCAAAAGTTCTAAAATAAATGCTAAAATTTTAAAAGAAATTCAGTTCAGTTTTTAATCATTGAAATTAAATATCTATAAATACAATCTTACTTTTCAAAAGAAGTTTAATTCAGTTTTCAATCATAAAAAAATTGATTGAAATTAAATGTATATAAAATATAATTAGTTTTAGTAAATTGCCTACTAGTAATATCTATAAATACAATCTTACTTGGTAATGTGTGTCACAGATGGGAAGTTCTCGGAAAAAAACTCTGTTCATGTGAATTCCGTTTTATGTCAGGCACACGGAGGAAGAAAGGAAAGTTCTTTGCAGTTGTGGTATGGAGGACACGTTTTTGTTGTGAATGTTTTACAAGGATGAACCAGAGATTGGAGTTCAGTAGAGCATCTTCCATAAAAATAACGATAGAGCAGAGAAAGACTAGCAACGTCTCTTCTGTTAGAAAGAGTATGTAGAGAACAGAAGAGATCATCCTCCACTAGATTGCAAAGTCGATTTTGTACTCTGGCAAAGCAAAAAAAAGGTGCTCCGAACGACACCTCCTCAGATGTGACAGCAGTACCTCCCCAGATGTGACAGCAGTACCTCCCCATCTTAGGACATATCTGACTCTTATACACATAAACGATTGCATCAAGAGTTAGGTAATTCCTACAGCGGTAGAATGATCCAACCTTTTTCCCAGCAACCTTAGCGACAGATTAGATATATTTCTTCACGTCTCTTATGATATAATGTTTGTTGAAAACGAATAAATTATTTCGACTGACTTATATGCATTTCAAATACTCGTTTATACTTTCGATGTTCTCGGAGATGGCACGGTGGCTAAGTGGTTAAGGAATAGGATATTTATATATATATAACTCGGCGTTGCCCTGGATTTTGCTGAGAGATGTAATACTTTCCAAGAATTTCAAACTTCTTTGCACCTCTGATACTATAGTAAGTATAATATATTATGTAAGCATTATCTATTAAGAATCCGTGCAAGAATGCATTAGTATTAGTAGTAAGTATTAGTAGCTGGATTTCAAAGAAAGTGGCCATTTTAATTAAAATTAGCTGCTGCTACAGCGACCATTTTAATTAAAATGTGTTGCTGCTAATTCTGAGTCAGATAAAGTTTTTTTTCCGAAAGGATTCAAATTGAATTACAATGTATAATAGTCAAAAACATGGTGTCACGATCCACAAGATAAATTGGCTAGGCAAAAGCAAATATGGATTTGTTAGATGCAATACTATTTATGTCCATCTTCAAGAATCTGACAGACTTTTCTTTATATATTAGATATATATTTAAAGTTTTAGTTTCTGTCTATTTGTTCACAAACTCCTCCTAGGGTTTTGGAGATAGATGCATATAAACATATATGTTGAAAGTACATTGCCTAAGGTACTTGGACATTGACAAGTATATTTCATTTTGATCAAGCACAACATTATCGTGGGGTTTGACATCCATAAAAAGGATAGTTTATTTTTATCATAATTTGAAAATTGTGGAAGTTAAAAATATCAGACTAGAATAAACGATTCCGAGTTTTAAGTACTAGTGCACATATGTCTATATTGATTCCTGGAAAACGCTGGGTGTGCCTCGAAGGAGGGAGGGTATACAGATTATGAAATTACTTAAAATTATTAATATCACTTACAATTCCTTCCACCAAATCAATGCTAAGTACATACTTACATACAAAAGTGGGGGATGGCACGGTGGCTAAGTGGTTAACAACGCGGACTGAGGTGTGCCGGGTTCTAATCCAGTTCGTTCCACAGAAACACTTTCATCAAAACCCACACCTGACCTTGTGTCTAACCTCCTGGAGAGGAGGTAAATGAAATACTTTCGATGTTCACCTTGACGATTTGATCTACAGACTAGTTGATCTGCAGGGTGACCTTCTAATGCAAAACAAGAACTTCAGCTTAAACTATTCATCTTTCCGTTTCCTTTCCTGGAAATGGTTGCATCAGAAACTTCTGATATTAACAAGTGTTTCTAATGCTTCTTCTTTTGTTAGTTATTTTAACGATGTTTCCTACAAGTCAAATATTGGTTGTTTAATGATTGTTTTTATGTTTCATTAGATGTTCGGCAGCTTTGTAACTCTCCCCCCCCTTCTATTTTATCATTTAGTTCTCACACTCCATGAGCGATGTTTCTGACAAAGGAGGAAGATTTGCTGTTTTCTGGGTCGGCTCTTGTTTTCAGTGAATGGAAATTTTCAATCCTCTCATAATATTCATCATCATTCAACTGTCAATCTATCCATCTCATTGACCCTTATCCTTGAGTGTCTACTTACCTTGATAAGTGGTGACTCATTCGTAAGACAAACAAAAAACTAGAAATTCGCACATGAGTCATTAGGAGTGATCGCTCAGTGGCAAAAACAAGTCTCCCCAGAATATGATTTCCTCACTAAAATAGTGTAAAGAGACGTGTTGATAAAATGCTATGAAAGAAAGAAAGGAAATAAAAATAAGGGCAAACAAATATAAATTTATCCAAATAAAAAAGTACTTTTTTTCTATGTAAAAACAGCTTCCTTATACTTAAACCTCTTCAGATTGAAAAGAAAAGATAAGGCTAATAATTTTAAGACAATTGTCAGTGTAGGCAGATGAACAATTAGGATTATGTATTATATGTTAACCAATATGTTATATGTCAATTTGGGTAGAAAAACGGGAAGCAGGAGGAGATCCATGTTCCTTGCCTCCCCATGAGGACAGAGTTAGACATAAGGTCGTTTTTTAATGTGGATAAAATTCAGAAAAGAGGCACTCTGGATTGGGACAAAAATAAAAACTGCCTCAGTCTGGAAGGATTAAATGAATAATTAATTTTTCTTTGAAATGAATCATTTATTTTTTTCCTTTTAAATAAATCATAAAAAAGTTCTTACCATCTTCTGGTTGCTTTCTGTTTATTCGCGAAACATGGCAATTCGACATCCATTCCTACTTTTGCAGTCGGCCAATGAAACTCCCCTTTGTCATCTTCTTCAGTTGTTTCCGCAATACAAAGCACTGGAAATAAATTTGGAAAATATATAAAAGAGGGTTTAAGTAAAAATAATTAATGTGATTTCTAAATATTGAATGCAGGTTTTTTTTTAATATCTCTCCTTAGACTGGGAGTTTATTGGCAAGATAGATTTCAAAAACTAATATCTATTAGTGCACATTTCTCCATTATAAATTCCATTTGAATGTACGAGCTGAAGATTCTGGTTGCGTTTATCAGTCGTTTCAGGTCCGTTTTGTTTTTTGCAAATAAATCGGCCATATACATGAGGTGGTTTATTCTTTCTTCTCTGTCTGTGAAATTGTATCCGGCATTACATTTCCTGAGTATATTGTTTAGTGCCATGATGGCTATAATAAACAGTGCTAAAGCAGGTAACAAACAGAAAAAAGAACAAAAAAAAGATCTTTTGATCTATGTATAACTTGGTGGTGGTGGTGGTGGTGGTGGTGGTTGTTGTTGTTGTTGTTGGTGGTGGTGTTGTTGTTGTTGTTGTTGTTGTTATCATCATCATCATCATCATCATCATCATCATCATCTTAATTTTTAAGCTCTACTATATATTAAGCACTATTGAAATAAATACTTGAAAATTTCCTCAAAACATATTCTATATATTATTTTGGATTTGAATATATTACATAACATATCACTCAATAAGTGCGGAGCCTAACTAATAAACCAACTACTTTTAAGCAAAATTCGACTTTATCCATCAACATAGCTTCCTTCTACACTAATTCCAATGCTTCTCTAACAAGTTGATGCCTTTTTTGTGGAACGATTTGTTTTTGGCCTCAAAATACATCCAGTTTCCGATATCACTTCTTCATTGGAGCCAAATCTCTTTCTCTGGAGTATTCGTGGACCAAAAGACTAGGAAACTAATGACCATGCACAATGCACAACATCCGAAAGGCTGATACTGACCGACTCTACATAAATAGGAGAGAAGAGGGAAAAGGACTGCTAAGTATATAGGACTATATGGATAACACAAAAAAAGAAAAATACAAAACCCAGAACATAGAAAGGCTGATCAACACACCAAAATGAACACTAAAGGGAACAATGGAGCTGAAAACAAAGGGACAAGAAAAGAAAAGTTGAAGGAGAAACAGCAACATGGACGAAGTTGACTAGAGAAGAGATGCACGAAAACACCTGGACATGGCTACATAAAAGAACACGAGAACAGAGAAACGGAATCGCTGGTAACAGAACAACATGGTCAGAACAAACTATAAAATAGACAAAACCCAGCAAAACGGTAAATGTAGACTGTAGACAAAGAGACGAAACAGTAAATCACATAAGAAGTGAATGCAGCAAAGTAGCCTAAAAAGAAAACAATAACAGATACGATTATGTGGAAAAGGCAGTTCCCTGGGAACTATGCAAACGACTGCATTTTGAAAATGCATACAAATGGTACAGACACAAACCGGAAGAGACAGTACTGGAAAACGAAAATCACAACATCCTCTGGGACATGGAGGTACAATAAGACAAACTCATCCAAGCAAGGAGACCGGATGTCAACAAAAAGGAAAAAAACTGCTAAATCATAGATTTTGCCATCTCAGCAGTTCAAAGGGTGGCGATCAAGGAAACAGAAAAACGAAACAAATACATGGAACTTTCCAGAGAACTGCAAAGAATATGGAACATAAAGAAAGTCAACATAATAACAATAATTGTAGGAGCAATACTGAAAAACCTGGAAAAAAGACTCAAAGAAATTAAAATCAAAAGGAACATTGAGAGCATTGGCGGCAATGATTAAAACAGCAGAAATCTTAAGAAAAATCCGAAAATGCGGAAACTATGAACGTTAACCAGCAAAATGGAAATGGAAATGGAAATAAAACAAAAGCATAGAAAGAACATCATCCGAGCTAAAGAGAACTGAAACTGCCAGAAATTTCATAAACTAACCCCTCTCAAAATAAAATATAAACACACAACACGCGCATACGCATATAGTGGCACCAGCCGCGGTAAGTAAAACACAAAATGATCATGAAGGGTCATGGAGGATGGAAAGACCGAAGAGGGAAAGCACTAACCAGACCTCCACTGAAAGGATGCAGAGAGTACTGGGACTTAGGAAAGGCTTATTGCCATTCAAATTTCAGAGAAAAAAAATGGTCGGGTGCAGCAAGAAATCAATGGTAAACGGCTGTTGTGATAATGCAAAATGATTTGCAATGCTTATCGAAAATAAGTAGAGAGTGCTGGAAATCTGAGGAGACTTGTTGTCACTCAGATTCCAGGGAACACCACTGATTATTGTCAATGAGCAATCACTGATAGTGACTTGGCAGAAGACTCCTAGTGAGTAAATAATAATAAATTTGCCCCCCCCCCCCCGCCCCAAATAAAAAAACCCAGAAAACAAAAAATCACACACACATATGTGGTGAACACATATAACAGTCGCATATTTTTATGTACTATTTTCCTTTACTATAAATCAACAAGTATATCACTGAGTGATTGGCCCACTAGCCAAACAGAGGCCCAGGCGTAGAAACACAAGAATCGTTGGACTACCTCTTACAGCATCCATGTGATTTCGGTTTCCTGTCTGTATCAGTTGGAGTAGGACATATTTCGTTGGTTTCTCTAAATCGCCAACGATATAGAAATCGTAGATTTCGCCGTCCCAGCAGTCCACAGGGTAAAAACTAAAGAGACGAAAAAAAAAGGGAATATGGAATGTGAAGAAAGTCAATATAATGCCAATAATTGAAGGAGCACGAGAAACAGTCCCGAAAAACATGGAAAAAAGACTAGGAGAAATTGGAATCAAGGGGAAGACTTAGACTATACATGGACGGCAATGATGAAAACAGCTGAAATCTTAAGGAAAATCCTTGAATGCTGAAACCAACCCAGATAAGCTACAAACACTAACCAGCCACATGGAAACTGCAACAGAATTAAAACAAAAAAATGGAGGAAACACAACACGAACCGAAGGGAACTGAAATTGCAAGAAATCTTATAAACTGTACCCCCCCCCCCCCCCCCATGGCATCAGCTCGGCTGATACCACACAAAATAGCTGTAAAGGGTCAAGGAGGATGGAAAGAGAGGGAGAGCACTAATCAGACCTCCACTGGAAGAGTATGGAGAGTACTTGGACCATTGGGAGGCTTATTGCCACCCAAATCCCACTGAAAGCCAATTGTTGTATCCAGCGAGTAATCAATAGTTAGCAGCTGTTGCGATAATGCAAAGTCATTTGGAAAGTTTATCAAAAAAGGTGGAGAGTACTGAAAGTCTGGGGAGACTTGTTGTCACCCAGACTCCCGGGAACACCACCGTTTATTATCAGTGAGTAATCTCTGATGATGATCTGTGTGAGAACTCCTAGTGAGTACAAATAATAATAATAATAATAATAATAATAATAATAACGAGAACAAAACAATTCGGGCAGAACTTACTACATAAAAGCGAACATAGACAAGACACAGGAAAGCAGCAAATGTAGACTCAGCAGATAAAGAGACGAAGTTGTAAATCAATTAATAAGTGAATGCAACAAAGTAGAAATAAAAGTAGATATAAAAAAGATACAAAAACATTGGGATGGCAGTCCACTAGGGACTACGCAAACGTCTGCACTTTGAACATGAAAAAACCTGCCAAGTCGTAGATTTCGCCGTCCCAGCAGTCACAGGGTGAAGCTGAAGGAGGGAGGGAAACAACGCACATACAAGATGTGTACTAGATAGATGAAGAGAATATTGAACATGAAGTAAAATACTGTAATATCGATAATTGTAAGAGCACCTGGAACAATTCCGAAAATCCTGGGGAAAAACTCGGAGAAATTGTAATCAAAGTGAGGATTGACACCATCTAATGCACAGCACTAATGAAAACAACTGAATTATGAAGGAAAATCCTTGAGTGCGGAAATTAACAGACATAACCAGGTAACACCGACCAACCACAGACCAGTGTAAATAGGACAAAAAATATGGAAAGAACATTATCGGATCAAAGTGAAACTGCGAGGAATCCCATAATTTGACCCTCTACACACCCTCCAAAAAAACCGTGGTGGTGAGAGCTTCCATTAGAACTGCACAAAATGATCATGAAGTGTCAAGGAAGATGGAAAGACTGAGAAGGAAGAGCACTGTTCATACTGGCTGCAAATTCCAGAGAAGACCAATGACTGTTGTCAGAGAGAACATAAAGTACTTTGTAACGGGGGTACTGAAAGGAGCGGAGGGTACTGAAAATCTGGGGAGAGTTATTGTTACTCGGACTCCAGGGAATACCACCGGTTATTGCTAGTGAACAGTCACTGATAATGACTTGTGCAAAAACTTTTAATGAGTGAATAATAATAGTAGTAGAAACCTGATGAAAGAATAAACGCTTCGGCCATATCACTGGTAAGATACTCTGGACCTTTCATAAATTAGACAAAAAAAAGAGAAGAAAGAACCTGGATAAAAAAACCCAGAAAACTAATGATTATGCATAATGCACTGCACCCACAGAATGATACTGACCGACTATATAAAAAGGAAAGAAGGGGGAAGAGGACTGGTATGTATTAAAAGACTAGAGAAATATATAAGGCAAAATGCTGAGAAGCTGATTACTGCTGTCAAAAGCAGGTGAACAATGCAGTGAAATGGGAGACAAAAAGTGGAGTAAAGATAACGGGAAAAGAAGTAACTACATGAACTACAAATAAACATGGACATCATTATGGAAAGGACATTGAAAAGACAAACAGAATCGCGACTAACAGTCCCACAAAACAATGTAATCAAAACAAACTACATAAGAACCAAGATAGTCAAATCCCAGAAAGACAGCAAATGTAGACTCTGTGGATGAAGAGACGAAACGGTAAACAACATATGGCATCTTCTTGCAGTTTCATTTCTCTTGGGCTTGCTTGATGTATTTTATATGTTTTGTTCTATTTCTATTTCAAATTATCTGTGGCTAGTTTGTGTTTGTTAGTTATGTGAGTTGGTTTCTGCATGCATGGACTTTCCTTAAGATTTCGGTTGTTTTCACCATTGCCGTCCGTTGTATGGTCTAAACCTCTCCTTTTATTCTAATTTCTCATAGTCTTTTTTCAGGCTTTTCAAGACTGTTCTTAGTGCGCATACAATTATTGGTATTATAATAAATTTATTCATGTTTTATATTCTTTACAGCTTTCTGGCAAGTTCCATGTATCTGCCTAGTTTGGCTGTCGCCTTGATCTTCACTCTGTGAACTGCTGGGATGAAGATATCTACAATTTGGCAGGTTTGTTTCCTTCTTGTTGACCATTATCACGTCGGTCTCCTTGCTTAGATGTCTTTGTCAATTTGTACCTCCACGTTCCAAAGGATTTTCTGCTTTTAATTTTCTAATATTCTCTTTGTTTTATGTATAGTTTCCAGTGTACTGCTTTTCCTATGCAGTCGTGTCTGTTTTTATATTCGTTTCTGGCTAGTTTGCTGCATTCACTTATTATGCGATTTACTGTTTTACCTCTTTATCTGCAGAATCTGTTTTCTTTGATTTTGTTTATTTTAACTTTGATGTAGTTCATTCGGATTGCGTTGTTCTGTGCAGCTATCAGTAGTGATTCCGTTTCATTGTTCAGGTGTCCTTTCTGTAGCCATGTTCAGGTGTTTTTGTGTGCCCCTTCTTTGGTCAGTCTTATACATCGTCCATGTAATTGCTTCTCATCCCATTTTTCTTTTCTCATTGTTTTCTTTCCAGTTTCGCTGCTCTCTGCCTTATTTATTTTGGCAGTGTCTTTTGCTGCGATGATCAGCCTGTGTTCTAGGTTATGCATTTTTCAAGTTCTTTTTGTTTGTGTCATCCACACAGTCTTCTATACTTACCAGTCCTCTTCCCTCTTTTCCTTTTTTTTACGTAGACTCAGTCAATATAATTCTTTTGGGTGTAGTGCATTGTGCATGATCATTAGTTTCCTAGTCTTCTGGTCCAGGTGCCTGAGTTCTTCTTTTGTCCACCTTATAAAGGGCCCAGCATGTCTTAATAGGTATACTACCCAGATATTTATTCCATTTATCATGTTGTTATTATTATTATTATTATTATTATTATTATTATTATTATTATTATTATTATTATGTTTTATTATTCTAATATAGAAGTAAAGATACTTATTATTTTACCATACGATGTACTTATGTGTTTGTGATGTGTGCAGACACATGCATGAAAATTAGTTTTCAACACTAAAATAAAGAGATTCACTCTTAAACGAAATGCTAACAGAGATATTAAGAACTATTAGAGAGTGGCTGAATAAACGTAAAGTAAGAGAGGGGGGGATAGAAATACATATATAGCCAAGAAAGAAACGGGTGCCTTCTTCAGTTAATTATAAATTACTATAATTAGGGTAATTAAAACTGATGTTTTTAAAACATTACTCAATCCCAAAACAAAGTAATGTTTTAGTATGTTTTTGTTTTGTTTTGCTATTAAAATGTATAGCTAAAAAGCCTTAGGAAAACAAACGTTTATTAACTCACATTTAGTATAATAATAGATTACTAAATTATTTTAATTAATAGAAAATAATTTG
>OY744520.1:16261274-16378774 GCA_963556195.1 Sepiola atlantica
CATAAGATTCTTAAGGAAAGTTTCGTCATGACGGTATGTACTATATTCGATTGTTGTTCTTTTTGCCACCAAATTAAAATCGCCTTTTACTTCTAAGTATGACTTTTCAAAAAACAGTTGAAGTGTATGTCAACAATACCCCACAAAAGTTTTAAATAAAATTATCTAAATATAAACAAATAAACAAAACAATGGAAGTTTTCTTTTTAACAAAGTTCACCCCAAACAAGGCAGGTCGCCACTGTAGACGTAAGGGGTTACTGAGAATTAGTGTGTAGGTTTGGGGGGGTCATCCTAAGTTGGGAGCTATGCAGCGATGTGTCTATATACATTAGTTTTAAATTGATGCACGTCGGTACAGTCGGGAAAACAGTGAGAAGGGAGGGAGTTCCAGATGCCGGCTGCACGAAGAAAGAAACTATTGGAGTAGGAAGCTTTCCGGCATCTGGGGACCTCCACAGTGAATGGATGGGATTTAGCTGATTGTCAAGTTGGTCGAGTGTATTTTGCGTCGAGGGGGCACTAGAGCAGCAAGTTAATCGAAGCACAATCCATTGAAGTACTTGTAAAACAGACACAAGGATGCAACATTGCGGCGATGGGACAGAGCTGGAGCTTGGTGGATAGTGAGGTTAAGTTGGCGACTCTTTTTTAGACGTTGTCTAAGAGGGAGAGACTAGCGGATGATGCACCATCCCAGACTGCTTAAAATAGGTTGTGCTTTTAAGCTTTAATCGACTAAGACAAACACCGTATTACGTTGCATAGTAGTAAGCACACAGTTCGTGACTTCAAATATGAATTAGACATAAATGTTTTTTCTCGCATTTTACCAAAAAGACATTTCTTCTAACTATTGAAACAATGTTTTATTTAACAAAAAAAATGACATTAGAAGTTACATTATAAAATGGTGTTTCTGCAACGTTCTTTTAATTTAAGGTTTTTTTTTTCGGTTTAATTCAGTTCAATTTATTGGCAGTAAATTTGGTTCACATATGTGTGTGAGAGAAAGAGAAGCAAAGAGACAGATACAGACATAGGTAGATAGAGAGGGGGAGAGAAAGAAAGAGAGAGTCAACAGATGACGATTAGAACGGAAGTGACACCGCCGTTACTGACATAGCGTTGCCACGAACGATAGCCAGGGAGATGCGTTAGAACAACCAGGCTGACTCACGGGGCTCGTGCCAAGACGTTGAAATCCTCCGTCCAATGTCTTGAAAAAAATTAGCAGTCTCGGGGCCAAGCACACCCGACGTTGTATTTTCCATGCTTCCTTGTTTCGGCGAGCAGAGCCGCCGTGCCGGGCTTCACCGCGGATTCCGCAATCTTTGCTGGTGAAAAGGAGTCAGAACAAGTGGCGTCCCAGATCAGCGGCTTTCCGGCTCGGAAAGCAAACACAGTCATCCCGTCAGGCCTGCGACCGTCGCCCTGTCCAGGCCGACTGGTTCAAGGACTGATGCAAATACGTCGTTAAAGGCAGAGTGGCGAGGCAGGTGGCCGGCATCAAATCGACAAGAGAGAGGATGCAGGGCAAACTGTCAACGACCTGACCACAGCGACACCGGTGTGGGTGGCACAAACGGAGTCCCAGCCGTTGTGAGACGGTGATCCGGATAGTGTCATTGTCCAAGAGGGTTCCAAATGTCGCTGAAGGGATGGCACTGGGCCAAGCACCACTGTAAGGTGAAGCCGACGCTCTCAGGCAGGCAGCTCTATGCTGTTTACTGCTACATTTCTTCTTATTTACTATTGAGTGCATAAGATTGAGGCATACTTTAAAGAGTTAACAGAAACATATACGAAACCGTTCGTAAGACATGTTCGTTCAATTTTAAAAGAATAAAAAGGGAGATAACTCTGCATTTGTTTACACTTGGTTAATTCCCTTTCTTTTTAATAATAAATAACATTTTTAACCAGCGTCGACAGGGAGAGGGTGGAGAGACAGTCAAACATACATACAGACATACATACAGAAGGAGAGAGAGACGGACAGACAGAAACAGAAATAAAGAGCTAAATAGATAACTAGGGAGACAAAAAGAGAAATAGAAAAGAAAGATATTTAAGGTTAAAATAAATTCTTATGCATTTATGCGATTTACATTTACCATATAATGATAAATTATTTTAAAATTCTATTAACAACAAACACACCACTTATTATTAATAATATTTTGACAAAATAAAATAACTTAAAAAAAAACAAAAACAACTTTAAACTTCTTTTCTAATATATAGAATTAAGTCAGTCGAATTGTCAAAGTTTGACAAAGATAATTTTGCTTTTTTTTCTTCCAGCATGTTTTTTAAAACACCAATGTCTTTCGCTACAGTTTCTTTAAAAAATAAATACTTATTCCGGCTTGGAAGATTGTTACAATAGAGACATTTTTCAATCATAACTAAAACAACTTCCCTTGCATACGACAGTAATAAAAAGAAATTCTACATTAATCTATCTTTTGCGGATACCAGATCAACAGTTACATATGTTTACCATAAACATTATACTATTCATGTCTTATAATTAATTGCATACCATAATACTAGGTAAATTATTTCCCTCTTACTAACAATCTTGCTTCAATTACATGCTACAAAATGATCAGTTTATTCTTTTTGAACAGTATATTTTAATGATATAAGGTATCCCTTATATCTTGAGAAACGGATTTTTCTGATTAGTAAGTTTATTCTGATCTATTTTACTATGTAGATGATCCGAAACAATAGCATTTAAATAGCGCCATTTTTACACAAAGCTATGTTATTTTTTTAAGAAAAAGCATTTTTTTACTTTTCATATTCTCACATACGACATTTTCTTTGATTTCTTACGCTTCATCTTAGTTTCCCTATTATGCATCACAATTTCTCCTTCTTTCTTTTGACTACAACAAGGGTCTGGCTAATAACAACGAGATACAACAATGCTTCTCATTCTCAATTTTTCTCTAATAGAAAAAATAACTTCACATAGAAAGATTTCCTTTTTTTATACGCAATACGTTTTCTTCTTTCTGTTTTTAAAAAAAAATCAGCCCTCGAAACAAGCAATGACGATTACTGTGGTTTTATAAAAAACGGCATGAATTATGCTAGCTTACTTTCTGGGAAGACTTGAAAAATGTTTATTTACAATAATACCATGGGTTTATTCTATCTTTCCTTTTTTTAAAAAAAGAATTTTATATTGTCTATTTCTCGAACCGGGCAACGACGATTAACGTTTCCTTACAATAATACCACGTGATCTTCGTTCGCACCGTTGATTCGCAAACAGTAAAGACAACTTTTTATTTAAATTTTTTGGTGGAGGGAGTGATAAACAATACTTACAGACATTACAAATGAAAAATAATAATATGTGGTTCAGCCCTCGTTTATTGGTTTCCTCAATTTTCCTAGGCAATGCAGGCACAGGTCCAGCGAGTTATTTATAAAATAAAGCCGGCGTTAGGTTTACACTTACTGTGTACACAGTACTTATACTCTGGCTCTTAATCTATTATCTATGTTTCTATGAAGTTAAGTATGTGTATGAATTTCTGGAACACATCTGCTAAGCGTAAGGGTATTTAATGTGGGGTATATTTTGTTTAATGTAGTTTATGCAACGGGTAAAGAAGGGATGGAATCTCTCCGTAAAAATTCTGATACCTTCGAATTTTTATGGAATTTTAACAATACGTATTAGACATCACTTAATAAATATTCCATAAATTTCAGTTTCTTTGGAGCATTTTAAAAGATTTAGGTGAGGGGCAAAATATGGACACAACCTCCAATTTGAAAATTCAAATACTATTTACAGATTTGCATTAGTCATTAGACACCAATAAAACGAGATTCTCTGAATATCAATTTCTGCCTAAACCCTTTAAGCTGAAGACTTACATTTTAGAGATTTTCTCGAATCAAAATGATGTAATGCATTTTGATTGAAATTTGAATAAGGATTCTAAACACAAGTTTTAGTGGCATTATATCTTGCTTTTAATCATCGTAAGGGTGCCAAACTGTTTTAAAAGAATTATTCCAGTAAATTATAAATTGAAGAGTAAAAACCAACTTCAAACGTATCCATGCGATTACTACTAAAAAATGAAAACGAGTTGAGCCCTGTTCGGGGAAGTTAAAAATAGACTTACACGTAGCTGTAAGGCGTATTCCAACTACTTCGTTGAATATTCTAGTCAGTCTTTCTTGATATGCCGCCCTTCGCATAAATAGAACTTAAATTCCCTTCTGTGGTAATGTCTCGTGGCCTAATGGTTACAGCACTTGCTTATGAAGTCTAGGTTGATTCTGTGGTAGGTGTTCGAACTGTGCGACCGTCCGAGATTATCATCCCTGCACAGATGAGAGCAAAAGCTCAAAATGCTAGCGTATGTAGGTAAAAATAAGTTAATATTAATTATTTAAAATTAATATTGATATATGAAACCTTCTAATAAACGTAGATGGATATTTAAGTGATATTTCGTTTATATATATATATATATATATATATATATATGCAGCATGTTCTCTTGCAGGCAAATATTGTTGAATATAAGAAACAACTTATGTCTGGTAGATCCTTTAATAGTCGTAATCAGGATCTTAGTTTCAGAGGGGAATTGGCTGATGAATTTGCCATAGTTTTGATTTGTGTCCCAAGTACTTTCAGACCCATCCGGATCCATCTTCAGGGGAATGAGGATAATATATATATATATATATATATATATATATATATATATATATATATATATATATACTCGTTTATATTATATATACATATTTATATAAAGAACAGGAAAATAAAGATATGATGTCTACCTTTAAATTAGAACCGATCATTGAAGCTCGTTATACTAGATAGAGCAATTATATAAACAAGTAAAAGATGAAAATAAAGATTGTATATTGTATATATATATATATATATATATATATATATATATATATATATGGATGGAAAATGAAATAAGGGAAAACAAAATGTTACTTAAATATCCATCTACGTTTATTAGAAGGTTTCATATATCAATATTAATTTTAAATAAATAATATTAACTTATTTTTACCTACATACGCTAGACTTCATAAGCAAGTGCTGTAACCATTAGGCCACGAGACATTTTGAGCTTTTGCTCTCATCTGTGCAGGGATGATAATCTCGGACGGTCGCACAGTTCGAACACCTACCACAGAATCAACCTAGACTTCATAAGCAAGTGCTGTAACCATTAGGCCACGAGACATTACCACATTCAAGAAGGGAATTTAAGTTCTATTCATGCGAAGGGCGGCATATCAAGAAAGACTGACTAGAATATTCAACGAAATAGTTGGAATATGCCTTACAGCTACGTGTAAGTCTATTTTTAACTTCCCCGAACAGGGCTCAACTCGTTTTCCAAGAGTATTTTTATTTTCGTTTTTTAGTAGTAATCGCATGGATATGTTTGAAGTTGGTTTTTACTCTTCAATTTATAATTAACTGGAATAATTATTTTAAAACAGTTTGGCACCCTTAAAAGCAAGATATAATGCCACTAAAACTTGTGTTTAGAATCTTTATTCAAATTTCAATCAAAATGCATTACATGATTTTGATTCGAGAAAATCTCTAAAATGTAAGTCTTCAACTTAAAGGATTTAGGCAGAAACTGATATTCAGAGAATCTCGTTTTATTGGTGTCTAATGCCTAATGCAAATCTGTAAATAGTATTTGAATTTTCAAATTGGAGGTTGTGTCCATATTTTGCCCCTCACCTAAATCTTTTAAAATGCTCCAAAGAAACTGAAATTTATGGAATATTTATTAAATGATGTCTAATACGTATTGTTAAAATTCCATAAAAATTCGAAGGTTATTATTCTCTACCCGTTGCATAAATTACATTAAACAAAATATACCCCACATTAAATACCATTACGCTTAGCAGATGTGTTCCAGAAATTTATACACATACTTAACTTCATAGAAACATAGATAATAGGTTAAGAGTCAGAGTATAAGTACTGGGTACACAGTAAGTGTAAACCTAACGCCGGCTTTATTTTATAAATAACTCGCTGGACCTGTGCCTGCATTGCCTAGGAAAATTGAGGAAACCAATAAACGAGGGCTGAACCACATATTATTATTTTTCATTTGTAATGTCTGTAAGTATTGTTTATCACTCCCTCCACCAAAAAATTTAAATAAAAAGTTGTCTTTACTGTTTGCGAATCAACGGTGCGAACGAAGATCACGTGGTATTATTGTAAGGAAACGTTAATCGTCGTTGCCCGGTTCGAGAAATAGACAATATAAAATTCTTTTTTTAAAAAAAGGAAAGATAGAATAAACCCATGGTATTATTGTAAATAAACATTTTTCAAGTCTTCCCAGAAAGTAAGCTAGCATAATTCATGCCGTTTTTTATAAAACCACAGTAATCGTCATTGCTTGTTTCGAGGGCTGATTTTTTTTTAAAAACAGAAAGAAGAAAACGTATTGCGTATAAAAAAAGGAAATCTTTCTATGTGAAGTTATTTTTTCTATTAGAGAAAAATTGAGAATGAGAAGCATTGTTGTATCTCGTTGTTATTAGCCAGACCCTTGTTGTAGTCAAAAGAAAGAAGGAGAAATTGTGATGCATAATAGGGAAACTAAGATGAAACATAAGAAATCAAAGAAAATGTCGTATGTGAGAATATGAAAAGGAAAAAAATGTAAGTATTTGAATTTTAAAATTGGAGGTTGTGTCCATATTTTGCCCCTCACCTAAATCTTTTAAAATGCTCCAAAGAAACTGAAATTTATGGAATATTTATTAAGTGATGTCTAATACGTATTGTTAAAATTCCATAAAAAGGTAAGTAAAATACCAGTTAAAATTTTTATTGCCAATGCTTATATTAACAGTGCTAAAATAGTAACAATGTTTATATTTTTTTTAAGAAAAATTCCTACCAGTAAAATACATAGCCCTGTTGTGCTCGCATACCCTTAATGACAATAAAAGTGTAAAAATTTGGGAATTTCTTTGCTTTTGTACATTTAGTGTTTAGTGTATATGAATTTTCATCTTAACCCTATTAAGGGCATATGATTTCAGTATACTGGCATTTTTCATGGAATATATATATATATATATATATATATATATATATATATATATATATATATATATATATTAAATTTTAAAAAGATTTTTCTATATGTTTAAATTTCAAAATTTCTGAATTTTAAGATAATTTTTTTTAATTAATTTATTTTTTTATATTGTTTATAATAGTATATATGTTTCCTATTTTATTATTGTCCTGATTATAATTAATAATTAATATTATTATTTGATTATTATTATTATTTGATTATTATTATTATGATGCTTATTATAATGATGCTTTTATATTATTACTATTATTGTTACTTTATTCCATGATTCAGTTTGTTTTGATCCTCTCATCCATTATTTTACAATTATTGATTTTCTTTATCTTTGCTTCAAATTATTTTAATATCTCATTATTATTTTAACCGATATTTTATTTTATTTCATTTAAAATAGTATATATTATTACTATTATTATTATTATCATCTTTATCAATCACGCCTGAGTGGAACCATTATTCACACGACACTAGCAGCATTGTTATGTATTAAGGAAAATGAAGGTATTCTTGTTGTATATAAGTCAATTTTATGTTTCACACTTTAATTTATTAGAATTAACAGCTTTTACCATTTTTTTTAATATATAAAGGATTTTTATTGTATTTTTTCAACAATACAAACATTTTTTTACAATTCAGATTGAAGATCCTCAAACAAGAATTTTAAATTTTATAAATTAAAAAATGTGAACTGTAAACCTTGGTATTTTTTCATTTTTCTGAAATTTTCGTTTTCTCTGAACTAAAAACAGTACTCTACGGCTCTAATATGACAAATATAGGCAATAGAATGGCACTTTATTTCGGTTCTTACTTTGTAACCTTGCCTAAGGGTTCAACACGTAGCCTACAGCCAAAGTCTAAGTTCTTACTGGATCGACCTAGACCCAGTCGATATTAGGTAGCTTCCATAAGAACATCAGATCGATCAGAACGTTTGTCAATAAAAGAAGACGATGAGTTCCAGCCGAATTCCCTTCGGAAAAACACAAAAGATTTTGTATAAACGATTAATTCTTGTTCGATGTTTTGCGCTGAAAAAAAATTCCTACCAGTAAAATACATAGCCCTGTTGTGCTCACATACCCTTAATGACAATAAAAGTGTAAAAATTTGGGAATTTCTTTGCTTTTGTACATTTAGTGTTTAGTGTATATGAATTTTCATCTTAACCCTATTAAGGGCATATGATTTCAGTATACTGGCATTTTTCATGGAATGTCACTACTTTTGTAAAGGCTATGCCTCAATACAATACCCGCCCCATTTCACCGCTACTTTCTAATTTTGCCTTTTGCGAAAGCTGTTTCTTCCCCACCATTCCTCTTACGTTGCCCAGGGCAGTAGTATGACATATTTCTATAAAAAGTACCACCTCTGTCTGCGCCTTCTATATAGGTACTTATCTCAGCCCCGGTGTTCATACTATATACGTAACTATCGCCGCCCCAGTGCAGATAATATATAAGTACCTATCGCCATCTGGGTGCAGATACTATATAAGTACCTATCGCACTGTTCAGAAGCTGAATACGTACCTATCGCCGTCCCGATGCGAATGCTGAATACATACCTATCGCCACCCCGGTGCGAATGCTAAATACGTACCTATCGCCGCCCCGGTGCGAATGCTAAATATGTACCTATCGCCGCCCCGGTGCGAATGGATAAATACGTACCTATTGCAGCACCTGTGTGCAAACTACATAAGTACCTATCGCTGCTCCAGTGCGAATACTAAATATGCACATATCGCCGCTCCGGTGCGAATGCTAAATACATACATATCGCCGCCCCGATGCAAATGCTAAATACGTACCTATCGCCGCTCCGGTGCAAATGCTAAATACGTACCTTTCTGCTGCCCCGGTGCGCATGCTATATAGTACCTATCACCGTCCCGGTGCGCGTGCTATATACGTACCGATCGCCGCACTGGAGCGAATGCTAAATACATACCTATCACCACCCCGGTACGTATGATATGCGTACTTATTGCCGCCCATGTGCACATGCTGTATACGTACCTATCGCCACCCCTGAATGCTAAATACATACTTATCGCCGCCCCAGTGCGAATGCTAAATACGTACCTATCGCCGCTCCGGTGTGAATGCTAAATACGTACCTATCGCTTCCCTGGTGCGAATGTTAAATATGTACCTATCGCCACTCCAGTGCGCATGCTATATGCGTACTGATCGCAGCCCCGGAACGTATGCTATATACGTACTGATCGCCGCCCCAGTGCGCATGCTATATAGTACTTATTGCCGCCTCTGTGCACATGCTATATACTTACCTAGCACCACCCCTATGCACTACTATATACGTACCTATTGCCACTCCGGTGCACATACTATATATATACCTATCGCCGCTCTGGTGTGCATACTATATACTTACCTATCTCTGCAAGGGTGCACATACGATATATGTACCTATCTCCAGGCCAGTTCGCATACCTAAGAACTCATATTAATGTACCCCTGTCGTGTCAGAAAAACAAAATAGTGTTCATTCATGTATTGTCACTATCATAAATGGAAATATTTGTAGGTTAAAAAAAGAGAAAAAATTTTTTTTTGCCCCCCTCAATTTGTTTTTTTGTATCCTCCTCCATACATAGAAATATTTTTAATAAAAAAATTTTTTTGAACACCCCCAATATTTTTTTTTACCCTCCACATGCATAGAAATATTTTTAATTAAAAAGAAAAAAAAATTTTTTTTACCCCCCCCACATTTTTTTTTCATCCTCCCCCATACATATAAATATTTTTGATTAAAAAGAGAAAAAAAAAAAATCCCCACCCCCCCGAAAAAAAATTTTTCATCCTCACCCATACATAGAAATATTTTTAATTAAAAAAAAAAAAAAATTACCACCCCCCAAGAAAAATTTGGACCCCCCCCATTTTTTTTACCCTCCCCTATACATAGAAATATTTTTATCATATTAAAGAAACATACTGCAGAAGCCTCCGGGTCCTATATTGTAGAAGCACCCCTGGTGCTGGGGCCGTATACTGTAGAAGCACCAGAAGCACCCCCGGTCCGTATACTGCAGAAACACCCATTGTCCCTATATTGCAGAAGCCTCTGGGTCCTATATTGTAGAAGCACCCCCAGTGCTGGGTCCTATACTGTAGAAGCACCCCTGGTCCCTATACTGCAGAAGCACCCATGGCCCCTATTCTGTAGAAACCTCCGAGTCCTATATTGTAGAAACACCCCGGTGCTGGGTCCTATACTGTAGAAGCACCCCTGGCCCCTATACTGCAGAAACACCCATGGTCCTTATTCTGCAGAAGCCTTCGGGTCCTATATTGTAGAAGCACCAGAAGCACCCCCTTACTGATCCCCCCTCCTTTTCATTTGCACAGTAGCTCTATCTAGGACATTGAGCACTTTTCTCCCGGACAACACCGAGTACTTAGAAAATCAAGGAGGCATCCAGAGTACTACTAAAATCACTCTTACTGAATCCTCCTCCTTTTCATCTGCACAATATTCCGAAAAGAAGCGTAGATGCTGTTAAAATATTATACAAACTTATCACTACAGTAGTTCTATCTAGGACATTGAGAACTTTTCTCCCTGACAACGCTGAGTACGTAGAAAATCAAGGAGGCATCCAGAGCACTACTAAAATCACTCTTACTGATTCCCCCTCCTGTTCATCTGCACAATATTCCGAACAGAAGCGTAAATGGTGTTAAAATATTATACAAATCAATAACTACAGCAGCTCTATCTAGGATATTGAGCACTTTTCTCCCGGATAACGCCGAGTACTTAGAAAATCAAGGAAGCGTCCAGAGAACTACTAAAATCACTCTTATTGATTCCTCCTCCTTTTCATCTGCACACTTCTAACGTAGCCTTCCTATGATGTTATTGATACATCCAGACAGAAGTTATGGTATGACCTGATGCAACCGGACAGAATTTATGGCAAGACCGGGTACATCCGGCAAGGAATTATGGGACGTTTTCAGTGACTCAGCATTTTTATCGGATTAGTACATGAATACGTTGGATAATAAGGTTTTGGGGAATTTTCTGGAAAACTAAGTTATATGGTAAACTGAAATTTAAATGCCATAAACTAGACCCTAGAACCTCTATCTCTGCTAAAAATCAGCTGAATCCATCAAATAGTTGATGAGATACAGGGTGGCACATACGTACGTACGTACACACGGATAACATGATTTCATGATTGAACTTTCTGGATCTCTGGGTTGCCTTGACTAATGATGCTGAAATTATACACACTTATAGAACCTATCAAAAATAATTTTGTGCAAAGTTTTAACTAATTTGGTTTATTGGTTTTTGAGATATGATTGATCAAAGAAATGAGATTTCTAGCATAGGCCGTTTTTGAAGTCTATTAAGGGATAGAGCGCTATCGCGCCTCCCTTGATATATATATATATATATATATATATATATATATATATATATATAGAGAGAGAGAGAGAGAGAGAGAGAGAGGGAGAAAGAGATAGAGAGGAAGTTATGCTGCTTATCAAATGTTATGGTAATGGCCTTGTTTTCTCAAATGTTTGAAATATATCTGCCAAAGATGTTTGGGATATTTGTTCTGCCAAATGAAATTATATATAAAATGTTTACTTACTTTTGCCAGTTAGGCTGATTGTGTTTGGATCAATATCTAACTGCTCCAGTTTTCGACTTGTTTTCAAAATGTCCAAAATATTATGCCAAACCAGAAGCTCATCGATATGAATTGGCACCGTACATAGGATTCTCATATTGACAGTTACTTGAGGAGTCCTGAAAATAAAGAGTATCTCCATATAAATACAGGGTATGTGTTTCTCTCTTTTTAAAAATGTTTATTTTCATTTTCTTTCATTTGCTGGGGACGGGCCATACGATCACCCGCTATTTACAGACTCCAACCGAGAGCTCTTTTCAGGATTCTGGCTGTTCCCTTGAGTGCAGTTGTTTGGTTTTCTCTTGCACTTGGTTCACCAGGTATACTTGCCAAATACTTTTTCAAGTTTTTCTTCATAAGTCCAGTGGCTCCTATGATAACTGGAATGTCTTTATGAGTGTACGGCTAAATTTCCTAAACTAGAATATGTAGAACAAAATAACATATATATATATATATATATATATATATATATATATATATAAATTTGGTAAAGTTCATTTTTTTAAGCATCTTTTAAATTTTAAACTTAAAGAAAGAGGCAAAATGCCTTAAAAAAATCATGTGTTAGATGCAGATATTCTAATAATTTCGCTTGGTACAACAAGCCTCGTCAGAGATTTAAACAAATAAAAGGTATTAACCTTATCCTTATTTTGTTTTCTGTAACAATCCTTCCTGGTCTTCCAAAGGATCACGGGTCGTCTACTAAACGAACGTGTAGACGCCTGGAGGTCTAGTTTTATATAAATATGAATTGTATACATCGTGGGACACCAAAGATTATTAAAGCCCGAAACCATAGGATATGCTCGAGAAACTTTAAGTAACAACGTTAATATGGATAACATAGGATACTAGGCACCAGGCGTTGTCCAGGAATGAAAGTACTCCCCATATATTAGAAGACGAAAGTAAAACATGTACTTTATGCATTTTTTATTTAAATTGTTAAAAGTGAAAAGGTTTAAACCAATTTTACTTCATTATTCTTAACATTCATTGATTTTATCACAAATTGCTGAAAAACAAGAATAATACTTGTCATCATTGAATTTATCATAAAATATTAACCTAGAAAAGTTATGTTTAATTTTATTACAGGGTTTTGTTATAAATAAAATAACATATGACAATGTGCCGAGGCCCTACGAAAGGATTTAGGGTGATTAGAGGAAGAGTGTACCGGGAAAATTGAAGTTTATTATTTCAAACGAGTTAAAAAAGAATCAAACCGGACAACAGAGTTGCTTTGATTACGGGCTGGGTAAAAACGCTGAAAGCGGAAATCCCAGCTATGACAAGAGGAAAATTCAGCTCGGGTCATGAGTTGCAAAAATATCGGCCAAGAAGAATTAAAGAAACAAAACCGAGGCTAAGTGATTCACGTGACTGGCCACTCCCCAATCAAAATGTGTACTTGTCATGATGAGAAGATTGGATACAGGCAATGCCGAGTGACCAATTTAACTATATAAAGTGTTGCGCAAAGCGAATTTAGCAGTTAGACAAAGAGTAAAAGACAGTCAGTAACAGTCAACCACATTCAGACTGAGTGAGGCGTTGCACCCCCCCCCCCCGTGTTTCTCCTCTTGCAATAAAGTGGATTTGCTTTTCTTAAGTCCGAAAAAAAAGTTGTTTCACGTCGACTGTCTACTAAGTTGAGAAGTTGCAATTTGAAATCTTTTTACAAACCTCAGAATCCAGAAGCGGAAACATTACCCCCCCCCACGCACACACCTCTACGTACGAAGAAAACTCAAGTTTATGTATGTATGAAGAATATATATTATGATCTTAAGTACATAGCAAGAGTTTTGTTGTAATTTTTGGAGTTGTTTAAACTATCTGTTGATTTAATCATTTTGTTGTGTTTTCCTTTATGTGACTGTCTTCTTCCAGTTGATGCTCCCCTCCCATCTCGGAAGAGACGAGAAATGCTTTTTAACTAGACCAAATCACAACGTGGGAGAGGTATTGTTCCCCTAAAGAAGACGAGGGATCACTTAGCCAAGCTTCTGGGACTGATCTTCACTCCAGACCTGACATGGAAGACTTACATCAAATCCGTTGCCAAGGTTGCTGGAAAAATAGTTGGAACATTCTACCGCTCCAGAAAGTATCTCACTCCTGACGCAATCCTCAACCTGTATAAGATACGTCCTAAGGTGGAGTACTGTTGCCACATCTGGGGAGGTGCCTCTCAGAGTACCCTTTCGTGCCTTGACAGAGTACAAAACCTACTTCGAAATCTAGTGGGTGATGTCCTCCTCTCTTTCCTACATCCACTTTTTCACAGAAGAGATGTTTCTAGTCTTTCTCTACTCTATCGTTATTTTCATGGTAGGTGCTCGACTGAGCTCCAATCTATGCCCCCCTCCCTGTAAAACATTCACAACAAAAACTCGTCTAGCTACAACAACTGTCAATAATTTCCCCCTTTCTCTCTGTGTGCATGAAACTAAACGAAACTTCCATGAGCAAAGTTTATTTCCTAGAACTGTCCGTCTGTGGAACACAGTACCAGGGGCCTGTTTCCCGGCTGACTACAACATTGCCATCTTCAAGTCCAATGTAAACAAATTCTTGTTGAGCCGTCCTCTGAAATAATCAATTCTGACCAGTTTACAACCATCGTTACTAATCTCTTTGATGTTTTATCGTCCACCTGTCAAACTAAATTAACACTTATCCCCGAGTTGCCTTTCGGCCTTAATAAGCGGTGACTCGTTTGTAAAAAAAAAATTAAAAACAAAACATCAGCTTAACGTTGCCACAACGGCCAACAACAACCAAAAGTGTGAGGATGTCACATCAATTTGCACCAGTCGGGAACTATAACAAAGTGCCTAAGTGCAAACATGACGGTGTCTGGTTGCTGAGCAAAATGTCAATGCCACAAAGTAAAAAGTTGTCTTTGATATTTACGAATGTCCATACAATACAATAGTATTTATTTGTTATCTTTCTATTTAATCTTCTGGAACCTTTACATTATTAACACAATCTCATTATAAAGATCTAATTCTGTTAATAATTTCAACCAATAGTTCCCAACAATACTCTCTTAATTCCTTTATTTTTACCATTATTTCTGAATTCATCTAATATGTTTTTATAAAAACATGTATATAAGACAAAATTAATAACACCATTGGATTCCTTGTAACATTTTACTCGAAAAAGGTTCTGTCTGATCTTGGTATAGGGCTTTTTGTGCAATTGCATTTGCAGACATAGAGGCAGACAGACAGTGCAAATATAGTACAGCTTTATATGTATAGTCTATGTTACCCATGCAGATAGAATCCCTGTTCAAAATCTGGTAGGAATTGGTCCTTCATTTCTGTGAACCGACACACGAAGATGGCAGCTGAAATACCAATCTATGGCCAAGTAATAAATTATAATTATGATCTAAAAAATCCTTTACAGATATTTACTAAACAGGGTATTAACCTTAACCTTTTTATTAATAATTAAGTGGGGTTGGAAGCAAAAATACTTTAAAGCAATTAAAGTGTTAGTCTTTTGATTTTATTAAAATCGGTTCATTATTTTTCCAGGAAATTTTGCATGACCTTATGACTGCATGAGCCAGATTTTTCGGGTAAACAAATGGGCCAAACAATAGTTTTCGGCAAATATCTAAACTTTACTTCATTATTTTTTTCTTAAAATTAACTAAAAGTTAAGCTTAATGTTATTTACATGCAACAAGTACGGGTGACCCCAGTGAACTCTGGTTTCCTTTGATGAGAAATGAAAAATGCTCCCCACAAATGAACTAAAATTGCACTTTTCCACAAATGTCTAACAGTAAACACATTAGTTTCTCCCTACAAATCGAACCAAATTCGTGATTAATGGTTGTATACATTATTCAGTGGTAGTGGTGACAGGGGGAGATAACTCATGATGAATTAATGAGTGTGAAATGTGTATAATTTGGCAATAACATCTATAGAAAATGATACTGCAAAAACAATTTGAAATGATTTTGAAAAGATTCTCACTTGCCTTCTGATTTTCTTAAAAATGATTCATTAGTTTTCCCACAAAATTGTTGGTTCTTGATGGGAAAGGACATGTTACTGTTCGTTAGTCAGTTAGTCTATCACAACAAATCAAACGGAATTATGATATTATCAAAATTAGTTCATTAATTTTTCACAAAATTCTGCACACCGTTATATGCAAGAATAACAAAAGTAACAGAAAAGTCTATCTTATAAAGTCTGTGCACAAACAGTGTATCGCTAATTATTTTAACTTGTAATAAAACTTTAATGCTTATATATGGACTCACATATTTTTAGCATATCACTTTGAATAATAGTGGAACCTCAAGTGTTCAACACATTTTAGCTGGGACACAAAGTATAAAGCATCGATCTTCAGTTTATTTTAGGTATAGAGGGTTTGGTGAATAACTTTCTTTGATTTGTAAAGGCAATATTTTTAAACTATAAAAGTTTACCTGAAATCCTGGAAAATCACACTGAAGGTTCCATTCTGGTTTAGTAGTTCAGTTTCTAACTGCAAACAAAACATGAACCCAAAATAAATAAATCTGGCGAAGTTTACTGACATATATATATATATAAATTGACAGATCAAAGTTATGTTATACTGTGATTTATTGTCAGATTTGAAACAAAGAAAAGCTAACACCCGTTTCTAGAAGAATTCAAAACATACTTAAACAAATTCAGGCAGTAAATAAAAAACTGTGGTCGTCAGAGCATTTTTGTCAAGTGAAAACCGTACACCATCAATATATATATATATATATATATATATATATATATATATATATTATGTTATCACATATTTCTCTCTCTCTCTCTCTCTCTCTCTAATATATATATATATATATATATATATATATATATATATATATATATATATGTGTGTGTGTGTGTAACAAAAATGGGAATGAAGAATAAATCAAAAGCTAGACTAATAGGAACAGAAAGAATTTAACGCAGTCACAATTTGAATCGATATTATAAAATAATTCTTATTAAAGCTTCCATTCTTTGGTCTCTAGCGGCAAACAAATGAGGTAAGGTTACGTGTTCAAATCACGTTGGGGTCACCATTTGTTACAGAGACTGATACTGGTAGTTGATCTTACAATTAAGAAATGTTGCTTTGTGTAGCTTTTACTGCTGTCTCTATGAATGCTATGAACGATGATGTTGATGCATGGATCAGTTAATGGCTGCTGTGATGATCATAGCAGGATCGAGCTACCATTAGTTTGTTGATAGGAAACGAGTCACTGTAATTGGTGGTACAATAATGATGATGATGATGATGATGATGATGATGATGATGATGATGATGATGACACTCATTGTTGACGTGCTGTAGAAGAAAGGGTCTGAGCTGTCACTGCTGCTGCTGCTGACTGCCATTATCATAATGGTGAAATGGCGCTGTAATGTCTATCAAGGATTCATGGAGCAAGTGGAGACAGCTTTTCATTGGACGTCGAGGTCAGGGAGCAAGTCCCTAAGTGAGCAGCTAAATGAAAAGACACACCCTTTATATACTGTTTAGTCAGCTGCTGCTGATGCGACGCTTGGTCAGCTGAAATGACATCATGCACAGAGGAATGAAATTATGTTGATTTCTGTCACAGAAGCCAAGTTGTTGAAAGATAAAATATTCGGTTTTATTAGGAATGCCGGGGGTGGAGCATGATAAAGAAACCAAAGATGAAGTATTTAGAAATCTGAATTCTTGTATTTATGAAAGTGTCTAACGTTGCATCAGTATTAAGAATCCATTCTGAGACAGGTTTGTTAACATGCAATAAAAAAAATTACCCCAGACTTTCAAATTATTTCCCCTAGGTACACTCCGATTTTATTTTCTGTACATAAAAGTTTACCCCAATATGAGATCAGATTCTTATTTTATGTTGTCCGCCTGTTATCTTAGCTACAACCTCACACCAACAGGAATTGACCAATGCATCCCTTCTCACTATGTAAACAAAAACACCTTCGATTTCCTGTTGTCTGAGTGTGTCGTATCACATTCTTCCCAATGAAATGAAATCGGATTAGGTAGAAGTCTTACGTAATTCATAAGTAATTCTTAGTATCGCCCGTACAGAGGATTAAACCTTCAACCTCCAGAAGACCCATAGCGCAATGGATATAAGTGCTAAGTAATAAGCAGTTCTATGTGACAGTCTTCTACCCGGTCATAGTTGACGGAATGAGAGAAAGCTACCCCTGTAGATTAAATAAAGAGTTCCTTTTGAAATTCTGTACAAATGTCCGAGTTCGACATAAAGATTCTTTGAATTCGAAAAGACGCACCTGAAGAAGGTCGGAGGTTATATCGGTCGAAACGGTGTGAGAATAACACCCAAGATGAGAACAGTAGTCCGAATAATCCAAAGTATCAATCCTCATCTCAAAAATTGCGAAACAAAGAAGAAAACATGAAAGTTAAAGGACATTTTAGGAAGACGATAAGGGAAGAAAAGTAAACTTTACAAATAGAAAGAAAAAAAAAGAAAAACAGAAAAAAGAAAAAAAAAGAAGAAAAGAAAAAAGAAGAAAAGAAAAAAAGAAAAAAAGAAGAAAAGAAAATTGTATGTAAAAGTTAATTTTCGTAAAGTTATTACGTTATGAAGAATCCTTCTATTAAATGTGTTAAAAAAAGAAAAAAGGACAAATAATGAAATTGATAGACACTTGAATATAAAACGAATTATGTACGGTCGCATACACATACACACACATAAATAAAAAGAAATAAGAAGACACTGAAATTTTATTTTTTATCTCTCGATAACAGTTTTGTTTTTTGTTTTATTGTTTACATAGCATGTTATTTATATTTCAAGGGTAGTTTGATTTGTGAGATATTTTTAGCTTTGAGAGATTAATATTTTGGGATCTAGGGGAGATAATTGGATGAAAAACGAGTTACCTCCCCTTGAGCTAAGAACGTGATGCAATGTCAAGTGCGTAGAGGAAGGGAGAGAGCATTCATATGGTAGACATATTTTGGAGAGTTAAAAATTAGTGGAGAAGTGAATAGAGAGATGAAATGGGTAATAAAAAAGTGAATTAATATTCATGGAAAATAAAAAATAATAACTGATTAATATAAGATTATAAGCTATAGGGGTATATTTAGGAAACGGTAAATGGCCGCATATAAATTATGAGAGACGAGGGGCAAAAGGTAAATCATGTCGTTTTTTGTGTTTTGTGTGAGGTTGGAAATTATTAAAAAAAAAAGATAAAATTAGAAAATGTCGAAAATAGCGACGCCAGTGGGATTTGTTAACATCGGTATGAAGCACAAGAATATGAAATTGTGAACCGCAGATGTATTTAATGAGAAACATTGTTTAACGATTATTAATTGGAGGAAGATGGTTGTGGATCAGTGTACAAAATTCCAGGTATTTCAAAGATGTGATCAATTTCTTTGCATATTGGAATTAAGTTAGAAAATATATCTATAGGATATTTTTTGAATAAAAAGATGAAAAGGTATGTCAAATATCAAAATGGTTAAGTTAAATAGTTTTGGTTAGTGGGTGATTCTTAGTACAAAAGAATTAACAATGTTCAAGAGTGAAAAGCTGCTCGATGACGTTAAGGATGATGACTATAGGACTTGATGTGATAAGCGAAGTAAAGAGACAAGCAGATAGGAAGTTACATCAAAAAGAGGAAGAGAGTTTCTTTTTTTTTTTAAATAACAGAAGATGCTAAGTAAACACCTGCAATCTTGCAGTTTAGTGAATATTTATTTACTCCTCTCCAGGAGTTAGGCACAAGGCCAGTTTTATCTTACTCCCACAAGTAAGATGTGAGAAAGTGGGGTTTGAAAAGCCAGCGCCCGAGCGGTGAGCACTCTGGCCATTAAAAATTGCCTGGGCAGCCCTGTTGGCATTCCCCGGTAGGGGCGCCTCAGGCAGTAAGCAATAAACTTACTCCTCCCCAAAGAGGGGAGGCGAAGCCTGGGAGGGTGGACCTCCTAGAACTGCACAGGACAGACCCATAGACCGGCATAAATCAAGCCCTGAAAGCCAAGACAATACCAGTCTATGGAGTGCAGTATCCATCGGAACAGATACTACACTTTGATCTTAAATGAATAGCTGCGACCAATGAGGAGGGTTTCATGTAGACCAGACAATCCTGAGGCACGATCTTTTTGAGCTCTATGCAGAAGTCAGACTTGACAAACAAACAAACAAACAAATAAACAAACAAACAAACTGCAATATAACAATAACAGTAACGTGGATATGCTAGGTAGAAAATTAGCTAAAAAACAAAAAGTAAATAATTCCGTTCGTCTCTCTTTCTCTCTAAGCTAGAAAGTATAATTCTACATTTTAATGTCTGTTCCACACAAAATAGATTTTGATATTAGTTATTTGTTTCTGTCTCGTAAAGACTAAAAGATGGGGTTAGTTCAATAATTCCTATTTCAGTCACGTAAATCCTTTAATGTTAACAGAACACACAGAAATATCGATTTGGTCAATTATTTCCTATTTCAGTCACGTAAATCCTTAATGCTGATTTCAGTATTCCCTCCTTTTTCAATACACAGTCCCAAAATCTCCTTTTCTTTCTCTGCTGCAGTCGCAGTTCTCATCTTACCTATTTCAACAACGCAGATCTCGCTCCCAGCATCAGCAGCAGTGTTTTTTCTCTTCATGTAATCAAGGGTCACGATCGCAAATGACAATTGTTTTCCTGCAGCAGGCGCACGCCAATTGTTGCCGCCCATCCCTTGGTCTCTCTGCACCGGCATGGACAAGAGAAAATCTCTGAATAAGTTTGTTTCAGCTTTGCTGAATGTCACAATCAAATGAACAACCGCAACGACATGACAGAGGTCAAAACGGCTAAAAACAAGATGGTAGCCAGAATGAACAAGCAGACATGAAGGAAACGTATCAAAGAAAAAAACAAGAAGCTAATTAAGGATGGCAAAAGTATCCTCCTAAAGTCCAACCCTTCTTCATCGTGGTAGGGGAGATGGCAAAGTGGTAGTGTCAGAACTACCCAGCTAACTGATGAAAATCCAGGGGAGGAATCGGCATCAGGATTCATTATCCTCTGGTTGTCGTCTGCCTCTGCATGTGGCAAGCAAAGAAGTTTCAGCAATGGAACCGCAAATCAATGGATTTGCAACGTTGCTTCTGCCCCATTTCTTTGTGTGTTCTGAGCCAAATCTTCACTAATTTCGCATGCAACTACTGAACCTCACTATACTCAGTGTCTGGGGGGTAAACACTTGTGATCCTGCGAGTTAACAAATAGCTACGCCCAATGAGGAGGACTTCACATAGACCAAACAATCCTGAGGCATGATCTTCGTGAGCTCTATGAAGTCCGACTCGTCTAATAAACAAACAGCTACAACAATATAACAATAACAGTAACCGGCTTCAAACACTTACCAAGAGTTTCACTTCATTTGAAAAGTTCCTGAATTCATTTGACCTTGGCAATAAAAAGTTCGTAGGAAAAATTTTATCCGTTGTGAATTTCAGTTGTAAGTCAAATGTGTGAGTCCAACCTGTCACAAACAAAGGAACATAAAAAGAGCATTATTTACATATTTCGTTTTGGTTGTTTGCTTTTGTGGCATATCAACCCTTTTGGAGTCGTTTAATACTGACACCAATCATTTGGGTAAAAGATGCTTCAGGTTCGTAACATCTTCAAATATTTATTCATGGCACATATTTCTGTTTAGTTTGATTATTCTAATAAGTTTTATTACATTATTTTATTATTTCAACCAGTTTTGTGACATTATGTTATTTTAATTAATTTTATGACATTATGTTATTATTTTAACTAATTTTATGCTATTTTAATTATTTAATAACATGTTATTATTTTAACTAATTCATGACATCATATTATTATTTTAATAAATTTATGACATCATATTATTATTTTAATAAATTTATGACATCATATTATTATTTTAATAAATTTATGACATCATATTATTATTTTAACTAATTTATGACATCATATTATTATTTTAATAAATTTATGACATCATATTATTATTTTAACTAATTTATGACATCATATTATTATTTTAACTAATTCATGACAGCATATTATTATTTTAACTAATTCATGACATCATATTATTATTTTAACTAATTTAGGTTAATGAGGTTATATTATAATTTTCCAAACATTTTTGTGTTATTTAAGGCTGAATTAAGTAATTTTAGTAAAAGTTCTTCGGCTTCAAATACTTACTATCTTCAAATATCTATAGATTTTTTCTCAGCATATAATTTAAAAATCAATAGTACGCAAGCCACGTATTCTATTTAACCCATAGATGGGATCATGGCAGGTATTACTGCACTGGGTGAGAGTGGACCTGGAAGTAATGGCATCTAAGCAGTGACTTCACACTCCCCAAATTTTTCCAATTGGGACTTTACTACCAGATGTAGTTTAAGGTCATACCCAGGACTGGGTTGAGAGAGACAGAGTCTGAGTAGTTTAGGATTGGGAAGTACGGTAGGCGAAAGAAAACAAATTTAAATAAAATAGGTAAATAAGGCTGGGAAACATTGATTTACGAGTGGCAGGGTAAGGTGAGTGTGGAGCCAACCTCTTGTCTAAGCGTATCCGAGGCAATTTAGTGTACGTGTTTCGGATTTAGTTGCCTTTAATGTGACTGGAAACCCCCCATCTACCACACACACACACACACACACACACACACACACACACACACACACATATATATATATATATATATATATATATATATATATATATATATATATAGTGTGTGTTCGAGTGAAATAAATTCCAGAAGGAAATCCGAGTATGAGAGCTGAATGTAATAAACAGAGGAAGAATAAAATAAAGTAACATGGATTACATGTTTGAAAATAACACACACACATATATATATTTAAATTCCCGAAACAGTTTTTCATGGTAAACAACTGATGATCCCTTAAAATAGTGTTAGAAACTAACTAATATAATAACTGTAAAAAATAAATTGACTTACATGAGTGATTTTCCACTGGAAGACTTGAGACTATAAGTTTTTTTTTTTATTTATTTTTTTTTTATATAGTTTTAATGGTTGAGAAACTTCCGAGACTATATATATATATATATATATATATATATATATATATATATATATATATAGGAATTGAAAAAGGAAAAACCAAGAGATATTTTTATTCATCAACGTATTGTGAGACTTCCCCAGGATGATAATTTGAAGAAACATGTCATCGAAATTTGGGGTTGACATGATGGAGAGATGAAGGAAAGTTGTAGCCGTGGCTACTCTGACCGCTGGAGGAGAGTCCAGGCTGTGAGAAGTCAGTGGTGGCAAATAATATATATATGTTATTTTAGGTAATAAAACCATCTCTGAACACATAAAATCTGTAAATTATATTAATACACACCGTTGGTGGCATATGAATAGATATTTAATGTTAGAAATGAATGAAAAACTCTTTGTGTTTTTTTATATTTTTTAATATATTTTTGATTCATTTTTATATTTAAATTTTTTTTTACGCTTTTACTTAAGAAATCTCTTTGAAAAAAATGATCTAAGGGAGATAAATAGGAAATGCATTTTCATGAATTATCCACCATTATCTAAATGATATTGTACCCGAATTCGTTGGAGATAACTCGATATGGACAGAATGACTTTGACTTCATACCAGAACGAGGTTTGCTTCCAAAAATCAAAGATCGCCGATCTGTAAACAATCCAATTGAACCGTTGGCGCGTGTATCGCGAATTATAACTTGTTTGGCAAATGTGTAAATGGGAGTCTGTTTTTCTTGTTTTGATTGTATAGTTTTCAATGATTGTAGAAAAGTGAAAATTAACTACTTTGCTTGGTACGATTGTCAAAACCAAAATCAGTTTATATATATATATATATATATATATATATATATATATATATATATATATATATATATATATTGTAGGAAAAATCTTCCTGAGTCAATACCCTGAAAGGGGCCGAGGCAGCAGTCGGGGTTGGGTTGCAAAAGGAATTTCTCCTTTAGCGACCCCAACCAATAGGTCTGGTAACAAGATGTAATGGGGCAGAGAACGAATTTCTCTGCTGGGGCAACGATCCAGCGACTGGTTACTAGTGAGTCGAATAATGTACTAATTCTGGTCACCACCAAGCTCTAGAACACAATAACACCCTAACACACCCCGATGAGAGATAGAACCTCAATTTATAGGCTTGTAACTACCCCCCACCTCCATACTTGAACATACATAAATATCACCCTTGTATCTCTGCTCATGTTGGCACCCCCAAGCAGCATGTATCTTTTTCCCCTTTCTTTTTTTCCCACAATATATATATATAACATAATTAAGAGGATCAAAGAATAACGTTGTTTTTGCAGACAATTGATTCAAATTATAATTTCAGAAGCAAACGATAACGTAATTATTAAACTTGCGAAATCATATTTAGAAAAAAAAAATAATGTGAAACAAAAATGAAAGTGACAACACCGTGGTTACATCTACTTATTTACAGTATATTATATATGTTTCTTATTTCTTTTTCATTTTTTTTTGGTAGTGGAAGCTTCTGAAGTTGTTAGCCCATTTCTTCATAAAATTGACAGAATTAGATCTTGGGTAAAAGATAAGTCTTGCAACATTAAGTAGATCTTGCAACATGTTCAGCTTTAGATTTACGGTTGTTAACTTATTCCCTAAATCCTAATCAACATCAGAATTTGTAAACTATCTTTCAATAACAATTCTTTGATATGAACAAAAAACATATACTAAGCAGTACTATAAAAAACATATACTAAGCAGTACTATAAAAAAACATATACTAAGCAGTACTATAAAAAAACATATACTAAGCAGTACTATAAAAACACATATACTAAGCAGTACTATAAAAAACATATACTAAGCAGTACTATAAAAAAACATATACTAAGCAGTACTATGAAAAAACATATACTAAGCAGTACTATAAAAAAACATATACTAAGCAGTACTATAAAAAAACATATACTAAGCAGTACTATAAAAACACATATACTAAGCAGTACTATAAAAAACATATACTAAGCAGTACTATAAAAAAACATATACTAAGCAGTACTATAAAAAAACATATACTAAGCAGTACTATAAAAAAACATATACTAAGCAGTACTATAAAAAAACATATACTAAGCAGTACTATAAAAAAACATATACTAAGCAGTACTATAAAAAAACATATACTAAGCAGTACTATAAAAAACATATACTAAGCAGTACTATAAAAAACATATACTAAGCAGTATTATAAAAAAACATATACTAAGCAGTACTATAAAAAAGTGGCTACACAAAAAACTTAGGATATATGAAACTAGTTAACACCTCAAATCTAAATTTATTAACAGAAAAAGAAAGATAATTTATTCCAATCCAAAATCAATATAGTACAGTTCTTTTAAAAACTAGTAGACAAAAAATTTTAACACAAGAAATTCCTTACACGAAATATTTAATAAGCATACAATAAAGATTAGCTATTCGCGCACTAGAAATATGGACAACATAATAAATTCCCATAATTACAAACTTATAAGCAAAACAAATGAAACCAATACCGACATTGACAGGTGCAACTTTTAAAGTTTTGAATCATTAATTTTATTTGTTAATCGACGATATATTTAAGGAATTCGATGAACAAATAAACTTAATGATTCAAAACTTAAAAGTACCACTACAAATAATAATAATACCCTGCAACGAACCAAAAATGCTAGAAAGCAAATGGCGTTAATTTCTACCCCCTTTCTTTCTTTGCGTCGTTTAGATATGCTTTCTTTGTCATACACTAGAGACAAAAGGAAATCTCCCAGAAACGTGTTGACTGAAGACTCCAGCCTATCAGAAAACGACACATCGATAAGCAACGCGACTTCACGACCCCTATAAAAAGAATGAGGAGGACTCGTATCTCTGTCTTTTTCACCAGACAGACTTTGAAGGAACACACAAGGAGACGTTCTACTCTGGCCCAGCCTGTTGGCCTAGGCAAAAAGGGACACTGCAGAAGTACATACAAGCTGGCCTTGTTGTGTGCACACATGTCAACCTATACATACACAGTGGCAGATATGGTAAAAAACCTAGACACACACACACAGCTCACATTGCTACTTCTGCACACACAATGCTTTCTATGACTAAAGCAACAGAACAAGGAAACATGAGTTTAAATAGATTTTACAAAGAACATTTCACTCCTTAAAACGAACTCTAAAATTTCTTGTAAACTGATAGCTTTACAAATGTCTTATCAAAAATAAATTGTTTGTTAATAACGTTTTCTTTTATTTGTTAATTCATTAAATGCTATTCTTGCCTTGAGTTGGGTACTCTTCTGTTTTGCCAGAATTTGTTGTACAAAGATCAAATTAAAAGTGTCCACTAGACTTACCAGCAAAATCATACTTGTTACATAAATTATGAATACAGCAAGAAACACAACTTGTTCCATTATTCCATCCTTTACAAGTGTCGACATTCTTTGACTCGGCCTCCAGACACTTTTTATAAGTGCTGCATGATTTCTCTGACTGGAGAGTAAAACCAGTCATGGTAACTCGGTTCATGCAAACAGGCTGAAAAAGAAACAAACAATTCATTAATTGAGAATTTGTTATTTATTGGGGAAGGGGATTAGGGTTAGGGTTAGGGTTATTTATTGGGGAAGGGGGTTAGGGTTAGGGTTAGGGTTATTTATTGGGGAAGGGGATTAGGGTTAGGGTTAGGGTTATTTGTTGGGGAAAGGGGATTAGGGTTAGGGTTAGGGTTATTTATTGGGGAAAGGGGGTTAGGGTTAGGGTTATTTATTGGGGAAGGGGATTAGGGTTAGGGTTATTTATTGGGGAAGGGGATTAGGGTTAGGGTTAGGGTTATTTATTGGGGAAGGGGATTAGGGTTAGGGTTATTTATTGGGGAAGGGGATTAGGGTTAGGGTTAGAGTTATTTATTGGGGAAGGGGATTAGAGTTAGGGTTAGAGTTATTTATTGGGGAAGGGGATTAGGGTTAGGGTTAGGGTTATTTATTGGGGAAAGGGATTAGGGTTAGGGTTAAAGTTATTTATTGGGGAAGGGGATTAGGATTAGGGTTATTTATTGGGGAAGGGGATTAGGGTTAGGGTTAGGGTTATTTATTGGGGAAGGGGATTAGGGTTAGGGTTAGAGTTATTTATTGGGGAAGGGGATTAGAGTTAGGGTTAGAGTTATTTATTGGGGAAGGGGATTAGGGTTAGGGTTAGAGTTATTTATTGGGGAAGGGGATTAGGGTTAGGGTTAGAGTTATTTATTGGGGAAGGGGATTAGGGTTAGGGTTATTTATTGGGGAAGGGGATTAGGGTTAGGGTTAGGGTTATTTATTGGGGAAGGGGATTAGGGTTAGGGTTATTTATTGGGGAAGGGGATTAGGGTTAGGGTTAGAGTTATTTATTGGGGAAGGGGATTAGAGTTAGGGTTAGAGTTATTTATTGGGGAAGGGGATTAGGGTTAGGGTTAGAGTTATTTATTGGGGAAGGGGATTAGGGTTAGGGTTAGAGTTATTTATTGGGGAAGGGGATTAGGGTTAGGGTTAGAGTTATTTATTGAGGAAGGGGATTAGGGTTAGGGTTAGAGTTATTTATTGGGGAAGGGGATTAGAGTTAGGGTTAGAGTTATTTATTGGGGAAGGGGATTAGAGTTAGGGTTAGAGTTATTTATTGGGGAAGGGGATTAGGGTTAGGGTTAGAGTTATTTATTGGGGAAGGGGATTAGAGTTAGGGTTAGAGTTATTTATTGGGGAAGGGGATTAGAGTTAGGGTTAGAGTTATTTATTGGGGAAGGGGATTAGGGTTAGGGTTAGAGTTATTTATTGGGGAAGGGGATTAGTGTTAGGGTTAGAGTTATTTATTGGGGAAGGAGATTAGGGTTAGGGTTAGGGTTATTTATTGGGGAAAGGGATTAGGGTTAGGGTTAGAGTTATTTATTGGGGAAGGGGATTAGGGTTAGGGTTAGAGTTATTTATTGGGGAAGGGGATTAGGGTTAGGGTTAGAGTTATTTATTGGGGAAGGGGATTAGAGTTAGGGTTAGAGTTATTTATTGGGGAAGGGGATTAGGGTTAGGGTTAGAGTTATTTATTGGGGAAGGGGATTAGAGTTAGGGTTAGGGTTATTTATTGGGGAAGGGGATTAGGGTTAGGGTTAGAGTTATTTATTGGGGAAGGGGATTAGGGTTAGGGTTAGAGTTATTTATTGGGGAAGGGGATTAGGGTTAGGGTTAGAGTTATTTATTGGGGAAGGGGATTAGGGTTAGGGTTAGAGTTATTTATTGGGGAAGGGGATTAGAGTTAGGGTTAGAGTTATTTATTGGGGAAGGGGATTAGGGTTAGGGTTATTTATTAGGGAAGGGGATTAGGGTTAGGGTTAGGGTTATTTATTAGGGAAGGGGATTAGGGTTAGGGTTATTTATTGGGGAAGGGGATTAGGGTTAGGGTTAGAGTTATTTATTTGGGAAGGGGATTAGAGTAAGGGTTAGAGTTATTTATTGGGGAAGGGGATTAGGGTTAGGGTTAAAGTTATTTATTGGGGAAGGGGATTAGGGTTAGGGTTAGAGTTATTTATTGGGGAAGGGGATTAGGGTTAGGGTTAGAGTTATTTATTGGGGAAGGGGATTAGGGTTAGGGTTAGAGTTATTTATTGGGGAAGGGGATTTGAGTTAGGGTTAGAGTTATTTATTGGGGAAGGGGATTAGGGTTAGGGTTAGAGTTATTTATTGGGGAAGGGGATTAGAGTTAGGGTTAGAGTTATTTATTGGGGAAGGGGATTACGGTTAGGGTTAGAGTTATTTATTGGGGAAGGGGATTAGAGTTAGGGTTAGAGTTATTTATTGGGGAAGGGGATTAGGGTTAGGGTTAGAGTTATTTATTGGAGAAGGGGATTAGAGTTAGGGTTAGAGTTATTTATTGGGGAAGGGGATTAGGGTTAGGGTTAGAGTTATTTATTGGGGAAGGGGATTAGGGTTAGGGTTAGAGTTATTTATTGGGGAAGGGGATTAGAGTTAGGGTTAGAGTTATTTATTGGGGAAAGGGGATTAGGGTTAGGGTTAGAGTTATTTATTGGGGAAGGGGATTAGAGTTAGGGTTAGGGTTATTTATTGGGGAAGGGGATTAGGGTTAGGGTTAGAGTTATTTATTGGGGAAGGGGATTAGGGTTAGGGTTAGAGTTATTTATTGGGGAAGGGGATTAGGGTTAAGGTTAGAGTTATTTATTGGGGAAGGGTATTAGAGTTAGGGTTAGAGTTATTTATTGGGGAAGAGGATTAGGGTTAGGGTTAGAGTTATTTATTGGAGAAGGGGATTAGAGTTAGGGTTAGAGTTATTTATTGGGGAAGGGGATTAGGGTTAGGGTTAGGGTTAGGGTTATTTATTGGGGAAAGGGATTAGGGTTAGGGTTAGAGTTATTTATTGGGGAAGGGGATTAGGGTTAGGGTTAGAGTTATTTATTAGGGAAGGGGATTAGGGTTAGGGTTAGGGTTATTTATTGGGGAAGGGGATTAGGGTTAGGGTTAGAGTTTTTTATTGGGGAAGGGGATTAGAGTTAGGGTTAGAGTTATTTATTGGGGAAGGGGATTAGGGTTAGGGTTAGAGTTATTTATTGGGGAAGGGGATTAGGGTTAGGGTTATTTATTGGGGAAGGGGATTAGGGTTAGGGTTAGGGTTAGGGTTATTTATTAGGGAAGGGGATTAGGGTTAGGGTTATTTATTGGGGAAGGGGATTAGGGTTAGGGTTAGAGTTATTTATTTGGGAAGGGGATTAGAGTTAGGGTTAGAGTTATTTATTGGGGAAGGGGATTAGGGTTAGGGTTAAAGTTATTTATTGGGGAAGGGGATTAGGGTTAGGGTTAGAGTTATTTATTGGGGAAGGGGATTAGGGTTAGGGTTAGAGTTATTTATTGGGGAAGGGGATTAGGGTTAGGGTAAGAGTTATTTATTGGGGAAGGGGATTTGAGTTAGGGTTATAGTTATTTATTGGGGAAGGGGATTAGGGTTAGGGTTAGAGTTATTTATTGGGGAAGGGGATTAGAGTTAGGGTTAGGGTTATTTATTGGGGAAGGGGATTAGGGTTAGGGTTAGAGTTATTTATTGGGGAAGGGGATTAGGGTTAGGGTTAGAGTTATTTATTGGGGAAGGGGATTAGGGTTAGGGTTAGAGTTATTTATTGGGGAACGGGATTAGGGTTAGGGTTAGAGTTATTTATTGGGGAAGGGGATTAGAGTTAGGGTTAGAGTTATTTATTGGGGAAGGGGATTAGGGTTAGGGTAAGAGTTATTTATTGGGGAAGGGGATTAAAGTTAGGGTTAGGGTTATTTATTGGGGAAGGGGATTAGGGTTAGGGTTAGAGTTATTTATTGGGGAAGGGGATTAGAGTTAGGGTTAGAGTTATTTATTGGGGAAGGGGATTAGGGTTAGGGTTAGAGTTATTTATTGGGGAAGGGGATTAGAGTTAGGGTTAGGGTTATTTATTGGGGAAGGGGATTAGGGTTAGGGTTAGAGTTATTTATTGGGGAAGGGGATTAGAGTTAGGGTTAGAGTTATTTATTGGGGAAGGGGATTAGGGTTAGGGTTAGAGTTATTTATTGGGGAAGGGGATTAGGGTTAGGGTTAGAGTTATTTATTGGGGAAGGGGATTAGAGTTAGGGTTAGAGTTATTTATTGGGGAAGGGGATTAGAGTTAGGGTTAGAGTTATTTATTGGGGAAGGGGATTAGGGTTAGGGTTAGAGTTATTTATTGGGGAAGGGGATTAGGGTTAGGGTTATTTATTGGGGAAGGGGATTAGGGTTAGGGTTAGGGTTATTTATTGGGGAAGGGGATTAGGGTTAGGGTTAGGGTTATTTATTGGGGAAGGGGATTAGGGTTAGGGTTAGGGTTATTTATTGGGGAAAGGGATTAGGGTTAAGGTTAGGGTTATTTATTGGGGAAGGGGATTAGGGTTAGGGTTAGGGTTATTTATTGGGGAAGGGGATTAGAGTTAGGGTTAGAGTTATTTATTGGGGAAGGGGATTAGGGTTAGGGTTAGAGTTATTTATTGGGAAAGGGGATTAGGGTTAGGGTTAGAGTTATTTATTGGGGAAGGGGATTAGGGTTAGGGTTAGGGTTATTTATTGGGGAAGGGGATTAGGGTTAGGGTTATTTTTTGGGGAAGAGGATTAGGGTTAGGGTTAGGGTTATTTATTGGGGAAGGGGATTAGGGTTAGGGTTATTTATTGGGGAAGGGGATTAGGGTTAGGGTTAGAGTTATTTATTGGGGAAGGGGATTAGGGTTAGGGTTAGGGTTATTTATTGGGGAAAGGGATTAGGGTTAGGGTTAGGGTTATTTATTGGGGAATGGGATTAGGGTTAGGGTTAGGGTTATTTATTGGGGAAGGGGAAGACTATAGTGTCATATATTATTTGTCGTGATCATCTGAATGGTTTTCATTTCTCAGGACTACACATTTCTGTTTGGTCGTCATGTACATTTTCACTCGTTGCTGTTAACTGCTGAACCCCCTTCCCCATGGCTAGTAATTCGTTGCTGAGGGAGAGGATGAAGACGACAATTCAAACTTATGATGTAGTCTATACTTTCTGTTAATTAACCAGGCTAGCTAATCATATCACAGGATTCATCTGCCCACCTTTCTTTTTTTATGTACTAAAATGTCACCGCTTATAAAGGCCCAAGGGCCACTCGAGGACAAGGGTTAATGAGTGTGTCAGATGGACGGTGAGACAGCACCGTGAGGATTGATAACGATCACTGAAACTGGGTAGAAAAGAGGACGGCTTAATAAGAACTTGTTAACATTGGAATTGAAAACGACCATGTTGTAGTCAGCTGGGTAGCAGCCCCGTGATAATGTGTTCTACGGACGAGTGGTTCTTGGAAATAAACTTTGCTCATGGGAAGCCCTGTTTAGACTTAGGTACACAGAGGAAGAAATGAAAATTATTGACAGTGGTTTTAGAAAGGCGAGTTTTTGCTGTGAATGTTTTACAGGGGGAACTATAGATTGAAGCTAAGTCAAGCAACTACTATGAAAATAACGGTAGAGTAGAGAGAGACTAACAACATCTCTTCTTTGAGAAAGAGATTGTAGGGAAGAGAAGAGGACATCTCCCACTAGATTTCGAAGTCGCTTTTGCACTCTCTCAAGGCAGAAAAGGATGCTCTGAGCGGCACCTCCCCAGGTGTGGCAACAGTACTCCATCTTAGGACGTATTTGACTCTTATGCAGGTAGAAGATTGCGTCAGGAGTGAGATACCTTCCGGAGCGGTAGAATGATCCAACCATTTTTGCAGTGATCTTAGCAATGACTTTGATGTAAGTATTCAATTTCAGGTCTGGAGTGAAGGTCAGTCCTAGAAGCTTATCAAAGCAGGGGGCTTCGTCAAGCAGAGAGCCGTTTATTTCAATTAGGGCAAAGCAAGGATCAGAGCGTTGGTGGTGAAAGGAGAGAAGTTTGGTTTTAGACGCATTAAAAGTAACCAGTCACATTTTTTGCTTTAGGTCGAAAAGTGAGAGAATCAGTCAGATCTTGATCGAATTGTTAACATAGATGGTTGTCAGGATAAATGTCAAAGAATGATCTTAGGATGTGATTTAAGAGATCATTGATGAAGATCAGGAAGAGGGTTGGGCCCAGAATGGATCCTTGAAGCACGTCGATGTAAGGTTGCCTTGTTTCGATATGCCATGATGATAGAGGGTCTAAAAGGCCATTTGTGTCTCATTCTGTCTACCTGCTAACTGCTTCTAACGCAACTTTCTTGTGGCTATCGCTACATTCGTTTGATAGGCTAGATGGCACTTGTATTTCCTTTTGTACGAATCACAATGTCGAAATATCGAAACTTAATAGCCCTCATTTAAATTCTTGCCCACAAAATAGATCTTAAATATAAAATCAAAAACGTAGAGAAAAGATCGTTCCAGGTAGAATAAAAACAAACTGATAATATAAATACATATAAATAAGATAAATAGCTACTTATTCGCTGTTCTACATAGCTCGAAAATTAAAATAAGATAAACGCCCCTACACTCGAGTCGTGATTCGGCCAGTTCCCTTAGGCGTAGCGATAACAAGGGAAAAGATGCCAAGTCCTTTTGAGATTCGCCTTTGAAGGAAACAGGTCGCTTCATCCATCGTTCATTTTCACCTCAGCCAGTCAGCTCTCTGTCATAAAAGTTTTTCTTTAGCCCTTAAAAGTGCCAACGAGGTAAGAATTTAAGCTTTTACATATATCTAGTTTTTAATTAGGATTTAAATATAAAGTAATTGATACAAGTGCCAGAAAAAAGTCGTCATGTGAATACTGTAAAAAGATTTCTGAAGGACTCTTCTCCAAGGAAAAGACAATCAGATGCTGAAATATCCAAGACTGTCACCAATAGGAATTTGAGGAATATTGGTCGTCAACTCTGTAGAAAACCTGGACAATTGAGAAAATCAATCTTCAGCTGGGTGTCATGACGTACCAAAATAAACAAGGAATGCAATTCTTCAAACAACGGTCGGTTTCTGTGAAAGTTCCACTTACAAAACCTCCTCTTACACAAAGACACAAATATGAGAATGGAATGGGTAAATAAATATATGAAGATTGATATGAGACCTGGGCAACCCATGATGGACCTTATTGCTGGGCAAAATGATTCGTTTATTACGGAATTGAGAGACACCATCGTTTGAGACGACAACAAAAGAGTGGAGGAAACTTTATATGGATGGGTATCATTGGAGGTAGACTTGTTGGTTCTATAAGAGTACTTGAACGAGTAAAACTTACGTCTGCTTGAGAGAATCTCTGGTACTTTGGCAAGATGACATAAATCTTGCTCTACTAAGGGACTTTGTTTTTATGAACGACAATGCTCCTTCTCACTCTGCCAATGCCACTCAAGCATTCTTAGCATCTTTGGGCATCAAAGGTGCAAAGATGATGAGCTGGCCTCTATGCTTTGCAGATTTAAACCGAATAGAAAACTTTTGATCTATCATCAAACGAGATGTTTATGACAATGGACGTCAATTTTCGTCTAAAAAAGACTTATGGGAAGCCATTAATACTGCAGCAAGGTCAGTGCCACGATCCACTATTAAAAAATTGACTGATTCAGTCAATACAAGACTTTTTGAAGTTATAAAGGTCCATGGTGATTATGTGGGTAGGTAAGGTACTTGTTTATTATATGTATTCAACTATATATTATTATATACTTAATTATCTAAATTAATTGTTGAAAATCTATTAACATTGCAAATACTAGCTATAAGTTTATGCTTACTTTTAGCAACACTTTTAGGACACAATGCTAGATTGCTTGTGAAATAATTCCGAAATTGAGTCATGGAAAATTGAGAAATAACTATTTTTATTTAGAAAGCTATTATCGCTGGTCGCAGTATATATATATATATATATATATATATATATATATATATATATATATATATATATATATATATATATATATATATATTGTAAAGGTCATGATTTGGCATAAATACGAAACTAACATAAAGGGAAGTAATCAGGTATTGACTATATATGAAAGTACGTATATAAGACGGGCAGTGATATCTGGACGGCAGTGAAGAGTCAACGTCTCTACTTCCTACCGGATCCATGTTAAACGCAAACCACTTGGCGTATTCTTAATTTAGTATGTCCTATGTAATTTAGGATATAACAATATATATATATATATAAAATTTTATATATATATATATATATATATATATATATATATATAATTATATATAATTATATATATATTAAATTAAATTAAATATATATTAAATTATATTTTTAATATTTTACCTACGTACGATGTCGTTTCAAGCTTACGGCTCTATTCAGCACAGAGAAATGACAATCTCAGACGGTCACAGGGCACGAACCTAGTTCACAGAGACACCTTGCATCTGTAAGCGTTCACTTAGTCCCATAAGCCACGAGAGATTGTCACGTAATAACGGAGAAATTAAGTTATATTTAACGCTGAAAGCAGCGAGTATATATATATATATATATATATATATATATATATATATATATATATATATATATATATATATATATAAGTTCAGCTGGTGACATGCCTAAATTTGTACTCGGGTGTAAAGTTATCCGATACATTCTGAGAAATTGTTTAAACAATTCATCTTCTGTTTCGTCTCACAAAATAAAAAATTTAAGGTATAGTCTGAAAGTCTTACTAATCCGGCCACTAGAATTTTAGCTGGGATAGATACATCTCTGATCTCGATATAAAAATATGAAAATATACAACAATAATTCTCAATGTTTTAGATTTTAAAAATCTTTGAGAATATGATGTTATTTCGGTTACAGACACGAACCAAATCACCAAATGTATTAATTTCTGTTCAGTTGTAGTATGTAGCAGTGACCAACTATTTTCCTTTGGTGGGTTGATATTATACACACTTTGTCTATCCTGATAGAAGCAGAATATCCAGTATTCTCATTCTTCATTACTCAAAAAGTTCTTAGGAGATCTAAAATATGATCTCTACATTAAAAACACTAGCAAATATATGCTCCACCTAGTCACATATTTTTGCTAGCCTGAGAGGATGGTAGCATAATGAACAAACCTATACTATACTACCCTCTCCCTGAAGAGGAGATAATACCTGGGAGAATAGTCTCATTAAAAGAGAACAGATACTACACTATCCCTCAAAGGAGGAGATAATGTTTGTGAGTATGGGTTCATTACAAAAAAACAAATACTACACTAACCCGTGCCAAACACACACGCAGAAAGGAGGAGGCAGTGCCTGGGAGGATGGTATGATGACAACAGAACAGATACTACACTACAAAACTTGAATTGAGCATTAAAGGATAGTACAATAGTACAATTAATAGAAGTAATAGTTTCGTATTCAGACAGACATAATCTCTATTAGTAATAGATAAGAAGATTGGTAATGGAACTTAAGTAGAGGTTCGGCTTCAGACAGATCTCCATTGTTAATAGATATTACAAATGATTGTTCACTCTTTCTAGTCTTAATCAGTCTGGCAACAAAGTACAAATAAGATGCAAATATTCAGTGCGCTTATGCTCCTTCAAATCAATTTGGTAAAAAAAAAAGGCAAAAACAAATGGAATAGTTAATTAAAAAAAGAAAAAAAAGTGAAACAAAAATGCAAGTAAAAAGACTCCCGAGCAACGCCGAGTAGGTACAGCAATCAAGAAATGTCTTTCTATTCCATTACACAGACTCAGGAAATCCCGCGTCCTGCAACGCATGAGGCATGATTTAATCTTGTTTCCGAATGCACTCGAGCTAATGATCGCAATGGAGAAGCGTTTTAGACTTAAGACAAATCGTTCATTGCTAAGACCCAGAAACAAGTTTCCCAGATCAAAGTAAGAACAGCAGTAGAAAATTTTAAGTTTGAATTGGATGACTTTCGAAATAATGTTAAAACAAAAAAAAATTAAGAGAGCATTTTTGGGAACTATCAGGTGAGATATTTAACAGAGTTAATCTGCATATTGATATTGTATTACTATTTTATATGTTCTGTGCAATGAATTTAAAATAATTTTTATTTTACCAGCTAATTTGGCATCATGGTTAATGTACGCTAATGGGTCGGAATACCAGGGCTCAATCTACAGTCAAGTCATACGAAAGACTCAAAATGCCTCTTTGCTAAACACTCAGCATTATAAGGTAAGGATCAAGGGTAAGTGGAGCAATCCTGGGTAAACAGTGATACTCCCCATATCTCAGTGAAAAAGAGAGCTTTAGGGTCACCTTCAACTACAGTCGATCTATTTATTTTTTTAAGGGTTTGACTTGGTTAAAAAGGGAGATGGCCAAAGAAGAAGACAAATAAATGAAATAAATTATTACCTCATTCCCATTACAGTGCGTATGCTTTTCCGTGTGACACTTCTTGTCGATACAGGTTGTACAGTCGAGATATGTAGCGAATATACCATCATCTATAGTAGAACAAAAAAAAAAGGGTTGGTAAAGTAAGTGTGTTTTAAACGAATTATTAGGATTGTGACTTACCTCAGTGCCAGTACAGGAATAGAATTGATGGAGAGAGGGGAGAGAGAGAGAGAGAGAGTGAGAGAGAGAGAGAGAGAGAGAGAGAACAAATAATTGGAGAATGGCTATAAAAAGAAGGTGAGATTCAACATACAGAATTTTGTTTTGTATTTGGTCTATAGTATTAGAATTATTATTATGCGCAGTGAATTTTAAGTGCCCTGTGATTGGATGAAAAGTCAGCCAATCACAGACCACTGCTTCAAAACCACTGCTTTCAGAAAACCCAGGAGAGCGCCTATTTTGAAAATATCGGCCTCTTCTCTCCAGCCTCGCTGCCGTCAACATCGTTCTCCTCTGCTGCGGCAGGTGTGAGCGGGCACATGCTTTTTAGCGTATATAATACGCATGAAGCCATCTTGATCTCCTGAACTATTCTTCACAGCCTTGTCCGCAGAAGGAATCCTGTTACAAGACAACTGGCATTTTCAGTGAGTCCGCAAAGGCACTTCTTTTGCAAGCAACATTCTCTTTCTTTCTTCACTTTTTTATTCTTATAAATATCCTTTCTTTATCTACCCAAGTTGTTTGTTATCTCTGTTCTTGTCTAGTCACGTTTATATGCCACCAAATTTTCTTCCAGCGGACTACAGTCTTTTTCCTTTATTCTAACGGGAAAAATCCCAGCAATAGCAGCAGCAACAGCAGCAGCAGCAGCAGCACACCTCTAAAGTGCAACCCTTCCTCACTATAACAAGGGTGGTTGCAACGTGGTAGTGTCAAAGCTATCGTAATATCCAGGATGAGTCAGCATCAGAATCCGTCTCTGCCTCTCAGTGTGGCAAACAAAGATGTGGCAGGTGTGGAACCGCACATCAATGGCGTGAAATTTGCAATGCTAATTCTGCCCCAATACCTTTGTGTGTACTGGACCAAACCTTCCCCGACTTTGCATGCAATTGCTGAGCCTTGCTGCTCTCGGTAAACCTGCAATCTTGCTGGTTAACGAATAGCTGCAACCAACAAGGACGACTTAATGCAAACCAGACAATCCTGAGGTATGATCTTTGTAAGGTCTATGCAGATTCGCCTAGTAACAACAACAACAACAGCAAAAACAACAACAGCAACAGCAAAAACAACAACAACAGTAGCAGAAGACAAAACAATTTCTGTAAAATACTTAAATGTGATTGGTCAAATACTTAAATTTGATTGTTTATCGAAATCGGACTTCAACCAATCAAAAAGAGTTGCTTTGGGAGCTGAGTATCTTTTGGCTACATAAGCAAGCACCCAACCACAATTAGCAGTGAGAGACTCAACCTGCCACACGAACCTTATCCAATTACAACACAGTGCTATGAACTACTACACAGACTCCTTGCAGGCAAACTAAATCTTGCCTTGGCTGCTAGGGCATAGGTTCTCGGCAGATGACACAAGAAAAAGTTGAGGACTGCAAAACATAGTGACAGCTTATACACACAGTTTCACGAACTCACTCACACACAAGTCCATACGCATACGGACTAAACAAAAGGCAAACATGCATACGCACAATGCTGCCTAGTCTACAAAACTTACACATTACCACATGCAATCATCAAATGGCAACAGCCAAAATGTACATGTCTGCTCAATTTCTTCTTACAGACAAAACACTATCTTTGTCTAGAACGTTCATGGACAATTTGAACTTTTATCAACTTTTTATTTTTGTTTGTTCTAACAAGTCGTAAATAAAATCGATATATTTATGTATGGATCAACTTTGTTATTCTTTTGATATTGTCTTTTCCTCTGCAGGTTAGGAGTAGGGTTAGGGTTAGTGTTTATTTGTCACAAACCTTTTGACTGACACATTTGAAAGAAGGAAGACAGAAAAGAAAGTGAAACCGAGAAACCTATAGTAATTACTAGAATTGAAAAAAAACAAAAGTAAAGAGAATTAGGCTAACCACAAAAAATATCCGACCAGAGGTCGCATATTTTTTGTGGTGTATCACTACGCCCCTAAAGGAGATGGTAATCCCTAGGAAGATGATATCATGATCACAGAACAGATATTACATTCCCCCATACAAAAAAGGAGGAAGTAATGTCTGGGAGGATGGTATCATGACGAACAAACATATTACAGAACCTCCTAAGCAACGAGAAGGTAATGCCTGGGAGGATGATCGCATGACAATAGAATATATACTACACTATCCACCCGAAAGAAGAGGTAATGCCTGGGTTGATGGTCTCATAAGAACAGAACTAAAGTAATGCCTGGGAGGATGGTCTCATGAGAACAGAACTGAAGTAATGCCTGGGTTGATGGTCTCATAAGAACAGAACTAAAGTAATGCCTGGGAGGATGGTCTCATGAGAACAGAACTGAAGTAATGCCTGGGTTGATGGTCTCATAAGAACAGAACTAAAGTAATGCCTGGGAGGATGGTCTCATGAGAACAGAACTGAAGTAATGCCTGGGAGGATGGTCTCATAAGAACAGAACTGAAGTAATGCCTGGGAGGATGGTCTCATGAGAACAGAACTGAAGTAATGCCTGGGAGGATGGTCTCATAAGAACAGAACTGAAGTAATGCCTGGGAGGATGGTCTCATAAAAACAGAACTGAAGTGATGCCTGGAAGGATGATCTCATAAGAACAGGACAGAAGTAATGCCTGGGAGGATGGTCTCATAAGAACAGAACTGAAGTAATGCCTGGGAAGATGTTCTCATGAGAACAGAACTGAAGTGATGCCTGGGAGGATGATCTCATAAGAACAGAACTGAAGTAATGCCTGGAGGGATGGTCTCATGAGCACAGAACTGAAGTAATGCCTGGGAGGATTGTCTCATAAGAACAGGACAGAAGTAATGCCTGGGAGGATGGTCTCATGAGAACAGAACTGAAGTGATGCCTGGGAGGATGATCTCATAAGAACAGTACTGAAGTAATGCCTGGGAGGATGGTCTCATGAGAACAGAACTGAAGTGATGCCTGGGAGGATGGTCTCATAAGAACAGGACAGAAGTAATGCCTGGGAGGATGGTCTCATAAGAACAGAACTGAAGTAATGCCTGGGAGGATGGTCTCATGAGAACAGAACTGAAGTAATGCCTGGGAGGATGGTCTCATGAGAACAGAACTGAAGTGATGCCTGGGAGGATGATCTCATGAGAACAGAACTGAAGTAATGCCTGGGAGGATGGTCTCATAAAAACAGAACTGAAGTGATGCCTGGGAGGATGATCTCATGAGAACAGAACTGAAGTAATGCCTGGGAGGATGGTCTCATAAAAACAGAACTGAAGTAATGCCTGGGAGGATGGTCTCATGAGAACAGAACTGAAGTGATGCCTGGGAGGATGATCTCATAAGAACAGAACTGAAGTGATGCCTGGGAGGATGATCTCATGAGAACAGGACAGAAGTAATGCCTGGGAAGATGATCTCATAAGAACAGGACAGAAGTAATGCCTGGGAGGATGGTCTCATAAGAACAGAACTGAAGTAATGCCTGGGAAGATGTTCTCATGAGAACAGAACTGAAGTAATGCCTGGGAGGATGATCACATAAGAACAGAACTGAAGTAATGCCTGGGAGGATAGTCTCATGAGCACAGAACTGAAGTAATGCCTGGGAGGATTGTCTCATAAGAACAGGACAGAAGTAATGCCTGGGAGGATGGTGTCATAAGAACAGAACTGAAGTAATGCCTGGGAGGATGGTCTCATAAGAACAGAACTGAAGTGATGCCTGGGAGGATGATCTCATAAGAACAGAACTGAAGTAATGCCTGGGAGGATAGTCTCATGAGCACAGAACTGAAGTAATGCCTGGGAAGATGTTCTCATGAGAACAGAACTGAAGTGATGCCTGGGAGGATGATCACATAAGAACAGAACTGAAGTAATGCCTGGGAGGATAGTCTCATGAGCACAGAACTGAAGTAATGCCTGGGAGGATTGTCTCATAAGAACAGGACAGAAGTAATGCCTGGGAGGATGGTCTCATGAGAACAGAACTGAAGTAATGCCTGGGAGGATGGTCTCATGAGAACAGAACTGAAGTAATGCCTGGGAGGATGGTCTCATGAGAACATAACTAGAGTAATGCCTGGGAGGATGGTCTCATGAGAACAGAACTGAAGTGATGCCTGGGAGGATGATCTCATAAGAACAGTACTGAAGTAATGCCTGGGATGATGGTCTGATGAGAACAGAACTGAAGTGATGCCTGGGAGGATGGTCTCATAAGAAAAGATCAGAAGTAATGCCTGGGAAGATGGTCTCATAAGAACAGAACTGAAGTGATGCCTGGGAGGATGATCTCATGAGAACAGGACAGAAGTAATGCCTGGGAGGATGGTCCCATAAGAACAGAACTGAAGTAATGCCTGGGAGGATGGTCTCCTAAGAACAGAACTGAAGTAAAGCCTGGGAGGATGGTCTCATAAGAAAAGATCAGAAGTAATGCCTGGGAGGATGATCTCATAAGAACAGGACAGAAGTAATGCATGGGAGGATGGTCTCATAAGAACAGAACTGAAGTAATGCCTGGGAGGATGGTCTCCTAAGAACAGAACTGAAGTAAAGCCTGGGAGGATGGTCTCATAAGAAAAGATCAGAAGTAATGCCTGGGAGGATGGTCTCATAAGAACAGAACTGAAGTAATGCCTGGGAGGATGGTCTCCTAAGAACAGAACTGAAGTAAAGCCTGGGAGGATGGTCTCATAAGAACAGAACTGAAGTAATGCCTGGGAGGATGGTCTCATAAGAACAGAACTGAAGTAAAGCCTGGGAGGATGGTCTCATAAGAACAGAACTGAAGTAAAGCCTGGGAGGATGGTCTCATAAGAACAGAACTGAAGTAATGCCTGGGAGGATGGTCTCCTAAGAACAGAACTGAAGTAAAGCCTGGGAGGATGGTCTCATAAGAAAAGATCAGAAGTAATGCATGGGAGGATGGTCTCATAAGAACAGGACAGAAGTAATGCATGGGAGGATGGTCTTATAAGAACAGAACTGAAGTAATGCCTGGGAGGATGGTCTCATAAGAAACGATCAGAATAATGCCTGGGAGGATGGTCTCATAAGAACAGGACTGAAGTGATGCCTAGGAGGATGGTCTCATAAGAAAAGATCAAAAGTAATGCCTGGGAGGATGGTCTCATAAGAAAAGATCAGAAGTAATGCCTGAGAGGATGGTCTCATAAGAACAGGACAGAAGTAATGCCTGGGAGGATGGTCTGAATTGAGCATGAAAAAATAGTACAATATAAATAATAGTATAGTTTCGGATTCAGACAGACAGCTACTAAATCTCCATTAATAATAAATATTGTTTTTCTCAATATCTTTGCTTCTCTTTTCCTTTTCTGTCACAGGAATTGGTAATTACCAGCCTTCATTTTCTATTCATTATAACCCTATTAGTCATTCCTCTTTTTGTGTTATCGATAATTTCTGCAGGGCTGTGGAATCGATAGGTGAAACATCCAACTCCAACTCCTGAGATATTAAAATGTCCTATTCTGTCCTGAGAAATCTTCTTCTACTTGTAATAATGCATATATGCTATACTCTCTTCTAGTTTAATTATTGGATGTAGGTAAACATCGGTGAAAGTAAGTTTCATACGCGATCTCCAAATGTCATAATAATATTTTCAAAGTCTTATGTGTTCTAGCATTATCTCACTAGAATTATTTCGAAATCTTTTGAGAATGTAAAGAATTTCTAAAACCCAAATTATTCCCAACCTGTTTTTACACGTAGAACTTTAGAATTTTGAATGCAAACAAAATCGTATCACCCCCCCCCCCCAATGTTAAGTGCAATAAATTATTTTAATTTTATTTTTTTTAAAATGGATCACCACTTATCAAAGCCAAAAGCCACTCGAGGATAAGGGTTGTGTTCTTCTTTTTAGTGGTTCAGGACATAATGACTAAAAAGAAATAATTTCCTGAAATTGTGGCTTTTTTTTTTTTACTGATGTGTCACCACTTAGTAAGGCAGGAGGCCACTCGAGGTTAAAGATATCGTCAGTTTGACTATAATCGCCTCTTCTCACCTCCACGAAGGTATCGAAAACAATGGGTGGGATGGGCAGAAGATTATTTAAGAGGAATTGATTATCCAAGGAAACGGCTCAACAAGTATTTGTTCACATTAGACTTGAAGACGACCATGTTGAGAAGCAGACTTGTGGTACCTTGTTCCACAGATAAGATGTTCTGAAAAGAAACTTTGTTCATGGAAGTTTCGTTTGCTTTTTGGTAAGGAAAGAGAGAAAGTAAAGTTCTTTGTTGTGGTTGTAGCTAGACGAGTTCCTGCTGTAAATGTTTTATAGGGGGAACAAGGGATTAAAGCTCAGCCGAGCACCTACTATGAACATAACGATACAGTAGCAAATAGCTAGCAACATTCTTCTATGTGAAAAAAGCTGTAGGGACACGAAGAGATCATCTCCCACTAGATTGTGAAGTCGATTATGTATTGTCAAGACAGGAGAGCGTGCTCCGAGTGGCACTTCCTCAGATATGGCAGCAGTACTCCATCTTAGGACGTATCTGGTTCTTATAGAGGTAGAGCATTGTGTCAGGCAGGAGTGAGGTACCTTCTGGAGCAGTAGAATGATCCAACCATTTTTCCAGCAATCTTAGAAACAGATTTGATGTAAGTCTTCCATTTGAGATTTAGGGTGAAAGTGCATCCAAGAAGCTTGTCAAAAAAGGGGCTTCCTCAAGGAAAGAACTATTTATTTCAACTGGAGAAAAGTGAGGATCCGAGCGTTGGTGGTGAAAAGAGAGAAGCTTTGTTTTAGAGGCGTTAAAACTAACAAGACACACACTCCCCTCCCCCCCCCCCATTGCACGACGTGCTCCAAGTTGGAAGAGTGAGAGTCAGCAAGATCTTGATCTTTGATGCTCTTCGAAATGTTGCACTAAATAGTTGTTTCGTTTGCATATATGTCAACAAACGATCTCAGAATATGATTAGGAAGATCTTTGATGAATATCAGGAAGAAGGTTGGACCCAGAATGGATCCCTAGGGCACGCCAGCATTGATGCTATGTGCTTTGGACATTTGCCCATCAACAATTACTTTTATCGGAGAGAAAGGATTCGATGGTTGAGAGGACGTTTCCAGATATTCCATAGCTAACAAGCTTGTGGAGCAAACCTTTGTGCCAGACCCTGTCAAATGCCTTAGAAAACGAACCCTCCATCGATAGATTCACTGATCCTGTGCGAAATCACAGTCAGCATGTCAGCTGTAGGTCTTACAGGACGAAACCCGTATTGTTCATTACTAAGAAGATTATTTTTGTTGAGGTAGTTGGCAACTACTTGATTTATTACAGATTCAAGCAACTTACCCATGACGCACAGAAAACTGATCGGTCTGTACTGGTATATAGAGGACCGGTCTCCAGTATTTTAAAATATTGGGCAGACTAATGAAGTCTTCCATGGTGATGGGAAGCATTTCTCCTTTAAGCAACGCTTGAACATTTGTAAACATAGGACCTATTTCGGCTTGCAGTTTCTTGAGTACTATGACGGAGATGTTATTAGGGTCAGTAGCCTTGTTGGCATCGAGGACAGTTATTCAGATATCACTTAGAGTTTTCTGGTCATGGAGAGGAATTCTGGAGGTAGGTAGCCCTGATCGCAAAGGGTGGAATTTGCTGAAAATTCTTTATTTCTGCACTTCCATGGAGATTTATCATTTACATTTTCGTCTTACATCCAAAAACCATCAGTTTTTCCATGTTAATCTATTTGTAGACTTACACGTGTTTCTTGGCAAATATATACAAAAATTACAGTTCGAAAGTCCATCCATCAGTCATCAAGGTTTTTGATGTCTTCTCATCGTTTTTTCTTCTGTGTATTTTTCTTCTGCCTTTGGACTGTATAAAATGTTTCTACAACTCCACTATATATTTCTATTATTCCCTGATGACTGACCGATAGACTTTCGAACTGTAATTTTTGTTCTATTTGCCAAGAAACATGTGTACCAATAGATTAACATGGAAAAAATGATGGTTTTTGCATGTAAGAAAAATGTAAATGATAAATCTCCATGGAAGTGTGGAAATAAAGAATTGAAGTGAATTGATGTAAATTATGTCTTTGGATTGCTTTTTACATGGTCTTTGGAATTAAATTAATATGATATTATATATATGCTCTGAATTTTGTAATAAATCTTCATTGAGCTTGTATTTGGAAATTTTCGGATACTGTAAGAAATATAAAATTGAAAACATATTTTCCTTATAAAAACCTAATAATAATATATATATATCATTCCGTGATGACTGACAGATGGATTTTCGAACTGTAATTTTTGTTCCATCTACCAAGAAACATGTGTAGGCTTACGAATAGATTAATATAGAAAAACTGATGGTTTTGTATGTAAGACAAAAATGTAAATGATGATTCTCAACTGAAGTGCGGAAATAAAGAATTCAAGGGAATGATGTAAATTATGTCTTCGGATTGCTTTTTACATGGACTTTGGAATTGAATTAATATAATATATATATATATATATATATATATATATATATATATATATATATATATATATATATAGGTAGATAAAAGGATAAAACAATCCGACGGGATGAAATTAAAAATTGAACAGTGGAAGACCCATAAACTCAACGTTTCGCCCGATGTGATGTGGGCTTTTTCAAGAGCAGATGAAAAGTGTGCTAAAAATGACAAAAGACGGGAAGGTCATATAATTGCTGATGAGGCGATAATTCTGAGGGTCAGTTCTATCTCCAGAATTCTTGAAGACTGGTACCACAGAGTCAAATTTCCAGCTATCGGGAAGCAAGATTAAGCCAGGCATTTGTTGTAGAGTTTGGAGACGACAGAGGCCAGTTCGGCAGAGCATTTCTTTATTACTATTACTGGTATAAGATCAGGTCTACATGCTTTGGAGGTGTCAAGGTGTTTTATGATGTCCCTGACATGAGATGGGGTGATGACCAGGTCATCGAGTGTGGCTTCCGTCTGCAGTAGGAAATGAGGGAGGAAATGGTTTGCGGAGTCCAAAGTGGATTTTAAAGTGAAACGCTGGGCAAGTAGTTCAGCCTTGTCAGTTGCTGTGCAACGACATCATTGTAGTTGGATAGCAGGGGAATTGTTGATTGCCTATTGTTTTCCAGAAATCATGAGAACCTAATTTCTGCGACTGATTGCGTTTCCTTGTTATCTCTGTATACCTTATCTTTTCTTCATCTATCACAGTCTTACAATTATTTCTTGACGCTGCAAATTTCTGTCTATTCGTAGTAGACTTATGGTGGCCGTATTGTCAGAATGCTTGCTGCCTCTAAGCAAAAGCAGCTGCACATTTCGAGGTGAACCATTGCGGAGAGTGAGGCTTGCTGTAGAATTTTCTCATGGGGACATGTGCATCAATGCCTGATTTGACCCATTCAGTTACCTCATTTTCACCTTGATCAGCAAGAAGAGAAAAAGTTCCACTCTATGGGGCGTCTCTGATGTGGTCTCTGATGGAATCAAAATCAGTATTTCGTCGTTTTGAGCAACGGCTCTTCAGCTTTGGGACAGGATTTTAGGGTGATATCAATCATTACGACAAAGTGATCAGCGTTCCCAAGCGAGCTATGGGTATTCGCCACACAAGCCTCCAGCAGTGAGGTCAAGTGACAGTCTGTGAGAGGGAGTATGCTATGGAGAAACTATACGTGGAGTTACCAGCTGCGTCTGTATAGCTGGAGAATCCCAGCCAGTCACGGTGATGTGCATTAAAATCTCCAAATACATGTATTTGGACACTCGAGTTAAGTGAAAGTGCTTTATCTATGCTTTCAGAGACAGAGTTAAGAAGGGTACAATCCTGGGTCGAAGGAGAACAGTATAAGAAATATAAGTAACTAACACTGTGCTGCAGGGTTAATCTAAAGCACATTTAGGTTTGATCATCTGATTCTAGCCTATGTTCTCTGGTCAAAGAGAAGTGTTCCTAACATAAACTCCTAGCCCGTGCATATGTTTATCACAGTCTTTACGGTAGAGTGGGGGGTATTCAGTCATGTCAAAATTGTGTGAGGAGATTGAGGATTGTAGGTTTATTTCACTTAATGCTAGGATATCCGGGGAGTTTGTTAGGAGAAAGTTGTCTGCATCGTTGATGCTGGTTCTTAGTCTCCTGATATTTGTGAATGCTAGTCTCAAGAGCAGAGGCGAAGATGTTTTTGGTGGGTTTCTGGTTTAGGTTTTCTTTTTTTTTCTTTTGTACTGTCATTTTTGTTGTAAGATTGAGTGGGGAGGGCAAAGTGGGTGTTTGTTTGGTGCCAATAAGCTCATTCAGTCCATTAGTCATGACTTTGTTCATGGAGGTTGTCGCCTCGGGAAAGCCCACCAGGGATAACTGTAGGGTCCATTTCCATGCGCAGCATGGCACGTACAGTTACCCACGATATTATACAATTGTTGATAGGGCAGCCGTTCTTAGCACTACCTAAGAGATAGGGCTCCTGTACTAACAGTCGGAGACAGCAGTCAGACAAGCTGTCTAACCTATACCCTCAACCTGTAGGAACAAGAGCGACCAAGATTAAACATGTGAGATTTAGTAACGCAAAATTTTCCCCAAGTTGCCCAGATAGAGAGAAAGAAAGACAACATTCATTATCCTAGTTAGGAAACAAGGCCCGACACTGGGTGGCTTTTGAGGTGTCCTTGCGCTAGTACCTCTGCACCTGGCTAATAGACAAAGAAGGACTGCAAAGCCGGGCAATAGGCAGAGCTCATCTACTCCATAAGCAATTTTAGGTATTGCAATCCGGATATTTTGTTCAAGGAAGCTCTTGGAAGGTTGTCGGTCAGGACTACGGAGACCTCCTTCTCCCAGTTTTTATATCAGAGTTTTCCTTCTCCTGGATGGATGACCTAACGAGGTCTATGGGTCCATCACACTGAGAGAGGCAGTCCTGCGCCTGTGTACTAGTCAGGTATTTCAGAGCCCCCACAGGTAGATAAAAAAAAAGAAACAAAAAAAACTTCCATATATATACATATATATATATATATATATATATGTACATAGTTCACACATCACCTCCCAGTGATATCAGAAAATTGAAGGTAGGTTCCCCTCTCATAGTAGAATAAGACGGGGGGGGGGCAGGGGGTAACCTCTATATGTGTAGTCAGACATTTAATACAATTTCCTAGTCTAACAAGTTAAAATTAATAAGAAATAATAGGCATATTTAAAGCATTCATGTAACTTAGCTGAAAGTTTGTATATATATTCAATTTGGCCCGGTCATGTGCACCGCATCCATGAAGCTGTTCCCTTCGCAAGTGTCTACGATTTCAAAATTACTTAATTTTGTATCTTAAAAGTCACCTGAAAGGTTTTAAATTATTTTATTTTATTTCTAATTAATGTTATTTCTAATTAATGTTATTTCTAATTAATGTTATTTCTAATTAATGTTATTTCTAATTAATGTTATTTCTAATTAATGTTATTTCTAATTAATGTTATTTCTAATTAATGTTATTTCTAATTAATGTTATTTCTAATTAATTTTATTTCTAATTAATTTTATTTCTAATTAATGTTATTTCTAATTAATTTTATTTCTAATTAATGTTATTTCTAATTAATGTTATTTCTAATTAACACAATAAGAGTTTACTGTGATAAGGTAACCCAGGGTGAAATGGGCCACCAATGATTATCTCTACTTTCACCCAACTTACTTTTTTCCCAGAGTTGGATTATTTCATTATGGATTGTATCAGGCATTGTCTTTAGGATAGTGTGGCCACTGAAACTGTATCATTCTTTCTGCTTTACACTTTGATGAAAAAAAAATATGAATGCCAACGTAGTCACTTTTTTTTTATCTAATAAAACTTTTGCTCATTTCTATTTAGATCACTCGAGAATTCTAGTGTATAATATTCTTGAAGTGAGAAGGCCATATAAGTATCATTGCAAATCCCGTTTTAAATTTTTGATAGAAATATGATTTTTCGTAGAATTAAATGACCGGAGTGAAACGGACCACTCTGCATTTTTACATATTTATCGAATCTCGTCGGAGAATAGTATACAACTTTAAAGCTTCATAATGATTCCCATTTCCAACCAAAAAAACTGCCAATGCGAAGTTTTGGTTGTTGTTTTGGAATATTCCAGGTGTGACTGTCTAAACATTTTATTAGTTCATTTTATATTTGGTTCACATTTGTGACCTTATCATATGAGTTGGTTGATATGTGACATTTGTGACGACGAGTATGTGTGCCCTGTGCGTGTCATCAAGTGATACTGATCTTTAACAGGACTTTTATTGTAAAGAAAATATATGCAAGAGTAAATTAACTTCATCTAATAGAAATGCGTTGATGAAAAAATACTTAATCCTCTTTACAGTGATTTTTAAACTCTTAGTATTGGTGGCCCAATTTACCCCGGTATTTTTTTAATAATACGTCAAGTACCTCATAAAACCTGTTACATTTTTGTACTATAGGAAACATTACCATGCGTTATTTTAAATTGACTGAATGCTGAGAACCCATTTGCTACCCTGAGCCTATTTCCCACTTCATGTATGCAGTTTTGGGGAACTTATCAGATGTGAAAGAAAGAAAACGCCAAAAAGTGGCCCATTTCACCCCGGTTTACCCTACTTGAAATTTACCAATGCAAACCCGTAATATTTTTTTATCTTCCTCTACTCTAAAAATCAATATAATTTAAAAGATTTTAACTAAGAAGCGTTGTTGTATTTTGTATATATTCGAGGCCTTCCAATTATTCAGTGAATTAAATCTGAAGAATATTGAAATTTTTTTTTAAATACTTGGATTTTGGCAAAAAAAAAATTGAGAAAAGATATAAGACAAAAATGTCAGATTCAACTGAAAAGATCATTTATTTTATTTTAACAGATAATAATATAACTTCACCTCTCTCTTTCTCTCTCTCTCTCTCTCTCTCTCTCTCTCTCTCTCATACACACATATAATTCTTCTTTTTAACAAAATAAGACATCACTTATTTGATTTTCTTATAAAATTTTGTTGCTTTTTCCAAAGTCACAAGTCGTGTCTGTGGGTCTACCATAAGTTGTTGCTTCATTAATTGTAGAATTAGAAGCAAAAACTAAATGTAAAATTAAATCAAATGAAGAAAGATGTCAAATACTGTGAGACAGCTAAATGTATTTGCAGGAACTGGACATAAAGGATTTTACAATTACAAAATGGTGCTAAAAAGTTTTAAGCAACAGTAATAGTTCACACACACATGCACACATGCACAGTGTAAACATAGATAGTGGTAGAACTGTAGCAGATTGAGGGTCGCACTATGTGTCGTCCATCAGGGATTGAATCCAGAGCCTTCTGCTTATAAGATAGAATCTTGTTATTTTTGTGCAATGACGAGAGTTCACTTATGCAAATGAGCATTGTTTTGCATGGGCGAATTTTCGTTGAGATAAGGAGAGTAGGAACTTTCCTCCCGAGGCAGAATGAAAAGTTGATGTGACGAGTTAAGACTACATCTGGGATTTATTTTTCTAAACTTGGTGTTGTGAAGAGCATAATGAAGAGAAGGGAGAAAAAACGTCGGGTTAACTGTGAGCCGCATTATTTTTAACTGAGGCAACAAGTCGCTTATTTTCATTCAAGTCAGTAATATTTATCTTTAACGGTCCCATTGAAGTCAGAGTGAAAACGCTTCTCGGACAGAGTTTCAAACCCCTTTTACAGGAACCGTAGACTCCAACTTAGAAACGCACACACTAGTATGGCCATGGACAGTAGGAGTTTATTACTTAAGTAATCACGTACGTTCGCACGCATACATAGAAATATCAACAGTCTCCATTTGTAATAAAATGTTTCACTCTTGGGATGCATAGTTTTCGTGACAAATGTTCCAGCAAGTTTTAAAGAGAACCTTTCCAAAGATTTATTTTTCAGTTGTGCATGAAGGTGACGGTGAAGGGGGGGGGGGTAATGGTGATTAAGTTGATAACAACATGGACTGATAACTTGGGCGTGCCAAGTTCGAATCCAATCGGTTCCATACTATTACTTTCCCTTAAAGATGTTGGCAACCATTACATGGTTCCTCCTGTAAGAATACCAACAACAGAATCAAGCCATTCAACAAATATACGAATATACTATACTATATATATATATATATATATATATATATATATATATATATATATATATTTAGTAGAGAATGGTAGTTTGCTTATTTAGGAGAGTAGAAAGTGGACCTTGGGTTTACTTTCGTCAGCTTTGTAACTCTCGCTTCCCTTATTTTGTCCTTTAGTCCTCACATTCCATGAGCGATGTTTCTGACAAAGGGGGAAGAATTGCTGTTTTCTGAGTCAGAATCTATCCATCTAACACTTATTATTGGCTAGTTTTTGACCTTGAAGTAGTATTTTTTTTTTAACTCCTTACATCAAGTGGCTTCATGCCTTGTCTGGAGCGATTTCCATTAAAAAAATATATATATTTGTGCATTACCATAGAGAATTACCGACGTAATTTCTGCAAATAGCCCTGCTGTTTATGTAAACAAACTTTGTTTATTTTTAATGTTTATCATGAGAACGTGTCCATTAACCATGAGACTCCTGAACATATCTTGAGCCTTTGAAGGTCTGTAATATTACTATTGTCTTAAGATTCAGAGATAAAAGTCAAGAATAGAACAATCAAGCATAAAATAAAACAACAAATAATTTATAGCAAACGCAGTAGAACTAAATTCTCTACGGATCTGTATAATTTTAGAGTGTGGAAACTGTTTCAGAATTTTATTTCAATGAAAGTTGTCTTATTAACACACGGAAGCCAAAATGGCGGCCGAGATGATCGTTTAACTTCGGTTAACAGGGGAGGAGGGTCATCCTTAAAAAAAATAATAACAAAAAATGAATAACTCTACCACCAACCCTAAGTCCAATTGGCAAGCCCCCTAAATAAAAACCCTTGTAAAACCATATGCAATCGTCTACGTTTAGTGCAGTTAAGTGATTATCTCAGTGGCCATTGTTGCTCTCTGTGTTGATGAGACAGCTTTTATCGAAATACAATTTTGATATAAAAAATCTTACAGTTTACATACATCAAAAGTATACGGGTCGGTAGAAAATTTAATTTTACTGCGTTTGCTATAAATTATTTGTTGTTTTAATTTTTTGTTTACAAGTTCTCGACTGTTAATTATTTTGTACTTTACCTGATTCAGATTTCTACTATTTTTTTATCTTTTTCCAAAAAATAATAATATTTAAAAATATTTATTGTGAGTGATTGTTCTTTGTATCCGTTGTTATTTTAAAATCAAAATGGCTCCTAAGACGGAAAAAATAAAAGGAAAGGCAAATTATTTAAAGAATGAATGAATTAAATGAAATAAGCATTATATTAAAAATAGACATTTTTGAGAAACTAAATAGCGACATGATTGCTACCAAGGTTAGAAAGAGTATGGGCCGTATAAAAGCGACAGTAAAAAGGTATATAAGGAAAAAGTAACCAAGAATAAGAGAAAGTTCCAAAAGTATTCATAGACAGCGAAAGTCATCCATGTTCTTCTTTAATACAAACTATGAAAATTGTATTGTATATGTGGATAAACAGCCAGAAAGAAAAAGGCGTTTCTCTCAGTGTAAAAGGGATAAGGCAACAAGTTGTATGACTCTTTGAAGAAAGATAAAGGTGACCAAGGGAAGTTCTCTGCCAGTAGCAGATCGTTTTATAAGTTTAAGAAACGATTTAAATTAATAAATGCCAAATTATCACGAAAAAAAACCCACCAATTTTGCTAATACTGCCACACCTGATTCTGATTATGTATTTGCTTTCAGAAACAGAATCACTGAAGGTATTTTCCGAAATATGTGTACAACGTAGATGAAATAGAGCTATTCTGGAGAGTAATGCTTTTGTACACTTACATTAAAGTGGAAGACAACCAATCTTCAGAATTCAAAGCCGATGAGGATAGACTGACACTGTTATTGGGAGGATTATATCTAAGGACTATTTTAAATTCCCAGGCAACGCTGGTTTCTTTAGCTAGTATATATAAACCAAAATAAATAGGTGTTGAATGTACCCAGTTACTCTGAGTTTCTTGCTAACAATGCTTAGACTAGGAGAAAATGGGTTGCAAAATGAATTTACTCAACACTTATTTTATTTACCTCCTCTCCAGGAGGTTAGACACAAGGTCAGGTGTTGAGTTGAAAAGTGCAATAGGAGTAGCGCACTCTGGCCTACAACAATGCCTGAGCAGCCCTGTCGGCATTTTCTGGTAGGGGCGATAAACGAACCCCTTCTCAAAGAGAAGGTAAAGCCTGGGAGGGTGCACCTCCTGAGACTGAACAGGACGACACCTGAGCGCGACCGCAATAAAGTCACTGTCTGATTGATTGTCGAGAACGTATCCCCGATGTGTCTGAAATAATTCAACTTATTCGATTTTACTCAATACTTATAAAAGAAACCAAACGAATACAAATTAATCTAGTTACACAGAGAAGCGCAAACCACTTTCAAAGTAGCAAAACTGCTAAAATTGGTCAACGACCAGCTAATGGTATTGAGCACTTTTTTTGGTAGTCACCTCCTGCCAAACTGATTTGTTTCAAGCAATATCTATTCATTTAGGTATGATTGACTTCCTACTTGATTTTTTTTACTTGTATATTAATTCATAGAATCAAATGAATATACGAGGTGCATCTGATAAGTAACAGGATTTGGTTCACTGCGTGAGCTATGGCCGAAAGAGGGAATAACAGGTTTCATTATCATCTAACATGATACCATAGGAGTATAGAACTGTAATCTTAGATTTCTGCAACCATTGTATTTTTTTACCGCATGCTTAACACGTCCTTTTCGTCACAACTAACAACGACCAGAATATCTGGCCCATGAAAGATCACCATACTGGAACAGACGCTTTATTCACTTGATATTACTCTGTCCAGCTGTTTTCATTTTTCTTTCCCCCAAGCTCAATGGGAGTCATTTTGAAGACGTGGAAGACACCAAGAGAGTCATAAAACAACTGAGGGGGCACCTCAGAAGAATTCTTTCAATAATGTATACGAGTGTTCCAAAGAAAGATGGGAAGGTGCTTTAGACTGAAGAGGATTACTTTGAAGGAGAAACCATGTAGATTGTTGTTTTGGATTAAAATAAACTGCTTATGACACCAGTCTCATTACTTTTCACACACATCTTATAATTCAGTATCAAATTGGTATTTATCAGCAATTAATTCAATAGTGCTCAATACAATATTTGCAGAGCTTTATAATAATCTCTATTTATATAAAGTTAGGTATGTTTGTATGTACAGGATACACTCCTAAACTAATTAATCAGTCATTATGAATCTATGAACATAGCTGCTAGGCATAAGGCTGGTGTATAACATCTATTATCTTGGGGAACGTTTTCCCATATGTATCCTAAGATTGCAAATTGCTGCCGCCATGTTCTATATATAGTTCTCTGCCAGGGGCAGATAAATCTGTCCTGCCTGACACAAGGGAAGATCACTCTACTTTACTTATACATGCCCCTTCCTTCCTGTACCCACGAGATGAAGGGACGTGGTCATCTCTTCATTTATGCGCTAGAGAACTCATGCGTTTTTTCACGCATTTGTGGAGATAAACTTCTTGGCGCACATACCTTTCGACATGAGGGTAGTCTTAACGGTATGGGCTCGACCGGGCGTGTGTAACGTTGGGTTTTTTCCACTACCTCTGTTGTGCTGTCCATCTCCATCTGTTCTTCGTGGTTCATTGGACGATGTGACATTGACGTCCATAGCCTCATTAGGGGCTTGTTGCCACAGGGGTTCGGATATTATTGAAGGAGTCATACTTCTGGGACTCAAATGGCGGTCCTCTATCCGATGAGATTTCTTCCGGTACACCATATGTGCAAAACCATGTTCTCATCGTGTCGCATATGGTTTGACTGTTTCCAATGTCATTAGGGCCACCTCCATCGATCCAGTATACCAATCAGCGTATACTAAGTACTCTTTGCCTTGTATGTCGACAAAGTCCACTACAACTTGTTGAAATCGAAATTCCGGGTCTGCTGGTGACATCAAGTGTTCCTTCGGTTGAGATGGCACAATTGTGTTGCAAATGCAGCACTGGGATCTTGTATGCCTGATGCTAGCACCCAGCCCTGGCCAGAACAACCGTTGTCTTGCGTTTTCCATATGTGCGGAATGAAGTTACTCGAGTACCTCTGCTCAAAGTTGTTGAGGTATCAAAATGTTGTCACCTTTGACTATCGCTCGTTCCAGACAGTATAATGCCAGAAAACTCAAGCTATAGATGGGAGGTTGTTGCAGACCTGGTGCAAAAACGTTTCCTCGAGTCTATGTTACTCGGGGAAACGTTTTTGCACCAGGTCTGCTATAGTCCGGCATTCTTCATTTGTGGCTGTAGCAGCCACAATCCGTTCCCATGTTATCGCTTTCAGCTTAGGATCGCTGTCGTACAGTGACATGAAGGCCACTTTGACCCGGGTGTCTATCATTTAGGACGGGCTCTTTGACATACCTACTGGGTATCGGAAAGTACAATCAGGTGTTGCATTGTGTTTTCTGGGGCGGTGTCTAATCCAGAATTTGTACATCAGGCTTCGTTCTTTGAAGTTTAAAAAATGACGGTTTTTAATGTTTTCTAGAGCCTGATCAGAAAACAATTTTATCAGTGGTTGGTGGTTCACTGTCAACAGCAAATCTGGGCATCCGAGTACGAACATACGACATGACTTTAACCCGTAGATAAGGGCCAAGGCTTCTCCTTCCACTGGTGCATAATGCGATTCTGCATCATTGCTAAATCGAGATCCAACCAGAATGAGCTTCCAGTGATCCTCCCCGCAACTCATGTCTGCTTCACCAGGGCATTTGCAATTCTTCTGAAACAAGAAGTATGCAATCACTGTTTTACTATAATCTTTTGCCAGGCCCGTAGTTCTGTTTATTTTGAATGTTTTAAACCCATTCTCAATTTTCTTTACGATCACCCACTTTGTCTCTTGAAATAGGCATTCCAGTGTCTCATCCCAATAGAAGTTTCGGTTTTTTGTCTGTAATAGTTCCCGGAAGGTTGCCATCACTTCAGCTTGTGAAAGGGCATATGACACCTGATTCACGAGTACAAACCAGGACCTGATGTTGGTGATATTCATAGGTATAGGGAAATGAAGGAAAGCTTCGGTCATCTTTTTGTGGGTTCAACACCGCCAACAGTGATAAATAACCCCGCAAATTCCACCTCCGTTTCAGTGAAATCGAACTTGTTAGGGTTAAACACAATACCCTTATCTGCACAGTAGCTGATGTCGTCGACTGTGTGCCTGAACGAGGACTCTATCGAATCGTCCCATATGAGGCTGTCATCTATGCACCGAGTTTTCCATGTCATATCTACTGTAATGTCGTGAAACCGATGGGTATATCTGCAGAAACCTTTAGGAGCCCGACAATACCCATATCTGCCCCCTAATAATGAAATTGGTTGCATCTCGTGCCGCTGGAGACAGCGGTAGGCTGTGTAATCCATTCCACATGTCGAGGACTGTTTTTCTAGTGTGGGTAGGTATCCCAGAGCCCTGGTTGAATTGGAACGGAGTGTGGTGCGTTTTCATGGTGGTATCATTCAATTTTTGCAGGTCCACTGTGCGTCTTGGAGACCCGTCTTTTTTTGGTGCACCCACGATCTTAGAACACCAGATAGTCGGTGTACTTACCGATACCGCTTCTTCTTCCAATGATGGGGGACCGGTATTGGCATGTGAATTGCTGTCGGTGTCGCGCCGGGGATAAATGTGATATCCAATGGGTTGCCTGCCATAGTTTGTAATGGTTGCTGTGGGCATATATTGAATGCACTCGACTTGAAGTGTTCCACTATGAACCGTTTTAGTTAGTATCTTTTACTTCCATTGGTTGGAACGGAGTAGTATCCGGTTCTGATGGAACAGATGTCCTACCTGAACATCCACATGGGGCCGTTTTATTTGCCTCCCTTGACGAGCTGTTCTGTGATTGCAAGTTTGGGAACTTCAAAGGTTACAAACCCAGATCCTTCAGATTTGTGACAAATAAAAGCCAGATGTGTTGTCTGACACATACATCACCTGTCGTGTCTTTCTTGATCCAACTTTTATGTGCAGGAATAAGAAGCCTTTTTCATGCAACCGATTGTTCATTATTCCCAGTATTTGGTGGGTAGTTGGCACAAGGTACCTGTCTGGATATCTAAGGAATTTTTAAATCTTGGGTCCACTCGAGAAAGTCTGGGTTCTAGTGTCTGTAAAGGCGAGAATGTGACGGCTATGATAGTTTATTGGACCATTCAGTATGCGTCCGAATGTAGCATGAGTTCTGGACATCATGGTTACTTCCACTGTCACCGACGGAGGTGGCTATGAGGGGGGGTATCTGAAACTGTCCCCCGTCCCACTCAAGATGGGGTACCATGTTCGACTGCATCCTGTCACGTCTGATGACCAACTCACTTCTTAACGCTTTGTTCGTAGATTCTGTTCTGGATGTTGCAAGCTTTCAGCATACTTTCTTTAAGTGTCCAATCAATCCACAATAATGACATATCAGCTAAACCGCTGGACAATCTCTACGATTCATTGATCCATTAGGGTGTGAAGTCCTTCCACACCCTCTACACATGTCTTTATATCGGGCTCATGTATCCAGAAACAACGCCCATTTGCCGTCCAAGGTATTAAGGCCTATGGACGGTCGCTCAGGCCTTTTGACATGGGACGTGTCTGGCTGACCGTGAATTCCCTCTTTTCTGAGCTCAATGTTTTCTTTTTACAACTCCACGAGTATTGTTGGTCCCTTATGCTTGGTGGTAAATGACTCCAAAATATACGATATCCCAATTGGTAACTTTCAAAGTTAATCCTGTTCGGAGCGCCATGTATAACATCTATTATCTCAGGGAACGTTTTCCTGTGTATATCCTAAGATTGCAAATGGCTGCTGCCATGTTCTATATATAGGGGCAGATAACTCTGTCCTGTCTGACACAAGGGCAGATCACTCTCTTTTACTTATACAGCTGGGTAATTTGGAATATATTTAGTTTAATTTAGTTTTATGCAAAGAGGGTAAAAAGAGGGTGAATCCCTTCATGAAAATTCAAATATCTCAGATTTTTGTAAAATTTTAACAATAAGTATTAGATATCAATTAATAAATATTCCTCAAATTTCAGTTTCTTTGGAGTATTTTAACGGGACTTTAGGAGCATATGGCCACAACCACCTATCTGAAAATTCAAATGTTTCAGATTTGCATTAAATTTGATCCATAGTGATTAGAAATCAAGTAAGAAAGATTCCCGAATTTCAAGCCTTAAATTTTAGACATTTTCTAGGATCAAAATCATGTGATGGATTTTGATCAAAATTGGAATAAGGATTCTAGACATAATGTTTACTATCATTATATCTTGATTTTAATCTTTGTAATGGTATATATAAAACTAAAAGAAATGAATTACTCGTCCTGGCATGAGTATTCTTCTAGTAAATTATAAAAATGTAAATTGTATGATTACTTAAATGCAGTCATGTTTGATCTCAGATCTCATCAGGCCATTATCATCAGGTTATAATGAATGGATGAGATCTGAGATCGAAACATGGTTGAATTGATATAGCCATTCAATTTCCATTTTTATAATATTTTATCATTATTATTATATATATATATATATATATATATAGTCTCGGAAGTTTCTCAACCATTAAAACTATAAAAAAAAACAAAAAAAAAAACAACAAAAAAAAACTTATAGTCTCAAGTCTTCCAGTGGAAAATCACTCATGTAAGTCAATTTATTTTTTACAGTTATTATATTAGTTAGTTTCTAACACTATTTTAAGGGATCATCAGTTGTTTACCATGAAAAACTGTTTCGGGAATTTAATTATATATATATATATATATATATATATATATAAGGTCACATTTATTATATATATATATATATATATATATATATATAATAAATGTGACCTATCTTAACATTTTACTACAGATTCACGGTTCATCCAATCATCAGACCCTGAACGTTTTTATACATTTGAATACGAATATAAACTGACCAGAAAAACGAATTTTGACATATTAAACGGATTTTATTTTAAATGTATGTGGCTGTATATATATATAACAGAAATAAGATACTTACTTCTACAACGACCGAACTCGGACGGAAGGACTTCAAATAGTGATTCTTGTCTCATGTTACAGTTGCCCCCAAAATAAACATTTTTCATGCTGAGAATAAATTCCACGAAGGCTTTCAGTTCACAGTTACACTCTAAGGGGTTATCCTCCATCCGGCTAGAAAAGAAAAAGATAAAAAAATTTTTATATATAGAAATCGCTCCAGACAAGGCATGAAGCCACTTTACGTATGGAATTAAAGCAAAATACCGCAACAAGGTCAAAAACTACCCAACGATAAGTGTTAGATGCATAGATTTCGACCCAGAAAACAAAAAAAGCAATTCTTCCCCCTTTGTCAGAAATATCGCTCATGGAATGTGTGGACTAAAGGACAAAATAAGGGAAGCGAGAGTAAACGCAAAGTCCACTTATGGTTATCAACTCTTTTGGGGTTATTTAATTCTGAATTCAATTATTTTGGTAGAGGTTTTATGCTCAAAACATCTTCAAATATTTAAAGACTAGCAGGGCTACCTGACGTTGCTCGGGTTAGGATATACAGCATAATCTCGTTGACACACTGGTTCTCATTAAATCACCAAAATTAAGCGATATTGAGCCTGGTCGGTACCAGATGGGTGACTATTTGGGAATACCAGGAGCTTTATGTGGGAGAACGATGACACCTCCCTGCAAAAAAAACCTGCAAAATCTAACGTCATCAAAATCATCTCCTCTGATTGGGATATTCATGCGACTAGAGACTGTTTGCTAATTTAATATTCTCTAGAAACTTCCTCCACGTCAGGACAGGCGAGGGTCAGATAAGAAAATAGAAGAGTTTTTAAACATGTATAACATCTTTCTTTTAACCTCTTTCCCTCTCTTGCTCTCTCTCTCTCTTTCTCTCTCTCTTTCTCTCTTTCTCTCTCTCTTTCTACACATCATCAGTCACGTAATTTTTTTAACACACCTCTCCTCCGACGACCCCTTCTCTCGCTTGACACATCCTCAGTTATGTTACTTTTTGAACCCTCCCCCTACTATTGCCTTCTTACTTCATCTCACATACCCCTCTCTCTCTCTCTCTCTCTCTCTCTCTCTCTCTACCTCGCTCTTTCTTTCTCTCTCTGCTAACTGATTCAATATAATAGAAAGAAAAAGAAAGCTGACTGACAGTTTGACCTAGTTTCAGTGTTTTTTTTAAACAACTACCAATAAGAATTAAAAAAAAGTAATTTTTACTCCCTTCCCCTGCACTAATTTGGTATCTAGTAACCCCAGGGGAATGAATATTTCAGTATATTTTTTACCATAAACAGCTTGAAGTCACACTGACTCCGATGATGTAGGGTTTGTAGGTGTATCATGTGTAGTTTCTGACTTTTAGCCAGACACACACACACACATACACACACAGACAGAATTATGACTTTCCTTTATATAATAGATTTTGTAGGAATACATTTTGTAAATCGTTTTCAAACGATAGATTCTATTTAACCAACTCTGGGTAAGAGAGTGTTGCATAGCATCGTAATGGCCGATTGTGGTGGAGACTTGTCTCACCGAAGCAAGAGGAGACGAATGGTTGGTATATGTGCTTGTGGACATTACAAATTTGCGAGGTGAACGTCCACAAAGCTAAAATGGAAATCAACATGGTATGCGCCCTCGGTCCAAACCAAGTTAATTCAAATAACAAGATTCCCATTTCTCAGAGAAGGTATAAAAGAAGTGGGTTTTGGTTGAAGGGCAGTTTCGTCTCTGGAACTGGTGAAGAGAAAACACGTCATTCAGAAAGAGAAAAAAAAGAGAGGGGTAAAAGGAAAAAGAAAAGGGAAACTATATAAAGAGAGAGCGTTCAGTTACAAAAGTTTTTTTTTTCCTTTTTACAAGTTACAAGTTATCTTGGCAAATATCACGCTTTTCATAATGGACGGCGATTGATGTCCGCCTGATTCTAGAATTTAGCAGCGCTACAACTAACATACCAATTGTAGAGTGGATAGAAAATGTGGAATTGGTTTGCAAACTTTACGCCATGAATAAAATTCCACTACCACTGTAAGATGGTGCTTTTGCTGTGTACAGGCAGTTTAGTATGGAGAAAGGAAACATGAAACGAGCTCTCATGGCCGCATACGCAACAGGCATGGCCGCATATGCAATACATATGACCAATTTATATCATGGAAATTTCGCCTAAATGAATTTTGGGCCGAACTATATCGCATAGGTTGACTAGTTGGGGGGTCGTTGCCAAAACGAAAGATGATGTGTGCGTTTGTGTCATATTTACATCACGTGATCAGAAGTGCCACGTTGACATATATTGAAAACATTCTTATCAATGAAAGCCTGGTTTCTTCAGCATGCATACAGCAGCATTTTTTGATTATGGCTTAGTCTGTAAAAACCCAGAGCAGTTGAGAGACAAAATTGAGGTCTTTGGTCTGCAGGTCTGGCGGGATAACAGTACCCTCTGATGGCAACAGAGAAGTTAGGTCTCAGAAGTTCCTGACATAATGACCTGCTGATGTACATTTTCCTTTGCAAGAAACTTATGGGTCATTTCGATGTGTGGCTCACTCAAAATGGCAACTGATTTTTATTAAGCGGCAGGCAAGCGCAGTGACAAGGAATTATGAGATCAGAAATGCTTCATGGTCAAGATGCTGGCAGAAACAACGAGCAGAGTACGTGAAGTGGACATTCTTGGGGATACTGGTGTATGGATGGTAATGAGATGAGGGTTGTCTGGGTAGATACAAGTTCTGTGGCCAGAAGAGTGACATTAGAAGCAAATTGAAGCATTATCGAAAATGCTTGTTGGTTATATAAGACTAACAATGCCATGCATATCAATCTGGCTGAACTGGATGCAATACTTAAAGATGTCAATCTAGCCATTCAATGGCAAGTGACACTATTACATTTGGTCATGTGTGCATCGGTGGATATCTGACACCTTGACTGGAAAAGCATTTATAAACACAAAGGTGGCTGGTGAGAAGGTAGTGGGGACATTGAGAGCGTAGATTGAAGAGTATGGATTGACCATTAATGTAATCTGAGTAAAATCCTGCCTAAACCATGCAAATTGCCTTACTAGAGTGCCACAAAGGTTTTTGCAAGGGAGGAAAAGAGCCAGTACCAGAGAGTTGCTCCATAATATCGAACCTACTGAATGAGAGTCAGTTAGCCAACATCCACTGACAGAGCGGACATCCGGGCATGAAACCGACATTATACTTTGCTAGATCTGTCAACCTACTGATGTCGAAGGACATTGTCAGATCAGTTGTCAAAGCCTGTGACCAGTTCATTGGACTAAAGGATTGTTGAGAAAAACTGGGCATAACCCATTACAAGGGTAGGCATTTTCTTCCATTGTGAACCTTTGAGGTTTGTAATGTGATTAGCATTACGTCGGCAAGATGCAACTAGTTGTTCATCAGTTAGAGACGATTTTCTTTGAATGAGGCAACAGAAGTATTAACTGATTACTTGCAGGCACTTCAAGGAGTTTGTGAGCATTTAAGTTTCCAGTGTGCACATGCACCAACCTAAAGTGGAATTGTAGAACGCATCCACAGAAGTATTAAGATCATTACTGCCAGAAAAAATATTGTTCTGTATTACGGGCGGTCTACTGGCACAACATAACACCCAAGGACAACATCTCACCTTCCACAGCACCGGATGATACATTGCATATATACTACGTCCAGGTAAGAAGCATTCAAGCCAACCACCACCTGAACCACAGACGACTGGAGGAAGATACAGAAAAGGATAGAACGTCTGGGTTAAAACTTTGTGCACCATTTTAACAACTAAGTTCAGAACCAGGCGTGTAAATGAGATTGTCAGATCTCATTCAGTACGGATTGATACAATACATCGTTATGTTAATGATCATATCTGTCATTGAGCGATAAAACTGATATAGAGGAGAGTCGAGTCCATCAAATCATAGCTCTAACTTGCCTAGTGAAACTTCAGATGATAGTTTATCTGAAGACAAAGATTGTGTTGTTCCCCTTCAAAAGAGTACCCACCAGTCTCCACCAAATGATGGCTTCGACATAAACAGTCTACTGAGGGATGCCGACTCACCCAGAGAAACTTGAAATGATAGTTTATCTGAAAACGAAGCTTGTGTTGTTCCCCTTTGAAGAGACCTGCCAGAAGAGACCTGCCTCAGGTGTGCTATTTGTGATAAGGAAATCAGAGAGGAGTGTGACGGAGACTTACCTCACCGAAGCAAGAGGAGGCGAATTGTCTGTATATGTGTTTGTGAACATGGCAAATTTGTGAGGCGAACATCTACAAAGCTAAAAAGGAATGACAGCACAAACGAGGCTGATTCAGGAATGAGATTCCCGTTTCTCAACCGAAACTGAGAAGGTATAAAGAAATGGGTTTTGGTTGAGAGGCAGTTTCGTCTCTGGTGAAGGTAAAACACGTCGTTCAGACAGAGAGAGAGAGAGAGAGAGAGAGAGAGAGAGAGAGAGAGAGAGAGAGAGAAGGAAGTCGAGAGAAGAAGGAAGAGGAAGACTACAACATATCAAATTCAAAGTAAACCATATAGTAAGTAATGAAACTTAGTTCATTGTATTGATTAATTTCAGATAATCGCTCCATCTCATTAACCTTTATCCTCGAGTGGCTCTTGGCTCTTGGCCTTTATAAGTGGTGACTCAACAGTAAAAAAAAAATACAATTTCTTCACTAATTCTCCAGAAAATACTTTAACCTTTCTTACAGGGTTTGCTACAGTACATAAACCGACACAGAAAAAAGGGAGACAATTGCAATGAGATGTTCTATAAAAAACGATCGTACAGAAATTAGGAATATTTTTACTAAAATCCATTATTGAATGTTGTTTATGTCTGCAGCAAACTACGGCAGCACGAACACTATATTTGACATTTAGGTCCATGACACTTTTAACATAAGCTTAACAAACCATTTTAAAAATCCCACTTTCACTTATTCCATGAACCTAGTTAATTGGTCAAACATGATCTAAATCTAAAAATGAAGGAAAGTCAATTTATTTAGGAAAAGGCGAAATATATACTACTAGTTGTCATTACCTGGCTAGTCCGGTATTTAAGTTAATATTGTTTTAATGATACATGAGAAATGTGAAGCCAGAAAAATAGAATTTTACGAAGTAAGTCATTAAAATTGCTAATTGTTTGCTAAGAAATATATTTAGTAAATATTTTTTTTTATTTCATAAAGTAATTCATTTAAATGAGTGACTGGATTTAATTTAATCAGTAAAGTATTTTTGTAAATTGAATTATTTTTTAAAATAGGATTAAAAATCTTATTTTACAAAATAATTCATTGATATAGTTGACTTGGTTTATAAGAAACCGAAATGCATTATAGCGGATTTAGTTTACTGAAATGCATTATAGTGGATAAAATGTAATCAGTAAAATATTTTATGTACATGAATAATTTATTCCAAAAATTATTTTAATTTCACTAAGTAATTCATTCCAATTTCTGTCTTATTTTCTAATGGATTTTTAGTGGATTTAATTTAATCAGTAATTTGATTTAATCAGTAATTTAATTCAATCAGTAATTAAATTTAATCAGTAATTTAATCAGTAATTTAATCAGTAATTTAATTTAATCAGCAATTTAATCACTAATTTAATTTAATCAGCAATTTAATTTAATCAGTAATTTAATTTTTGTAAATAAATTTATTTTTGTAAATAAACCTGAATGAGTTCGATTAGATTTAATTTAAAAGTAATTTTTGTAAACAAAATATTTTTCTAAATAGGGTTTTTATTTTAAGAAATAATTCATTGAAATTCCTACCATGTTTTATAAGAAACTGAAATGCAAAACTGTGGATTAAATATCTTAATGCAAGCAAATTATTATTTATAAATCGTATTTTTGAAAATTTTGGTTTATAAATAATGGGTTAGTCATGTAATTGTTTTGTTTGACTTGAAAGTGATAAAAATAATTTTGTCTGCAAAATAGATTCGATAAAAATGCAGTAAAACAGAACAATTAATATATATATATATATATATATATATATATATATATATATATATATATATATATATATATGAGATTATTAAAAAAATGTAAGTAATTTATTATTATTCATTACTGTAGAAAAAATATTTCTATTATTTTACTGCAAATTGGTGCTTCTTGAAATACTTTTCTTACTAAATATTTGAATCCGGCGATTCTGCTAATAGTAAGAGGACTTGCGACTGAGAGAGTGTTATCTATGACAATAGAAAGCCAAACGGTAACTTTAGATCATAGTAAATAAAAAAAGATAAAAATCGATTGGAAAAAAGCAATTTCTTGTGAAAATGAATAACGAAACATGTATTAATGTAGCTTTTGTTTATGAAGCTATTCCGGTCAATGGAATAGGGGAAAATCTCACCTTACTTTATATATAAGATCATAAATGTTATACTTACATTTCTTTGAGATTTGGTATAAATAAGAAAGCATCTCTTTTTATTTCTTTAATAGAATTGCTCTTCAATTCTCTGTAACATAAAGAATCATATCAGCATCAGTTATGCAATGTTCATGCAAAACACAGAATTGCAAAGATTAGTTCAAAAATGATACAAAAATCATACAATATCTTAAATGGAATGAAATTAGTTTTATTTATGCACTATAATTAGTATTCTTAATTGCATTATATCCAGAATCTCAACGGCCTTTATGGCAAATTTCGTGCAATTCTAAGCAATAGTTTGAACCCATGAGTGTGAATTTGCTATTATTAGCAATATTAGTAATGATAGTAATACTAGTATTAGTAATCGTAATAATACTGGTAGTAATAATAGTAGTAATAATAGTAGTAATAATAGTAGTGAAGAATTAGAATGTTAGATATTCTATTTTATAATGTTTAGCAACACATTTGTGGAGAACTTAAGACTATTCTTTATACATGTGGTCCACCAATACATGTCATATATATCTACATGTGTATTTTTATGGTTTTTAGTCTCTATCTATCTATCTATCTATCTATCTATCTATCTATCTATCTATCTATCTATCTATCTCTCTCTCTCTCTCTCGCTCTCTCTCTCTCTCTTTATATATATATATATATATATATATATATATATATATATATATATATATATATATATATATAATAATCCAGATAAAATATCCACAGGATAGTAATCCAAAGAATTTCAACCGGGTTTATAAAAAAGTGCTCAATATCAAATAGAGCATTTATATATGATTATTTTTATTTACACAGACATGTACAAAATCTGCGACACTGGTATGTCGATGTTATCGATCAACAGCTATTATAAACTGAGATCTCATCAGGCAGAGTTAGAATCCGATCTTAACCCTAGATCATATTTGGAAAGAACCAAATATGATCTAGGGTTAAGATCTAGGGTTAAGATCGGATTCTAACTCTGCCTGATGAGATCTCAGTTTATAATAGCTGTTGATCGATAACATCGACATACCAGTGTCGCAGATTTTGTACATGTCTGTGTAAATAAAAATAATCATATATATATATATATATATATATATGTATATATATATATATATATATATATATATATATATATATATATATATATAGACTAAATACAATAAAACACGCAATAACACTAATTCCATGCACTTTAGCCTGACAATTCCCCATGGAAATGAAATGCGGACGCCTCTGTGTAGCTTAATTGCCATGAATATATTTTCATAACTTATAACCTGGCTCTACTCACGTATTGAAGTAAATACTGAAAATTCACACATAATATATTATACTTCCTTCTAATATTATATGTCGATACATGAAATAATAATAATGATAATATATATATACATATATATATATATATATACATATATATATATATATATATATATATATATATATATATATGTATATATATATATATGAGAGAGAGAGATTGAGAGGTTCAGACTCTAAAGTTAAAAGGTGACTTGGGTCTGGGGTTCGAATTGTGCGACTGGCAGAACAGTTATCCTACACACTGATGATTCCCAGAAAAAGGATGAAACATATGTATGTGGATAAGAAGTAAAAAAGATTCATCATATTATTGTCTATAGCCCCCTTAATGAAGGCTGGGCCCTTTAAGAAATTAAGAATAGGCTGAAAATTAATGCTTAAATGCGATGTTCCAATTGTTGTGACCGCCTACTAGCCTCATAAAGACATAAATAGACTTTCATTCTCTTTTTTCATCATGGCTGTTAGGTTGGCCGCACCGATCGAGAGGTTCAAATATGAAAGTTAAAAGGTGACTTGGGTCTGGGGTTCGAATCATGTGATCGTCAGAACAGTTATCCTCTAAAACGATGATTCCTGAAAAAAATGTATCTGGATAAACATTACAAATATTTATCATAATATTGTGTGTATATATATATATATATATATATATATATATATATATATAGAGAGAGAGAGAGATTTTTCACTTATAAAATAGATCATTCAGTGAAGACCGGGGTTGTGCCAATAAAAACAAGCTCGATGATACTCGATTACAGAGTACAGAGCATTTATATGCGATTTTATGAAGGCTTACCAAAGCATTCCTTTCCGGACACCAATGATCACCATTAAAGATTTTTTTTATACAAATATTATTTATTCAAATTAATTTTTTTTTCCTACACATGTTTCACTACCAAGCAGGTACTTGCTTGGCAGATCATCAGGGAAATTAAATGTCTGGAATAAGGGTTTCAACTGCCGACAATACACAATGTGGCGTTGCAATAGTTGAGGTCACTTAAGAGAAGAGGAAAAAAAAAAAAAAGTTAAAATTAAAAAACAAGAATGAACTAAGATAAAAAAAGAAAGGCCTAGAAAATGTCTTAGAAAAGTAGCTCGTGCATTATTTCTGCCACCAAGCCAACAAGTAAATAATCGGTCCCAAATACATTCAAAATATATATATATATATATATATATATTTGTTCACCTCTAAACAAGACATATTGCCACCGAAGCGTAAGGGGCTACTGTGATAGAGACCAGATTTATAAGGGGGCAACCTGGGTGGGGAGTTATGCAGCAAGATATTTCTTTCTGCATGTTGATATGGTCGAGTTCGCAGGAAGGGAATTCCAAAGGGAAGTGATCCGAGGAAAGAAACTATCAGAGTAGAAAGTCTTCCGGCATCTTGGAACCTTTGCAGTAAAGGGGTGGGATTTTTGCTGCTAGTCGGGTGGGTTGGAGGTATTTTCGTTGAGAAGGGTGCAAATGCAGGCAGTTCATTGGAGCACATTTCATGGAAGTACTTGTAAAACAAGCACAGAGATGCGATAGGGGCTGAAGCTTGGCAGACAGTGGCAGAGAAGTTCTTTTTTGCACCCTGTCCAAGAGGAAGAGGATTATGGTTTGTGCATCAGTTCAGATGTGGCAACAATACTTCTTGCATGGGCGAATGGTGGCTTAATAGAGATATAGAATATTGGCAGATGTGAGAAGTTTTCTAGCCCGGTAAAGAGAGCCTATCTTTTTTACAGCATACTTAGCAGCATTTTCTACGTACTCGAGCTATCTCATGTTTCCTGAAAATGTCAGGCCAAAGGGTTTGAATGTTGGACTCTCCGGAAGGGTGCAATCGGCTATTATTGTTGGTAATAAGGACGTGTGTCATTATTGTTTTATCAACATATAAAATTGGTGCCATTATGTCAAATAGTTATGGAGCCTATAAATATTAACTGTTTTAGTATTATTAGCACCAATAGTAGTAGTAGTAATACTAGTAGTAGTAGTAGTAGTGGTAGTAATGTTCGCATTTGACACCCATTATGACACACCCAGCAGCTAAAGGAAACTTCATGTCAAATTTTAGTAATCTTAGATTAAACTGACCTCAAGCCAGTCAGTAATTTCTAATTTGAATACGTAAACCACTCCACTAAATATTTGTTAATGATTTTGTGTATGCATCTCTATAAAACACTGTGACCATTGGTTCTATTTGCTAAATGTGTAGATGGAATGGACGCATTGTAAGAATATCTGTTCTTGTTTAATCCAATGGATTGCTCTATAAAATTTTCAGATCATCAAAAAAAAATATCATGTAATTTTATGATAAAATGATCATCAACATTAGAAACTGATGTTAAACAAAATTGGTAAGATTAGAAGTCCAATGGCGCCACCATAAGTTGTTTTGATACAGAAAACAGGATTAGCATCTATAATTAAGATTTTAGTTTGACTAGTAGCCGAAATATCACAAATTTTAAAGCGGCACATTTAAAATCCAAAATGGTGGTCTTTATGGTGCCCCTATTTACTTGCCTCCACACGTGGGCAAAGTTAGACACAAGGTCGGTTTTTAAAGTGATGAAAATCCACCTCTCCAAAAAGGTGCACTCTGGATTTGAATAAAAATAAAACTTGGCTCGGTCTAGAAAGATCGCTCCTTCTCTAACCAAGAACAGAACGGATGATACTACACTGATCTTAGCCTGAACACCTGAGAAAAAGAGTGGCCATACAAGTGTCTGTGAAAATGCTAACACTGATTTTTGGATTTTCCATGCTCGGAGGAATTTAAAAATGTATAACTTAGCAAATCTCAAAAAATGTTACACAAAACCATGTTTTTTTAACCTAGTGAACTGGATTATAAGGCAGAGAAAGTAATTATAGGAATAATAATGATGCTGGGACGATTACTAGTAGTAAGCTATGAAAATGGGAGGGGTTTTGTTACAAAAGAGAATTGAGAGAATATAGGTTAAAATTGGAATGTAATTCTAAATGCACTTTTGGAATTCAAGGCTGAATGTGTTTTGACATATTATGAATTATCAGTTGTGAGAAATATTATAAAAAAACGAAGAACAAAGATTGTTACCGAATATTGAGGATGGGACACTCACGTTACATAAACAAACGAGTGTGAGAGTAAGATAATGCCAAAAACGAAAGTAACATTTTTTTTTGCGTTTCGAGTCTTTATTTGTGAACACATCTGTGGAAGAAAATGCTTCGAGAAATGCGAGGAGAATTTACCAACTGAGGAAAAACAAGTAAGTTTTTTCTTTTCAGTCTTATTTAATGTGTCATCCTCAACGAAGATATTGACTCTGTCACACATAATTATAAGAAGCAACGTCATGAATAACCATTTGAAGAACTTTACAGACTTTCGTATGTGACTCTTGCAAAATACTTAGGAGCCAATACGATACAAAGGTTTATGGCGCCCTATTGGCGGAGCCACAAATTTGCCGACTGTTACCCCATGCAGAGGAGTACCCCCCCCCCCCCATCCACCGAAAACGGTGTCACCTGTTTGCTGTGGATTGCATCCTGTGATGCCATAGGACAGGATCCTGGTGGATAGGCATTCGTCTACGTCGGCCCTTACTTTGGGTAGACAAGAGGTCAGAGAAGCATGATCCAATCAATCAGCTGGTCATGTCATGCCCTAGTAAGTTCATCCCTCAACCGTATTATCCGATCTGATTCTTAAAAAAAATCAAAACCTTATTAAGTTTCTCCCCAAATAGATACTAAAAGATAGTGGCTGAGGGTCAATCGTGTTGAGAACAAAGAAGATTACCAATGCCAAAGAGTAATGTTTTTAAAGAAGTAATGGTTTTCTTGGAGTGGTGTTTTCTGAGAGTAATGCTTCCCTTTCTCAGTAGAATTCCCTTCTAGGAGTAATATTCCCACGTTCACTGTGAAATTTCCTTCTATGAGCAATGTATTCTGGAAGCAATATATTCTAGTTATATAAGAGCAATGCATTCTGGATATCTCAGATCAATGTATCCTGGTTATCTAAGAGCAATGTATTTTGGTTATCTAAGAGCAATGTATTTTGGTTATCTAAGAGCAATGTATTCTAGAAATGTAAATAATTATCCTACCTATAGAATTATATTTGACTACTTTATTCGGTATTAAATCATCTATAGATGGTTGATATGCCGTAAAACAAATCAAACCACACAAACTAATGCAATAGGTCTGTGGTTTGAGGGATTGTTGGAGTTTTTTTCCCAGCTTTCAAAGAGTAATGTTTTCAAGAAGTAATGTTTTCTAAAAGTAATGTGTTCTAAGAACAATGTTTTCTAAGAACAATGATTTCTAAGAACAATGATTTCTAAGAACAATGTTTTCTAAGAGCAATGTATTCTAGGAATAAAACCCATAGAATTATATTTGACAACTTTATGCGGCATTAAATAACCCATAGATAGTTTATATGCCATAAACCAAACCAAACCAAACCAAGGCTTATGCATTTAAATGATTTAATGAAGCAGGGTAAATTAGTATTTCATGAGTTGAATAATGTCAACATATTAACAATGATACGATGCTTACTGTTTTTATGATCTAGTAAACATTCATCAATTTTGTTTTTAAAAAACTAAAAAAATAATTAAAAAAATATGTCTTACATTCTTTCGAGTGAAGGAAGATGCTGGAAGATTCTCGATGGTATAACAATTAAATAGTTTATGTTCAAGTTCCTGTAGAAATAAATAAATGAAAAGCAAATACAAAACAGTGATTTCCTTCTATATTAAAGACAAATGTATATATATATATATATATATATATATATATATATATATATATGTTTTTTTTGTTATTCTTTTAGCGATAGAGGAAAATGAAAAAAAATCAGATATCTATTTATGTATACATTTATATGCGATAATATGTCTGTAATTCTTGCAACATTTTGTGGCTTGACAATAAGGGTTCCGGACTAGAGTGACTGTGCTTACTGTTTCGAATCTCACTAAGTTCAGTCATGCTAATAAGCGAAACACGTATCCGTGGATAATTATATCTTATAAGATATATAAAATATAGACGCTCTCCATATAGGTCGCGACACACACACACACACACACACACACACATATATATATATATATATATATATATATATATATATATATATATATATATATATATATATATGTGTATATCTAGGCAGCATCTTCTCTTTCAGGCAAGTATTGTTGAATATAAGAGACAACTTGTGTCTAGATATCCTTTGGTAGTCCGAATTAGGATCTTAGTTTCGGAGGGGAATTGGCTGATGAATTTGCCATAATTTGCATCTGGGTCCATCTTCGGGGGAATGAGGTTAATCAGGTCTAGACCATGTGTAGTATATATATATATATATATATATATATATATATATATGCAAACATTGTTAAAAATAACAGAATTCGTCTGTTTAATTATACTTGTTTTTATTTTTTCAATTTTTCTGATGGTCTTTTTTGTATCAAAATCAAAAAAAATTAAAAAATGTTCCATAGGTTTCACAGGTTTCACGAACGTTTTCGATTCTTCGTCGAATCATCTTCAGGTGTCAAAAGCAAATGGACTAGGTAGTAAAGTATGAAAATATATTTATGGCAATTAAGTTTAATTGCCATAAATACTCCATAGTTCTTTGCAACAGTTGCTTCACTGTCATTTTTAAACTAATAATTTGATTCGGCTCAAATTTTGACATGTGCCATTTGAAGGTTAGTACTTTATAAAAATCATATGGATTTTTTTTATTGGTGGCGCCATCTACATGTTAGAATCGGGACATATTGAGTGATCTGCTACGTTGAGAATTATTTTTTGTAGATGAAACAGGAGTTCTGTTTGGTTTCACAATGTTTTCAAAATATATTTTGGTGCTATTGAACTTTCTTGACTAGAGCAATTTCGTTTCGGTTATTTGCCGTTTTGTGTTGTCTCCTCTTAGCGATGTTAAGTCAATTTTGTACCCGATCACAGATGCTAGACTTTTATCTTTGGGAATTTTGTGACGACACTTTTAATCAAATTTGCAGCGATATAGCTGCATTTCACCATCCCTAATGAATTAGTTTTCAAAATATTTGCTACAATCTTCTAACCTAACCCTAATGGGCAGCCACTCGGACTTAAGGTTAGTGGTAAAATTCTTTTTAATTGCCCTAAAACAATAAGAAACCCTGGAAATGGGGGATCATTTTACGTTAAATTTATATACAAAAGTGATCCCCCTCGCTAAATTCTAAAATAATTGTTCTTTTTTTAAATTTATTCTTCTTTCAGCCAACTTGTAATCGCTTAAAAAAGTAGAATCTCACTTTTCTACTTTTTTTTGGTGGGGGGGGGGTGATTCAGCAGAAGGTGCTAATTTATCAAATCTACTAAAAAACATCTTTCTCATTACGGTCTTATTTTTTAAGGTAAAGAAAATAATGTAACACTGTAGTCATAGGCAATACAAAAACCCAAATTAACCGAAACGAAATTAAGTCAAGAAAATTCGAAAAGTACTGATATTTTTTGTGTAAGTAAATTCTCTATTTCAATATGTTTTGGTAATTTATGGTGGTAAAATATGTTTATGTTTGGTAATCACGTCGTGTCTTGACACATGTCATTTCATCGGAAATATGATGTGCAGTAGCTAAAACATTGTATTTTTGAAAGATTATGACATGCTGAACATATTGGCGTTAAAATCAATTTAGCATTATGTATGAAATAGGAAAAAAAACGCTTTTTGAATTAGTAAATTAGCCGACATACTGGCATAGCTACAACAGTCGATATAAAAATGATAACGCAGAAAAGGTCAAATGAAAAGAAGCAAAGTCTTTTAGTGAGTTATATAAAACTAAATTATTTAAAACAATTAAAATATTTGTAAAAATAAATTATTTAAAACAATGAAAATATTTGTAAAACTAAATTATTTAAAACAATTAAAATATTTGTAAAACTAAATTATTTAAAACAATTAAAATATTTGTAAAAATAAATTATTTAAAACAATTAAAATATTTGTTTCACCACATAATTCTTGTGTTTTCGCATATCACTAAAAGACTTTACTTCTTTTTGTTTGACTTCTTCTGCGTTCCCATTTTTATACCGACTACCGACCATCTTGGATATATGGATATATGTCGGCTAATGTCGGCTAATTTACTAATTTAAAAAGTTACAATTTTTTTTTCTTATTTCATACGTAATACTAAATTGATTTTAGCGCCAATACGTTAAGCATGTCATAATCGTAAAATAAAATGTAATCTTTTAGCTACTGCGTACCATCTATCCGATAAAACTACATGGGTCGGGAAACGACGTGATTACCTTATGTTGCTATGTGTATCGATCTGCTTAGCGAATGACATCATACAAATCAGTAGCAGAAGCTAACTGTTCGTCGTTGATATCAAGTACAATTGATACCATTGTGAGTTCATTCTTGACCATCTATATTAGAGGATATTGTTCATCTGTTCAATCCATTTCAAGTATTATTAGACAGTTGACACCATTGCAATTCAATAGTTTTTTTTTGCATGGCTATTTTTCCCTTTCCACTTGAATTAATGTAGTGTTTTTGCCATATATATATATCACGCACACGTTTTTGAACTTTTGTTTTGTGTTATCCATCAACCCGAGCAACGCCAGGTAACCCTGGTAGTTACGTATCAAATGTTGGTTAAGTATTACATAATAAGTAAACAAAACAGACGGAAGCCAATTAATTATACTGACAGATATTGCAGCCGGTACATGTCCTTAAATGCTCCTTGTTCGATGAACATGATTTCGTTGGAGGACAGAATTCTGAAAAAAAAAAAAAAAGAAGAATTGAAATATTATCATTTTTACACATTTGAATTGCGAACCAATTGAAAAGGTGGAAAGACGTTGCAGCGGTCATTTTACCTGACCAGCGCAAACAAATGACTTTTAGGAGGTTTTTTTGTCTCTGTTTCATGGCAAATAAACACTTTTGGGGTTGGTTGTTCAATACCGAAACACAGTTTCTAGTGTAAACAATTAATTGAACATAAGTTGCATGTTGGCCGCTATGACAGTGCACATACCTAATATATGTCGATATCTATATATTAGGTTACTAGAATTAGATGGTTTGAATCATTAAAACGTGAGTTTGCAAAACCAGTTAAATAAAAAAAATAAAAAGACAAAATCACCAAAATAGTCTTTCTATGCGTTAAATGGTATTAATGCTCGGGTGATATCCCCTATTGTTAATAATGGACTATTCCAATCTTCTGTTTTTATAGTTAGATTTTAGAGAGAGAGAGAGAGAGAGAGAGAGAGAGAGAGAGAGAGAGAGAGAGAGAGTGTGAGTGAGTGAGTGAGTGTGTATGCATGTGTGTGTGTGTGTGTGTGTGTGTGACGGAGAGACTGTTAAAATAAAAGCGGGTGTGTTGGGGGATCAAACGACATACAATGAGAGAGGGTGAGAGCAATAGACAGAAACTTAGTAAGCGATGAGTGATTTTTTGAGTAAATTGCAAATTACAGCGAATTAGAACAATAAAAATGGATGTTTTTTTTTTCAAACGTAACTCAATCAAAAAACCACGGAGTATTTTAACATGTATTTTGTGTAATTAAAATATATAGCAAAAAAGCCTTAGGGAAACAAGCGTTGATTAATTCAGCTTTAGTATAATAATAGATTCAGAAAACAACTGGCCGATTTTTTAACTCCCTTTTAAAAAGTGTATTTGGATTTCTATTTTTTAGTTGTTTGTACAACAATTTACTTGTTAAATAATTAGCGTAGTACTCTTTAATAAATTTCCAATCATTTCTGTAAGAATACAATTTTAAAACACAGACGATCAGCACTTAATAACGAAGATTAAAAAAAGAAATGCATGAGTTGAAACTAACTTTGCTTCTCAAATAGCCGCCAATATAAATAGAGCAGGAGGTAGAAGGTCGACAAGTGATCGAAACGTATGTTACACACGGATTCTTTTCATTGAATGATTTATTAGTTTAGAGAGCTGCCAATACCAACAGAGCATGGGAAGAAAGGGTCCACAAGTGATCGGACAGTATGTTACAAACAAGGCTTCTTTTCAATGGAGGATTTATTAGCTTCAGACAGCTGCCAATATCATCAAAGCATGGAAAGAAGGGTTGACAAGTAATCAGACAGTACGTTACACACGGACACACAAGGCTTCTTTTCAATGGAGGATTTATTAGCCTTACACAGCTGCCAATATCAACAAAGCATGGAAAGAAGGGTTGACAAGTAATCAGACAGTATGTTACACACGGACACACAAGGCTTCTTTTCAATGGAGGATTTATTAGCTTAAGACTGCTGCCACTATCAACAGAGCATGGAAAGAAGTGTCCAAAAGTGATCGGACAGTATGTTACACATTGACACACAAGACTTCTTTTCAATGGATGATTTATTAGCTTTAGGCAGCTGCCCATGTCAACAGAACATGGGAAGAAGGGTCCACAAGTGATAAGACAGTACAAGAAATTTTTTAGTGATATTGAAACTTTGTAAAGGAAGAGGTAAATGACGGTCATGCACTCTTGCCAATGAACATTTGAAAGTAATTGTTGAACAAAACTCACGTCAAAATGTCAAAGACGTGTCTAAGGTACTTGGTGTCAGTAATTCAAATCACTTCATGAACAACTTTATAATACTAAAACAAATTACTTATTGTAAACGATTGATGGAACACAAGTTGCTATTAATGTGTCGGAAGTTTTAGATGAGGATTGATGATTTGTATTATTTGGATTATTCGAACTACTATTCTCATCTTGCATGTTATTCTCGCAATATTTCAGCTGACGTAACCTCCGACCTTCTGCAGGTGACAGTCTTCTGTAGGTTGAAGGTTAAATCCTTAATACAGACGATACAAAGAATATAATTTAAGAATTACTTAAGATCTCTACTCGATCATGGCTGATAGAATGAGATCAATCTACTCCTGTGGATTAAATAAAGGATCCAGTTCAAAATTCCGTACAGATTCCCGAGTTCAACATAAAGATTCCCGAGTTCAACATAAAGATTCTCGAGTTCAACCAGACGCACCTGAAGAAGGTCGGAGGTTGCATCTGCCGAAACGTTGAAAGAATAACACCCAAGATGAGAACAGTAGTCCAACTAATTCAAATAATGCAAGTTGCTATTTTACCCATAATATATTAGTACATAAATGACAAAAGAATAGACACAACAGCTCGGTATCGTATATTTCATGATCTGCGATCAAATAATCTGAGGAAAAAGAACATTTCCCAATTGAGTTGGAGGAGGCAATTCTCATTATAGATTATTTGAACCGCTCATAATTATAAAAGCTTGATTTTCATTAATAAATGACTGGGGATCAGTATTAAAGTGAGTGAAGGTTTAGGAGAAATGGAGATTTTTATGTGCTATTTGAAAAATTTGTAACTATAAAAGTTAAATTTCGTAGATGAATTCTTGTTATCAAACTGGGTTAGTGTCCAAGAGAATTTGATAAATATAGGCTACTTGAACCATTCATAACTATAAAAGTCTGATTTTCATTAATAAATTCTTCTTACTAAACTGGACTAGTGTTCAAAAAAGATGAATCAATCTTATCGGCTACTTGAACAACTTAGAGCTATAAATGTCTTGTTTTCACAAGTAAATTTTTTTTTTTTATTATTAAACTAGACTAATGTTCGGGAGAGATTGATAAATATTTTAGGTTATTTGCACCACCATGTGGTGGTATTTGCACCACCACCCTAACACTAATGTAATTACATTTGTAATGTAATTGTAACTCATAGGTTAGGCATTAAATAATTTGGCATTAAATAAGGAAAATAAATGAAAATTATAAATAATAAAATAATAAATAATAAATAAAAAAAATAATAAATAAAATAATAAATAAAAATTATAAATTATAATTATTTATGAAATAAAAATAAAATAAAATAAAAATTTATAAAAAAAATAAATAATAAATAAAATAATAAAAAAAAAAAAATAATAAATAATAAAAATTACAAATAATAAAAATAAAAATTATAAAAAATAAAATAAATGAAAATAAGGAAAATAAATGAAAAATTAAATAAGTTAGGCATTAAATAATAACTCATAGGTTAGGCATTAAATAATTTGTAACTCATAATGTAATTACTAGGTATTTGCACCACCACCCTAACACTATTTTGTCACCAAATTTGTTATTTGCACCACCCCTAACTATGAAAACCTGATTTTGATTAATAAATGTTTTCAGGTAATTCATTCTTCTTGTTTTTAACTTTTTTATGTAATTTACTTTTTTCACCTTTATCTTCTGAAACTTTTACAAATCGACAAAACAGACACGACGGAACGTATTGCTTTCATTTCCATTTCAGTGACGTAACTAACATTTTTCTACGACAAACAATTTGAACCGAGTTAAACTATTTCGAAATTACTTATGATTCTCGTATGTCAATAACATTAGTCGCTAACAGGTGGAGAGTCCCCATTCCTTGCGCATGTGCAGATTATAAATTTCACATTGTAATTATGCAATCAACTGGTCATTCGTGTGGGTTTGTTTGCAAATACTGCGTGGAGACCACCAACGTACATAGAATCTTGTACAGATAGGAATTCGGTCCAAGCCCTCTCTCTCCACTGACGGCAACCTTACCACGACGCTAGGACACATTTGAAGTGGTATAAGGTAGGTCAGTCAGAAGAGAGAAAGGAAGAGAGAAGAGAAGAGTTGTTAAGAGTTAAAGTGGGCAGCAAATGTGGATATATGCACTAACAAAATGAATGGATTTTCTTGAGATGCGTCCATTCACTCTGCGCGTTAAAAAAAAAAAATACTATTTCAGAATAAAGCGTGACAGACCAACAAAATGCCATTTCAGACTTAAGCCTGACAGACTGACCCATGGGCAGAGCATCGTATAGAGATGCTTGGACGCATCTACAACTAAGATACGTCTATTCAAACTGTACGTTAAGTGATGAAAAAGCTGTTTCCAACTGAAGCGTGATAGATCAACGAAAATGGTATTTCGAACTTGAAAGTGAGAGATACACAAAATTATATTTAAATCTTTCTCACTTTTTTGCAATTTTCTTTTACTTTGCCAGAAATTCACTCACTATTTCAGAGATTCCAACCGAGAGATCTTTTAAGGATTCTAACCGCCCTTTGAAATGCAATCTTTTTTGTTTCATTTTACTTCAGTTGAAGTTCTCAGAAATCAAGGGGCCCCTACCTGGGGTTAACGCTCGATCCCTATATGAGATACATAGATATTCGAATATTCTATTAAATTTCTCTTTTATCTCTCAAACGTTGAGTTAGTAAAGAAGTGAAGAACATTAATTTTAATTCTCCTCTCCCCAATTGACCAGTTGATTATGTTATAGTATATCTTTCTTTTGGTCTCTTTGTATTACCGGATTCCAGGACCAGAATTCATCTGGTCTGGTGGAATATCCAGCTAAGTGTTGTGACTTGAAGTAACATTACTTAGAGAAGGTGCCCTATTCCTCGTATGAGCTAATGCCAAGGGGATCTTATTTGGGCTTCGGATACTATGTTATTTTAAATATTTGGTCAGGGTTTACTTGTAGGAGTAAGTATCCTCATGTCAGGTTATCCTGACAAACCCTTGTACAGAGAGACCGAAGACACTTGGGATGGTGTCTAGTAGGTAATTCAAACTCCCCCTTAAGTATGACAACGGAAATGCCATTTCAAACGTACGTATGACAGAGAGAGCCTCTTATAGAAATTTGTGCATTCAATCTGTATTTTGGTGATGAAAATACTATTTCAAACTTAAGTCTCCATTGATTTCTCAATTGTTTTAACTAATACCATTCTTAAAATATGCAAATACATCGAGAGGTGTTATGCGTCAATTCAATTTGCGCGCTTAGTGATGAAAAATGTATTTCTACTTGGATTGTGACTGACCAACCGACGGACAAAGCCTGTTATAGAAATGCGAGGACCCATCTGTTTGCCGGACGATGTCTCTTCTGCAAACAGCATAAACTCACTGTAAAATTATACTAGCGGCAATGGCGGTAAACTATGTATTTTTAAGAGTCAGTTTTGAAACTCCTTATCTCAGTACTTATCTAGTCATAAAAAGATAAAATTTCTCTTCTGTACGAATAAAAAAGAACGCGTAGTTTAGTTTATTTATTTTATTATATTTTTTGGCAAAGTTTAAAGATTAAGTTTTTCCTTTTATACTTCCACGAATAATAAAATAAACATTTCTTTTGGACACCGAGCCAAGGTAATTACAACACTTCAATATTTTCTTTGTAAAAACGCTTCGTTTTACAGTTAAGGTCAGAGTAGGGCATTTATCACAGTTTTTAGAATTACAATTAAGCAGACGATCTATTCGTATCCTCCATTACTGTGTACAGTGTCAATAACTGACGGATGTTTTTATTTGTACCAATTTTTTTACCGTTTTATGACGAGATAAGTATGTAGGAAATAAAAATTGCTCTTAAAGAAAAAAATAACATGTCAACGACTTTTTTAACTTGATTTTATTGTCGGACTAGCTGTCCCTACCAGGCGTTGTCCGGGAGTGTTTGTACTTGCATTTTTATGCTTTTTAAACCATGCCATTTTTATTTTTCCAAAATATTATTTTTTGGCAAATACACAGTGATGCCCCCTTTTTTAAGATGTCGTCCGTATGAAAATCATTAAATCGAATGATATTTTATTGTTCTTAAAACATGATGCAACGCTCCATCAAAAGAAGTGAAAAAACAGAATCAAATATTGATTTTGTAGGAAGAAAGCTATCGATGACAAAATTCGTGAAACAGACTGACTTTACTTTATTTTATAGAATAAGAAAGTGAGCGCACACACATACACCGATGCTGATATAAATCGTTAACAAGAAAAACTTTACAGTGTAAATTATTTTAACAATTTGTCTGAAATAAATTGTTATTTATGATATTTTTTGTAAAACTAATGTCTTCAACCCCCACCCCCGTTTCTTCCTCACCCTTTTACTCTTTTTCCCTCCTCCTCTCCATCATTTTGGATTTTATTCGCATAACCTGTCATCAGCTCGACAATTATCATGTCTTCAGATCTCCGTTGAAATTGTCAACACTCTGGGAATAGTGACTAGATTTGCCTACAAATGGCGAATTAGGGCTACTTTGAAAGTGTGTTGATTCTGACGAATTCAACTGAAGAATTAAAATGTTTGGTATTCTATTTTATAAGTTTAGCAACGCGTGGGTAGAGAAATAAAATTAATTCTCGGCACACGTGGAGGTTGCTAAGATTCGTTATATATTGGTTTGCAATACATATATGTATCAGAAAGTAAATGACGGCAAAGCAGCTGTGGGAGACAAATACATTTCAATTATTAATAGTTTGTCTACGACAACTACAAAGATAGGAAATAAACAGATTAAACATCCAGAATACATTGTTCCTATAAAACAGAAAAATGCATAAGCGATTCCATTAAAGAGGTAAAAAAAGATGTGTGAAGCATGAAGCAAAGAGTAACATTTTCCTGTGATGTTCTTTCTGATGTGCCCAAACTCATCCGTTTGATGGACCGTCTCTAGGGCTAATGAAGGCGAAATCTAATCTTAATTATCGACCACATGGTGATGTGAAAAATCTAGTGTTTACCATGAGATTTAGAGTTTAACTGATTTCAACAAATGGGGATAACTCTGACCTAGAAACCCGTTTCTACCAATGGAGATAACACAGCTATACTCAAAACTGAATAAAAATAATAATTTTAATAAAAAACAAAATATGTTTGTGAACTCTCCAGTAGCAACACCCATTATGAAAAGAATTCTTAATTCAATTTTTTTTGTAAAATAAATTTTTACTACCGAATTTGTTTTTTTAATTCTTTTCACCAGAACAAAATGTTTGTGTCAATATTCAGTGTTACTTTGTACAAAAAATAAACTTTTTAAAAATCAATAAAACGTTTTCGTTCATTTATCTCTTTTATAAAAATGCTCGGTGTCACATTATGTTACCACTTTTCGTGCGTCTGTGTGATTTCCACAATATTATTTTTAAATTATTATTAAATGAATATTTATTGAAACCAAAAATGCGATACCGTAAAGTACTAAAACGAACCTTTAAAAAAATCCTATTTAACTAATAATTTTAATTACGAAATTAAATCCGTCAGAATGCCTTTCATCTTCTTTGTAAACACGTCACTCATTTTAATCTTTTGTCAACAAAAGAATGATTTACTTCGTGACTCTTCGAAATCTGAAAGGAATTTAGAAGCATTTAAACTGTTGAATAGAAAGTCATGTTTGGCTTTACAATTTATAGCAAATTTTCATGTATTAAAAGGTTTAATGTTTTGGAAGTTATTTACATCCAATAATTTCATAAATAGAGATTAAAACAACACTACCGTAAAAATGTGGTTCAATTAATACTTTAATGACAAAACAATAACGTAATAATTCAATTTAACTTTCAAAATCTGATTAAAAATAATTTGGTAAAAATAATGGCACAGTAAAAAAACAAAAACAAAACAAATAAAAGTGAAATTAAAAATGAAAGTAAAAAGATTCCCGAGCAACGCCGAGTAGAAATAACTAGTGTTGCATAAAATACGACGTATTGCTAAATATTTTATAGTAAAGCATAACACTAAGAAATTAGCAGATTTAGGAATATTTTTTTTAATGATTAAGAAACTTCGCTATTAAAATAAGTCCAATGACACCGTGTAAAACATGCTCTACGCTATTGTGAAAAGTAATTTTCGTTATCTGACAAGTGTATTAGAAAAATATAGCCGACTTCTATAACAAATTCGCTACTTTGAGCCATTTTAATTTGGCAGTTGTTTAGGCCGGGCTACGTAAATTTTTGAATAAATTGTAGCGAAGTACATTATTATATTGCCAATAACATGGTACAACAATAACAAATGAAAATTGGCTAGTCTGAAACAAAGTTTGATTTACCAGCTGAAATGCTACTTGAGTCTTGACTTTCAAAATCCGACAAGATAACTTTGTATGTTAGATTTAGAAATTATAATTCTAACGTCATTCCTCTGATGAATGTTAGTCTCTTATTTATTTATTTTCACCTCCACGGGCATCTCGTTAAAAAACACTGAAAAAATGTACAACAACAGTTGAACATGGAAAAAAGAAGAAAAACTATTAGTCCAGTATTGTTGGGGGGATTACCGGTGTTGGGTTAAAGAATGTCTCTCTGTATAAATCGTCCGATGTACTACTTTAAACTAGTTAGATTCTAGGCAAGCTCTGGAAATTTGTTACAGTAATTAATTACTCGTCCGCTAAACAAATCACAATGTTTATTGCGATTAGCAATCAGGTTGCTTGTTCTCTGTAAAATATTAGAAAAAAAAACTGTCCATAGTTGTTATGTTCGTTTGTAATTTTAAAGGATTCACTTAGAAACAGACCGTATTCTGCGTTCTAAAAGTGTTTTCCAATCTCTCTTTATAAGTTCAAATTGTTTATACTTTCGATAATCCGAGTGACCTCCTTGTCCGCGTCGCTTTCTATATCTTAGGAGTCAACATGTACTGAAAAACTACGAATATTTTATATTCAAGCTTTTACGTTTTTAGCGACCACGTGTTCGAGTATATATTTCCCGCACACGAGGTCGCCATTTTGCGTGTTGTAACACGTGCATGTGTGTCAGAAGAAATAGAAACGGATAATAGTGAAAAAACGGTTGGATTTACATACACATGCATTTATTTACTGATAAATAGTTTATCGAAGGCAAACGTAAAAGCAAGAAATAAACCATGCAAGGTGATACACGGTGTAATATACGAAAGCGAAACAACAGTCAGAAGTACTAAATAAGGAATACATTATAATCCCATTTACAATGAGAAAGAACATATGATGCCTAAACCGAGGATAGAGAACCATGTGTGTGTGCAATGTATTAGTAAATGTTACTTAGTTTGTGTTGTTTGTGTTCTGAGAGTCTATGCGACTGCTATCAGAGAGGACATATGACGTAAGGGTTTGTAAATGACATGTAAAAATGAACAGCTGCTTGAACAATGTTCGACGGGTTTGAACAACACACCAGAAAGAGGCTAAAAACCCATTACAAATTCCACACGTGGACGAAATAAAATTCAAGGGGAATTACTAGGATATAAATCCAAGGGCGATAACTCAAATAGTTTTGTTACAACAATACTAAAAATGAACCCGCTTTTATTGGCTATTGAAAATTGAAATTGTCGAAATACTTACAACTTGGTGACTTGGTTCAATCCGGAAAAATCCGAAAACATAATCTTCTGTATTTTGTTGTTAGCGAGGTTTCTGGAATAAAAGAAAAACTTCGAAATGAAACTATTCTTTGGTTTACTTTTGTTTGCATTAACAAGGATCGGAGATTTAGATATAAAAAAAAATCAGTGCATCAAAAGTATTTTCGCCCTTTCACCAGTTTTTATTAGAAAACTGATTTCAAACGAACATCTAAACACGTTGCCATTTCTTCATTATGTGATCGATGCTAACAAATACTTAAGAAATAGACGTACACATACTTAATAGTTTTATGAATGCATGTAAAAATATTAGTTCGCAACTCTTTTAAATGACTTTCTTTTAAAAAAAATGAGCACACACTTGTTGCTTGTAAGCATGAAAATACATTATAAATATTAGTGGCCAATAATACCGGCAATTATTTATCAAAACACCTATTCATAAATCATTGTGTAAATTAAACAAACAACCCATTTACACTGAATACGGCTATTATTCTCTCTCTCTAGTCATTATTTTATTATTGAGACTACCTCTCTCTCTCTCTCTCTCTCTATATATATATATATATATATACACACACACACACACACACACACACACACATATATATATATATATATATATATATATATAGTGTCAGGTTGTATATGGAAAGAAATCAAATAAAGTGCTCGATCATATAAGAGAGCTAATATAATTTATTTAGATACTGTATATTACATATTTCAGCAATGTACCGCGGTTTCATCCAAAAGGGCAGATTTAGACATCTTTAGTAAATTTCCGTGCCCAGTGGAATCATCGACAAGCTGAAACGATTGTAGACACGCCCGATAGGGAATCGCGTCAGCAATGACAGAAAAACGGTGCATCTCTGAGGGCGTCCCCGAAAAAATCCGGTGTGGGATAGTGATTAACTAGGGCTCAGGGGAGGCCTTCATTTTATTCCCTAGCAAGTTTTATTTATTATTTATTTATCTGTTAGCAAGTTTTATTTATTTATTTATTTATTTATTTATCTTCTCTTTTTGTAATGTTATTATTATACCTGAAAAAATACGAAAGGGGTGGCTATATAGTTTACCGTTTGAGTCTGTGAAACCAGTGTGCTTTTTTGTTGTCGTTTTTGGGAATTAAGTTATGTATCGGATTAATTGTTCGATATAGAGCTGAAAGAGATGATTCAAATATGTTTTTATCGACTTAACGTGTTTGTTTATTTTTGTTCATTGAATTGGTGTTTTCGTATTTTCTGTTCTTTTTGTAATGTTATTGTTATATCTGGTCTGAAAAAATACGAAAGGAGCGGCCATATAGTTTGCCGTTTGGTTTGTGGAATTAGGGTGCCCTTTTGTTGTCGTTTTTGGGAATAAATTTATGTATCGGATTAATTGTTCGATATAGTGTTGGAAAGCATGATGCAATAATGTTTTTATGGACTTAACGTGTTTGTTTATGTTTGTTTATTGAATTGGTGTTTTCGTATTTTCTAGATCTTAATGGGAAGCAGTGTTTCGTTGATATGTCCCGTTTATAACCAGTAGTGTTGAAAAAAACAAGAAGAAAAAATGGTTATAAACGGAATGATGGATACTATCTGTTATTTCCGTTTGAGGGGTATAAGTTTAGTGTGTTAATAATATTAATATTTATATTTGTATTTATATTTATATTTATATTTATATTTAGTGTAATTCATTAAATTCCTTATCTTGTTATTTCACTCGTACCTTTGTCCATGCGCATCGGCAAATAAACCTATATACACACACGAGCATGGAACCACAAGCATGCCTATACACAACATCTGCACATGCGTGCATGTACACACATCTTCGCTCACATGTACGGGGGGTCATTAATTTAATATTTTTTATTTCTTGTGTTTTTAATTTAATCTTTTATTTATTTTATTAATATTATTTTATATTTTATATTTATTAATAATCTGCTCCTATACATACCCACGCGTACTCGCGCACATGCTTGTACACACATCTGGACGTATCCGTACGCCTGTACATTCATCTTCATTTATACAGGGGTGGGCGGGTGATTTGAGAATCTGTTATATGGATTGTATGAAGCGGAGGTGGGTGAGGGATTTAGGGGTTAAGAAAACTTTGTGGTGTATCTGTATTCCCGTGATAGGAGGGTCACGTGGAGATGGGGTATCTGCTGATAAATGTATAATCCGCTATGGATGATGTGATTATCAGTGGTGAAATGGTGGGGTGTTTATTGATGAATGTTTTATCTGGGTTAGGACTAGGTTGTATCAGGGTAGGCAGGGTTTATGTAGTCGCTCCCGTGGTGTGTTTAACATATATCTTGGGGGTATGTTGTACGTAAATAGAAAGATAGGAATTTTGTTATGGGTTTAGGGAGGTCTTGGGGAGATTAGTTATTTTATATGTTTTTAAGAAATACTTTACTATCTTTGTAGAGGGGTATTTGGTTTAAAGGGATAATTGGTGGGTTATGTAATATTGTTATCAGACCATTGGGCTAGTAGGAATTTTCTTCTGTGGGGGCATTTTCTGAAGACCTCGGTTTTTATGTTCATGCAGTTTATGGAAGGGTTGTTGATAGCTTGTATAATTCTGACTTTCTCAGTAGTGCACAAAAGGGCAGGTCCTGGAGGTGGGGCTGTAGGATTTAGGTTTGTCGGTAATTCTCCATTCTATTTTGTAGGGAGTGTTGGACTTCTTGAGATCCCATACATGGGTTGCCAGTGTGGTTATGTAGTCTTTTTTGGGGTGTTTGAAAGTGTTGTTGTGGGCGTAGAGTCTTAGTTTAAAAGATCCTTGGGTCATTCCGATGTATATATCCTCCCTTTTGGTATCCACCCCGGATATAACCTTGGCTTCGTAAACAACGGAGCTGACTGTGCATCCTCCGCCCAACGGACAGGTCTCACCTCTTTTGCAAGAGCAACGGGGGTTGGGTGAATTAGTTGGTGGTTTGGAGGTCAGAATGGATCCCACGGACTGAAAACATGAATAGCTAGGTTTTTCTGTATTTCTGTTAAAAAGTTTATGGAGATTATTTGATGGTGGGAAGTGCTTGTCGATTAGTTTGAGAAATTGCTTACCTACGCTATATTTGACGCTGAGGGGAAAGGGGGGGGGGCGAACCAGATAATATTTCTTTGTCTCTTGCGTCTGTGTTGGCTGGTTGATTGGTTGGGTATGTAGGATATTTTTTCGTTATAACCGCTCTCAATGAGGGCATTATTGTAATACTTGTTGGAAAATCTCAGGTGTGGATGAAAGGCTTGAAATTCTTTTACTAATATTGGGTATAAGGTTCTTAAATATGAGTGGGGGTGGCAGGATTTGGTGTGGATGTACCGGAGTTGTTCGGTGGGTTTGTGGTATGGCCTAGTTGAATTGTTGGTCAGGTCTAGGGATACGTCTAAAAAATCTACGCTAGTCAGGTTGGTGTCTATGGTGATGTTAAATCCGATTTCTTTTAGGAATGCGGTTAACTGTTTCCTGAATCTGTCGAGTTCTTGCGCGTTGTTGTTGCGGGATAGGCATAGGCCGTCGTCTCGGTAGAGGCCGAACTCTTGGTCATGGAATTTATTTTGTAAGGAGTATAGGATGAAAAGCCCAATCAGGTCGCATATATCTGCGCTGTCGTAGGGTCCCATGGGAACAGCAAAAGGGTCTTCAGGGTAAAATTTTTAAAACCATGTTTGATTGTTGAAGAAAAGGAGTGAGATTCTCGCATCGAAGATGGTGTTAATTTTGAGGTCACTTATTTTCACGAATGTTTTGCCAAATGATAGGGCCTTGTAGAGGACTTATCCCACACCGGATTTTTTCGGGGACGCCCTCAGAGATGCACCGTTTTTCTGTCATTGTCGACGCCATTCCCTATCGGGCGTGACTACAATCGTTTCAGCTTGCCGATGATTCCACTGGGCATGGAGATTTACTAAAGATGTCTAAATCTGCCCTTTTTGATGAAACCGCGGCACATTGCTGAAATATGTAATATACAGTATCTAAATAAATTATATATATATATATATATATATATATATATATATATATATATATATATATATATATATATATGTATATATATATATATATATACATATATATATGAGCCTAAGCTTCGTAATTTTAGGTTTAATCTACGAACTGGGTTCGGGTCCATGCGAGCGTCTGAAACCACCACCTCCTGCACACAGGGTGTACGCCCGAAATGACGTCGTTTGTAGGTATAACACACTTTAATATTTAATTTAATATATATATATATACACACATATGTATATATATATATATATATATATATATATATATATATATATATATATACATATATGAAAGTTAACTCTCTCTTCCTCATCCTCCTCTCTCTCCCCCCCTCTCTCTCTCTCTCTCTCTCTCTCTCTATATATATATATATATATATATATATATATATATATATATGTGTGTGTGTGTGTGTGTGTGTGTGTGTGTGTGAAAAATTACAAACGGAAAATAGGTTAAAGTGCATGAGAAAAACAAAAACAAGAGATTTGACAGGTTTCGTTCGTGTTGAAGACGTTCGCCAACACGAAAGAAAACGCTTAAATCTCTCTTTTTTTCCTCCTGCACCTTAATTTTCATGAATTATCGTGTACCTTACCCATATATATATATATATATATATATATATATATATATATATATATATATATATGTATGTATTTTTATGTAATTATGTTTATTGGTGATTGCAGTGTTTGTTGTTATTTTGCTTACTATTATTTCGATTGTCTCCCTTCCTAAGTGATTAAGATGCAGAAAATTGCATAATTAGTTGCCCTTAACTTTATACGACGTAATTTTCGTTAATATATATATATATATATATATATATATATATATATATATATATATTTTATTAATTTTATACGTACATATAAGTAATCCATGGACACGTGTTTCTGGCTAACAGCCGTCATCAGCATGGCAAACTTAGACAAGGATCGAACCTTCAATATTGATGTCTATAGTCCAGCGTACGTATAAAATTAATAAAAATGAATAATAATAATAATAATAATAATAATAATAATAATAATAATAATAATAATAATACATACATACATACAAACATATATATATATATATATATATATATATATAAGGCTAATACAACAAAAGATATAAGAGGCAACTAATATCTTTAATTAGTGAACATTCGGATAAAACTGAAGCTTAATATACTGGATAGAACATTAATAGCACCAGATAAAGTGAAAGAATAAAATAAGGTGCGAATCAAATTTTATTAGCATTCAATGTTCAAACAAAGTACTTTCTGATGAGAAGATTTTCTTTGAAAACTCATGAGTTAACAACTTTAAAGTACTTTGCTTGAACATTGAATGCTAATAAAATTTGATTCGCACCTTATTTTATTCTTTCACTTATCTAGTGCTATATATATATATATATATATATATATATATATATATATATATATATATATATATATATATATAGTAATTCAGGTAAGGTTTGTATTCATCGGGTAAAAATCTGGAGAATCTTTACTGTGATTATATAATAGTGCTCACTCAATAATAAATGGAGCTATTTATTTATAATAAAATGTTTTATTGATACAAACATAGCATGGCTACACATTCAGAACATGTTTCAGTCACAGCTTTAATAAGTTCGACATCCGTAATTATCACACGACTAAATTCAAAATATTTTTTACATGTTTACATTTATTGTTTCATATATATATATATATATATATATATATATATATATATATATATATATATATATATATATATATATATATATATGAGAGGATGAAATATCTCGGTGAATACAAGGGCTAAGGTGCTAAAAATGTGTAGGTAAGTAGATTAGTAAGCTTTGCGACTGTGTGCAATGCGTTGCCAAAAATCCTTCTAATTGTTTAAGTTATAAACAAAAGCGGTACCTACCTTCAATTGCGCTAAATATTCGTTGGTGTTTTGCGTATTATGTTTATATATATTAGTAGAATACCCGTCCCAATAAATATAGCTTTAAATGTTAATGTTTGTTTTCTTTCTTTATAGGGTATGGTACGGTTTCAGTGCCTTCTAAATGATATTGTTTAAAAAATAATAATGTGCCCATGTTACCTAGAATACATATTCCATAATTAGTAATGATAAGTTCAATAAGTTAGGATTCTACCAAGCACGTAAATATTAATGACGCTCATGCGCGCGCACTGATCGTTTTAAAATGTATTACTTGATATAACTTAAAATTTGATGTAGAGCAATTCTTTTCTCTATTAGTTTTTTTGTATCTAACTTATTTAAAAAGTTTTTTTTTGGGGGGGGGGGAGGTGCGAGTTTGGGTAACGCACCCACTAAATGGTAAAGTTACAAAAAAAATGATGTGGACATGTTACTCACTGTATTTTTCAGAATATAATTTTGAATTCATAATAAACCGTTCACTAGTCTAAGAGATTAAGAGAATTGGGGGGGGGGGGGAGGACGGATTTGGGGGGAGCACGCCTTAAATATTAAAGTTTACAAAAAATAATGTGTCTATGTTACTCACCGGGTTGCCGAGAATATATATTCCAAAATTCATAATGATCGATTCATAAAAACTAAAAATATAAAAAACTTGATATACATGCACGCTCTACCAAAAGATAACGTGTCCATGTTACCCACCGTATTTTTTTAGAATATGTATTCCAAAGCTCTGATGATCCGTTCATTAGTTCAGGAGATTACTCTGCACACACACAGACACGCACACACACACATATATATATATATATATATATATATGGTAAAATGAAAAAGGAAAACCAAAAACTGGATGTTTTTTATGTGTACATCAACGTTTCGTCTTTATTTATAAGACTTCATCAGGATGATGATATAGGGAAAAGATATCATGCAAGCACAGATACATGTAGGGTAGACATGTTGGGAAGAAAAATAAAAATAAAATAAAATGAAAAATAATGGCAGCGTCTTGCTGGACGTCCGTACTTGTTAGAGAATGAAAATGAGTGACGAAAGTGAGTGGGAGAGAAAGGGGAAGGGTGGAGGGAGCAAGGACTACTGTGGCTGGCGATGAGAGAAAGAGGTGGGGGATGAGCAGGGGTAAAATGGATGGCAGAGAGAGATTGGAGGAAGAGGGGGAGGGGGTGTTTGACCAGATGGCTGTGGTCGAGATTGAAGGGGAAGAGTGAGTTGGAATGTTTGTGTGTGGGGGGTGTATGCAGGGAAAATGGGGATGGGTAGAGAGGGAGGGGGGCTGTGATTTTGGTGGATGGGCGAAAGTTATGGTCTTAGAGAGCGTTTTGAGAAAATGAGGGAATTTAAGAAGAGGTATGGGAGAAAATAGATGAGAGGGGGAAGAGGGAGGATTTGTCGTGATAGGGTGTGAAATATTTGAAATATTTGGAAAATGATAGCAATGAGTGAGGGATTGGAGTGGGTGGGGGAGGGGGGTGATTGAAAGGGTGGGTGAGGAATATTTGAAATATTTGGAACATGAGAAAGTTTATTTGGACTGTAGTATTAAAAATGTGAGGGAAAAAAGTGAGGGAAAAAAAGAAGATTCAGGGAGAAGAAGGAAGGGTGTGGGTGAATGGAAGAGTGTCATAAGGTTAGAGATGAAAATAAAAGTTAGCCATGATCAGGCAAAAGACTTTGTTCTGTGAGGATGATCTTGCTTATTAAGGGTGATAGGTTAAAGAAACCATTTCGTTGCTTGATGGTGGTGGAGGATGTGATGAGGGCAGTTTCCAATAATCTTCGCCGAGATTTGTTGTGGATGTGTTTAGTGATTTTGGCTTGTTCAAATTTGAATGCATAACCATATTCTAGAGCATGGGAGAAAAGTGCACTAAGAGGGTTGTTGTTTTTTTTTTTTTTTTTTTTTTTTTTTTACATGTATCTGTGCTTGCATGATATCTTTTCCCTATATCATCATCCTGATGAAGTCTTATAAATAAAGACGAAACGTTGATGTACACATAAAAAACATCCAGTTTTTGGTTTTCCTTTTTCATTTTACCATCACGTCGGATTACCTTCATCCTTCTCTTCCCATATATATATATATATATATATATATATATATATATATATATATATATATATATATATATATACAAATACCTAACTTTATCTATCTATCTATCTATCTATCTATCTATCTATCTATCTATCTCTCTCTCTCTCTCTCTCTCTCTCTCTCTCTCTCTCTATATATATATATATATATATATATATATATATGAGGTGGTCCTTCTTTCGGAGGCACATGTTCGAATCCTGTACGAGTCTAATTTTCACTTTGGTTATTTCCGATTTTGTAAACTAAATTAGTCGTTTATTTAAATACATTACGTACGCCAACACGAGTATCAACAAAAAAGTAGCGTGATACTTTATCTACTGTCGGAAATCAAGTCCAATGTTAACGATATAAATAAATGAGTAAATAATTCAACATATTATACTTTGAACAATTGTATGTGTTTTAAATTATTTTAAGCCTCATATCAATAGCAACTATTTGTTTATATCCTGATGTTAGCCTTATTCTGTCTTAATATAAATTAGTTGGCGAGCATGAATGAAAACGGAAACTGTGGAATTAAAGAAAAAAATATTCAATGGATCAATTCTACGAGAGACACCCCAGAATCAGAAACGACCAAAAAGCATTTTGGTTCTTCTTCTTCTTTTACTTCCGATTGAAGTATAAACAAAACAATACACACACACACACACACACACACACACACACACACACACACACACACACACACTTGCCAACGCAGATTAAAAAAAAAGGTTTTGTTTTGTAAACTTTAGATTCATGAAAACTTTTTTATTAAACAAAATGTATAAACAAACGAAAGAAATTTAAACCAAAAACATTGAAATAAGTGGATGTTGTGCAGAGATTGTTTACAAAACTTTTTATTTTGTAAACTTTGCAAAGTCAAGTGTTGATTTCGTTTTTATTTTCACGGTTGCCAAGTGGTTAACGACGCAGACTGAGGATCTGGGTGTGCCGGGTTCGAATTCAGTTCGTTCCACAGAAACACTTTCATTAAAACCCACACTTGACCTTATGTCTAACCTCCTAGAAGTAATAGAAACATATCAAGCCACATTCTGTCGTTTTGGTCGTTTCTGATTCTGGGGTGCCTCAACTATAATTGGCTTTATTAAAATCTGTCAAATTATTCAAACAAGTTACAGAAATTCTGTTAAATTAAACATTACTATATTATTTAAATTTATAAGAATGATCTGTTAAATTACCTTAATTTACGAATTTATTTAAACATAGTTAAACATTATTAACTTCTTAAATAATGTTTTAATTAATAAAATAGCGCTGTCGATAGGACAGGTATTTAGCTAGTAACGACAATATCTGTAAATATTTGATACAGTTGGTTAAAAAAGACAAATTACGTTTACACTTCTGAAAAGTTGTTCTTAAAAGTTATTTTCCTCGTGAAATTAGGCATATCCCTATTTACTTGCCTCCCCACGAGGGCAGTGTTAGACACAAGGTCAGTTTTTAATGTGTAGAAAATCCATCTCCCCCAAAAGGAGCAGTTTGGATTGGGGCCAAACTTAAAATGCCTCAGTCGAGAAGGATTTCTCCTTCGCTTATCAAGGACAGAACAGATAAAGTGTAGGATCATTTTGATCGTAGCCCAAAAAGAAAAAAGTAGCAAAATTTGACGTCTCATTCAGAAAATCGTGCGAGTTACTGTTTATCTATGATTACATTTATACCCGGCCTTCAGGTTAGGATTAAAGTGTATCGGATTTTATCAACAAACGGCGTGGGCACAAAAACAGAAACCAACCGGAATTCACTTCAACAACAAAAGCTAAAACTGGAGCCATAAAAATCAGCTCCCAGAGACAGTCTAACAAAAAAAACGCAAAAAAGCCAAAAATGTTGATCACGTGGGGTGCTCTCAACTACGTCGGCAAGTTCAATGGTCAAACGATATTTTCAGAAAATGCAAGTTAGGCTATCCTTCGCTTTAGGGTGAGGGGTGCCAGCGCGTCGGCTAACTACTAAACACACACACATACACAAAGGCTTACACTTCTATCATTCTTCAACGCGCGCAACCACATACTGCTGACAAAGACACACACACGTACAAATGCCTAAACGAATTATCAACTCTCACGCGTACACATTCGTACAACCACGAACAAAAGGCGACACGCACATTCACACACTTCGACACATGGCTACACTACGTAGATACATACATACTCATAAATTACAGGCATAAACACTTATCTTTTCTCTAACTGGACACTTGAAATCAACACTTAATGCTCTGTAATTTGTAAATATATAAACATTTTGTGTTACTTTTAAACCACGTTTTATTCTTCCTTCAACTTATGCATGCCTTATCTTTCATTCAACTTTCATACATGTTTTTCAATGTTTTATCCGTTTTCTCTGGGTTTTAAACATCTTTACAAATTAAATGGTCCCTAAAAGTATAATATCTGTTCGGTCTATGAGAGTCATCCTCTGACGTATTACCTCTTTGTGACAATAAAAAGGAACATTCACCACCAGGAAAAAGAATGAGGTGTTTCGCATGTCGTGTATGCAGATTAAAAAAGGGCTTCTCTTCATAGGTGCAGGTGTTTATGGTGGTCTGATTTGCATATGTGGATATCAGCTGATATAAATGAAGAGGACAGCTGGGAAGGAAGAGGAAGCGATTGGGATTGAAGAGAAAGGCAGAGAGAAAGTGGGTTGCACGAAATTCGGTTGGAAATTGAATTACAGTCAACACATTTGGAGAGAAAGGCAGAGAGAAAGTGGGTTGCACGAAATTCGGTTGGAAATTGAATTACAGTCAAAACATTTGGAGAGAAAGGCAGAGAGAAAGTGGGTTATACGAAATTCAGTTGGAAATTGAATTACAGTCAAAACATTTGGAGAGAAAGGCAGAGAGAAAGTGGGTTATACGAAATTCAGTTAGAAATTGAATTACAGTCAAAACATTTGGAGAGAAAGGCAGAGAGAAAGTGGGTTACACGAAATTCAGTTAGAAATTGAATTACAATCAAAACATTTGGAGAGAAAGGCAGAGAGAAAGTGGGTTACACGAAATTCAGTTGGAAATTGAATTACAGTCAAAACATTTGGAGAGAAAGGCAGAGAGAAAGTGGGTTATACGAAATTCAGTTGGAAATTGAATTACAGTCAAAACATTTGGAGAGAAAGGCAGAGAGAAAGTGGGTTACACGAAATTCAGTTAGAAATTGAATTACAATCAAAACATTTGGAGAGAAAGGCAGAGAGAAAGTGGGTTGCACGAAATTCGGTTGGAAATTGAATTACAATCAAAACATTTGGAGAGAAAGGCAGAGAGAAAGTGGGTTGCACGAAATTCAGTTAGAAATTGAATTACAGTCAAAACATTTGGAGAGAAAGGCAGAGAGAAAGTGGGTTGCACGAAATTCGGTTGGAAATTGAATTACAGTCAAAACATTTGGAGAGAAAGGCAGAGAGAAAGTGGGTTATACGAAATTCAGTTGGAAATTGAATTACAGTCAAAACATTTGGAGAGAAAGGCAGAGAGAAAGTGGGTTACACGAAATTCAGTTAGAAATTGAATTACAATCAAAACATTTGGAGAGAAAGGCAGAGAGAAAGTGGGTTACACGAAATTCAGTTGGAAATTGAATTACAGTCAAAACATTTGGAGAGAAAGGCAGAGAGAAAGTGGGTTATACGAAATTCAGTTGGAAATTGAATTACAGTCAAAACATTTGGAGAGAAAGGCAGAGAGAAAGTGGGTTACACGAAATTCAGTTAGAAATTGAATTACAATCAAAACATTTGGAGAGAAAGGCAGAGAGAAAGTGGGTTGCACGAAATTCAGTTAGAAATTGAATTACAGTCAAAACATTTGGAGAGAAAGGCAGAGAGAAAGTGGGTTATACGAAATTCAGTTAGAAATTGAATTACAATCAAAACATTTGGAGAGAAAGGCAGAGAGAAAGTGGGTTACACGAAATTCAGTTGGAAATTGAATTACAGTCAAAACATTTGGAGAGAAAGGCAGAGAGAAAGTGGGTTATACGAAATTCAGTTAGAAATTGAATTACAATCAAAACATTTGGAGAGAAAGGCAGAGAGAAAGTGGGTTGCACGAAATTCGGTTGGAAATTGAATTACAGTCAAAACATTTGGAGAGAAAGGCAGAGAGAAAGTGGGTTACACGAAATTCAGTTAGAAATTGAATTACAATCAAAACATTTGGAGAGAAAGGCAGAGAGAAAGTGGGTTACACGAAATTCAGTTGGAAATTGAATTACAGTCAAAACATTTGGAGAGAAAGGCAGAGAGAAAGTGGGTTATACGAAATTCAGTTGGAAATTGAATTACAGTCAAAACATTTGGAGAGAAAGGCAGAGAGAAAGTGGGTTACACGAAATTCAGTTAGAAATTGAATTACAATCAAAACATTTGGAGAGAAAGGCAGAGAGAAAGTGGGTTGCACGAAATTCGGTTGGAAATTGAATTACAATCAAAACATTTGGAGAGAAAGGCAGAGAGAAAGTGGGTTGCACGAAATTCAGTTAGAAATTGAATTACAGTCAAAACATTTGGAGAGAAAGGCAGAGAGAAAGTGGGTTACACGAAATTCAGTTAGAAATTGAATTACAATCAAAACATTTGGAGAGAAAGGCAGAGAGAAAGTGGGTTGCACGAAATTCGGTTGGAAATTGAATTACAATCAAAACATTTGGAGAGAAAGGCAGAGAGAAAGTGGGTTGCACGAAATTCAGTTAGAAATTGAATTACAGTCAAAACATTTGGAGAGAAAGGCAGAGAGAAAGTGGGTTACACGAAATTCAGTTAGAAATTGAATTACAATCAAAACATTTGGAGAGAAAGGCAGAGAGAAAGTGGGTTACACGAAATTCAGTTAGAAATTGAATTACAATCAAAACATTTGGAGAGAAAGGCAGAGAGAAAGTGGGTTGCACGAAATTCGGTTGGAAATTGAATTACAGTCAAAACATTTGGAGAGAAAGGCAGAGAGAAAGTGGGTTATACGAAATTCAGTTGGAAATTGAATTACAGTCAAAACATTTGGAGAGAAAGGCAGAGAGAAAGTGGGTTACACGAAATTCAGTTAGAAATTGAATTACAATCAAAACATTTGGAGAGAAAGGCAGAGAGAAAGTGGGTTGCACGAAATTCGGTTGGAAATTGAATTACAGTCAAAACATTTGGAGAGAAAGGCAGAGAGAAAGTGGGTTACACGAAATTCAGTTAGAAATTGAATTACAGTCAAAACATTTGGAGAGAAAGGCATAGAGAAAGTGGGTTACACGAAATTCAGTTGGAAATTGAATTACAGTCAAAACATTTGGAGAGAAAGGCAGAGAGAAAGTGGGTTACACGAAATTCAGTTGGAAATTGAATTACAGTCAAAATATTTGGAGAGAAAGGCAGAGAGAAAGTGGGTTACACGAAATTCAGTTGGAAATTGAATTACAGTCAAAACATTAGGAGAGAAAGGCAGAGAGAAAGTGGGTTACACGAAATTCAGTTGGAAATTGAAATACAGTCAAAACTTTTTTTAAAATTCTTTTATTTTTCTGGCACAGTTTGTTAACACTCTTCTTTCGGGGCAGAAAAGTTGATTGTGTATCATCTAATGTGCCATTGATTTGTGAGAAATGCCGATGGGACTATTTTCTGTTCGCTCCAAAATGTTGTTTTTTTGGGGAGCTGAATTTTACTCCACATTAAAAATGACATTGTGTCCAACTTTGCATTAGTTGGTGAACGGGCATAGAGACGAACGAAGTCGAATGAAGCTGCGTTAATAGATGGACATTTTTCTTCGTTCTCTAAAATACTATTCTACTTTAATGTATTCATTAATACAAAATTAGCAGTTTGAATATCCAACGCCTTGTTCTGAATGCGTGACGTCAGGAAAATAAGAAAAAAGAAAGTAAGAACGTAGGAAAGAAGAAAGTAAGAGGTTAAAGAGAGAACAGAAAGAAAGAGACTCTTTGAGACTTACAATTCTTTGATGTCCACTGGGATGGCTGCTGGTACTACAAGGAGATCGGAATGAGTGCAGTTCACAGAAGAAGTCTTCAAGTTGCATCTGCACACATAACGGCAAAGTGGAGATTGCTGAGACATCGCGATATAGCCAGCATCAACCAGAAATTCCGCCACAAGCAAAAACGCAAAAAAACTCTTCCATTTTGTGCAAGTATTCACAGAAAACTGCATGCTGAGGGCGAAAAAAACAAACAAAACAATTAACCTGTCAAATAAGTAATGATATTTTGTTTAAAAAGTAAAAAAAGGAATTTACATAGAACACGAAGAGTTATTTTCCTTGTTTTAGGTACACACTTAAAGCCCATTGTGACACGATGAGGTATTTTGCTGGTGCAATATTGGTTAATTAAATGAAAACAAAAACTCGCCTCAAGTGAAAATTCTTTCATAAAAAGCTAACGCTTGCAGAGCTAATCAGCAGATATCTGGTCAGTCCGAAAGACAAACAGAGATAGATTGAAGTTGATGACCGATCAAAAATAGCAATAAAAACGACGAATGAGTATTCTTCCAATTAGATTCCCTTTAAAGGACATAGGTACGAAATAAATTCCAAAGTTTACGGCGAATTTTTCTTATTTTGGGGTTGTCGACAGAACTAACCACTTATCCAAGTTTCTGACTAATATGCGTCAACACCCAAAGTTCGGCGAATCTTTTAAACTCGGCGTCGACGCAGAATAGTTGACAAAACAACTCGTTGGAACGCATGCGGTCCTCGCACAGAAGACCACATCATATTCAAACTAAAAAACGTATATTTTATGAATACATGAAATTATAGCTGTTATAACGATAAAAAGTGCATAACACATGTATGTAGACATAAAAACGAATATGTGAGTATATTACAGGACGATGGTATTGTAGGGAACGTGGTAGTTTTCTACTTACGTAAATGCGAACGATATGTCAGAGGTAAGGTATTGAGAGAGAAACTAAAGCAGAAAATCCTGTGAACGCTGAAGTGATGAAACAATGCGATATGGTTAACAATAACAACATTTATTTGGTGTATGATGTGAGAGAGATGTTGTACACATGTGTATAAAGTATTGAAAGATAAATTTTGTTGCATGTATTTTGGCTTATGACTAAGAAGTTTGAGAGAAGTTGTTGTATGTGTAAAAAATAGATACATAGGGAGTGTCAATAGGACGGGTAAAAAAATATCTAGATCTCTAGCATAGGTGAAATCTTGCATCTTATTAGATCGACCGAGTCTGGCTGGTGAAAACAGAATGGACACCGGACGGGCGTTCTTCGCTTCGACCGTTTGTGTGAAGGTGAAAGAACGATGATCACGTAATTGACCTCACACGTTCAGAGCTAGGCGTGTAATATACCTCCTGTGTTACGAGAGAGAAGAAAGACGAAACTAGAATGTACAAAAACGAAAACAATCGCCCAGGAAGTGTATTACTTAAGTTAAAACATTAGCAAAAAGAGAAACTGTTTTTTGTTTTGTTTTAACAGAGGGACATAGTTTTCAACTAGTGTCAGAAATTTCAAGATATATTGATCTTCAGTAAAATATGGTGGATATATTACCAATATGTTAATGTCATCTCTTCAACAAGTATGACAAGATTTAATGATTGGGTAATAAAAATTGTCCTTTTGATGAAACATTACATTGAAATAATTAGTAAATATTTGTTTTTAGATTCGTCCTCGCATCTCTATCTGTTGATCGGTTGGTCGGTCTGACACGCTTCAGTTCTAAATAATATTTTCGATGTCTGTCATGCTCAAGTTCTAAATAATATTTTCGGTGGTCTGACACGCTTAAGTTCTAAATAATATTTTCGGTTGTCTGTCATGCTTAAGTTCTAAATAATATTTTCGGTTGTCTGTCATGCTCAAGTTCTAAATAATATTTTCGGTGGTCTGTCAGGCTTAAGTTCTAAATAATATTTTCGGTTGTCTGTCATGCTCAAGTTCTAAATAATATTTTCGGTGGTCTGTCATGCTTAAGTTCTAAATAATATTTTCGGTTGTCTGTCAGGTTTAAGTTCTAAATAATATTTTCGGTGGTCTGTCAGGCACAAGTTCTAAATAATATTTTCGGTGGTATGTCATGCTTAAGTTCTAAATAATATTTTCGGCGGTCTGTCATGCTCAAGTTCTAAATAATATTTTCGGTGGTCTGTCATGCTTAAAAATGGATATTTAACTCCGTGAGTAGCATAGTGACTTTAGCTATCAATTGTTAAAACACTGGAAACGCTTATTGTCCCCAGAAGCTGTAACGTTATTCATAATAGAAGACCTAGTATGAAAGGAAAATATGGCCTTTAACTCAAGTGAATGTGCGAAGGTGAAAACATGTGTAGGCCGTACGAATTTATTACTGGAAACTGACACAAAGAAAATAAAAATCATTTTTCCCGCTAAAACGCGTTGCCACTGATAAAAAGTAGAACGAACAGCTTACCCCTTTCCATGCATACATATACATACACATACATATACATACACATACACATACACATACATACACATACACATACACATACATACACATACACATACACATGCATACATATACATACACATACATACACATACATATACATACACATACACATACATATACATACACATACATATACATACATATATATACCCATACATACACATACACACATATGCATACATATACTACACATACACATACATATACATACACATACATACACATACACATACATATGCCTACATATACATACACATACACATACACATACACATACATATACATACACATACATATACATACACATACATATATATATATACCCATACATATGCATACATATACATACACATACATATACATACACATACATATACATACACATACACATACATATACATATACATACACATACATATATATACCCATACATACACATACACATACATATGCATACATATACATACACATACATATACATACACATACATATACATACACATACACATACATATACATATACATACAAATACATACACATACACATACACATACACATACATATACATACAAATACATACGCATACACATACATATGCATACATATACATACCCATACATATACATACACATACACATACACATACATATACATACAAATACATACACATACACATACATATACATACAAATACATACGCATACACATACATATACATACGCAGTCTCTGTTGATACTTTTAGACTAGCTCTACTGCTGCTTGTTTTAGCGTCTCAAGGCTCAAGCATAAAATAAACACATGCATTAATTCGTCATTAATGAGATACCCACCAGCGCCGATACTGTCGCTCTCTTCTATGTACGTACGGTAAACCAATGCGCGTACATTGATTGTATATATGTGCAGAATCGAACAATAGTGATTAAAGCGAAAGTTAATATCTACGGCGAGTTGGTTTAAAGGTACAAACAAACGACGCTTTATTTGGTATTTTTTTTATATATAGTTCGTCAAGATGGACTGTGTGAAAAGGTTCGCTTGTAGTGAGGCTGTACTTTTCTAGGCTAACATAATTGTTGGTATTTAGCGCGCAAGAAAGGAAAATAGTGCGTGCGCTTTCACATGTAATTATGTGTGCTTTTGATGTATGTGCACGACTACTAAATGCTGTGCGTGCCTGTTAATAGTAGTTATAGAAAGGTGGAATAAAAAATATATATATTTTTTTTTTACTAATGAGTCACTGCTTATCAAGACATAAAAGCCACTCGAGGATAAGAGTTAATGAGTTTGTCAGGTGGACGGTGAGAAAACACCGTGAGGATTGGTACTGACTGTTGAAACTGGGCAAAATTTTATTATTATTATTATTATTATTATTATTATTATTATTATTATTATTATTATTATTATTATTATTATTATTATTATTATTATTATTATTATTACAGAGAAAATATTGAATTAGTGAGTGTAATAATACTTGCGATAATAATCAAGTTCATTGAATAAAAATCAATGATTTTAATGATAATGAGTTACTGAAATGATAATTTCTTTTAAATAATCATAATCCTAGTTAATTTCATTAATAATTGTATGAAGAGTTGAATACAAAATGCAATGAATCCAATTTCTTAAAATTGGAAAATAGAGTAAAAAAACAAAATTTGTAATCTACAATTTGACAATAAAAGCTTATTTTAATGACGAAAGAAAGACAATTAGTCAGATATGTAAAATATGATATTGGGATGTAATAGTGATGCAACATTTCTGGTAGTGGCAACAATTTTTTAAAATGGCGATTATCACATTTGTTTTCTTCACATGATTATCTTTGTTTTATAGGTTAATTCCTAGTGAAGGAACTTAAGAAATATTCACTGATACGAGATATCTAAGAAGACATGGAACACGGATTGAGAAGAGTCTACCACAATGTTTTGTTTCTTTTTATGTACTAATGAGTCATCATTTATCAAGGCCAAAATGCCACTCGAGGATAAGAGTTAATGAGTTTGTCAGGTGGACGGTGAGACAACATATTAGGCATTGTTAATGATGGTTTAAACTAGGCAGAATTTGATTTTGTAAAAGGACGACTCAACAAGAAATTGTTTACATTAGACTTAAAAACGACCAGTAGTGTTGGAGTCGGCTGGAAAGCAGCCCTGTGGTATCGTGTTCCTTACTGCGATGATGATGTTTTATATATTACAGCATGAAAATCTCGCCACTTATTTTCATGCAGTAAATAAATCGACTTCTTTTATTGGTATTTTGGCAATTATCAAAGATATGTGATAGCCCTTCTTTATGTCTGAAGATCGGATTTAAAATAGCCAGTATGGATAGCTGAACCCTGTGTAAATTACATTCTGACGGACAGTGTTGAGGATTACTTTAACGAGTGAACATCTTCTACGGTTTCGGGCAAAATGATAGTTTATATAGTAAACTGGTGTGCTGGAAAGAAATAAGACAACAAGGAGGTAGAGTTAACAAAAGTATGTATTTACAGAAAGTACAAAAGTAATGGGTTGCCAGAGATTGTTTCTGGATGTGTCATAGCGACTCCGTATGTTACCGCTATTCTTAGCGGCGAGAAGAGTTTATGTAGTGACGCAATAGGATAGATCATCATAACATAAACCTTAGAGAATATTCTGGAACGTTGATAAAAAAGGCGCCAAACGATCTTATTGGTTTAAACTGCGAAGGCTTTTGGCGACGGACATGAGCAACTTATATTTTTCTTCAGTTGATAGAAATCCGTCGAAGTGTCAACTTCCGATTTGGAGGAACTAAGAGGGTCTGTCACGCTTAAGTTTGTAATAACATTTTGAACGCTACACGCGAACATTGAATGGACGCATCTTAAAATTATCCGTTCTTGTTTCAAAAATCAAAATTGGAATATGCATTAACATTTAAAAACTGGTAATTTTTCAATCCGGCTTATTGCACGTATAATCACCATGCTTTATATGGGAAGGGTGCGTGGCTTATAAGTCAGGAAAATTAAGGCAAAATGCAACCGAATGTCCGTGCATTCCTCTCGTAGGCGCCTTTTTATAATTGAACGAATCCTGCAAGTTTCATTGTAATTCAAACTGCGTGTTTTGAAGTTAAACAAAATGACGCGTTTAATCACGTGACCAGGTGAGAGTATGGGTGAGGTTTGTCGAGTAAACACGGATGCTATTACTCCCTTATGTACAAAACATATGTTTAAATAAGATAACATTTGACGAAGTTTTGTTTACCAGTGACTGACTACACAAATACATATTGAAATTATCCCACGACTTTATGAGCGGCATACAAGATTTTTGCGAGGATATTAAAGTATTTGCCGGATCTAACCCCCTCTCGCCAGCAATACGCGATAAGTAGGTACTTTCCTAAAGTATATTCGCTTATTATTTACAATGAAATGCGTTTAAATATTACCCCCAAACTTATTTTTATTTCAAATCACGTTTTAGTAACAAATAACAAATAAAATGAAAACTAATTTTGGTTATAGTAAGATTACTCTGTTAGATAGTAGCAGTCGTTTTAATGGAAATGATTCGGAGTTAGGGGTCGGAGGGGATTGCATGGAACGGAAGTTACGCAAACCACTTGATTTCAGGACGGGGCCCTCCTGCTTTTTCTTCTTCCTTTCTCTCTGTCTTAGTCGGCGAGACTCGAACGAGAGAAGCCGTGTTTTTGCACAAACGGGGACAGCATGCGTGGAACGACTGATGTAGTGAAAACTATTAATTCCATATCATCTCTCTCTCTCTCTCTCTCTCTCTCTCTCTCTCTCTCTCTCTCTCTCTCTCTCTCTCTCTCTCTCTCTCTCACACACACACAGAGCATGTGAAGTTTATGTTCTGCCGTTTTGGAATACATCTTTTTTAGAAACTAACCAAAAAAATGTCGGCGTGGTTTGTGCCAGCCGACGAAGGAGCAGCCAGGGTTCCAAGCGACGATGGTAACGACGGCGACGGCGACGGCGACGGCGACGGCGACGGCGACGGCGACGGCGATGAGAAGATCAACTCGCGTGCGTAAACAACTTTATACACCCATCGGTAAGAGGGTGCATATAACAACTCATTTAGGCGAAACGGTGATTAAAAACTGGTCGTATACGAAGAATCCAATATGGAGTCGTAAAACTTTGGAGAACATTGCAAAAGAAAGAAATATGCAATCGTAATTCTAACAAAGGGAAGAAACCCAGCCCAACTAAACGCCATATCCTTCATTTTAACCTTAGTCTTCACTGTAACGTTATTTTAAGTAAAAACAAGTTCTTTGAGAATAATTCTGAAGACCGTTTTATTTTAAATAATAATGAATTAGAAAAATACAAAAAATTGCATTGTAACAGAATGGGTCCCTTGGACCAGTGTTTCCAAACCATTTAGTACCCGTTTCCTCCTCCCATGCCTTACTGTCGCACATCCCTAGCGCACTCCTCTCAACCCTTTAGCACGCACATGGAAGACAAACCTCTTCGTATTAGAAATACTATAAATTGCGATACGATTGTTTTTTGTTTTATGGTGGTTTATCAATGTGAAAATAACATGCAAAAAGCAACGAGCATCTTCAAACGTCTGCTGTTTGATCTGGTTGGCGTGTCAATATCCTGCCAACGTGATACAAACAACAAACAATTAAACATTTATATCTGACTTTGATTTTTTAAATATTATTCTTTATATACAGGTTCCTTAAATGCAAGTGACTTAGATTTTGTCATATGGATTTAGTAACAAGATTTACAAATTATAACGCAGCCCCTACAGTCCTTTTATATCACTGATCCATAGTTCATTTCAACACCTCATCACATACTTTGTTACTATTGGGCTAATATTAACTTTAGGGGAATCCTAAAATAAAAATACTGTTCGACACTATTTCAAAACAACTAATTTTTTTCTAAAAATACTATATTTAATGCCCCCCCCCCAAAAAAAAAACAGTAAGTTATAGCAATTTGAATCGGATACGCGAAATGGTAAAAAAACGCGTTTTTTTTTTTAAATATGATCTATGTAAATAAATGATGTAAGACAGTATAAGTCTGTTTATAATATGTCACAAGGTGTTAACATAGAAAATATGCACTTGCTCATGGCCGCCATATGAAATCGGAAATTGCGTACCGGTATTAGGCCGGACCTTTTTTTACAGATAATTATTTTGTTTTCAATCAAGATAAGCTGAAAAATCAAGATAATAATATTCATTTAATTTATGCATATTTCATTTCTATGTGCAAAAAAAAATGAATATTAGTCGCAGCTTGATTTTTCAGTCTGATTGTGGAATCCTCTTTGTAAATGTTTGGTAAATTGTGTATTTTTTATTTCGAATTCGGAAGAAACAATATTTTGTAAATAAAGTGATTTTATGTGAAATATGGAATGTTTTTCTGAATAAATAAGATTCGGTCATGTTATGATGGCCTCCTAATAGAATTGATGTTTTGTAAGTTTTAAGCATTATCTATACCATGAAAATGTATGCGATTGAGTTAGGCCGGAACAATCGTTGGCAAAAGAAATTGTTTTTTGATTAATTTAAGAAAATTTCTCCACTACATTTGCTGAGGTTTACATAATATTAAAATATATTTTAGATCTCTAGTTATGCGCTATTGAGTTATTACAAATAACCTTTGTGTTATAATAACATTTATATTTAACAATCTTATATATATATATATACATATATATATATATATATTCTGTTTTGCTCTGTTTAAATTACATTGAGCTCTGTTATTCAGATTCTCAACACAAAATTGAAATCTACACACTATATATATATATATTTTTTTTTAATACAGATTTTAATCAGACATGGACCAGTGGTTTCTGACAAGAAACGGGTTGAATTCCCGATTCCGTCGTCTTCAGCATAGTCTGAAATAGTAAATGATGGAATTTCTTCAAAAAACACATATAACTATTATGAAACGCTATGTACACAGAATTTTGAAATGGAGAGCCGACGAGAAACGCTTAGGTCAGAAAAAGCCGTTAAAAGATTCTATATTTAGAAGTAAAGCAAGAAAGAAAAGAGAGAAAGAAAGAAAGAAAGAAAGAAAGGAGGGGAAAAATAAAAAAATTAAATTTATAATAATAAAATATTATTTTTATATTTATATATATCATTTTCATATATATATATGTAGAAAATAATTAATTAAGGGTACGCAACTCTAATTAATTAAATTATCTAAAAAAGGTATTTCCCTTTTATTCTTTATTGAGTATACCTTTATACTTTATATATATATATATATATATATATATATATATATATATATATATGTGTGTGTGTGTGTGTGTGTGTGTGTGTGTGTGTGTGTGTGTGAAATGGGTTTAGGAAATGTGGAAAAGGCGGAGTAGCATGCTACCAAAAATAAGGACACAAACACATCATTAAGGTAAGGCCAAAATATTTCGATCGTCAGTTAGCGATCATATTCATTTGGAAAATAAATTTATTAGCAAAAACACAAGCCATTTATACGAAAATAGGGAGAAAAAGAAAGACAAAAAAAAGAAAAAAGAAAAAGAAAAAGAAAAAGAAAAAAGGAAGAGAAACTTATCTCCACTCCCCCTACTCCTCCCCCGCACATGTTGTCTTTTTCCCCTTACACACACTACTACCTCCTCCCATCCCTTTTTTCTTTTCCTTTTTCTTTTTCTTCATCTTGGATGCGGACACGTTCATTTAAAAAAAAGACAACGGTTTTCTTTGCCATTTGGTAGAAAGATTTCGCCTGAACTGACTTGCACGTTAAGATAAAGAATGAACGCTGCAAAAGCAGTTGAGCATTCTAGTTTTTCACAACGGTTTCATTTTCATTCAATTTTTATTTATAAAACAATATATTTTTTTATAAAGGGCAGAGGACAGTAATTTGATGCTACTAACAAGGGTGACGTCCACCCGAAAAATATTCCTTGTATGGATAAAGTTTTTTTCGTAAGAATTCAGATTTAATTGCGATTTATTATTGTGAAGAACACGGTGGCTCGACTCACAAGATAAATTGGCTTGGCAGAAGAAAATAGCGATGTGTTAGATGTAATGCTATTTAGGTCTAACTTAGAAAATCTGACTAATTTTTCCTTATATCGGGTTGAACATTATCGTTGGGTGATGTCTCCTGCTGCTTCTTAGCATAATGCCAAGCTCTTTGTAAATAAACAAATTGAGCACGGTGGAAGAGGCGGTCGGTGTTTATATCAATAGATATTGTAGATATCATTTTCGAGCGCTTCTGTCGTGGCTTAATGGATGGAGCTGCCAATTGTCAACTAGATGGTTGAAGGTACGCTCCCTGGCTAGGAAGAGGTGCTAGTCTAGCCGCACTAAACTGTGATACAACGAAACAGTCTGTTTGTTGATATCTATCTATCTATCTATCTATCTATATGCAAATTATTTATTTAAAAATTATACATTACATATTACAGAGACGTACCATGATTTCATTGACATAGATGGACGTTTACTGTTTTGAACAGTCTGTTACAATCCATTTAAAATCCTCAACGACTTTTCGTGAATCGACGAGGATTTTAGATGAATTGTAATAGCTTTTTCAAAACAATAAAGGTCTGTCCATGTCAATGAAACCATGTTACGTCTCTGGAATATGTAACGCATAGTTTTTAAATAAATAATTTGTATTTTAGCTATTGCAATACTAGCTAGATAAACTATAGAGGATGATAGACAGTTTTGGTTAGTGGGCAAACAATTGTATTGATACAATTACAAGTATTTTGCCATACTAACTCATTTACATTGGGGTTAGTATTTGTGCTATTATTCTTTACTGTATTATTTAAAAAAATATTTAATTGCTGTGTAACTTAACTGCAACTGTAACTTAATTTGACGGTATTTCTGTTAAATATTTCATGGAGAATGCTACTAGGTGGGGAGCGAATGTTAATTAAGTTTAAGAAATATTGTCTTAGTTTAGTTTTGACCATTTGATTGAATTAAGATGTAAATCAAATAATTCTCCTATTTCTTTTTTTTTAGATCTATTTCTGAGTGTTACTGGTTTAACATTTTTAATGTGAGTTCCTTTATGACCGCTGCCTTTCAATGCTTTGTTATAAAGAACTCTACGTTTATAAAAGCTTTCTTCGTTTAAATTGTTAGTTTTCTATTGATTTAGGTATATGTTTAATCACTGATTGTGGGTGGTTTGAAAGTGGGTGAACGTGAATGGGATTTGCATTTTCTTTTGCGTATGGTTTATAAATATCCTTCTTTAAGTTGAGAGCTACACCGAGAAAGTTTTCTTGTTTATTGTTGGATGTACCTCTACTTTAATTGCCAATCTTAATTTCTTTAAAGATCACCTTCTTAGTTCTTCACATTTAGTCACGTTAGTGTTTTTTACAATTACTAGACCATCACCTCTGTATAAGCTTATCGTGTCCACATTGAGGTGTATGGTAATATTATATAGAATATAAAGACAAACCAAGTCTATTCCACTAGTTGATCAAAGGAACCCATTGAGACATGAAAGACCCGGTCTCGTTGCTTTGTCAAAGAATAGTGACCCTTTTGTGGGAGCTATGGTTCCCCATATTTATAAAATTGCATCAGCCTTCTATTGCCCTCTCAGAAAGGCAAGTAACATCGAAAACTCCGAACTTGAAATGTAACTAAGTAAAATGTTTGAGTCAATCGGATCGAGTCGACCGAATTTCACAATATGTTTATGAAGTCGAGAGCTAGCAGTACATTTTAAAAGTTAAAGAGCTTACCCAAATGAACCTGTCATATTCGACCTTTGAATTGAGAGAATCAGTGACGTTCTTTTTACCTCCGTTTTCTTCTCATGCATATTGTGTCTTATTCCTTCTCTCTCTCTCTCTCGTTCTCTTACTCCCCTTCCGCTCTCTCGATTCTATTGCAGCGGGAGAGATTTGAACAGTGCGACGGGTCGTTCGAATCCCGACTCGACTTTCGAGTTTTAGTTCTTTGTAAAACTAAATAAGTATATTTTTGATATATAAAAATGTGTTCGCTCCTTTATAAAGCGTTCAATTGTAGCACAGCGGTCCAAGCCAGACAATTAATTCTCATAAGATAATTAATGACACCTAATGACGCCTATTAACGCCGCCGTAATTCCCGTCAAATATCCGACCGGGTATAAACCCTTTTATAAAAGGATAGTGCCTATCGTTTGCCACTTAAGGAGCTGGGTACCGTGTCAAGACAAAAAGAGACCTTCCAGAAAAGTAGTCAAGGTGTGGACCGCTGAGTTCACACTCCCCCTTGCAAGCGATAGTGTTACAATGGTGCCGAGGACCTAGAGTTACTACGGGTATAAACATATAAATCCACGGACACAACAACTTGTACATTCTGTAACAAGAAATCATCCATAGAAACATCCACAGTCATCCAACTACAGCCACTTCGACCGATGGATACTGCACCCCATAGACTGGTATTGTCTTGGCCTTCGGGGCTTGATTTACGCCGGTCTATGGGTCTGTCCTTTGCAGTTCTAGGAGGTCCACCCTCCCAGGCTTCGCCTCTCCTCTTTGGGGAGGAGTAAGTTTATTGCTTACTGCCTTAGGCGCCCCTACCGGGGAATGCCGACGGGGCTGCCCAGGCAATTTTTAAACCCCACTTTCCCGACCCGACCTTGGGTCACATCTTACTTGTGGGAGTAAGATAAAAACTGGCCTTGTGCCTAACTCCTGGAGAGGAGTAAATCAATACTCTCTTTACTCTGAAAGGATTTTTTTTAAAAATAATTTGTAAAATTTATTAGTAGATATAAATTTTTGTTTAACGTCTGCTACCAAAAAACGAAATAGACAAAATGGCTAACACAAACCTAACCCCCTTAAATAAAGTAGTCTCTGGCGGATGAAAGATCACAATCTTTACTGGGAAACCATCCGATATAAAATACTAGCAGCTTTAAAAAAGAAAAAAAAAACGGATTTATTAACTGACAGATCCAGAGCTGATCGAACCGTCGACTTATGGGTTTTCAGGATGGTATGGCATTGGAATGGATCGGAGAATATTTCTACGATTATCCGAATATCACCAGTAAAGACCTGCTCGATCAATTAGTGGCACAGTACGGCCAGATTTTAAATGCTGCCGATGCCTCTAGAGCTTTAATTAAAATAAATCAGAATCAAAGTGAGGTACTTGCTGTCTTGGCAAATAGGATGAACCGACTTTTTAAGTTAGCAAACAGGGACACCGAGTTGAGAGAAGGCTCAGCTGTACAAGTGCAGTTAGCTGAATTCTTTATAAATGCTATAATTCACCCCTTCATTAAGGAGGATTTGGCTACATCCAATCCGGCAACGTTATCGGAGGCTTTGTATGCGACGAGACAAAGCGAAATGCTCTATGAGTGACTTCGAGGTGGCCACGACAGGGAACAAATTATCCTAATTGATAGATTATTAAACTGCGTCCACTGGGAGCAGGGACTAAAGGGTGCACATAAAAGATTTAGGGTAGCTAAAACCGAATCATACAGCGGCAAATAGTCGGAGAATGGCCACCACGGTTGCTACAGTTGTAGTAAATCGACCAACGCTGTAAAGAGTAAGTTTTGTGGGTACACTTCGACGAATTCTATGCGACCGCAGCAAGAGCAGATATTTGTCTACCTCCCACAGCGGTAAGATGTGACACAAGGTCGGGAAAGTGGGATTTGAAAAAACCAGCGCCCGAGAAGTTAAGCACTCTGGCCTACAAAAATGCCTGGGCAGCCCCGTCGGCATTCCCCGGTAGGGGCGCCTCAGGCGATTAGCAATAAACTAACCTCTTCTCAAAGGGTGAGAAGGCAAATCCTGGGAGGGTGGACCTCCTAGAACTGCACAGGACAGACCCAAGGACCGGCGTAAATCAAGCCCCGAAAGCCAAGACAATACCAGTCTATGGGGTGCAGTATCCGTCGGTACAGATACTACACTTAGATCTGGGACAAAAGGCCAAGAAACGGCATTTTAGCCATAGAAGACTAGAATTCGACTGCCCATGTTCACTGGAGAAAGAAGTAAATAACTTCACCCCAGGAAAAGGAAATACCAGGGGACCCTCGAGATTCACTTATTACCACCCGCTTGATCAGACGCCGGGTACCCGTGTCAAGTCCTCAAAGAAAGAAGGTCCCCGGGGAAATATGAACCCCATAGGACATGGATGACAAGGAGATGGTAAAAGCGCCCGAAACAAGCTCACCGAAAAAAAATAAACAGGGGAAAACCTCGAAAAAGTAGAGGAGCCCAGAGACACAAACTCCTCAACCAGGGCTCCGGAATGGGATTTATCATTGAAATAAGGGATCGACCGATACAGGCACTGCTCGACACTTAATCAGAGGTCTCGTTCCTAAAACATCAGTTTTTGAGGAGTTAAAATCGAAAAAAGAGGAACTGAGGGATTCTAATCTAATAGTTACCCTGGCAAACATGCAAAAGATCGTACTTGATAGCATGATCTATCTACCCGTTAAAGTACTAGATAGCATTACCCGTTAAAGTGAGGGAATTAAAAGATTCTCTCGAGGCTGTTTATCATTCCAGACTTGGATCGGGAGTTTATATTGAGCACAGACTGGTTAAAGAAGAACTGAGCCCAAATAAAATTTCACCCTAACCAACTAATGGTAAGAGGGGGTGAATATACAACTTGGTATTAATACCAGTGGAAAAATCAACGAATCCTCAAGCGAGAAAGTCGAGTTGCCGTCACTGTTAGATTGGTTTCTAACAAACCATCGAGAAAGAGCCCCTACCGTCGGTACAAGACCCCAGTCCATGAAAGGAAACCGGTGATAGAGGCAGCTAAGGTGTTCCCCCACCTATCCACACCACAGATGCCCGTGGGCCGTAGTAGTCTCAGAAGCACTGTCATCTTCCCACGGGATTTACAGGCCCAAAAGAGTCTTATCATGAACAAACCCCCATCAAAAAAGGACAATCACACCAAGACCCGGATAAAATATCTGAAAGATTCCCGAAATTACACGCCCCCCCCTCCGCACAATATTAAATTAGTAGTAGCAAACGCCAAAACGGAAAAGCTGCTTGAAACAGAAGTGCACTGGGGCGAGCGGGAGGTAAAAGGGTCACCAACTTACTAGGTCAATGAACGCCGTTCTCTTTCTCTCTATTTGGGCAACTTGGGGAAAATTTTTTTCGTCATTAAGTCTTACATGGCCAGTCTGGGTCTCTCTTGTTCCAACAGGTTGAGGGTACAGGTTAGACAGCTTGTAATACCGTGGGTAGTTGTATGTGCCATGTCGCGCATGGAAAGGGACCCTGCAATTATCTCCGGTGGACTTTCCCGAGGCCACAACCCCCATGGACCAGGTTCAGACTAATGGACTGGTTGTGTGAGCTTATTGGCACCAAACAAGTACCCACCTTGACCAACCCACTCTATAATCAAAATAAACATGTCATTACAAAAAAATAAAAGCAAACCTAAACCAGACACCCAACAAAAAACACTTTCGCCTCCGCCCTTGAGGCTTGCATTCACAAATATCCGGGGACTTAGAACCAATATCAACGACGTAGAATCCTTTCTCCTGACAAACTCCCCGGATATCCTAGCTCTCTGCGCTGATCCCAATCTAGGTTGACCACCCCCTACCTTCTACCCTTTTCTTTTTCTCAGTAGCCCCTTACGTCTACAGTGGCGGCCTGCCTTGTTTGGGGTGAACTATGTTAAAAAAATTTAAAAAAACAAACTAACCACTGGTCAATGCCAAGAGAAATTGATTAAAAAAAAACAACAAAAACAAATGAAACAAGCCGCGCGTGCGTGGTTCCCCTCTGTATGTGACTCGATGTGGCGAGTGTAAAATGCAATAAATTTGGGCAATTTGGGGCTTTTTGACGCCCCCCCCCCCTTGACCCCCTGGGGGCGCGAACCAGAATTTTTCTGAGGTCAAGGATGCTCATTTTATATCCAGAACAATTGCCTCTACATTTTGGCCAAGTTTCAGAAAAATTGAATGGATGGATAAAACGTTATGGGAGAAAAGGGTCATTTTTTGCAATTTGGGGGCTTTTGACCCCCTGGGGGCGCGAACCAGATTTTTTCCAAGGTCAGCGATACTTATTTTCTATTAGAAACAATTGCCTCCACATTTTGGCAAGGGTTCAGAGAAATTGAATGGATGGATGAAAAGTTATGGGGCAAAAAATGTAATTCCTTGCGATTTCGGGGCCTTTTGACCCCCTGGGAGGCTAACAAGATTTTTTTCAAAAATCGGAGAATCTCACTTTCTAACCTGACCAAAGTTACAACTTCATGCAAGATTTCAGAGAAATTCAATGGATAGTTGCGGAAAAAAACCGGACGGACGGGCATGCCTCAAAACATAAGTCCCCCGATTTTATAAATCCAATAATAAAGTCAAAGTAGGGTCACCAACTAACCACTGGTCAAGGCCAAGAAAAATAATTTTAAAAAAACAACAAAAACAAATGAAATAATAAAGTCAAAGTTGGTTGACTCTTACAGAAAAAGGAGACAATCAATATTTTTTTCAAAAAAGCAAAAACAAAACATGAAATAAGCTTATGTTTAAGGAGAGAACAATAAAGAATGACAAATAAATAAATAAAAAATAAAGTTGAAACTTAAAACGGCCCTTATCCTTAATAAGATTGAACAATTAGGACAAAGGTCACACAAAGGAGGGGGCGAATGTAACAAGGATAGTGGCCCATTTGTGGGAGAGAGGCAAGTAACATCGAAAACACTGCACTTCAAATGTCACTAAGTAAAATGTTTGAGTCAATCATACTCGAGCTGACCGAATTTCATAAGATACTTATGATATCGAGCGCACGCAGTACATTTTTAAGCTAAAAGAGCTGACACAAATGAATCTGTCACCTGCGACTGTTTGAATTGAGAGAATCAGTGACATTCTCTTTACTGTGTCTCTTTCCTTATCTTTCTCATTCTTTCTCTCTCTCCCCTATCTCCCCCCCCCCTCTCTCTCTCTCTTGATTTTATTGCGGCAGAGGAGATTTGAACAGTTTTAGATGTCGACTTCGCATGCAACGGGTCGTGCGATGCCCGACTCGACTTTCGAATTTTAATTCTTTGTAAAATTAAATAAGTATATTTTTGATATATAAAAATGTGTTGTCGCTCCTTTACATAGCGTTCAATTGTATCCCAGCGATCCCAGCCTGATAATTAATTCTCAGGAGAGAATTAATGATACCTAATGACACCTATTAACACCATTGTAATTCTCGTCAAATACCCAACCGGGTATAAACCCTTTCATTGAAAGGGATGTGACTATGGTTCATCTTGAAGCTAGTGTGTAACCCTGTCAGGACTATATGAGCCATTCTACAGACGTCTCCACAAGGCAGACACACTTAAATACTCTTTCCAGCAAGCTTTTAATCCATTGCTCTTTTTTTGTTAATCAAGACAGTGGTTTTGCATTTTCTATTAATATTTATTTCACCTTCTAAGATGTCAGAGAGAGGTCTAGCGAATTCCATGGTACTTTCAAAAAGTTATATTGATATTGTTTATAGTTTACAATGTACAATTAGATAAAAGAACACTTTGCTTTGTGTCAAATTTCTGAGAACCATTTTATAGCGTCTGCTCTATTTATCCATTGATTTAGTTTGTAAATGCTTTTATCTGCCAGTTTATCCTCTCTGATATTTTGTTGCCAATTTTTCCGATTTTGTGTCTAGTGAGGTTCATTAGTCTAGTTGAAGGGTTAGTTAAAAATCAACTTTATGATCCTTTAGTAAAATGTTTGTTTCTTTTTCCTTTAGTAAAATGTATGCTTCTTTTTCCTTTAGTAAAATGTTTGTTTCTTTTTCCTTTAGTAAAATGTATGCTTCTTTTTCCTTTAGTAAAATGTTTGTTTCTTTTTCCTTTAGTTTCCCTACTCTATCAGTAATATTTAGTTCGTCTGTAATTGTTTTGTTGGTAGAATTTATTAATTCATCTAATTTAGAATTTTTAACAAAATATCTTTTTGTGATGTTTTGATCGAGTAGTGTTTTGTAAGTTTATAAAAATTCTGGGGGTTTTCAGCATTCAATAATTTCTGAGTTGTAAATTTCTTTAACTATTTTATCTAATTTCATTTAGAATTTGTTGTTCTTTTATGAAAGGTGATATCTCTTGCAATATTAAGTAGATCATTTTCGAGACCTTCGAGTTGTTCGATACGAGAGGCAGTTGCTTACCCTTTTTTGGTATGAGGAAGTCGAGCTTATTATAGGTACGACTGAAACAGACATTTACCAGGATTATATATATATATATATGTATTTTTATTTCTTTTTTTATAACACAAAGTACTTATAATAGCTCAATAGTTTGAAGTTAGAGCTATGCTATATTTAGTATTTTTATGTTGTTCAATACCACATCATTATCACAGAGGACAGATTCACGTCATTTTTTTCAACTAATTTTGCAGACAATTGTTTCGGTTAACATCAAGATATTTGTAAAATGCTCCTATGCATTTATTTATTTCTTGGTGTTTTCATCATCAGTACAAACTGTACAAGAACAAATAAAAAAAACTTTAAAAACCTTGGCGATTATAGCCCGAATTACAGTCAATATTCATTATCAATTTTTTTTATACATCTTTTTAAATAACATGTACGTATCCTATCTTTTTATATTTCTAATCATTCATCATCGGCTATCAATATTAATCTAACTATTCATAAAATTATTGGTATATATTTTTACTGATCGTCTTTGTTATTTTCGTACGGTTATTTTCTTTTTTCTTTAGTTTTTTTCCAACTATATATATATATATATATATATATATATATATATATATATATATATATATATATATACAAGGTGGCCCAAAAATAGGTTTATATATTTAACATATTTAAAGTTTTTCGAATAACCTAGTTAAAAAACTTCAAATATTAAATGATAACTGTAAACCTACTTTTGTGGCCACCCTGTATATATATATATATATATATATATATATATATATATATATATATATATATATATATATATATATATATATATATATATATATATATACTTGAAGAATAATGTCCTAGGATAGGTATAATTAATTCCTCGAACAGAACAGTTTTGCGCCAATTTTATGTCTTCTTACGAAAGGAAATGTTTAAAATTTAAGGCTGAAGCTTAAGAGTGAATCCTGTACACACACACACA
>OY744520.1:16383774-16398774 GCA_963556195.1 Sepiola atlantica
AAATTCATATGTTTAGGAGACATCTATATCCTAAACAAATGCAAGAAAGTGTAATACCAGGTGACGACTCAAAATGGCTGAAGATAAGTAAATATTTGCCTTGTTTATAAAAACACGAAAGAACATACGAGAATGCATCAAAATACGAACAAGAACCGGACATATCTAGTCTACCCAACTATGAGCTGAGTCCTTACCTAGCTTTAAAATGAAAACGCATGGCTACGAAATCGTAAGGGATATATGAAATAAATATATTTCGTAAATGTGCAAAAATAGTTAATAAAGAAATACTTATATATATTTTAAATAAATCTGCATTGTATTTCTTCTACATTACCGATAACCCGGGATTATAACATCAGTTTTAATAAAAAAGATCGTAATACAAGTTAATGCATAACTTAGTTTAATGACATAAGTGAATCACTCGATTTTTTGGACAATGCAATGATAGAAGAAGAATCAAATCTTTTCAATGTCCTTGAAAATTTCATGGAAATTTAAACATACTTGGTATGTCGTATAAATTATACGTGATTAACGATAAATAACTTCAATCTGACGATGTATCAGTCAATATAAATGGATCAACGATAGGAGCAATGCATAGGCAAGAATGAGAGCTATACTGTTATTTATGTCTAACCTTTGAATTTTAATTTAAAGTTGAGCTTTTTTAATTTGAAATAGAGCCTCGTTAGTTTGAAGTTGAGCTTTTTTAAATTTGAAAATGATTCCTTTTTAAATTGAAATTGGTCTTTTTAATTTATAGTTGAGCCATGTTAATTTGAAGCTGAACCTTTTTATTTAAAAGTTAAGTCCAGTCATTTCTTGATTTGAAATTAATATTTTAAATTTGAAGTTGAGCCATTTTTAATTTCAAATTGATTTTCTTTTAATTTTAAAATTATTTTTTAAATTTATAGTTGAGCCATGTTAATTTGAAGCTGAACCTTTTTATTTAAAAGTTAAGTCCAATCTTTCTTGATTTGAAATTAATATTTTAAATTTGAAGTTGAGCCATTTTTAATTTCAAATTGATTCTCTTTTAATTTTAAAATTATTTTTTAAATTTATAGTTGAGCCATGTTAATTTGAAGCTGAACCTTTTTATTTAAAAGTTAAGTCCAGTCTTTCTTGATTTGAAATTAATATTTTAAATTTGAAGTTGAGCCATTTTTAATTTCAAATTGATTCTCTTTTAATTTTAAAATTATTTTTTAAATTTATAGTTGAGCCATGTTAATTTGAAGCTGAACCTTTTTATTTAAAAGTTAAGTCCAATCTTTCTGGATTTGAAATTAATATTTTAAATTTGAAGTTGAGCCATTTTTAATTTCAAATTCATTCTATTTTAATTTTGAAATTATTTTTTAAATTTATAGTTGAGCCATGTTAATTTGAAGCTGAACCTTTTTATTTAAAAGTTAAGTCCAGTCTTTCTTGATTTGAAATTAATATTTTAAATTTGAAGTTGAGCCATTTTTAATTTCAAATTGATTCTCTTTTAATTTTAAAATTATTTTTTAAATTTATAGTTGAGCCATGTTAATTTGAAGCTGAACCTTTTTATTTAAAAGTTAAGTCCAATCTTTCTTGATTTGAAATTAATATTTTAAATTTGAAGTTGAGCCATTTTTAATTTCAAATTCATTCTATTTTAATTTTAAAATTATTTTTTAAATTTATAGTTGAGCCATGTTAATTTGAAGCTGAACCATTTTATTTAAAAGTTAAGTCCAGTCTTTCTTGATTTGAAATTAATATTTTAAATTTGAAGTTGAGCCATTTTTAATTTCAAGTTGATTCTCTTTTAATTTTAAAATGATTTTTTTTAAATTTATAATTGCGCCTAATTTGGAATTGAACCTTTTACTTTGAAATTACACTTTTTTAATTTGAGAGACAAAAACGTGTCATTTTCGATTTGCACGGAATTTCAGCCTTTTTATTTACTTATTTATTCTTTTAAACCACAGAGTTTTATCATTTTGCCATCAATTTATATAGCAATGTATCACCTATTCGTCTCGTACCATTTAAACAAATAAGTATAAATATTTTTTGATAATCGTGATTCCGATTACCTAATCGATATTAAACTGAATTGTTTTAAGTCAATAATACGTTTTATAGATAGGAGTGATTCGTCTTGAACCCTGCTTCTTAATTTTTCCTCCTAAGTGTTAATTCTATTAGATTTTGCGTAGGCAAGTTCCTAATTACCGCATTTACATGAGGGTGGAATGTGATACAAGGTCAGTTTACTATAATGGTAATCTAGCTCCCTCAAAAGGGAGACTTAGGATTGGGACAAAATAAAAATAGACCCTGTCTAAAAGGATTTTCCTTCTCTAAGAATAAAACAATCTAACATATAAAGTAAAGTCAGTCATTTAATCGTTTCTTTGTCATCGATAGCTTTCGTCTTACAAGACAAATATTTGATTCTGATACGTTTTTTTGTGGATCGTTGCAGCATGTTAAGAAAAATAAAATGTAATTCGATTTAATTACTCCCAGGAAAACTACTCGGTCGGAATTATTTTCAAATTGTCGCCATCTTAAAATCGGAAGTAACTTTATATTTGTTTATATAGAGTTACTTCCCTTTGAGTGGAACAAAAATAAAATATTTTGGAAAAAAAACTCTGCATAGTTTAAAAACAAAAAGCAAAGCAAAACTAAATACAAAAAAATACACTACCGGGCAACGCCTGGTCGAGACAGCTAATCTTAAATGAAGTCATCGTGATTTGCCAGTTTTAGAAGTGTCACCGATAGAAATATAATTAGTGAGTCAAATTTAAATTCAGTCGTGACTATGCGTTATTTTTATGAATGACTGAATGGAACCCGATAGTCACGATCGTTATGTTTTTCTTTCGTTTCTATTATCAACACTAGCCTAAATACCCATTCCACGCTGGGTAATCGGTCATAACTATAACTATAATGTTAAACATTCTATAAAACGTTCAAAAAACTTTATGCTTTGTCGAGCTTCTTCGAGCCGAATCATATATTAGCGCGGACAAATAAATGTAAAAAAGAGAGAAGAAATCAGTATTATGTCGATCTAGATCTAAATGTTGGTTTTGCAGGGTTTGCAGGTTTTGCAGGTTTTGCACACATTAACTAAGATACAAGCAGATGTTTTTATCAAAATCTAAAAGTTTTACTGTTAGGTCACCACTTATCAAGGCCATAAGCCACTCGAAGCCAAGGGATAATGAGATTAAAGGATTGTCAACCGAAAGATGAGGAACAGTCAATGGTATGAACAAGGGTTGATTGCTTATGGGTCGATTTATGACAAGTATTTGTTGATATTTGATTTAAGACGACTATGTTGTAATCTGCAGGAAAGCAGTCCCGCGGTATGTGTTTCACAGTTGGGAAGTTCTTGGAAAGAAACTATGTTCATGGAAATTGTAACACTCGTTTTTATAACATGCTGCATAATTTGTAGATTACTCTCATATTAAGTCGACTATATTCGTTTCAAACACACAATAATTGTAACAGGATTTTTTTCCGTTGTGGTAGGAATACAAGTTCTTCCTGTGAATATTTTACAGCGAGGAACTAAAGATTGGAACTCAGTTGAGCACCTTCCATGGAAATAAGAAGGAGTAGTAACGTCTCTTCTGTGAGAAAGAGAAGAGATCATACCCACTATATTTCAAAGTCGATTTTGCACTCTGTCCAGGCAGGAAAAGTACTCTGGGTGGCACCTCCCTAGATGTGACAGCAGTACTCCATCTTAGGACGTATCTAATTTTTATATAGGTAAAAAATCGCATCTGGGGTCAGGTACTTTCTTGAGCGGTAGAATTATCCAACCATTTTTTTCAGCGATCTTAGCAACACACTGGATATACTTTGTTGTGAATTGTATTTATTGATATACGCGCGCAACATAATAAGCCAGAACCACCTTCCAAAGAAAAGAAAGGTGGGATCCTCTGTCGCATTCATCCACTAGGAAGTCACGATCACATACAAAAACAAACACCGGAAGCGAAAAACAAGAAAATGTGTGGTAAGGCGAAATTGATGTCTATTTCATGGCACAACCCATCATTCGAGGAAAAGAAGTAAGAAAAGATAGGTAAAAGAAGGACAAATGAGTAAAAAGAATTCAAAATATTAAATATCAAATAATTAATGCGCCATTTATTCGTTAAACATTTTTAAATATTGAAATACTTACAGTCAATATAACCTCATACTGGGAAATTATTTTTGTCTGAAGACAATGTAAAATGCGATTATTCTGAGGTCCTATATACGTAACACTATTGTGGCCTGGGGAGTGTTTTTTGGTGTATCTGCACCACAGGAACGTCGCAGGAAAAAACATTATCGTCCAGGGCACATATCTACCAGCTCATGAGGGGCACATACCTGGTTAGAGCAGCTGCTGACCATTGTTTCTAACATTTGAACCCACGCTGTCTAAGATTCTCAAACAGAATGGTCTGATGCTGTCCGAATGGTTGGTGAATTAATGGCAGCATTGATTATCTCCAGAGAATTAACTATCTGGGTTTGAGGACGGAACCATCGTCGCTGAAAATTGAGCACTTTGTAAAAAAGTAGACACAATATTTTATAAAGAAAAATACCTTTCATTTATGCATTTCGAAAAAGATAATTCGTTTCACCAACGCGAGACACGCGTCTACCCCCCCTCTCTCTCTCTCTCTCTCTCTCTCTCTCTCTCTCTCTCTCTCTCTCTCTCTCTCTCTTGTTGCAATAAGCAGGGGAGAGAGAACGTTCGACAAAAAAAAAAAAAAAAAAAAGAAAGAGAGAGCGAGAAAGAAAGAACTAAAGTTACTCGTTGTCGAGTCAACTACGTCATTCAACAGAGTTCGATTTTTTAACTTTTGAAGCTTGACGTCAGCCAGCCACAGATGTTTTAACTTTTAACCCCCAAAGTACGCAACAACCCACGATATAATAAACATATGTTAATAGGAATTTGATTGACGACGTACTGTTGTTAATGCGAATAACATAAACGTCTCTAGATATTTGCCTCCTCCCGAGGACAAAGTTAGGCATAAGGTCGGCTTTTAATGTGGTGAATACAGGTCTGAAGTAAGGGGTGCCATTCTTGTACCCCCATATATATATATATATATATATATATATATATATATATATATATATATATATATATATATATATATATGTTCTTATATCTAATATATGAAGGTATCTTGTCACATTTTGAACGTCAGTCCTGAATAGCAATGCATCTGACAAATGGATACTTCATTCGATCTAGCCTTTTCTTTGTTTTTCCCATGTTTTGCCCGACTATAATTTAGTTGACTTACGTTTCTTTCTGATAATAATTTGTTAGTTTGATCGCATTTTCCGTTCATGACTTAAACACCACCGATCAACTTAGAAATTGATAAAAACAAATTTCAACCACTATACCCGACTAAAGATAAAGATTTACATTTTAAAAAATATATATTAGAATATTTCTTTCTTAATATTATTTACATACCATAACAGGAGGCACAACAAATATTTGAAAGAAAAAGCAAGTAAACTATTAACTATGTTCCCTTCATAAAATGTTACATAAGCCTTCTTGATACTCTTAGATTTTTCATATCTAATTTGTAGATTCTTCTCATATTAAGTCGACTGTATTCGTTTAAAACACACAATAATTGTAACACTCGTTTGCACCAATGCAAAACCTCTTAATACATACAAAAATCAAATTATATTTACATCACTTATCATCAAGGCAAGGAACAAATATTTACTTTTAAACAAGTTCGAATGATGATACAGTTACCTTCTTTTTCCACTTTTTCCTGTTTTTATTTGGACGAGAATTAATTCAAACTTTTATCTTTATAATTTATTCTTATAAATTTGTACTTATACCGAGCAATATTATTTAGTCGGATATTTTAATAATAATACAAACTAAATAAAATAAGGTTACATTATATCTAATATTTACTTTAAAGTTTTTTTACGATTAATTTCAGAAAACTTTACATAGACGCATGTTTACGATAAGGCAAATCATACCAAAGCGGTTATAGAGAAACAATGTCATATACACCCATGCAGCCTACACGACAACAGAGACCCAATAGGAATAGGAATATTATCTGGTTCAACCCTAATATTCCTTCAGTGTAAAATTAAAAACAGGTAAAGACTTACTCCAATTACCAGATAAACACTTCTCACCATCTAATAAGCTTCATACACTCTTTAATATGAATTAGTCCTGCTGCCCATCCATAGGATCCCTGTTAACCTAAAACCCCATAGCTCCCACCAATCCCCCAAATCCCAACTGCTTATGCAAAAGAGGGGAAGTTTGCCCATTGGGAGGAGGATCCATAGTTTACGAAGGAATAAACCCTAGAATTGTAAGCAGAGATTCTATTCCTACAATAATACCCTCAGATACCCAATCAAACAGTGTAACACTTCCCTAACAACCACCATTTGAAACCTTATAGATTCCAACACACCCTACAACATTAAATGGAGAATCATGGAAAAACAAAAGTCCTACAACCCCGTTTCCAAAAGTTGCCCACTATGCACCACAGAAAAATAGAATACTCCAAGCTAAACTGTATGAACGTAAAATCCGAATTTATAAGAATATGCCCCCCAGCAGTAAATTTTTACTGGCTAAATAGCCTAATAACAAAAACATATAACACACTGAACACTCTCAACCTTCCCCCCTCAAACCATTGCAAATAGAACCTACAACCCCAACATATTGAAAGCACAAGAACTATCCACCCCAGAATCCACTATCCAAATAATTTACAGCACCTGTATGATTATAATAAAATATAAAATACAAAAATATGATATACCTCCCCCATACATCCCTCAGATCCATTATCATATGCATTACCACTACATCTTCAAAATAACCAACCCATAAATTCCAAACTAAACATATATAACAAAAATAAACGTATACGTAAATATATAATATATGTGTATATGTTATATATTTTCATAACAAAATATACTAACACATTTAAATAACAGATAAATAACTACAGATATAATTATGAGGTACGTTTAGACTAAATAAAAAATTATATATGAAAATTAATAACCGATATAAAAATTAAATCTCACTAATATACACATGAATTTAGAAACATATATATAAGATAATAGAAAAAGTAATAAATAAACATAGCATAATTAAATAAAACACAGTAACCACACTATACCCCATATAGAAACCACTATATAAATATTAAGAAGATAGCATCCCAAGTATAAGATAAATCTATAAAGACCCATTCACCATTATTAAAACCTTTTAATCCCTGGCCGTTTAATCTGGAAGGGACTCCCCTTTTTTCACTCGTCTTGAACTCCGCGTTCGCACTTCAGCCTAACGACCTCAGAAGTCACATGATTAAGAAATAAAATAAATATATAATACCCCCTTCATAGATGAATACAAATAATATATTAATCGTTTATTGATATTAGTACATCTTAGATATACTATTAATAACAGACGAACACATGGACACATATAATACCCGACTCCACGAAATGTGAAATGAAACCGCGTGCTGTTTGAACACATAAATAAATAAAACTTTAGGCTGATACACCTAAATTTAAATAAATAAAATAAACAGATAAATAAATGACCTCTGTAATAATCAGTAATAAGTTGTAATCAAATAAAGAAACAACAAATAATCAATATAGACAACCCATAAACGCGACAGTTAAGAAAAATACAGTAAATATTGTCGTTTTCCACGTGTTTTCCATTCTTTTTCAATTTGTCTTCGTTATCTGAGGTGCTGAAGATTTGAAGCGAGCCCAATAGACTTCTTTAGCCCGGAAAAGGCCTGCCCGTCATAATGAAACCATGGTTCGCCTACAGAAACTGTAATGTATATTTTCTAAATAATAAATCTATATTAGTTTTCGCAAAACTTAGTATCGAGCTCTTTATTGATTTTTTCAACAGACTTTGATACACTATATATATATATATATATATATATATATATATATATATATATATATATATGAATTAATCAACGTTGTTTCCCGAAGTCTTTTTTCTATATACTTTAATCACACAAATACATACGAAAATATTTCTTAGTTTTGGGATTGGGTTACATTTACTTGTTCTAATAAACCGTAATTTGCAATTAACTCACCGAGTGACTCATCCCTTACTAAATGTCTATTTTCACTCACATCCACTCTAAATGTATGTTATTTGAACCCCCACTATCATTTTATACGGTGTCTATTAGTTTCGCTTCTATCACTCTCTCTTTCTATCTGTTTATTCATAGCCAAGGGTAATAAACCAACTATAAAACTCAATATTTTTGTAATCCATTATAAACAAAAGTCAAGATCACACCAAGTAGCAAGCAAGGAAGCGAGAGAGAGAGAGGGAGAGAGAGAGATGATATGACAAGCGGGATTAGTCTCTTTATTAAAGAAAATTGAACTAGCTTTACAAACTCACTTTGCCTGATTCAAACAATCTAATACGATCTCAAGTGATGATCCATATAGCATTTATGCGCATTATTCATCCACGGCTATGTTCTTTCGTGTATTCACATATGACTTCTTATTTTTTTTTCTATGTCCCGCTGAAGAGGGTCCGCCATCCAGGTTTGTTTGATCACAATAAGTATGCTCTGATCGATGAGTCGTGCCATCTGTCGTAAGAGCCCCGAAAAGATGTACATACAGCATCGGGTATTGCTAAATGGTCAACCATTTTAAGGCCTGATCTGACTCAACGTCGCTTAACTTCAGTGATTTATGAGAACCAGTGTGTCAACGTGATTATCGCGATATATATATTTATATAATATATATATATATATATATATATAATATTTGTTATTGTTTATTATCTATGTACGTATACGTTTCGTCCTTAAATCGGGACTCATCAGCATAGAGATACGACTATTCACTACCGGTCATGCGATTCGAAACCCCGGATTACGAGTATTTTACAACTCAAATCCAATTTTAAATAGCGAATAAACAGTGATAATGTTAACACGTTATCGGCGGCTATAACGTCTAGAGCGTTCTACCTTTTTAAAGGAAGGAACGATGCATTTAAAGCTAGTGACGTCATGCTGTGTTAATACTACACTTACAGTGCTCTACCTTTTCGAGGAGCGACAAATAATAATAAATATTTGTTATTGTTTATTATCTATGTACGTATACGTTTCATCCTTAAATCGGGACTCATCAACATAGAGATATAGCATATATATGACAGTTGATTATTTGTGTATTTTGCATGCTCATGTTTCTTGCGTACTTATGTCACATTATGCATAAGCGTTCATGAATCTGAAAAAAATAACGCGAAAATAATCAGTTCATCGCATATAAGCATGTAGGAGACAGCCGTGTATACAATGCAAAATTAATCATTGTGGATGAACAATGCATCCGGAGAAGGCTGGAGGGCATATCGGTCGGAATGTAGTCGAAAAACAATGCAAATTTTGAGTAGTTAACTTGTATAAAAGTGACGTTAGAACAATGGCTGGCATCATAATAAATGGCTATAGGAACGTTGTTATTTGGAATTAATGAATGGGTGTTGAAAGTGTGTATGTGCGTGAGGAGTTATGAGGCAAAGGTGGTGAGATATTTCTTATCGAGACAGGTAGTCCGTGTATCCAACCTCCCCGGCCCCAGGGTTACAAAGGAAGCCAATCAAACGTCTACCCAAGATGTGATTTACTTTGTTCTGGAGACTTGAATGACTTCAGCCGGACCCAAAATGTCATTTATCTACTGACCTACTTGATGAGGTCACAACGCTCGTTTATTCAAATGCGACCAGAAAGGAAAAAAATGATCTCGTGCGTTTTGTGTTGGGATATGTAGATTAATTTAATCGGTCATTGTTCGCCGCCATCTTTGGTAACTTTCTTTCGTAGCGCGCAGGAAACACACCGTTCGTGAGAAGAATCCTTCTTAGGGACCCAAAACTGAAACTAAATATACCGTTTTAATTTTATAGACGATGAATCGGAAGCGGAACTTTTGGGGGTATCGAAATCGGACAACAATTTTAACCTTATTTCCGATTCCAAAAATGATTCTTTGAATTTTTTTAAAAAACTGAATTTTCCATTGCTGTTACTACTGATGAAATGATAATTATTTATTGTTTTTAAACTACCAGTAAGACTAAAATTTATTGATCATAATAATATCAAAATACGATATAAATTCATTTTACATGTGTAAAAAATGAAAATTTGCATAAATTCGCTAGGTAACTTTTAAAACAATGCAGTTAATTTACAAGGTTCCGAAATATGTTTAAAAATTAAATAAAAATTTTTTCTCTAGAGAGAAATACTGACAAACATCGTAGATGGTTAGATTATGAATATTAAATTAATTTATTTTATGCTGCTGGTTTTTTGTCCTTTTTTTAAATTATATGATGGGATTTGGTCCGATGTTATTTTGTCCGGTATCCCCCCAGCATTGCCAAACCCCACAAGGCGTGTACAAGAGGTGTGAAAAAGAAACTTTGAACATTTAGATATAAGTAAATTAGTGAATTTGAAGATTTTCACGTCTCTGTGTGAGAACAAAATCTGGCGTCAGTACTTCTTTGATTTTGAGTTTCGATGTCTGTAAAGAAATATCATAAGATATAAAAGGTGGATGGGGGTGGAAACAGAATGCAATACATTCAAAGACTAATAACAAAACTGATTCTTGGTTATTATTGAAACCGTTTCGCAGTTCTGTAGTTAAATATTCCTGAATTGTTTTCTTTGATGAAGTTAAGTAGATTCTATCATCATCATCATCATCATCATCATCATCATCATCATCATCATCATCATCATCATCATCATTATAATAATAATAATAATAATAATAATAATAATAATAATAATAATAATAATAATAATAATAATAATAATAATAATAATAATGTTGTTGTTGTTCTATTATGGTATATTAACACATAATCACCCCTAAAAATGAGATTTTACTTTTTTGTGAACACCCTGAAAAACCCACAATTATTTTAGAATTTATAGTGAAGGATCAGTATCACATACAAATTTAACGTAAAATGAGCTCCCATTTCCGAGACATTCTAGCGATTTGGAGCAGTTAACCAAAAGTTTTTATTTTGCTCTGGGGGATAAATTGTGTACTTTTTTTTTGGAGGGGAGGGTCTATTTTTTAAGTAATTACGCGTGGTTTTACAACCTTGCCACTCGAACTTACCGTCAGTGCTAAAATATTCAGTAAACATACCGTAAATGTTAGAATGACCCGGAAATGATGATCATTTTATGTTAAATTTATATACGAAACTGATCTCACGTTCTAAATTCTAAAATAATTGTTTTTTTCTTTCCACCAAGTTTTTCAATGTGTTCACACGTAATCACCTAAAAAAGTAGAATCTAATTTTTAGGGGGATTGTTTAGCTGAGGGTGTTTATCTATAAATTTAAAATTATTATTTGTACTCACTAGGAGTTCAGATCATCGTCAGTGATTGCTCGCCGACAACAACCAGTGGTATTTCCTGGAGTCTGAGTGACAACAAGTCTCCCCAGATTTCCAGTATTCTTCACCTCTTTTCGATAACGATGCGGTATCGCAACAGCCTCTTACCAATGATTTCTCGCTGGTAAGGACTATTGGTCTTCTCTGGGATTTGGTTGGCAATAAGCCTCCCCAAGGTCCCAGCATTCTCTGCACTTTTCCAGTGGATGTCTGGTTTGTGCTGTCCCTCCTCGGTCTTCTCATCCTCCTCGACCCTCTACAAATATTTTGTCTAGGCCGGCACAAGTTAAAAAAAAAAAGATAAAAAATAAATGAATAAGAAAGTAAATAAATAAATAAAACATTTTTTTTAAATTAAAAGTTTAATTTTCTTTTTAATTTTTAATTTTTTTTTTCCTTTCAATTCCTTAATTTTTTCCTTTTCTCTTTCCTTATTTAAAATTTTTTCTTTTTAATTCTTTTAAATTTAAAATTTTTTGTGGGGGGAGAGAGTGTGAAGGAGCTTATACTGTTTCTTGTAATTTCTGTTTCTTTGGTTCATTTTTGTGTAGTGATAGCTGAGGCCGGTGTAATTTATTGCGGGGGGGGGGGTAATTATGAAGTGCTGTTTCTTGCAGTTTCTGTTCCTTGGCTCTTGTTGTGGTGTTCTTCGTGTGGTTTTGTTTTCTCCGTTGTAAATTCCTTGTGACTGGTTAGCCTTTGTAGTTTATGCGTGTTAGTTTCCGCATTCGACGATTTTCCTTAAGATTGCAGATGTTTTGATCATTGCCGTCCTTTGTATGGTTTCGATAGTCCCTTTGATCCCAATTTCTCCCAGTTTTTTCTCCAGATTTTTGGGGATTGTTCCTAATGCTCCTCCGATTATTGGTATTATACTGACTTTCTTCATGCTCCATATTCCTTTCAGTTCTCTGGCTAATTCTGTGTATTTACTTCGTTTTTTCGTGTCTTTGATCTTCACTCTGTGGGCTGCTGGGACGGCGAAGTCTACGATTTTACAAGATTTTTCCTTTTTGTCTATTATAATAACATCAGGTCTCCTTGCTTGTATGAGTTTATCTGTTTGTATATCCATATCCCAGAGGATTTTGTGTTTTTCGTTTTCCAGTACTGTTTCTGGTTTATGTTTGTACCATTTGTCTGCATATTCGAAATTCAATTGTTTGCACAGTTCCATGTGTATTACTTTCCCAACACAATCATATATCTGTTCTTGTATTCTTTTTGAGCAAGTTTGCTACATTCACTTATATGATTTATTGTTTCATCTCTTTGTCCTGTGTCTGCATTTACTGTTTTCCTGCGTTTTATCTATTTTAGGTTTAATGTAGTTTGTTCTAATCGCATTGTTCTGTGCAGCCATCAGTTGTTTTTCTTCCCGTTTTTCTTTTCTTGTGTGTTTGTGTCCAGTTTCGATGCTTCCTGCGTTGTTCGTTGGGACGGTATCTCTTGCTGCAGTGATCAGCCTTTCTGTGTTCTGGTTTATGTATTTCTCCAGCTCTTTTTTAGTGTCGCCCACACAGTCTTCTATACTACCAGTCCTTTTCCCCCTTTGTTTCTCTTCACATAGAGTCTGTCTGTATCGTCTTTTGGATGTAGTGCATTGTGCATAGTCATTAATTTTCTAGTCCTCTGATCAAGGTGCCTGAGTTCTTTTTCCAGCTTATGAATGGTCCAGAATATCTTATTAGTGATACTGCCCAGGTATTTATTCCTTTGATTAGGTTGCTGCTATATAATTTTGTTTCTAAGAGCTTTCTTGTTCTTCTCAGATATTCTTTTCCAATCTTCTCTTTCATTTCTGTTGATTAGATTGTGTCTGCTTCCCAAACTCCCAAATATTTATAGCTGTCTTGTTCACCTAGCGCCCTCATCTGCTCTTGTTTGGGTAGTTCCATGCCCTCAGTCGTCTCCAGCTTTCCTTTTTTAATCTCTAGCAATGCACACTTTTCCATTCCGAATTATTATTATTATTATTATTATTATTATTATTATTATTATTATTATTATTATTATTATTATTATTATTATTATTATTATTATTATTATTATTATTATTATTATTATTATTATTATTATTATTATTATTATTATTATTATTATTATTATTATTATTATTATTATTATTATTATTATTATTATTATTATTATTATTATTATTATTATTATTATTATTATTATTATTATTATTATTATTATTATTATTATTATTATTATTATTATTATTATTATTATTATTATTATTATTATTATTATTATTATTATTATTATTATTATTATTATTATTATTATTATTATTATTATTATTATTATTATTATTATTATTATTATTATTATTATTATTATTATTATTATTATTATTATTATTATTATTATTATTATTATTATTATTATTATTATTATTATTATTATTATTATTATTATTATTATTATTATTATTATTATTATTATTATTATTATTATTATTATTATTATTATTATTATTATTATTATTATTATTATTATTATTATTATTATTATTATTATTATTATTATTATTATTATTATTATTATTATTATTATTATTATTATTATTATTATTATTATTATTATTATTATTATTATTATTATTATTATTATTATTATTATTATTATTATTATTATTATTATTATTATTATTATTATTATTATTATTATTATTATTATTATTATTATTATTATTATTATTATTATTATTATTATTATTATTATTATTATTATTATTATTATTATTATTATTATTATTATTATTATTATTATTATTATTATTATTATTATTATTATTATTATTATTATTATTATTATTATTATTATTATTATTATTATTATTATTATTATTATTATTATTATTATTATTATTATTATTATTATTATTATTATTATTATTATTATTATTATTATTATTATTATTATTATTATTATTATTATTATTATTATTATTATTATTATTATTATTATTATTATTATTATTATTATTATTATTATTATTATTATTATTATTATTATTATTATTATTATTATTATTATTATTATTATTATTATTATTATTATTATTATTATTATTATTATTATTATTATTATTATTATTATTATTATTATTATTATTATTATTATTATTATTATTATTATTATTATTATTATTATTATTATTATTATTATTATTATTATTATTATTATTATTATTATTATTATTATTATTATTATTATTATTATTATTATTATTATTATTATTATTATTATTATTATTATTATTATTATTATTATTATTATTATTATTATTATTATTATTATTATTATTATTATTATTATTATTATTATTATTATTATTATTATTATTATTATTATTATTATTATTATTATTATTATTATTATTATT